>JAJNCI010000007.1:1334125-2001187 GCA_030708095.1 Trichoderma sp. CBMAI-0020
AAGCTAATCTGCCCGGGTCTCTTTGGCCGAAGCTACGAGAGTGCGTGCCTGTTCCCAAAAGGTCCTGCACTAACGACGGACGAGGCCGCGCTAAAGCAGCTCAGGTAACGCGGTACTTGTGTGCTCACCCAGCCCCGGCGCCAAGCCAGGTAGCCTGTACGATGATGTCCCTTGCAATTGTCGGGGCTCCAGCCTGCGCCAGCGCACGCAGTGGCTGCTCCGGTCTGGTGACTGTGCTAGGGGACCACACGTACTGGGGACTGCTAGGGAGACGTGCTAGGGGGCTCAGCAGTGGGCCTCCGGCGGCTAAGGTCCGCTATGACAGCAAGAGATCGGCTTATTGAACAGCTAGCACGAGGCAGCGCTTGAAGGGGCAGTTGAGATAGGGCTTGCATGCATACAACACCTTGACACTGATATGCAACGCTGCACTCTTGTACAACGACAGTTTCTAGCCAATCCATCCAGCACGCAAGCACTGCCGCGCGAATTACTATATTTGACTCATCGATATCAAACGAAGAAACAAGGGCGGGTGCCACACTCGCAGCATGGTGTGGCGGGGTTTATGTATTTCACAAGGGCCCTCGGTCGATAATCCGCGGGCTCAGACAGCAGATGGAACTTATAAAACTCATCCGAATATAATTCAGAGAGTGGACAAGTCCATCTTGGCGGGCAAATTTGATTTTCTATTTTTTTTGTTTGCAGGCAAATAAACACCACAGAATACTCTACAAATACGCAGATGCAAAGATGTTAATGCACATTACTGTTCCGCACCTACTGGGCGCTATGAAGATACACGTCTCGAATCGAGGCTTATCAGGACCGCGAAGAGTGACAGCCGATAACGGGAATACGAGATACGCAGGCGGCAGACCTGATTCGCCCGGTCTCATACCAGGACGAATCGAGATATTACGTGATCTGAGACCTTCAAGAGACTGTTTCATTACTTTTGATTTGTTCTCCCTCATCTTCTCTGCCGTGGCGCCGTGTCCAGTGCGATATAGATAGCACTGACACACGAGACTCGCTCGTACAGTGTACACGATACTATATGCCGTGCTTGCTAGCAGTATTACCAAAGCAGCCACACATATGGCCATACGCAGTCTCCTGTCAACCGTCAGAATTCTCGACATCAAAGTCCAGCCCCAAGACCACGCCTTCGGATAAGGGCGGGAGAGAACATGCCCTAGTTGGATGGCGGCGATGACACCAAACGCCCGTTGGCTGCGCACAGCGCAAACAAACAGCCAGCGGCCGGTCACCAGCTTTATCACGAGGCTGGCCTCGCATCCAGATGACTGCTGGACATGAGGCTTGTGTAGCGCACCGTCCATCCGCATCTGTCCATCCACCTCCCCGCGTTCTTCTCCATTCTCCAGAGGGCTCGGATCTCGATACGCATGTCACAGGTGGCCGCAGAGTAGCAGATTCATGATGCACTCGGTCATGATGGGCGTTTGAATTCCTCTGCTAACATGAAGATTGAATACCACGGGACGAGCCGATGCGGCACTAAACAATGATTGTCCCCCGAATTTCTCCGCGCAGATAGGCCTACGAGTTTTATATTAAGGTATTAAGGTACATGCGTTCATACCTGTTCATGTACGCCCCTCAGGCGCTTGCTCTTGATTCCGGGGTCCAGTACGCTACGCTTCATCTGCTCGCAAAATCAGAGTCAACATCAGCTCTAAGCTGGAAGGATTCGGTATCCCTTGTACTGGGTGGCTCGGAATGCCGTCATGGCGCGTGATATCGCCTAGAGGCGGGGCAGCCAGAGGGATCGCCGCGCATATGCCTGGCAGGCCTCGGAGGCTTCTCTGTCGATTTATCTATCTGGCTGCAATGGCTTGAGGTGAACTGGTTTTTCTTCTTTGGAAGAAATAGAAAATAACAACCGGTGTTGACGGCATGTTGCAGCCCTATCATCGGCAATGGCACACCGTGACCATCTCTCATAGCGGCAATTCCTGATTACAGCTCCAGTTATCAGACGCTTGAGAGGCACACTCTCCAAGTCCCGCAGAGACCGGCTGAAGATCGCCTTGCCATTGCTGGGATGACGATGCTCTACACCACCATCGCGCTACTGCGGAGCCTGTGATTCCCACCTGATCTGTGGCTTCTCGCCAGTGCTAACTCTCGGTACGAGTTAGCAGCGTACGATGGGCTTATTCTATACCGCTAGAGTGCCGAGCCTTGATGCTAAGAACGACTAGTATTGAATGATTATGCCGCAAATCAAACCGTTGCGGTGTAGACCCTACGTACAGGTACGCAGCGGCAAACCGCTCTAGAAGCTGCTTCTCCAAGATGGAAAGCACCAATACGCCATCGTACATGCAGAATCCATAGAAGAGAGCCATTCTATGTGGCAGAGCATGCATGTCCATATGCACAAAATGCATCCAAACTTGATTTCGGCAGCGACTCTGCTCGGGAAATGTCAGGCATGATGGCGTCGATGGCTCCCCGTGTCTCCTCTCTCTTACACGAATCGCCGCTCGCGCTTCCTCAAGCCCCGCCGCCGATCCCAAACCCTTGGCATGACGCCGGCCTTGATTGATTTGCTTCATCTCAAACGGCGTTTTACAATATAATACAAGTTTAGTAGCAAAAGTTCAGATGTTAATATTAACGCCGTTGCCCCAAGTGCCGGACCGTGTTGCTTTTTTGACGGCCTCTTTATTCACTTATACCCGACCAGAGGCAGTGGAGAATGGTCATAACGCTGTTGTTTGCTTTTTATTTTCTCCTCTTTGATTTATAGCACCTGGGCAGGATTCATTCTTCACGTTGTTGCCGCTGTTGGATCCTACCCAAGGCATCAAATCACAGCGCGCAAGGCACCAGGGCTGGTTGGTTGGCTGGTGGTGGCCCTCTACAAACTTCGCACTCTTGCCACGCAACCTGTTGAGCCTTGCCTTTGGATCCTATTCCCATGCCTCATCATACACCAGAGAGAAAAGGCTCTTTGTCAATAGCCATGGAGCCCGCAAAGCCCGCTGACGGCGCCAGGCTCGGCACCATATCCGGTGTCTACATCCCCGTATACCTCAACATCCTGAGCATCCTCATGTTCCTCCGGTTTGGCCAAATCCTTGGGCAGGTTGGCTTCATTGGAATCCTAGGTAAGTCGCAAACACGAACCGAAATCATTTGCAGCGTTCAGTTCCAACCTGTGTCGCCATACTAGGTCTTCTCCTCGCCGCCTATTGCATTGATCTGCTCACCGTTCTCTCCCTCTCTGCCATCGCATCAAACGGAGAAGTCAAGGGCGGTGGTGCTTATTATTTAATCTCCAGGTCTCTCGGCCCCGAATTTGGCGGCTCTATTGGCATCTTGTTCTATCTGGCTCAAGCTCTAAACACCGCCATGAATGTAGTTGGTCTCATCGACTGCATTCGGCTCAACATGGGATCCAACTTTCCTCAAGGATATTGGACTGGTTACGGGCTCCAAACAGCGGCATTGGTGCTTTGCACATGTCTCTGCTTACTTGGCTCATCAACGTTCGCAAAGGCGTCAAATGCACTGCTCATCATCCTTACCGTGGCTGTCATGAGCATTCCAGTGTCAGCAATTCTTAAGTCTCCGTTTGAGGATGCTACGGCTGGAGTCAAGTTTACGGGCATCAGTATTGATACGCTCATTGGAAACTTTGCTCCTCGGGCCTCTGATAGCAGCTACAAAGGCCTCAAGACTTTTCGTGACTTATTTGGCGTTCTCTTCCCGCGAGTACATTCCACTTCTCCTTTGTAGCAGAGCGTACATGCTAATACCAGTGATGACAGAGCGACTTCGGGAATATTTGCCGGAGCTTCCATGTCTGGAGATTTGAAAAACCCAAGCAAAGCTATTCCGCACGGAACACTTTGGGCTACTCTCACAACCTTCATCGTGTACTTCACTGTCATTCTCTCCATGGCAGCGGCTACCACTCACGAATCTTTTCTGGCCAACAATAATGTCATCTCAATCACAAGCTTGTATGCCCCTATTATCCTGGCTGGCGAGTGCGCCGTTACCTTCTTTTCAGCTCTTATGGGAGTTATCGGATCAGCCAAGCTTTTCCAAGCGCTCGCTCGGGACAAGCTCCTTCCAGGGTTGTCTGTCTTTGGAAGAGGAACTAAAGTTGGTGACGAACCAATCTTTGCCATATTCCTAACGTACGCCATCGCTCAAGTTGCCCTTTTTGCGGACTTGAACCAAATTGCCACCCTCATCTCAATGGGCTATCAGGTTAGTAGGAGCTCAATACCTGTCCTCTTTGTATCTCTCGATACTAAGCAGCTGACGAATGAAACAGATGACCTTTTTTGTTATGAACTTGGCTTGTTTCCTGTTGAAAATCGGATCTGCTCCTAATTTTAGGCCTGGCTTTCAGCTCTTCAGTGCCGAGACGGCTTTCTTGGGAAGCCTCTTCTCTGCCGCAGCCATGTTCTTTATCGATGAGGCCTACGCTTCAACGGCAATCTGTGCTCTCATCCTTGTGTTTCTGCTGATTCATTATCTATGTCCGCCCAAACACTGGGGAGATGTCTCACAGAATCTCATCTACCACCAAGTGAGGAAATATTTGCTAAGACTAAAGCCCGAACACATCAAGTTTTGGAGACCACAAATCATACTCCTGGTGAATAACCCACGGCGGCAGACGCGATTGATCCAGTTTTGCAATTCGTTAAAGAAAGGCTCGCTTTACATCCTCGGTCATGTCATTGTAACAGATGATTTCAACACAGGAGTCCACGAGGCAAAACTTCAGCAACAAGCTTGGACACGTTACATATCGGAGTTTTCTAGGATCAAAGCCTTTGTTCAGTTAACCATGTCGCCTTCGATTACCTGGGGCGTTCGAAATCTCATCTTGTCCTCAGGTCTTGGAGGCATGCGGCCCAATATTGCGGTTTTAGGATTTTACAACATGGAAGATTTACGAAGATCCAGCCATAGGCTACGAGTACCAGACATACCAATGGCTCCAGCTTCCAGAATGAATCGCCCGCCGAAATCTCACGCTGGGGGCTATACGCGAAGCCGTGGCGATACATCCGCACGCTTGATGGATGGCTTCCTACCGACTGACGCAATTCGTACGGAGGATATGATGTCTCCCACGGAGTACATGACAGCTTTAGAGGATTTGACTTTGATGTATCGGTTGAACGTGGCGGTAGCGTACGGATTTGACGGCTTGGAGACGCCTCGAAAGGACGAAGACAATTCAAAGAAGTACATTGACATGTGGCCGATTCAAATGTCTGCCGAAGTTTCATCCGATGGCAAGAACATGCTGACTTCTAATTTTGATACCTGTAAGCCTTTTCGCATTGCAAAATGCAACTCCCTAGACATGACTAACATTTGCTAGACACGCTCATTCTACAACTGGGCCACATTCTCCGCAGTGTTCACACTTGGAAACGAGCCTATACACTGCGTGTCATGGTTTTTGTTGAGTACGAAAGCGAGGTCGAAGAAGAGTTGGCCCGAGTCCGCGCGCTTCTAGAGAAACTACGCATCGACGCTGAAGTTCGAGTCTTTTGGCTGGCATGTGGCCAGCTGGACACATACGAGCGCATCATCAATGGCAAGGGCAGTAGTATAGACTGCGAAATCATTGTTGGCGACGCATTGAGAGACGAAGAATGGTGGAACGACCTGGAAGACTTCCGCGGACAGTCAGAACCCATGACGAATAGCCAGGAGTTTACGCACCTCGCGCACATCATTACTTCGACCGCTGGACGGCCAGGAGTCTACAATCCGCATGAGGAAACAGAGTCCCGGAGACGACGCTCAAGTGTGCTAGATCTTCCCGGCATGCCCAAGAAACCGAACATCGGCTCTTTGTCCAAGATGGGTATCAACATTGGCATGCACACGCATCATCTGAACGAAGAAGTCTTTGAAGACTCTGATTCAGATTACGAGATAAGTAGCGATACAGACTCTTTAAGTACGGTGCGATCCGTTACAGACCCGTTATTGCGCGAGAATTCATCTTCAAACGCTTCACAAGGGCAGCCCTCACCTCCTGGGATGCGCGGGAATGGCTCTTTTGATACAATCACCGGGCATGGATACATGTACTCTAACAATGGCGTTCCCTCATTTGCTCCATCATATGGCACAATGTCTGGATCTCAGCCGCCTTTCATGGCCCAGCATCGATACAATTCAGTCTTTTCTCCAGACCTAGACGCCACCCCTCGCGCCAACAACCGACAGAGAAGCAGCTTCAAAATGGAAATCAAGAGCATAGAATCCTTCCCCAATCTCGATCAGCTTGCCATGTCCGAAGCCCGTCGCAGCAACTACCCGCCAAGCGGCTCTGCGAAATCCTCAAGTGCCCGATATTCAGGGGACGACGGTACTTCAACGCCCCGGCCGAGCATATCGCGACAGTCGTCCGCCGCTCGCTTCTCAAGCCGGCCTGTGCCAGAGATGAGAATCACAACAGAGGAGGGCAGCTCGCGGATTGGATTCGCCACTACGAATTCCTCGAGCCCGACGACCCCTAGAATGGACCGTCCATCATTTTCGCGACAATCTTCGCTAAACGTTCCGTCACAACCATTACCTGGATCCAGGAGAAGTATGGTAGGAGGAGGAAACCCACGCGCGATTTCATATCATGAACAGCCAACGTATTATTCACGCGCGAGCACAACAAAATCCCGTTATCAATCTCGATCTCGGCGAGAATCCCAGTATTTCAACAGCTATGGCCAAGGAGACGTCAGCCTAAACATGCCCGATCTCGTACAATCGTATAGGGCCGGCGCTGAGTCGGGCAACGCAGAGGGCGCTCCATACTCGACACAGGGCGTTGCGTTGTCTTTCAACGACTTGCCAAGCAGAGCGCAGCATCTGATTCTCAACGAGCTGATGAAGCAGAATTCAAAAGACACGGTTGTTCTTCTCAGCACGCTACCGATTCCCAATGAGGGGACCTACATGAATGTGGATAGCACGATCCAGTATCTGTCGGATGTTGAGCTGCTGTGTCATGACCTTCCGCCTGCGCTTTTGGTGTTGAGCAATAACATGACGGTCACTGTGAGCTTGTGAAATTTACCTGTGCATATAATTTAAGTTGTAACTTGCAGTACTACACGTATCTAAAAAGCAAGGGGTGTGTCTTTTTGACTGAACTTCTGGGTAACAAGTTGGAATTCTTTCTGTATATAAATAACAAATTGGAACACAACAGTGTTAATATGAACAAAGATATCATTGATGCTCTATTAATACGGCCGATGCCAGAGGTGCGTGCTTGAACAACGAGCCCTGTGTTCGCTTTCGTTGTTGTACCGCGAGAACATACAAAATGAACACAGCGCTGTTCAATAACACTGCCACTCCATTAACCGAGAAAGAAAAAAGAAGAAAACAGCCCGCATTTATTAAGAAATATCACATCGCATCACTCAACCAAACAAAATCTCGTTACACAAGAAAATCCCAATCAATCTTCAACGCCTGTGAAAATGCGTATCAAAATGCCATCAAGATCGCACCTCAACTCATATCCGCCAAAGGAAAAGCCCAAGAAAACTCTGACAAAGGTTCTTGCGGACAATCATCCGATAACAAACCGTTACGAACAAGACTACAGCACTTACAAGGCGAGAGCGCACGAAGGCCCAATCATCAAGACTCCTCCGGATCGGGCTCATTGGCGGAGGGCGGTTTATCTTCCTCATTCTCCTCACTCTCTACCAATTACAAAACCGCCGTCTCCAGATACATCTTGGTCACCAACTCAAACCTGTGTCTCACCTCCACAAACTCACTCTCCATCTCCTCCAATATGCCCCCTCTGCATGGGGCATTTGGGAGACGAATACAGCTACACCATCTGTAAATCATGCAAAGCAAAGTACGCAACACCATCGCACCGTGTCAGCGACGAAGATGAGTATGTTGACGACATCTTCTCTCCCAGCCCTTCTCCGCAAAATGAGGACTCAGGCGCGCCAATTATTTTGCTGGATGGATGCGTTGCAAAGGGGAAAACCCCCTGTTTCATAAACGATGCTAATAAATGCGCTACACTTGCGTCACAAAGCCCAAACTTGGCGTCCTCTGATGACGAGTCTGACGGCTGTGTTACACCGGCGTCATGTTCGAGTTCTGTGTACTCCCAAGATGAATCCGACATGGACACTCGACGTCTTGAATATCTCGATGGAACAAACAGGCCCTTTACAGGCAGTAAGAATATCTGTGTTACCCCTGCGCTGTCAACTTCGAGCTCGGTGTACTCTCAAGATGAAGGTGGAGTAGGAAGAGTTGAAGCAGAAAGAGATGGAACAGAGACGGTGGGCTACTATGAGTTACCTGAGATTGCTCATTATTTCGGTGAATGTCAACAGTCAGAAGGCAAAGGATCCGAAGAAAATGTGGAAGAAGACTACAGTTTAGCAATCGATATGTATTACAGGTAGCGATACATGGAAAATTTCCCATGGCAAGAGAGAAATCAGTGCGGGCTATTCATCCAAAAGTTTTCGCTTTTTATCTATTTGCTCATTATGGCTGCATTTATCTTCTATATCCCCAGTAATCTAATCCCTTTACAAATTCATAACGTCGTCTATATAAAAAGAAACCCAATTTCTACAATATCCTCGTAACAACCAACTCCCCTTTATTCACGCCTTCTACTTCTATTAAACCACCAGCTTCCAGCTTCTTCTTCCATTTATTACTTTCGTATCGTCCCAATATCATTGTCAGTCGCAAAAGAACGCCGTTGCTTGAAGCATGCTCTTCTGTGCTCTCGGCCAGAGATGTAAACGTCCATCGGCCAAACGCCCAGTTCAAAATATATCGGCCGCGCGGGTTGGACTCTGGCTGTGGAACGTCGGGATCAGAGTTTTTGGGCGTAGATGAGAGGGTTAGGACGGCCTTGATACGGTACGCCTCGTCCTTGGGAGCTGCCTTGAGAAAATTGAGCAGCTTGTCCGTTGAGACGGCAGTGCCACTGTCGCCTCTGAGCTCAACAGAAAGCACTTCAACCTCGCTCTGATGGTTGTGGCTATGGCTGTGATCGTGTTTATGGGCATCACCATTTGTTTGGTGGCTGTGGTCGTGGCTGCCATTAACCTCGGCCTCCGTCAGCTCCTTGGCCAGACCCCCATCAACACCAAATATCAGGCCCATGTCAACAAATCCCTTGTCGCTCTTCACCCGCGCCACATCAACATCCAAATCACCCACTCTGTCCAAGCACTCTTCATAGCGATCTTCTCCTGCCGTTTCCCACTTATTAAACACAACCAAGTCGGTATAGCGCGCTTGAATCTTGGCCGTGTAGCTCGTATCTTCGTATCCCTTCCAATTCTCAACGTCAATCACGCTAATGACTCCGTCAAGCACGTATTTCCCCGTGTCTCTTGCGATTCGGTTGACTTCCAAAGCCAGAGTTGCCGGGAAAGCAGACCCGCTCGTCTCGATAATGATGCGATCCGGCGAGACAGTCTTTTCGAGTTCAGCCAGCGCGGGGCCGAGTTGGCCTACTAGGTTGCAGCAGATGCATCCGTTGAGAAGCTCTTGCACGCCGGAAATGGCCGAGCTGGACGCCAGCTGGGAATCAATAGCGAGGTCGCCGAATTCGTTTTTTAATAGGGCGAGCTTGTAGGATGGGTTTTGGGCGCGAAGTTGGGGGATGAGGTTGAGAATGAGGGTTGTCTTTCCGGACCCCAAAAAGCCGGTGATGATAGTGAGAGGAATCGGGGCCATTGTCGCAGAATGGCCTCTGTATGATCAATATATATCGAATTGGACACTAAATCAAAGATAAAGGGAAGGGAAGGGAAAGCAAGAATCCAACAATCACACCACCGATACGCTAGGTTGTCACTCGGAGAAAATATCTCGGCTTGCAAATCAGATCGATCTGGGAAGGGAGAATGCGACGGCCTGGCTTATCTTATCGGCGCCGTCTCTCGGCGCCTGGATTCCTAGATGCATCCACCGTAGCAGCGCTATAGCCAACGCCAACGTTACGCAGATAGGGCCTTGGCTCTAGCCTTGGCCTCTGTCTTAGCGGCCTTGGGAGTCTTCAGCAGTTGTCATGCACTGATCGCCTCTTGACTTGACGTCACATTTTGTAAAGATCGAAACCGGGCGAGCTCTATATAAGTCTCAGCCATGACATCCTTTTGGCGCAAAGGCCGAGATATCTCAGTCGACATTGCAGCTTCCAGTATTTATGCGTTAGTCTATCTCTTTGACTTTGGCCGAGACCAAGTAGAGAAAGCAATCGCCATCATGCACTCGCCATCCAAGAATCAAGACAGCCCGTCGCAGGCGCCACCATCCAAGGAGCAGCTCGACTTCAAGGAGCAGCTCGACCAAAAGGCCGATGAGAGTCGGACTCGTGAGGATGGCAATGGAGGAGAATCATTCATCGAGACGGTTGTTCACAAGAGTAAGTTACTTGTTTGACACTCTCTATGCGCTGATGGTTAGCCAGCGATCAGCAACATGTGTTGAGAAATCGTCATGGCTGGATGATTTGCTTCATCTGCAGTCCGTCGCGATCCAGCACTGACATGCCCTCGATAGTCTCACAAGCAATTCCAGCGACAGTGCCTGTCCTTGGCGGATCAAATCCAGAGGGCAAGGTAGAAGACGAAGGAGAAGCTGGTCCTCCTAATCGGCCAGAGAACGACGTCCAGATCGAGGAATTTGTGAGGGAGCAGCATCGAAGCAAGTACGTTGGAGAGACTGACGAGGGCTCGAATCTTTGAAGACATGATGAGTCCATGGAAATACAGATACCAGGTCGTATGTACTTTTAAATCAACTCTGCTTCTTTTCGCTTCAAAGATGCACATTGTGATCATTTTCGCTTCGCCATCGCAGGATATGCTACCAGGCACCTTTACACGCCGTTTGCACGCAGCAACCCCCATGCAAATTACACACAGGAGCTGACCAAGAGGCAGCCCATGGCCCAAGCACGCTCGAGTGATTTAACTCGCAAAAGCGTCTACGAAGCAAGCTAGAAGACAATGCACCGACATTCATTCGTTCAGCTCGTGTTCAGCCGCACGGCGCTACGCCAAGGGCGCACACGAAAACAATAAAACAAAAGAGAATTATTACCGAGCTTGCTGAGAAGCTGGCATGTCCCCCCTTCTTGGCATCTGCCGCCCACAGAATTTTTGTTTCGAAAAACGTAGCGGTAGATTTCCTATATCCAAGGGTTTTACTTTTCTGAGCGTTTCCCAACGAGGGGAAAGGCAACGCAACACCGTGGGTTAGCTAGGTGAGGGTCGTGGCAGCTCAGGTGCTTTTTGATAAAGAAGAAAAAGAGAGAAAAAAAATCTAAAAAGTTTGCTGGCGATGGCTGTTTAAATGGGCTGCAGCAATGTGGGGCCAGCTAGGTTGGACTGATGACTCAGCATTTTTTTGCTACGCAGACAGACTTGGCAGAGCACTGCAATGACGGGCATGCTCAGATGTACTTCTCATGGCCATTGCTGATAAGATAGAGAGAGAAAAGACGTGGATATTAATTATTCAAATCCAGAAAATCCATCTAACCAGGTTCCAAAGATAGTCTATAAACGAGGTAGTAAACGCATATCATCTCATCTCATCGTCACACGCCAATCCAATTAATTCAACCGGTCTACTTTCAAGCCCTTTCCAAGCAGCTCGCTTCCCACCTCTGCAATCAAGGCCTCATTGGGAAAAGTCTTCTTCTTTGCCAATACCGTTCCTTCGGCATCAAGAGCGCGAAGTAGATCAGCAAGCTCTCCATCAAGCTTTGTGTAATAAATTAGGTGGCCCAGTGCCGAAAGCATGCCCTGGAGAGCCTCCTGTGAGGTCTCTTCCTGGGAGATTGCCTCTATAACAGAGGCTGCAAGCTCAACAAGATCGTCCTCTGGTAGACTTGGCTTAGCCTCGCCAAGCCTTGACCTGCGATCAGCCAAAGCAATGTTAAACAAGAGAGATGATGCCGCCACGCGGGTATTGCTGTGACTATCATCGAGAAAACTCGTTGATATTAACCGGGTGATGGGCCCGCGAAGATGATCGTGTCGTAGAATTTCGTCTAGAAACAATGGAGTAGAGAAGAAGTTGCATGCCATTTGCAAGGTCACAAGACGCAGTGCGTATGGGCACTCGCTCTGCTCGTTGACGGCATTGAGGATGCCAGCAACTGTCTTGTGCGCTGTCTCTTCGGCAAAATATCCACTTACTCGGGGATCGAGAAGGGCGCAGCGCAAAAGATCGACCACGGTAAACATTATCTCAAGGGGTAGTTTTGTGACTGTCTCTTGGAGAAAGCTTGCCATGTGTCCCATGTTCGGCAAAACGGCATCTAGAGCTTCCCCATTGGCGCGGTCTTCAATGAATCTTTTCAGCTGCTGAATTTCGGGCTTGCCAGAAACACCTGGTCCCATCTTGGTCATTAATTTTTGCATTGGAGGCACCTTTCCAAATAGCACAGGCTTCGTATTTGGATTAGCAAATGTGGGAAGGCGGAGCCTCTCATGAGGATGGTGGGGATGCGCCATCTGTACCAGCAGCTGAAGGTTTCCTCTGAGGGTTGCTGGATCAGCGCCAGACCATCGGTTTTCTTGTTCTCCTTTTAGAAATGTGATGAATGTCGGGGTTGCGCTGATCGAGTATTGGCTGGCGAGCAGGTTTGCCTGAGGCTGAGCGATGTCAATCTTGATCAGAGTTGCCTTGCCCGCAAACTCCTCGGCGAGTGAGTCGTATAAAGGATATATCATCTTGCATGGCGCACAGGTCGCAGAAGTAAAGTAGACCACTGCGCACGACTGCTTTGCTTGATCTAACAGAGCAGATAGCTCTGCATGGCCAGTCACATCTTTCACCGGAGCTGCCTTGACAGGTACAATGGGCTGGGCACTCTCCTGCAGTCCCAGGATAGAGCCGTTTTGCCTGCTGGCATTGACCCCTTGGGTAAGCTGAGGCATCAGCATGCGTCCAAACGGCGAGTCGAGAACTGCCTGTGGCATTTGTGAAATGTGGCTTGGAATGCCCTTTCCGAGGAGGAAATTGGAAAAGGCATCTGTGAAGTTGTTGCAGTTGTGGCGGAATAGATCATAGGCCTAGTCCATTCGAATTAGCGACTTCGTAATTACTAGACAAATCAGCAATATCATCATACCTCTATCGTAAAAATGGATCTTATTGACTCCAGATAGTCCCCAATCACGTCCATGGGAAGATCTGTCTTGCCGAGGTGCAGTCTCTCCAAGGGTTGGCCCAGGTGCGAGGTGCCTGGAACGATGGAGATGATGCCGCCATCATAGACGTATTCGCGGCCCTGAAGCTCGATAGAAGTGTGATAAATGGCGTCAAGCTGGAATCCAAGGAGGCCTAGCGACATTTGACGAGCCAGGCCGCGAGACAGATCGTAGACAAGGAGGTGGACATCCATCTTGAGCCGTGTCTTTATACGCGATTCGCTGTCCTTGCTGGCAGTAGGTATTTCGCGGGGGCGATGTGGCTAATCCAACAAATTATAGACTCAAATGACTAGAAATGCTAAGTGCTGGTTGTGAAAATTGCATGAGAAAATAGAAGTGACCAAAATTTGTGAGTTTGGGCTGGTTCGAGTTTATTTATTGAAGTTCAAGGCAGCAAAGGTGTACGAAATCACATGGAAGGCATCCAGCGCACGAAACCCGACGTATAGACCTTATGCTACTACCTTCAAAGAGGCGGACTTCGGCTTATAAACTCCGCTGTTCTAAAGCCGGAACTTGCTAAATGCGGTTGATATCGACTTAAAGGCCTTGAAAACAATGCAAGCCAAGTATTCGACGAACTCTACAACAAACAATAGTCAGAAACGCATGCTGATTTCTATTCTTTCTGGCATGCTCAACTCTCTTGAAATCGCCCTCTACGGTCTGTATCTCTTGACTTACCCTGTAATTTGACGGATTTTCTGCACTAGGCGGTTGACCCACTGACGCATCATCCAGGGGGTTCTTTGGCAGCCGGTTTCAGGGGCAATGGAATGTGGCGAATGGGCTCTTCGTCAATCGCGTGGCTTTGCTGGGCTTAGCCAAAAGCGCGACCGTCTGTAGCGTCAGTGACACAGTGGTTAAAAACGGCGTGTGGTGGGTGCATAAAGTACTCTTCCATACAAAGCTTGCGTACGAGGTACCTTGTCTTTGCCCCTCCACCTGTGGACAAGATTTGTTTGGTCTCCTTTTTTTCCACTCCAGATCATTTCAGACTCCAGCATTGTCCGCCTAGATCCTGGTAATGTTACTTTCTGCCGCCTCCCACCTGATAGGCCTTGTTTGTTCCACACTCCAACCGCCCTCCAGTCATTCTCTTGACGTTGGTTTCTAGACCTTCTTTTTTCTACTCTTTCTCTTTTTTTCCTTCCATCCCTTCCGCTCTTTAATGCGTCACGGCGTCTCTCATTGATCGCCTTGCGGCCTGATGAGGAGAACTTCAGTGTCGTTGCCCACGAAGCAAGTTGCCCGCGATCCCCACGAAAAGACCGATCGGTACCGCCCAAGCCATCGGAAGCAAGGCCTGTTTGCCAGCATGAAGGAAACCATGCTGTCTCAGTCTCAGAAATCGCGGTGGCTTAAGACCGGCACGCTGGTTCTGGTACTGTTCTGCCTGTTCTACTGGCTGTCACCAACCGGCGTCGAGGTATACAACAAGAGCCCATTGGGCAGTGAAGAAGGTTCTGTGAGCAAAGCTCCCGCTGCTGCTCCCGCTGCTGCTCCCGTCGCCAATGTCCCCGCCTCCAACAAAGATGCCACCTCCAACAAGGACACCGCCGCTGCTGGCAACGGCGCTCCCAACAGTGGCCAGTCTCCCTCAGATTCTTCTTACGGCACCAACAAGTGCTCCAAATCGTACTCCAAGGACAAACCCATCGTTCAGTATGTCCTCATGATCGATGCCGGCAGCACTGGCTCTCGAATCCACGTCTACAAGTTCAACAACTGCGGTCCCATTCCCGAGCTGGAGAAGGAAGAGTTCAAGATGACTGAGAAATCCGTCGGTGGCTTGAGTGCCTTTAAGAACGACCCCGTCGGTGCCGCCAAGAGTCTTGATGTTCTCATGGCCGTTGCCATGGAACACGTCCCGGATGCGTTGAAGAAGTGCTCTCCCGTTGCTGTCAAGGCTACCGCTGGCTTGCGTTTGATTGGCAAGGAACTTGCCGATGCCATCTTGGCTGAGGTCAGACGACACTTGGAGCAGGACTACCCCTTCCCCGTTGTCTCTGCCGAACAGAACGGTGTTGCCATCATGGACGGCTCGGACGAAGGTGTCTATGCTTGGATCACTACCAACTACCTGCTTGGCAAGATTGGTGGCCCTGACAAGAGTGAGACCGCTGCTGTCTTCGATCTTGGTGGCGGTTCAACCCAGATTGTCTTTGAGCCTACCTTTAAGGGAGCACCAGACGGAGGCATGCCCGAGAAGCTGGCTCCTGGAGACCACAAGTACGAGCTTGACTTTGGCGGCCACAAATTCGATCTCTACCAGCACTCTCACCTTGGCTATGGCTTGATGTCTGCTCGCAAGGCTCTGCACTCCGCCCTGATTGATGATCTGGCCAAGTCTAAGAAAGATGACGAGACCTGGAAGAACTCGCTGATTGTACACCCCTGTATCGCTCCCGGCACCACCAAGCAAATTGACGTCGAGGTCAACGGTGGCGAGGCACAGACCTTCAACTTCACTGGCCCGTCTTCACCCGCTCCTGCTCAGTGCCGCAACCTGGCTGAGAAGATCTTGAAAAAGGAAGCCGACTGCAAGCTTGCTCCCTGCTCCTTCAACGGCGTCCACCAGCCTATCCTGTCCAAGACTTTTGCCAAGGAGGACGTGTACATCTTCTCTTACTTCTACGACCGCACCAAGCCCCTCGGCATGCCCGACTCTTTCACTCTCCGCGAGATGCACGACCTTACCGACAAGGTCTGTGCCGGCAAGGACTCCTGGGATGTCTTTTCCAGTGTCCCCGGTGCCCTGGAGGAGCTTGCGGACCGTCCCGAGCACTGCCTAGATTTGAACTTTATGATGGCGCTGCTGCACACTGGATATGAGATGCCCATTGACCGCGAGGTCAAGATTGCGAAGAAGATCAAGGGCAATGAGCTGGGCTGGTGCCTTGGCGCTAGGTAAGGAGTCATAATCTTTTTCCCTTTTGGCCTTCTCATTACTAACTGTTGATTTTTTTTTTTTAGTCTGCCGCTTTTGGCTCCTGGGTCAGGTTGGGAATGCAAGGTTAAGGAAGTTTCATAAAATGCTTTCACATCACTTATTAGGCGTTTCTGAATAAAATGGTTCACGATGAGTCGATTATCTAGAATGATCGCAAAGCATGTTGCTGTATGGCGCCCACGCTGTTGAAAGAAAGTATAATGCGGGATTGGAGGTTGGTATTGATAATATGGTCTTTGATGCAATAATGCGGAACTTCTATCTACTTATATATTATGTATACATGGGGAATCAGGGGCTTGGTTTTTTTAATCTGATAACAGGCTTGAATGGGCAAGGATACAGAGTTAATACGATAATATTCAAAGAGGCGCGGTTACCATTTCCAAAACTTCTTCCACCACTTCCTCAGGCCCGACGCCTTCTAACAGAGCTTCCACAGCTTCCAGTTGACTTCCCCACTGCATACTCCTCTCCTTTTCCGGCTCG
The DNA here is from genome assembly GCA_030708095.1 of Trichoderma sp. CBMAI-0020. Taxonomy (NCBI): domain Eukaryota; kingdom Fungi; phylum Ascomycota; class Sordariomycetes; order Hypocreales; family Hypocreaceae; genus Trichoderma; species Trichoderma sp. CBMAI-0020. The sequence goes on from JAJNCI010000007.1 coordinate 1,350,830, forward strand.
ATAATTCGAATTCGGTGGAGATAGACTTTCCTCACAGCTAGTCCAATAAGAGCAGGCGTCACATAGTCAAGCTTGTGTAAAGGAGCAAGGCTCTTGACGAGCTGGTGGAGATGCTTGGTGGCTGCAGGCGTGATGCCGCCCTCGACGGCTCGATGCATTCGGAGGAAGGAGACGATGTTCATTTGGTATCGCAGGATGTCAACGTCGATTTGAACTTCCTGACTCAGCTTTGCTAGCTGGCTGATGTCCTAGGAAAGTGCTTGTTAACACTATGGTGGAATTAAAGCCTAGAGATGGGTATATGAGCTTACTATATCTGATATCAGAGTTGTTGACGGCGTCGCGTCATCCACGGCCTTCTTTACCACGCTCTCCGTAGACGCCGTCTCGTCATCCAGGCCGTTGTTTCGATTTTCGGATTCATCTAGGTTAACATATCCATCGTCTGGATTATGCCAATGGGCAATTGAGAAGAAGTCATTGAGGTGCGGCGTGACATGCGCCTCGCCTCCGCTTGCAGCCCCTACGACGGGTATAAAGACGAATTGCTTCGGCGCGGCTTGCACCGACGTGCGCGTAAAGATGCGTCTTGTGCGTAGTAACTCGAGGGCCTGGATCTGGACGACTTGCGGGGCGCGGTCGAGATTCTTGGCGACTACAAAGTGGGCGATCTGAGGAGACGGGAGGGAGGACAGGGGCGAGAGCGGCACGGAGGAGGTCCGATGATTCGAGTGCGGGTGTGAGTTGAGAGCAAAGTATGACTCCGTCGTCCGGGCAAAGGGCGAGACGGAACGGCCGGGAGTGCTATGAGGATGAGGCTGGCGAGGATGGAGGAGCAGGGCGGAGGCGAAGTCTTCGAGCGTGGTGGCCGGATGGCAGTCGACGACGACGGGCTTGAGGCTGAATGTCTTGCGTGCTACCTGTGCGTTGGGAATCGATTGTGATTGTCAACTTCACATTCCTCGAGCTGAACATCAAGAGCGTAAGCAGCATACCAGTTGGAGCTCTTGCACCAGGTCATCGATGGCGGCTGGCGGAGTGCTAATCAGGACGTGCTCGCGATTGATGAGGCAGAGCAGGACGGCCAGTTCCAGGTCGCTCAAGCTGTGGACCTTGTCGAGCAGGTCTTCATCCGCCATCGCAAAGCGCCAGCAGAGTCGCCAGGTCCATCAGCATCAGGATGGCGTGCTGTTTGTTGAGGAATAGATGAGTGTTGGAGGAAGCATCATTGCATCTATTTTGGGATGGCAAGCGACATTGCATGTACCTTGATTGGAAGAGGGCCGGAGGTACAAGGTACAGTGTTTTAGTGGATGGCCGGCAGTCCGCGCGTTGATGCCCTACATCTCCAATGGTTGACGGATAACAGTTTTATTCAATCTGCACAGTAAGAGTCTGAGCAGCCATGAATGCATCTACGAGTCTAAAATACTTTGTTCGTTTATTCATTTCTTTGGAATAGTCTATGAATTTTTAAAATAGAAGACTTTGAATCGATGAGTGCACTGTATCAGGTACCTCAGCTAGATTAGGCGCCTGCTCTATGCATGGGACTAAGCTGGAAACACCCCCAAGCGCTGTTAGCGGCGCTCCCGCTGTTACGACACCGACACCTTGGCCCGGATAGGCCCCTACTACTGGGTACCGCCGCTAGAGCCAAAAGCGTCGCCCGCCCGCCAACAAACCGAGAAGCCCAGCCAGCCTCGCCCATTGAAGCCTGCCTGAGGGAAAGCCTCCACGACTCATACGGTCTCGTGACGTCTACGACAATCGCTGCGATTACACAGCAGGCAGCTCTCTTCCTGCATATCTCCCGCCTCCTCTCCGCCGACAGAAACATTCTCCAGCGTCGTCTGTGTTCGTTGCGACCGTGCGTTTGGCCTTGGGTTGATCCATATCACGTCATTGGAGCGGCGAGCGCGGCCACCGATAACCAGTCAAGATGTCTTCGCGCAACAAGAAGGTCCTTCTCAAGGTAGGCGAGCCCTGCCGCCGGAGCCGGCGCTGCGCTGGGTTGCTGTGATGCTGAACGTGCTTCTTTCGATAGGTCATCATCCTTGGAGATAGCGGTGTGGGCAAGACGAGTTTGATGAATCAATATGTACGCACACCCTCCCCACGATCTCCGATCCATCGCCACGACATGCGAGGACGACTTATTGATGAAATCTCCCGAGTTAGGTCAACAAAAAGTTCAGCGCAAGCTACAAGGCCACTATCGGCGCCGATTTCCTAACACGAGAGGTCTTGGTGGACGACCGACAAGTCACGATGCAGGTACGAGGCGTTTTAGGACAAAGGAAGAGCCGTGATCGACGGTTACTGATGCACTAGATAGCTCTGGGACACAGCCGGACAAGAGCGATTCCAGTCACTGGGCGTTGCCTTTTACAGAGGAGCCGACTGCTGCGTTCTCGTGTACGACGTCAACAACTCCAAGAGCTTCGAGGCGCTGGACAGCTGGCGAGACGAGTTCCTGATCCAGGCTTCCCCGCGGGATCCCCCCAACTTCCCCTTTGTAAGTGTCACGGTATGACGGTCTTTGGGGCGGGCGTATATTCTAATGGCGTCGCAGGTTGTCCTTGGAAACAAGATTGATGTGGAGGAGAGCAAGCGAGTGGTGAGTAGCGACAGGGTAGGATGCCAGTATGGATAGCTGACACGGCCCAGATTTCGACCAAGCGAGCCATGACTTTCTGCCAATCCAAGGGCGATATCCCGTACTTTGAGACTAGTGCAAAGGAGGCCATCAACATTGACCAGGCATTTGAGGGTATGCGCCCACATTTTGACGATGATGGCGTTGTTTTAGTATAAGGACTAACGAAATGGCAGTTATTGCTCGAAATGCCTTGGCTCAAGAAGAGTCTGAGGAATACAGCGGAGATTTTGATGATCCCATCAATATCCACATCGACAACGATCGTGACGGGTGTGCTTGTTAAGCGGGGAGACACAACAAGGTTGTTTGGATGAAGACAAACTAGTCAGAGAAAGGGCATGGATAACCAGACAATGAACATACCCGGCTATGGAGCCGATGCATTTCCTTATCGACTGGAAGCAGAGAACGGAGAAACGAGGCCATGCCGGTGTTTGCGCGGGTAGTAATTTGTTTTTTTTTTTTTTTTTTTTTTTCTCTTTTTTTTTTTTGTCAGGGTTGAATTTTTTCTTTCTCTTTCTCATTTTGCTTCGCTTCTTGGTTGATGGGATACGGAGATGCTCGTAATTTTCGAATGCAGAGGTGCAACAGCCATTGCCTCGGCTCTGGCTGTCGGGCTCGGAGAGGAGGGGGGAGAGGGGGAAGAAGAGGAGAGTTTCTGAGACGGGCTATTCTCATACATCTACTTGTTAAGGGACCATGGGGCTATAGATTCTATGCATGGCTGGGAGCAATTTCACGCTATGGACTTGATTATACATAACATCGATATGCCTTTTTTTCTAGTTTATGTGTACGATGTATGTATGCACGTATGTGCCTGTCTTTGTCTCTTTTCTTCTCTCAGCAATGGTACCCAGATTTCAAAGCGAGTACCTATTCACCAATGTCCTAACGACAGCCATGCTTTGTATCTGCGGCCCTTTGACTTTGGATATTGTCATTTCTCGTTGTTGATTACCATGTCGGGCAGATGAACGAATCATTCGATTTGCAATGCAACCTATTCGATTGTAGGCCGATGGCATCGACTTATAACGCCTCAGTCGGCGGTGCCCCACTCTGCACCTCGGCTTGCGGCTTACCCCGGACTCTCTCCACCGAATCATGATCCGACGGGACTTGTTTCCGCCTCGGCTCCGCATCAACCAGCTGTCCATACCGTCGAGATAAATATCAGACCATTGCAGCGTCTCCATGTCTCGGCCGTTCATTATTTGCGGAGGAATCTTGGCTTGAATTCGATCCATTCATTTGCCCTTCTTTCTCTCTACTCGTAACTATACAAACGCGGCACACACTTCGCAATCATGGCTGCTCGGATTCCAGCTCTTGTAAGCTATTGGAGCTTTCTTTTTCGCGATTTGATTCTCGGGATCTGGCGCATGGGCTAATCAGATTGCGATGGAACAACTAGGTCTCAAAACACATCAGCGAGGCGGCGAAGCAAAAGATTGACATCGTTGCCAAGTTTGTCGAGGAAGAATGCATCCCGTGAGCCTCAACCAATTCCCAGTCAACCTCTTCTTCTCGCGTCGACGAAACCGACAAAGGCTAATTACCCAACGACACAACACAGCGCCGACCCCGTTCTAGAAGCCCAGGTGGGCGAAGGCGATAGCCGCTGGGAGAACCACCCGTCCATCATCGAGGAGCTCAAGGACAAGGCGCGCAAGCTGGGCCTGTGGAACATGTTCTTGCCCAAGGGCTTCTACGCCGAGTCCCCCGGCTGGACGAACCTCGAGTACGCCATCATGGCAGAGTGGCTGGGCCGCTCGCGCAGCGCCTCCGAGGCCTGCAACTGCGCCGCGCCCGATACGGGCAACATGGAGGTCGTGGCCAAGTACGGCAACGCCCAGCAGAAGGAGGAATGGCTCAAGCCGCTGATGGAGGGCAAGATCCGCTCGGCCTTTTTGATGACTGAGCCCGAGATTGCGTCTTCGGATGCCACCAACATCCAGCTGCAGATCACCAAGGACGGCAACGACTACATTCTCAACGGCTCCAAGTGGTGGTCCAGCGGCGCCGGCGACCCTCGATGCAAGCTCTACGTCGTCATGGGCAAGACCGATGCCAACCACGCCGACCCTTACCAGCAGCAGTCCGTCATCCTGGTCCCGGCCGGCCTTCCTGGAATCACCATCAAGAGAATGCTCAAGGTCTACGGCTACGACGACGCCCCCCACGGCCACGGCCACATCACCTTTAACAACGTGCGCGTGCCGGCAAAGAACCTGGTTCTCGGCGAGGGCAGAGGGTTCGAGATTATCCAGGGCCGACTGGGACCGGGCCGTATTCACCACGCGATGCGCAGCATTGGCGCTGTAAGTTGGGCTACGTTGCCAGATTATCTATTCTGCTTTTGCTAATCCGCGTTTCTTGCAGGCCGAGCAAGCTCTCGACTGGATGCTCGTGCGCGTCAACGACGAGAAGAAGAAGCCCTTTGGCAAGCTGCTCCGCGAGCACGGCGTCATCCTCGAGTGGATCGCAAAGTCCCGTATCGAAATCGATGCCGCCCGACTCATCGTCCTCAACGCCGCCATCAAGATCGACGAGGCCGGCGCCAAGAAGGCCCTCAAGGAGATTGCCGAGGCCAAGGTGCTCATTCCCCAGACTGCCCTGAACGTCATCGACCGAGCCGTCCAGGCATACGGCGGCGCTGGTGTCTCCCAGGAGACTCCTCTGGCCAACATGTGGGCGGGCATCCGAACGCTCCGTCTGGCCGACGGCCCCGATGAGGTGCACCTGCAGCAGATGGGCCGCAATGAGAACAAGCGCGGCAAGGAGACGGCCGAGAAGCACCAGAGGCAGAAGGCCAAGACACAGGAGCTGCTGAAGCGATATGGCGTTGAGCTCGCTGAGCCTGGCACCAAGATTAAGCATGAGGCCAAGTTGTAATGGACCTATATTACTTCCTGATCTGCCTTGCTCTTCTTGACTTGTTATGACTTTTTTACTGTAAAATACTGAGAATTGGATTATTGATGATGTTAATGCATTACAACTAGCGTATATAGTAAAGCAAAAAGTTGGCCCAGAATTGGACATGGTGGCAAAAGCCGCCACCCAGACTGTATCTGTTTGATAGGCTATAACAATCAGTGTCTGAAACAGAGTCTATTTGCCGTATCGTTGCTACCTATGATTCTAAGCCGTAGACATGCTATGTTGAGAGTAGGTACCTGGGTAGAGATAGGCAAACCAAAGCATAATCAAGAGGCAAGTACCTTCACAAGTTGGCATTTTATTGTAATTTATACAAAATCCTCACCTGGCTTCAATCTCGACCTACGAAAAAAAAAAAAAAAAAAAAAAAATAAATTCCGTGCCCACTGACGTTAAACACAAAGTCAATCTGCTGTTTCCATCCCCAATCCAGGGTAAATCCAAAAGTGCCGTTGCCAGCTCCACTCACATCTTCATGCATACCGGCGGCGCTCCCTACAGGGATTGTCCGTTCTTCGCCCGTCGCCCTGCCAACGACCGTCATTCGTTTACTTTCTTTTTTTTGGCCCGGGGAGACATGCAACTGGGCATGGAAGTGGAACGGAACGTCATAGTTTTTGGGGGTTTTTATCTCTTTCTCATTCTTCCTTTTCTGCTTTAGGTGTTTTTTTTTTTAAACAAACGTTTACAAAAACAGTGACCGCCCCCCTCGGATTTTCTGAACCCCTTTTTTCTTTCTCTTCCTAGGAGCGAATTCACGACTGGACAATTGCAACCCAACGCTGCCAACTTTCCTAAAGCCACTCTTTCGTTAACTTCTTCTGACGTTGTAAAAACACAAAAATGTCCGGCAATAGAATCCTCGGTGAACGGGACGTCAATGTCACCATGACCGATGCTCAGCCTCTCGCTAAGGACGTCAAGAGCATGGAGTACCATCGCCAGGTGCTGCAGTCCCGGATTGCCCAAGAGCCGTATGTCACTGATCTGTTGCTTCACGCTTTGCTAGATCCAACGTCTTCTAGCCTTCAACTAACGTCATCGCTGTCTTCTTTAGTTCCAAGCAATATATCTCCCCGTCTGACACCATCATGAGCCCCTGCACGGCGAAGCTTTCGGCACTGCGCAACAAACAAGTCTCCAAGTATGTCTTGTCATCAGCTTTCACTTTGACCCTTACCGATCCGACGAGAATTTAATAAAGCTAATCAAACGTGTCTCTCAATAGAGCCAAACCAAAGTCCCTCTTTGCCCAAGCGAGCACCAAGAAATTCCAAGGCGAGAATCCCTTCGGCGCACAGCCCACTCAGAGCCAGAGCCAGAGCCCGCTGGGCACTAGAAAAGCCCCGAGCGACGGCGTCTTGACCTCGAGGATCCGCTGATTCAAGCCTACGATCCGCATATTTTCCTTGGTACTTTAACATTTTTCCTTTATACGTGTGTACAATAACGGGTCGCAAATCTCTTTGGTCTTTTTTACCTTTCTTGCTGCACCCCCGTTCATAACGACGGGAGACGGAAAGCAAGATTGGCAATGGTTAGCTGGGTTTGGATTGGAACATGCCTCGGACAAGATTTAGAGGTACTATCACTGGTTTAAGGGACAGGCGTTTTCCGGATGACGTGCATACCATACTCTTCATGGTGATGCCGGAAAGGGCTGATACGAATTTTTATGTCTCTCTTTCTCTTTTATTCTTTTTAATGTCATGACAGAAGCACAGTTAGCGGGAGCAGATCAGCTGCTTCTGTACAAGTGCTCTCAATACGAATGGATGCGATATTTGTTAGTAAAATGATGAATTTCCTTTTTTAACTTCTTTCTCTTCTGTACTACCTAGTCTACGCTTTCCACGCTGTATTAATATACACGACATCTTCATCTGCGACTGGATGCCCTAGTCCTACCCTCTGAGGAATGTGCTTTGCGCTGGCGCCCCAAACAAGCGCATACTTGAACGTGTCCTTGAGAGTGCGGTGTATCCTGTCGCACACGTCCTCAATGGTGCTGTTACTCCGCACAATCAGCGCCTCGCTAAAGTCTGGGTCGGCTCCTTGCCTCTTGGTGTAAATGCGGATGAGCTTGAGCTCTTTCCAGCACCTGTCAACCACGTCTTGGATGCCCAGGTCAAGTTCGCAGCTCATGACTACAGTGTGGTCTTCTCTGGCGAGCTTGTCCAAGAAGTCGAGAGAGACGCTATCAATCTTGTTGTAGACGTACAGGCATCGGATGTACTTGCGGTGGTCTTTCATGATGACATCGATGAGGTCGTCGACAGTGACGTTTTCGTCTCGGATAAGCACCTCGCAGTTGAGGATCTTGTAGTCGCGGAGGATGTTATAAATCATCTTCTCGTCTATCTTATTGGGTGGAGACTGGAAGGTAATTTTCATGCCGCCCGCCTTCTTGACCTTGAGGTAGATATTTCTGAGTTCTTGTTAGCTTACTGAAAATATGAGGCATCTCATGTCACCTACGGGGGCTCGCAATTCAGTCTGATGCCGACAGACTCAAGTTCCGCCTCTAGCAGTGCTCTTTGCTCAGCTCGCTTCGTCGCGTCCAAGACCATGAGGATCAGGTCGCTCGTCTTGGCTGCTGATATAACTTGCCGACCTCGTCCCTTGCCCTCCGAAGCGCCTTCAATGATACCCGGTAGATCGAGCAGCTGGATTTCGGCACCGCCGTATTCCAGCACTCCAGGAATGGCCGTGAGGGTTGTGAATGCATATGACGCTACTTCGGACTTGGTCTTGGTGACTTTGGATAGAAACGTAGACTTTCCTACTGATGGAAAACCCACTAGAGATATTCTGGCATCACCGCTCTTGCTGACGTCGAAGCCGGAACCACCACCGCCGCCTGCTCCAGGACCCGGCTCTAGAAGCTGCGCACGGAGTCGTGCGAGTTTTCTGTTGACGTTAGAGACTGCTGTGCCCATATAGAGAATTGAAGTCTCTGTTTATGATGGCTTACCCTTTTAATAGACCCAAGTGGTATTCTGACCTTGTTGTCAGCTTTAATGACTTAACAGAGCATTATGCAAACACATACCAGTGGCCTTGTTTTCTATAACGCATTGTTAGCCAGATTGTACAAAAAAGAGCTTGAGTATATGCGTTATAAGCGGTTGGAGTCAATTGTATAATAAGCGCTGTGATAGACTCTGCAGCTACAACGGCATGCAGAATGCTCGGGGAGTCATGAAGATAGAACAAATTAAAGAAAGTGATATTGATGATTGTTCTTACTCTGTGTTTTTCTCATCTCATCCTCGATCCTGGTTATCGTATTAGACATGGTGTCTCTCACAACATAGACTGGCCACTCACTCCTTGATCTTTTCCGTAATGTTCACCATCCTGGCACACAGTTATTTATAGACGGCAATGCCGTCTTATTAAAGATAAATATAAAAAGAGGAGCCCAAAAAGAGATTAGTCCACTAAGACGTATTGTCCAGCGTTACAGAGCAAAAGAAGCAGTTTTGTAGCTTGCTTTGAGATTCGAGATGGCGGGGGTTCTGGCGCATAAAGCAAAAGACTTGGAGGGGCCTTTGGTGATGGCGAGTGGAATCTCACTAGCTCACCGCCTGCCGTTTACGCCAGTTCAGCCTTTACACAGGTAATAGTACGAGAAAAGCTATTCCAAGTCAATTTATAGCTGTTTTGCTTCTTCCTCTAATTTTTTTTGTATTTCAATTCAAGTAGTGGCTATTCTTACTTTTTCTCCTCGTTTAATGCCTTTTTTCCCTTCTCTGAATGGAAACAGAGTGCAATTAGAAGAAGAAGAAAGAATTCGGTACCATAAGATTTGCACGTGATTTCTTCTACGCCACACGCGCGCCGATTCCTTTTCAAGATAGGCAGCGCCAATTGCCATTTAGCAAGCAAGAGCAGGTCATCAGTTTACTATTTTTCTTCTCTAGACATATAGTTAATCAATCTCTCTCCATCTACCTCTTCTCTCTTCTCTCTTCTTCTTCCAGCAACGGTCAAATCATGGTTACAGTCCGCAAGAAGAGGCCAGCCAGGCCCCAAGTTACGGCCGAATTCATCGGCGAGGCTCCTCCTCAAACAGGCACAACGTTCAATATCTGGTAAGTAAAACGTGTCGCGATTGCGCAATCATCTAGTAGAACAACAGCTAACTTTAGATAGGTACAATAAATGGGCAGGTGGCGATCACGAGGCATACCAGCAGACGAAAGCGAAGGGACGCTGCAACATCGCTCGAGATAGTGGATATACGAAAGCCGATGGCGTGTCTGGCAGCTATTTCTGCTTGTTCTTTGCCCGCGGCCTGTGTCCGCGAGGAGCCGACTGCATGTACCTACATCGACTTCCCGGGACACACAACGTCTTGGCGCCAAACGTGGATGTCTTCGGCAGAGACAAATTCTCAGGCTACAGAGACGACATGGGCGGTGTTGGAAGCTTCATGCGCCAAAACAGGACGGTTTACATTGGCCGCATCCACGTAACCGATGATATCGAGGAGATTGTCGCGCGGCACTTTGCTGAATGGGGAAAGATTGAGCGCAGTAAGTACTCCAACTACCTACAAACGATCTTTATAGTTTTGAGCTTGGCTAACTATGAGCTTTAGTTCGTGTGCTAAACTCTAGAGGAGTCGCTTTCGTAACGTATGTCAACGAAGCAAATGCAGAATTCGCCAAAGAAGCCATGGCACATCAGTATGTTTATTCCAATCTACAGCATCATCCATTCGTCGAGCGCCCACTGACCAGTCATAGATCTTTAGATCACGACGAGGTGCTAAACGTTCGATGGGCAACGGAAGACCCCAATCCCATGGCGCGAGCTAGAGAAGCGCGACGGATCGAAGAGCAGGCTGCTGAGGCTATTCGGAGAGCACTGCCAGCGGAATACATTGCCGAAATCGAAGGCAAAGATCCCGAGTCAAGAAAACGGAGGAAAGTGGAGAGTAGTTATGGGCTGGAAGGCTACGAAGCCCCTGATGAAATCTATTTTGCCCAAGGCCCCAACGCAGTCAACCCTGCTGGAAGACTAGGATATCAAGAACCGGCCCTGATTGAAGATGGAACTGCTGCAGAATCAGAGATTCCGGCCGCTCAAGAGGAACAGCAGTCGCCTCCTGAGAGCGCAGGAGTCTTTTCAAACAGCACCTTGGCTGCGTTGAGTAAAGCAAAAGTTGCGGTCTCATCAAAACCAGCGGCAGCTACATCTACCGGCCCCTTGGTTGCATATGATAGCGATAGCGATGACGATGAGTAAAAGGGCGTTTTGGTACATATTTGGATATTTTCTTCTATTTTCTAGATTGGGCATAGGCATAGGCATAGGCATAGGCATAGGGAGAGAGCATTGATAATGATACCACCTTGATTAAAACAGTGCAGAATTCAATGTAACATGCCACATTCAGCTATTGAATATTCTCGAGTAGAGTAGCTCATGTCGCCCAACCCATAGATCAACAATCGGTACGCTCTGCCCAGCCTCCTCAACGGGCGTATGCCATTCCCTCTCCACCATGGCATTGATCACGTCTTGCACATTCTCACTAGCGAGCAGCTTCTGTGCTTGATACGGACCAAACATATTTGCTCTCACCGCTGCCGAGATCAACGCCTTGACGTGACTCAGCATAAAGACATAGGCCGTCTGTTTCAACGTCAACCCCACGATGGCGCAAATCGCGCCAAACAGCGGGCCAAGATGCGCCGAAACGAGGGGAGCCTCGCCGCCCGCCTTGTTGCTCTCGCGACGAAGCAGCGTCGAGAAATCCTTCAAGATGAGCGCATCGTCCTCGCTGCCAGAGGGCAGAGTCGCCTTGAACGACCGCTCCCAGATGCTCAGCAGGGCTCTTCCCTGAGCAACGCTGGCGCGCCGCCCGACGGTACAAATCACGGCCGCATCGAGCTCGTCGTCTAGAGCTGCGAGAGAGGCGGGATGGCGATGCGCGGCAAGGACAAAAGGCAGCGTTGTGGAGGCATACGACGAGAGCGACAGGGGCAGAAACGTGCTGAAGGAGGAGGCGCGGCCGTTGTGCGCGGCGAAGGACTCGAGGCCGCTGCTGAAGGCGAAGGATCCGATGGGGAGGGCAGAATCTGAGAGGAGAAAGAGGAAGTGCGTGGATGAGGAGGCGGATAGTTGAGGGCGGACTGGATGCGTTGCAATGAGAATGAAGCTCTTGTATGAGGCTCTTTTATTTTGGCGGAGCGATCGTGGCTTACATGGGATTGAGGGCGCTGAAGCTGAGCCGACAGCGCTGAGACGAGCCTTTGCCTCGTTTAGGCGACTTTCTAAGAGGGCAATTTCACTTTGGATCTCATCCACTGATGCATGAGGAGATGAGGCCATGTGGAGCTTGTGTAGATGTAGAGTTCAAAATCACGGCTTGTCATTCATTTGCGCATTAGACCCGTGCGATATGCCAGATAGACACACACGCTCACACCCACGTCCTAACATCTTCCAGCCAGTTACAAATAGGTATATGAGCATATTACAAAAACCCAGAAAAAAAAAAAAGAGTTCAATCCAAGCACCGTGACAGATTTCATAAGAGAGCGTTCCGCTTTGCGTTATTACAATTCGCTCTCGCTGGTGATAAAACCCTGTTCGTACCGTTCCCCCTTTGCTGTTAAAACACAATAATGTAAACACCACGCTGATCCCTAAATCAAAGCAACTAGAACACGCTTAGATGGCTCCTAAAAAGAGCCCCATTATCTTCTTATGGCCTCACATTTTCCTTGTCAGTTCCGTCCCGTCGCCGGGCCCTCTTTTCGGCCATTCTCTTCTCGATCCGAGCAAGGGCGGCAGCTCGGCGTTCCGGTGGCAACGACCGTTTGCTATTAATGTCGTTGGATACGTCTTTGAGTTTGCCTTTGCCCACGTCGGGTCCACCGAGGCGAGCAAAGTGATCTTGCAAAAGGTCGACCTCGGCCTCCATATCATCGGATGACAATGAGCTCTTGGGATGGATTGTGGGTTTCGCTAGCCTAGGCACTTTGAGGAGTCCAATGTTCTCCTCGCCAGAAGACGCAAGCGCTTCACTGCCAAATGGGTTTCTCTTTGGCGCTTCTCCACTCACGGAGGCTCTTCTCTTAGTAGACGACCTCGTTACAAATGGCTGCCAAACGAGATTTTCGTCGTTCGATTGGTAGCCCGGGGCTTCAGCTGGGTCCCTAGTCTTTGTTGCCCTCTTCGGCGTGGCATCCCTTCGATACTTGTCTCGCAAGGTGCGAAGTTTGGAGCTGCTTGCCTCGGGGAGTTGCCGGGGCTTTTCAAGGTCCGCTACGTCGATACTCCTTCGGACCCCATTCGTAGCCACAGGGGGCCTTGATAATATGTCTTCAGGCTGGGTTGTAGAAGCCGCTTTCCCGGCCTTGAGAGTCTTGAGCTCTTTTTTGAGATCCGAAATCTTCGTTTGAGCGCGCTCCAGAACGGCCTTGGTATCTGCGTCATGAGCTTCGCTTTCCTTCTTGAACGAGTCAAAATCCTTCTTCAACTGGCGAAGTTCGTCATCTTTGTTTGATGATTCCTCTTTTGCGTGCCTAAGCTGTGACTTGAGCTCTCTCACGATTGCCGTCTCGTTAAAATCGTCAGTAGTTGAAAAATCCGGAATCCTCCGTTGCTCAGCGGTCTTTAGCTGAGCCTTGAGCGAGGATACTTGGCTGCGCAGAGCGTCCAGCTCCTTGAGTTGCGCTCGAGATCGTCGCAATTCTCGCTGGGTTTCGATTATAGTTTTTGCTGTATTGGGCGAAGTTGTGCCTTGTAGCCGCCTCCATTCCCTTGCTTCTTCGTCGTCTTCCCGCCCCTGATGCAGTTCTTCAAGCTGGGCCTCTAGTTCCTGAACTCTATGCCGGTACTGAGCTGCAAGAGCAGTTTGCTTTGTTAGGGTCGCTAGTAACTCCGTGGTCTCGCTACTGTTGGAGGCTCCTTTCTGTTTTGATACCATGTAGTTTGCGTTTTCTGTAATCTTCTTCTCCATGGCAACCACCTTTTCCTGTTCTTCTTTGAGTCTCTGCGCCAGCTGGATGGCTTCTAAATCTTTCTCCTCCGCATAAGATTTGAGGTGTTTCTTGTATTTTAGTAGCTTCTCCATTTCCGCCCGCGCTTCTTGGTGATATTTTTCGAATTGCTCTTTCCAATATTTTCCAGATTGAGAGTGTGGCTCGTTCAGATCTACTGTAGGATCTTGGCCGTTGAATTCGCCATTTTCATCGTAAAGCTCTTCTTCCTCCCAGTCCGACTCGTCCGACCCGTCTTTGGCAGTAAAGGTTTCTGTCTGCCTGGAAACGTTGATGGTGCTTTTGCGCCTCGCTTTATCGAGAACATCGGACAAACGAGTTCGCTTGCTAACGGCGACCCCCTCGTTATTTGGGGAAATGGTCTTCGTCGTGGCAAGATCATGGTTGAATGATACGCGTTTCCGCCTCGAAGCTCCCGTGCCAGGTGTCAATAGGATCCCTTGAGGCTTCAGTGGAGTATCCGAACCTTGATCCGTTGTGAAAGCTGTCGATTTCGCCGCTCTAGCCTTGTCCCGCGATGCTCGCTGCGCATCTCGGACGGGGGTGCCGAAGAGCGCACTTTTGAATGCTCTGGCTGCAAATACAGGCGCAGGAGTATCTGGCATCTCGATAGTAGCGTTATCTGGGCCAAATAAGCATCCGAATATTATTCTCGCATTAAAAAAGTCATCGCAAGAGCGTTCTCACTTACCGCCAGTGTCCATCGCGTCCGGCGCGTTCTCCCCGCGCCCCAGCATCCATCCGAGCATCTTGAATGATAAAGTCTTGGAAAAGTAATTCAAAGTTGAGATTGCCGCGTCCCTGAGCGCTTAATCGTACTCAATTAAGATGAATCGGTTGAATACTGCATTTGGACGTTGCTACATTCGCGATGTCGATGCTTCCTGGCCGCGGGTGTTTTTGTTTACTTCGCCATTGGTGTGTTCGCTGGTGACGAAATGCTTGTTTTTCTAAGATTCGCCTGCGACCATTAAACCACGACTTAGTGATAACGGGGCTCTAACTGGCTAGCAGCGTTTCCAGGAATCTTGCAGTGGATCGATCGCACTGGGTCCGCTGTAGTGCACTGGGCAGTCCTGGTTCAGCCCTGTACAGGAACAGATTCAGCGGCCTAGGCGCTGTACAGGATACTACTAGCGCATTCAGCTACAGGGGAGCTACTACTAGTAGCAGCAAACTGACCAGGTGATGGAATTGCCCCGCCGCTACTAGAACATTGATAGCTTCAACGAATAGCTAGTGGCGCATCTCTCGACTTTCTCTCCTTCATACCAGATTCGCTCACATTACCTTTTCCCTCGGACATCGATATCAAGAATGGCTTCCTCTGTGTAAAGCGTCACGGCTTTGGCTGTGGCTCTTACCCAGGTATCACGCGACCATGGCGCGGAAACAACCTAGGACACTGACGTCGCCGACGAAAACCTCCAAGGATGACTCAAGCTTCCCGGGCCTCAGGCCTCCCGGCCCAGATGCGAGGAACAAGACCGAGTACGAGGAGCAACAGAGGGACGAGATTATTGCTCTGCAAGCCATATACGCAGACGACTTCATCGAACATGTGGCAGCGCATAGCGCTTGGAAGGTATTCTATTCCCATGCTTCTCTTCCCTGCAGTCGCATGCTGACTTATACCGACGTATAGAAGTCCGACCCGTCTTTCGATATTCGAATAAAAGCTAGTGATGAAGATTTTGCCGTGACTCTCGGGTTTACTATCACGGCGACATATCCAAAGTCACCTCCTGTGCTTACTCTCAAAGGCCAGAGCTATTTGCGAGAGGTGACCCAGTTCAAGATCCAAAAGTTCCTAGAGACGCAGCCACGTGTCTTCGCCAAAGAGGGCGAAGTAATGGTTGACAAGATTGTCGAAGGCATTCGTGACATTCTCGAAGATGCGGCGCAAGCAAAGGCGTCTGGTAAACAGCTGCCGTCGCTGGAAGAGGAGCGTGATAGGCACGAGGCAGCCTTGGCAAAGTTAGCGCAGGAGCAACAAGAGAAGGAAAAGCACCGTAAAGAGGAGGAAAAGAAAAAGGAAGAGAAGACTGCTGCTGAGGAGCTACAACAAGAGCTTTTGCGACAGAAGCAAAAGGCGAGAGAGTCGAGATACAGTCGTCACACAAATGGCTTGAGCCCGCACCGACCGTCTACGTCCTCTGCCTTGAACATTGAGACGATTGATTTCGACCAATATTGCTCCGTGACTGACAACTTGGGAAACACTTTGGCTTTCAGATCTGTCGCGGGCAAATCTGATCCTCGTGCCGGACCGGCTTCCACTGTTTTCACTGTGCGTCCAGTCCTTTCCAACGGCCAGGGCAATCAGCCACTGGCGTTGAAAGAAGCTGTCTTGCGTCCGAATGGTAAAGACCAAAAAGAGTTCAAGAAATTATTGCAGTCATTGGAATCTCGGCTTCAAGATCTCAAGATTGGGAACAAGATACACCATCGACACTTAGTCGATGTTTTCGATTACAAAGTCGAGAGCGGTACAGATGCTGATCGCGCTGCTGCTAATACGTGGACAGTGAGGATCCTCAGTCCATTGGCGGAGAGAGGCTCGCTGGAAGAACTGCTGGAGCTTGCGGGTCAGCTTGAGATCGGAAAGGTGCGATCTTGGACGAGGGATCTCCTTGATGCGCTGAATTTCCTTCATAATAAGAACGTAGCGCATCAAGATATCCATCCCAGGAACATTCTTCTCTTTAGAGAATCTACTGGCGAAATTGTGCCCAAGATATCAGATGCGTCATACCAAAGAGAAATCCACAACCTCAGCTCCAAGAAGCAAGGGCCTTTGGGGCTCGCTACAGCAAAGTCTGCCTACTGGCTACCACCAGAGATTGCCGCTGCTACCAAGGCGCAGTATACATCCAAAGCTGATATCTGGGATTTCGGAGTTGTCTTTGTGCAAATGGTATTTGGTTTGGATGTGCTACGCAAATACTCTTCTCCTAAGAATCTCATGGAGTCAAAGCTGTTTTCGCAACCTTTCCAAGAACTGGTGAGTCGTTTCTTCAAGGACGACAGGCAGAAAAGGCCGAGAGCGTTTGAGCTTGGGGCTAGTGAGTTTCTTGCAACAGACGCCCCTATTCTGTTTGACGATACTTCTGCCATGTTGTCCCACACTCCTTCTCTGAATTCGCTCCAAGCTGTCCCTATGAGGCTTCGGCGGGATTCTATGACCAATAGATCGACAACAGTCTCTCGATACACAGAAGACTTTGTGGAAGAGGGAAGACTTGGTAAGGGCGGGTTTGGCGAAGTTGTCAAAGCTAGGAAAAAGTTGGATGGCCAGATATATGCCATTAAGAAAATTACACAGCGT
Organism: Trichoderma sp. CBMAI-0020; assembly: GCA_030708095.1. Classification (NCBI taxonomy): domain Eukaryota; kingdom Fungi; phylum Ascomycota; class Sordariomycetes; order Hypocreales; family Hypocreaceae; genus Trichoderma; species Trichoderma sp. CBMAI-0020. The sequence goes on from JAJNCI010000007.1 coordinate 1,367,787, forward strand.
TCTCAGACGAGCCTTACAGAAATTTTGAAAGAGGTTCGCTTGCTTTCACAGCTCAGCCATCCTGCAGTCGTACGATATTACAACACTTGGGTGGAAGAAATCCCCGACTCGACTGATACTGAGGGCGAAACGTCGACTGACGACTACACGGAGGATACCAGAGATACCGGCGCCGAATCTGCCGGCATTGATATTCAGTTTGCTACAAGCACTGGTGGCTTAGACTTTATATCATCCAACGCTGCAGTTGAATTTGACTACGATTCGGATGAGGAAGAGGAAGACGATGAGGACCATGACTCATCTGACGAGGAAGAAGACGATGATCAGAGCTCTGTAATGGACTCTGTTGGTAACCGTGAAAAGCATCATGAGAAAGACAAACTGGCTGCCCTGCAACGGCGCGCTCGAATGCATCGGTCTTATCGGACTGTACTCTATATCTCAATGGAGTACTGTGAAAAACGAGTATGTATGAGATATTCATTGTTCTTGCGCAACTTACTTACTCTAAGCCTTAGACTTTAAGAGATCTTATTGCGCGGAAGCTATACAAAAACAACACGGAAATATGGCGTCTGTTTAGGCAGATTCTCGAAGGGCTGTCACACATTCATTCGCTGAGTATTGTTCATCGCGACCTCAAGCCAGAGAACATCTTCATTGCAAGTAGCACTGATGGCGTGGACAATATCAAGATTGGCGACTTTGGCTTGGCAACGAGCGGCCAATTTTCTGTGGATCGAACCACTGCCAATGGCTATGAGGCAGACGATATGACTAGGAGTATAGGGACGGCCTATTACTCCGCTCCAGAAGTCAGATCTGCATCTAATGGGCAATATAGCACTAAAGTGGACGTATGTTGCACATGCTGAACATTGATCGAAATAATGACCGATGCTAACTCGCCCACAGATGTATTCTCTCGGAATCATCTTCTTTGAGATGTGCTATCTGCCAATGATGGGTATGCAAAAAGCCGATGTCCTTGGGCAGCTTCGACGGCCCACTCCGGTTCTTCCCTCAGATTTCAAGCCTGCGGATAAAACACAAACCGAAATCATTCTTTCGCTTGTGAACCATAGTCCCAAAGAACGACCATCCAGTGCCGATCTTCTCAAGAGTGGTAAATTACCAGTCCAGATGGAAAGCGAGACCATCAGGCGGACTCTGGCGGGACTGGCAGATCCAAATTCGCCTTATTATCAAAAAATGCTGTCTACATTGTTTGCACGGCCTGTGGAAGCGGCTAAGAATTTTGCATGGGACATGAATGGCGCCACACCCAGTGCCGGGGAGCTTCTCAATCAGAGCATCGTCAAGAACGAATTAATGGCCATTTTCCGTCGTCATGGCGCTCTTGAAGCGACGAGGACCTCGATATATCCCAAAACCATGCACTACGCTGATAATGCTGTTCGACTTTTGGATTCCAACGGCACTGTTCTACAACTTCCTTATGACCTTACAATGGGGCATGCTCGAATGTTGGCGAAGCACTCACAATCTCCTCCTCTACAACGCACCTTTACATTTGGTAGCGTATTCAGAGATAAGCAAGATACGGGACAGCCTCAGATGTTTGGCGAAGTGGATTTTGACATTGTCACGACAGACACACTTGATCTTGCTTTGAAAGAGGCGGAAGTATTGAAGGTCTTGGATGAGATTATCAACACATTCCCCTCCTTATCATCTTCCCAAATGTGTTTCCATATCGGACACTCCGATATTCTACAGCTAATTTTTGAGTACTGTGGTATCCAGCCTTCGTCTAGAAGGGCAGCTGCAGATGTGTTATCCAGATTAAATATTCACAACCACACGTGGCAGAAGATAAGGATGGAGCTCCGGTCCCCTGCTGTGGGTATTTCAGCAACTAGCATTGATGAACTTCAGCGGTTTGATTTTCGAGGTAAGACGCGAATGTTTTCCGAGAAGTAGTTGAATACATTGGTACCAGTGCTAACACCATGCGCCAGATACACCAAATAAAGCATTTGCAAAGTTGAAATCAGTTTTCGAAGGCAGCGACATGTATCAGCGTGCCGCATCAACTATTGCGCACCTCAAAGAAGTTGTCGAGTATACTAAACGATTGGGTGTCAGCACCAAGATTTACCTTAACCCTCTGAACAGTCTCAAAGAGGGCTTTTATATCGGTGGCACCCTCTTCTCATGCATTTACGATAAAAAGGCCAAGGATGTGTTTGCCGCTGGCGGTCGGTATGACAACCTAATCAACGAGCAGCGTCCTAAAATTGGAGGACAGTTTGAAAAACGCCATGCTGTCGGATTCAGCTTGGCCTGGGAAAGACTGGCGAAAGCACCCAAGTCCGGTGGCTATTCCTTCTTGAAGAAGAGTGAAGAAGATGTAAGCAGCATGTTTAGCAGCAAGCGTGTAAGTAATTCTTCAACCCTGCCGTTGTTTGTAATGCCCTACTCACACCGAGTTGTATAGTGCGACATACTGGTAGCAAGTTTTGACGCCGGCATTCTGCGATCTTCTGGCATTGAAGTATTACGGCTACTCTGGGCACATGATATAAGCGCGGAGCTTGCCAAGGACTCAAGATCGCCGGAAGATTTGATGTCGAAACATCGAGATGAGAGCTACTCTTGGATTATAATCATCAAGCAGGATTCCATGCTGAAGATCAAAACTGTGGGGAAAAAAGATGTGCCGGACGTAGACCTTCCTATGGCACAGCTGTTTTCTTGGTTAAAACCTGAGATTCGAGACCGAGACTCCAGGTCCGCAGCAAAATTTCGTGGAACACCCGAGCCGGCTGCACAAGGCGAGAGAGACTACGAACAGGAGGTCAAAATCATGGTTGCTCAAACCAAGAGCAAGAAATTTAACCGACGCACAGTTGTGGAGCAAGCACAAATCACTGCGGCTGCTTTGATGAATTCATATCTTGAAGGCCCCATCTTGGCTATCGAGATGAGCGATCATCTAATGGAGCTCGTGCGGGAAACCAGCCTATCCGACCCAGAGAGCTGGCGAACGGCGGAGCATAGCGTGACAACCTCGGAGAAGAAATGCATCCGCGAGATTCGCGATCAGCTCACTACGTGGCGGCGGAAGTATGAGACAAAGAATGGCTCCAAGCATTCGTTCTTGTACAACTTCCGGTCAGGCACTTGCATATACTATGATTTATCAGGATGAAGGGGGCTTGTACGCGTGCCGTGAGGAATTCCCGATGATGAAATCTAGTCTACTATAATGTACGAGCAGTTTCCAAGCAGCAATTACTCTTCCCCCAGTGATTATCCCCTATTCACAAGCACTGTGGCTAGCCGCGCCGTCTGATGCTATCGCCATGTATTACCACACAAAGGCTGCAGGATTCAGCCGCATATGCACCACCAAGACACCGGGGGCTGATCGAGCCATTTCCTGCGTAGCACTGCTGCTGATTAGCGCTGGACGTGTTTTTAGGAGCCTATGAAATGAGGACGAGCCAGTCCCTTGCATCAGTTGGTGCACGCTGAGACGAGCTGAAGCGATTCCCATGGATCTCACTGGCGCAGGTTGGTCTCCCTGCTTTGCAAGTGCAACTGATACTAGTAGCAGTAAGATTGGTGGCTTTTTCTTTTCTTTTTTTCACGGTGGCTGTCTGACCTCATCCCTCAATAAGTGCCTACAGTGGCAGTAACAGTACTAGTATTCGGGTTACTCCGTAGTGCTGGACTAGATAGATTCATGTAGAGCGTCTACACAGTGGATGGTGCAATCAAATCTTCCTCTGAATGTAATAGAATAGTATTCGTATATACCAGCATTGTCACGCCGGCTAATTGGCAGTGATACCCAATCCGTATGACACCCAATATTATCTCTCAGTACGTATCTCGTACTGCATGGTTCCTCTTCTCCCTGTCCGAGACGATTCAGGATACGGGCTCTGGCGGCTAAATGAGTACCGGCCAAGTACCTTCAGGCAGCGAGCTGACAACAAGTGTACTTGAAAGGACCTGCGAGTCGTGATACGGGTGGCTGATACGCGCCTGAGAATCAATCACGCCTAAAACAGTGCTAGGCCCAAGCGAGAAACTCCCTCCCACGTTGGCGGGAACCCAAAGGAAGCGCTGGGCGCCATCGGAGGCGAGAGTCGGCGCCTTCACCGCCCGGTAATTGCGGCAGTCACCTGCTGCAGCCACCTGATGCCGTCACTTCTCTGCTTGGGCCCCGGCTGAGTCTCGGAAATTCCCTTTCATCTTTCAATCTCTTTGGAAGCCGGCGACTTTGTTCTCTTTTGTTTTTCTCTTCATTTTGGATCTCTGCTGCGTACACGCCTGTTCTCTTCCCCTGCTTTTCTTTTGGACAACAGCATCAAGCCTTTGCTGTTCTTAGCCGTCACTCGCCCTCTTTGTCCCGTTCGCCCGCCCCCTTCACCCTTCAGTCTCCTCCCGGCTGTTACCGACAGTCAGGCACCCAACACGGCTGCTCTCGTGGCATTTTCATCCCAGGCAGTTGTAACGAACGACAGCGAGGAGAGAAAGGTCTTCTGCATCGACAAGCCTTTTGACCCAACCAACATTTCGGGTCCCGCCTAAAAGTCTATTCTTTCGCACCAGCACAGCGGCATCATGGCCCAGAAACGTCTCATGCAAGAGCTGCGAGCTCTCCAGAAGGAAAAATGGGTCGACATTACCGTAAGTGCCTTCGAACCGATTAAACCATAGTCGACTTATCTTGCTCACTATATTAGACGGACGAAGTCAACCTCCTCAGATGGAAAATCGGACTCTGGGTCGTGAATCCTGACAGCGTTTGGCACGGAGCATTTCTCAAGGTGAGACGCCCTTCATCAATTCATCTCGCATTGCGCTTGCCCTCATCAGAGTGTGACAAGGAACTGACATAGAACCTTAGGCCGAGATGAGATTCCCAGCCGATTATCCCTACCAGCCACCTGTCTTCAGATTCCTCACTCCCAGCATCATCCACCCCAACGTGTATCTCGACGGAAACCTCTGCATCTCTATCCTACATAAGCCAGGAGAAGACGAGCAGTCTGGTGAACTGGCAAGTGAGCGATGGAATGTGCTTCATGGAGTTGAATCGGTCCTCCGATCCGTTCTTTTGCTGATGGACGATCCCGAGATTAATTCGGCCGCCAACGTCGATGCTAGTGTTTTGTACAGAGACAATCGTCCTTTTTACGACCGGATGGCAAGAATTGTAGTGGAACAGACCCAGAAGGGCAAGCCAGCAGGTGCGCGTATGCCTTCGATGGAAGAACTGGCTCCAACGCCGGTAAAGCCGGCCGATGACGATACAGACTTTTGGAACATGTCAGATGAGGAAGAGGACTTTGGCGGCAGCGACAGCGACGAGAATATGGAGGATGACTTTGATGATGATTTCGAAGACGAGGATGACAAATGAGTAGCGACGGCCAGATTCTATGAGCTGCTCTGCTCTCACATCCGTTGGGCACTTTGGGCCGTTTACCGAGAGCGAGCGAGCGAGCAAAAAGTCGGATAGCATCGTGGCATGCTATTATCGACCGGGCATTTCTTACCTATTCGGCAATTCTATCTTTGCGGCGTTTGGCGGCATCTTCCCTACCCATGCATGGAACGGTCCAAGGGAAGTTTTGGTGTCATGGCGCGGCATCTCTCTACTCTGGAGCCATGATGATGCTTTACCTTTGCTTTCCATGTCCTGTTTCTTGCAGCTTTGGATTTTTTTTTTCTTTGGGGTCATTTGGTTCATGAGGCTTTCCTATTTCATTAGCGTGATTATCGTTTATTATAGCTTGCGTATTTACCTATATAGAAGACAGAAGCGTATGAACGCCTTGTAGTACCAAGCATAAACACCTTTCTTTTTCATTTGTCATCTTTTGAAGCTAAATACAGTGCTCTTTAGAGTATGCAGCCAAAATTACAAACACTCCTGGCTAGGTTCAGTTACGTGTCATAGTTGCGTGGCAAACATTAGCCGCTCGTGATAGCGTATGCTCAATCACTTGGTGTGAAAAGCCGCGTAATCGGCGAGGAAGAGCAGTGACTACTAGCAATAGAATAGGGGATACAGGTAACTGCGTGATCGCTTTCCCTTTCGCCTGAAATATCTCTGCAAGGCCTATGGGGTTCTCTGCACTGCGATCCAAAACAGACAAAAAAACCTAACATACGCAGGTACCTGAAAGTGCCGCTAGCATCAGCAGCCATAACCGCTGCCAGTAGCCAGTGGCCCCTCTATCCCGCCGGCCTAGCATAGTAGTAGCTGCCCGCAGCTTATCTTATCGCCCGGCATAGTCCCTGGACTGACGTTTGCCCACAGCGGGACAAGGACATGGCAGCTCCATCCATCATCAACCACAGTCCTAGGCGCCTCACTCTCCATATCCAAGAGCTTGCATATCCTCGACTTGTGCAGCCTGTCCGCGCCGCTTCTTTGACACGTCATTGCTAAGCTCTATTTGCTCTCTGTTTTCGCTTCGCCCATACATTTGTTCATGTCTTTTGCCCGCAGACGACGACGTTTCTGGGGCTAGGGTCAGCTGTCCCGCCTCGTTGAGCGAGTGGCCGCTCCCAGAAAGCGCACTTCCATTTCGGCTCCACCATTCTTCTGCTATAGAATCCATATAGCTATCTGAATAGAGATCTGTATCGCTGCTATCTATAATGACTTCCATGGAACCTTCCGAAGACGAGGTGTCGCAAGTCGTTGACTTTGCGGGTCTCAACCCCGTGGATGACCGCACCATGATCACGAACGCACTGAGAGTATGTTTACACATCGCTACCGACTTAGCTCGAGGGATAACGGAATACTTACTGCGACTAATATCTTGCAGAATAATAATCGCAATGTCGAAACGGTTGTTATGCAATACTTTGACAATTCTGAGTCGGTATGTTGCATTACCCCTCCACCTACGTCCTGCATGCAGTGGGCGAAATGGAGCAGATGTTGACTTGCATCGTCGCAGTTCCGACAAAAATATGCGTTGGCATGGAACGAATCAATGTTTTCAGCTGATAGAGACGGTACGACTGGCAACAACGCAGGCATATGTATGGACCGGCTGACTATCCGCGGCGTGGGAGAAGATGATATGACGGCTGACGCTCTTCGCAGCATTTCACATCGAATCGTTAGAAGGCAACGACATTATACAGGGAGCTACGCCCCCTCCCCCTAGCTACCCTATTGGAGCACCATCAAGACCACCATCGCGATCGAACAATAGATCTCCACTTGGTAATATGATTGACTGGGCTGCGGCAGAAGCAGCTGGTAGTACTCTGCTCTTCGCATAGGGAAGATGATGTTCTGACAATGTTGATAGGACCCACCATGCACTCGCAAGAAGAAGACGACATACAACGAGCTCTGCGAGAGTCGGCACAAGAAGCAGGGTTTTCTCTGCCTCCACAGGAGTCTGGAGTGATGGACCACTCCACTTCAACACCGTATTTTGGCCCTGCGAACCGCTCCGATTACGATCAAAACAACTGGGCTATGGTGCCTGCTGCGCCGCTAAAGGCCAAGTTATCAAGTGCTCCTACGCCGTCTCAGAGAAAGCGAGATGCCGAAGTTCCCGCGTTCATTGTCTCAGGATCCAGCTCGGTCGGCAACCACAGCTTGGGCGGCTTGCTCACCATTCTTCACGAGATTCCACTGGCGAGAAACATCCTGCTACAGTGTGGCACTCCAGCGGCCTCGTATGGGTTTAATAGCCAGTGGTGGAATGGTGAAGAAATCCTTCCTCCGAATGTTTTACACGAAATGTACACCCAGGACTCGACATGGGGTGACGGCAACTATGAGATACCAAAGGCGAATTTTGAAGAGGAAATACATCGGCTCATGGCATTCCTCGATTCGACGGAGAGAAGTTATGGAACTGTTAATACACTGACCGAATTACTTTCAAACGCCCATAACGGAGTAGAAAGGGCATTCTACGAACGCTTGGGGTATGACGCGATTCTTGGGCCGCTATATCAAGAGGCATCGCTGGTTAATGTCGGCGGTGACGATGTGATCGGCAAAAGCTACGAGGATGCGAGGTTTGGATTGCTGGTACTCGACCATAGGCGGCCTGATTACGCTCACATCAAAACACTCTACGAGGCCCTTGATTATTTGATGTGGGGTGACGTTCTGTCATGGGCAGATCCTAATGAGACGTCTAGAATGGCCATGTTCCAGAACATGGGCGAAGTGTTTGTCATCAAGGTCGGCAGTGAAGGACCCCCCGAATCGTTCGAAATTCCAGAGGTCTTCTATCCTGAGCGATATCTGGCTAGCCGTAAGGAGGAGGCCAGAATGATAATGTCTGCTTGGTGCAAGACCAAGAATGACATTGATAGAGTGACAACAGAAGAGCGGCGGTTGCAGGAATGGCACAATGACTGGAATCAACTGTCTCTCGATAAGAGCGAAATGATTGCCAAAGCAAAGGAGCAGTGGCAGGTATTCTTTAATTATCTAGAAACCGCTGGACAATTCCAAGGAATGGAGGCTTCGGCGTTCGACATCAACAAGTATCCTGATTATCGGACCGCTCCTTGTCAGATGACTGACGAGCAGGTTACGCACTCCCAGCAGGTGAATGAGGTGCTCCTGCTGACAGAACGAATACTGTCCGATATAGAAACAAGAACTGAAGGTAGGAAATATTGCATTCTGACAAGGTAGATTTAAGGACGGACGTACTGACTCTGGGCTTTCTAGACCTCCGTACCCAGCTGGAGCAGATTCATGCCAAGCAGCGCTTTCTTGGCAGACTTTTGACGAAGCCAGAGAAGCCAGGCCGGCCAAAGCCGATGACGTGCAAGAAGTACCTCCTTCGAGGCATAGCAACCGATAAGGATATTGTCTATGTCTGTCAGCGAGTTCCTTCGGAGTCGGCGGACCCAGAGAGCTCAGACGCGCCAACCGACCAGTGGTGGCGACTAGAACTTTGTACCGATGAGGATGTGCCAGTCAAATCGGAGGTAAGCCCCCCTTTCGCTTTGCATCTACGACCCCCTTTATGGCTCATTCAAGTTGATGCTTATCTATTCTGTGATAGAAAATTGATATTGAGCGAGTATTGAAAAGTGTATGGTACGAAACAAAGACACCGCTGCTCCTATATGCTACTGAGAAAGCAGTTTCGACACCACGGGCACCGTTATCAGATGCTTTGAGTATGTTTGCGAAGTCGGATAATAAGGCATTCCGACAAGAGCTTAGACAACCTGCCACTGATACCAGAGAGGAAAGGATGCGTGTTCCCGTGGATGCCCTCTCACCTTCCAAGAGAAAACATAGAGACAGTATGGATTCGATGAACAGCAACCGAGCGTCTATTGGCAGCGAGGATAGAGATCCATTTGCAAGTGTATTTGACGGACAGTTGGAAGAAGCGCAGACGGAAATGATAGACATGTCTGGAGGCACTGTGGAGCACGCCAGGAGCTCCGAATTTGAAAACAAGTTTGGAGATTATGGAATCCGTGCACAGATGAACGTCGAGTCTGCCACTCTGACCCCAGATACGCTGGCGGCGGACGAAGGTGAAGCCCAACGGCCAACACCCCCGTCTCTCGAAGCCAGCCAGCCAGACGACGAGAACAATTTGATGGATGAAAGCATGACTAAGAGTCCAGAGATGCAAGAACGAGCTCGACCACTGACGTTGGTACGACCCTCGCAAGCGATCGAGGGGAGGGGAGACTTGAGCATGGACATGGAAATTCCGGATATACAAGACTAGAAGCTCTACTAAGGCAATGAAAGTCTATGGGAGTGGTTATAATACCAAGGAAGAGAAGAGGAAAGCGCTAGCGGCCCATTGTATATGGGGTAAACTAGGTAGGCCAACTATCTACTCACCTTGTTAGTTGATACTGTAGCATATTTAAGCGGGTTTTGCTGAGAACCACAATGATATTGTTTTTACTATTGGCTGCAGTCGGATGAAGCTCAGACTGCTAGTGTATAATGCGAAGAATACGTTGCTGCTTGATTATCCCCTATTGTATACATGAACTGTTTCATTTATATAGTCAATTGTTATATATGATTCATTAATGTTTCAAGGGTATCTCGATTAATCTTGCAATCTTTTGTTGTTCGGGCATAGAAAAGTTGAAGCATAGAAGCTTCTAGAAGCTTCCATGGGACAAAGCCGAAAAGCTGTGCAGAACAAGTAGTAGCGATTTAATCTTGAAGAGATTTAACAATGCCAGTTTACTAAGATATGGATACCCATTAGTTTAGGTGCTTCTTTAGGTGCTCTAGCCTGGAGGCATGTACCCCGAAATTGTATGAGAATGCACGTTCTATCACAAACGCCGTCGTAAGTACCTTGATGCGTATATTGGATGCATGTGAGCCATATTAACGTGAGCGGAGATTTACGAGGATAGCCGTAGACGCAGGGGTAAAGAAAATAAACACTTTGTCTGTTTACAGTGAATGCCTTTGGTACATTTGTAACGTGGCTGGGGCGGTATTATTGACAGAACAGCGCATGCCTTAGCAGGCCTCGTGGTTTCGAGGTCGGTTGCCAAGTGGAGCTTAGCGCTGCCAGCGAGCTGTTTTTGGAGTTCCTGGCAGTTGGGCTCGAATCTGTTTTGACTGAGTCCCTGACGTGATCATGGCTCTAATGGACCGGTGGCGTTGTTATTGTGATTACGATTATTTGATTTGAACGTAATGGTAGCATTTTGTGGCGTTGATGTGTGGTATTTTAATAGAGCGAGCGGTAAGGTAACCTGACCGGAGATGAGATGGCTGAGACGAGATGAGATGTAAGGTAAGAAAGAGAGGTTTTTTTTCCCCCTCTTCTCGTTTTGTCTACATGAAATGTGCTCTCATCCCGAATGGCGTATTGCCTTTTGTGACTGGGAAATTGCATCAATGCTCATCACAGCTTATTTTCCGTCACGAAGCGCATGTACATGCGGGCACGTTGTGGTGGAAGAGGTACTTGCGTGTACATGGCGGGTGGGCGACAGAAAGACCATCACCTGCCCGTTTGCGAGTCACCTGGCTATCAACCATCAACCATCAACCATGTATACTGCTACGAGGAAAAGTAAAGAATTGGTATTGATAAATAGGAGAATGAGCAGAAGATAAATCGAGCGATAACTCCGCCATATTCCCCTCTTTTGGTTTCCCCTTCTATCCCTACTTCCGACAGGCTGCTGCTCTCCATTGCTGTGCGTTGGCGCTGCCGGTTGAATGGGTACATGGCAGCTGCAGGCATTTTCTGGCTCGCCGCATCGCAGCATCCACAACCACACAGCTTTGAACAGCACCTCCTGCGGTACTCATTGGCTCGCTGCGGTGCATGCCTTGAGCCCTCCCACCAACTGCTGCAGCCGCCATTGACACCTCCCAGCGTGCATTATCTTGCCTCCAGAGGGTATAAGCCGCCCCGATATAAAAGTCGTGCCACGTCCAATCTCCCGTCCCGTCGGAGCATCAATTGGACATGCCGTCTGCGGCGATCAAACAGGACAGGCCTCCATTGCTCTTGTCCTACCGACTGGTATTCCCATCATACCCCGTGCTGCTTCTCACAGTCCAAGCCCCAGCTGTCTCGTGCGTCATAGGCGGTAACGGGAAGCTTCTACAAGGTCCCAGCACCAGCGGCCCCACCCCACGGCTCACTCGACCCTGCTACAGGTGCTAAGCCTGACAACTGACCAGGATCCGGGGCTATCGAGGGCCTATTAATTGGTAGCGGCCATCTTCTTTCTCACTTTGTGTCCCAGCTTCCCCTCCATATTCTCCATACCAAACGATTCTTACTCTTTCTCTCTTTCCACTTTCCTTCGCTACGATTCAAAACTGCAAAGGCGAAAAGGCAATCTGGTGTCTCTTCCCTTGTTTCGACCGAGCTACGATACCGAGTGCGAACTCTACTCTTTTACACTCGACTCATTTGAACTTTTTCTGACTGTCGATATCATCACCCCACCAAACTGCTTACCTAGAGAGAACTCACACCGACCCGTCATCCGGCAGCCATCAAGATGGTGAAGGAGACCAAGCTCTACGATACTCTGAGTATCAAACCTGAAGCGTCGCAAGACGAAATAAAGAAAGGCTACCGGTATGTATGGATCACTTTATTTTTTTGACGATTTTACTTTCTGTCTCTTCCCTTTGGCTTCCTCTGCGTTTGTCGTCATTCATGCTTGGGCCAAGAGCTAGCTGTGGGTGGCAATTGGGGAGCACGACCAATCCGCAAGCCTCCCCACACAGCTTACCGCCCAACCAGCATGTTCCCGGTTGAGAGTCGAGAATTGACCATGGATGCTAACCACAATTTCGTATGCAGAAAAGCTGCCTTGAAGTGGCACCCTGACAAGAACAAGGACAACCCCAACGCCTCTGAAAAATTCAAGGAGTGCTCCCAAGCCTACGAGATCCTGTCCGACCCGGAGAAGCGCAAAATCTATGACCAATATGGCCTCGAGTTCCTACTGCGGGGTGGTGCTCCTCCGCCCGAAGGAGGTCCGGGGGCCAACCCTTATGCGGGAGCAGGCGGTATGCCTGGCGGCTTTGGCGGTTTCGATTTCGGAGGCATGCCGGGAGGCGGCGGCGCCAGGACTTTCCATTTCAGCACTGGCGGAAACGGCGCCAAGGCGTACAACTTCAACAACCCTGAAGACATATTTACAGAGTTTATGCGTAGCAACATGCATGGTGGAGGCGGCGGCGTGGGCGGCGATGACGACGACTTTGGCTTCTTCAGCAGTTCATCATTTGGCGGCGGCGGCGGCGGTCCCCGGCCTGGACGAACGAGGGCGCGATCTGGCTTCGCTGAGGCTCCGCCTAGGAACCGCGAACCAACACCCGAAGTTACAACCGTTGAACGGCCGCTACCCCTTTCTCTAGAAGAGTTATACAACGGAACGACAAAGAAGATGAAGATTAAACGCAAGACCTTTGACGAGACCGGAAAGCGAGTGCAAACCGACCAGATATTGGAAGTACCCATCAAGCCGGGTCTGAAGAAGGGATCCAAAATCAAGTTTAACGGAGTTGGCGATCAAGTGGAGGGTGGTAGACAAGATTTACATTTTATCCTTGAAGAGGTAAGCTTAGCCCATCACTCATTTTATACATGTTTTGATACGAATTATTACTAACTACCTGACTTATAGAAAGATCATCCCCTCTTCAAGCGAGAGGACAACGACATTGTGCACACCGTTACCTTGGACCTGAAGGAAGCCTTGACTGGATGGAAGCGAGTAGTCACTACAATTGACGGCAAGCAAATCAGCTTAGACAAAGGCGGCCCAACCCAGCCCGGAAGTGAAGACCGGTATCCGGGGCTGGGAATGCCCATGACCAAGAAGCCCGGACAACGAGGCGACTTTATTGTTCGCTACAAGGTCAATTTCCCATCAAGCCTGTCCCAAGATCAAAAGACAAAGCTCAAAGAGATTTTGTAAAAGGAAAAAAAAAAAAAAAATTGGAAAAGAAAAAAAAATTGGACGCACAGAGCTTGAGAGAGGGGGAAAAGAACGATATATCCACATAGCGACAGAGGGTTTGGTATGCGGGACATGAACAGGACCTCAGGAACCGAGCCACGAGACCCCTTTTTGCAAGGCTGGGAATGTCTGTGCAATCCGACATGGACGGAGCGGGACGATGCCACCTGATAGTACGATGATGGCAAGCTGGCGTGTTTTCTTCTTCTTTGTTTTCTTATTATTTTCATCCACGTTTTTGGGCACTTTTTGCACTGTCAAGACGAATTGACAGCGAGTACGGCGTTTAGGGATGCATTTCTGGCAGAGTTCAAAGCACGCAGTGGATTCTTGTTGACATGATGGAAGAAAAAGACATTACTAGGATTTTGTGGGCGACAGGGGCTTGAAAGAGGCTTTACTTTGATATAGTAATCGTGTTCATGTTGACCGGGTGCTGTAGCTCAACTCGTAACGAGACGGATGGATGGATGGATGGATTTGATCAATTGAACTTATAGCGGATTTATTTTTGGTATAAAACATCTATACATGCAGTTGTATTTTCTGTTACTTTATGGACTCCATACTTGGAGTGATATGGCCTGTGGGGTTTGAAATGGGCGCTTGTAGTGATCCATGCGGGTTGTTTAATTACAGTGCTGTCATGACGATATCATCACTTGGGCTTACGGCCTTTTGCGGAGTGACATGCTGGTCTCAGCCACGGCGGCTGCGTTCCATGGGGTGGTCACGGGAAATTAGCGCATGAAGAGAATTCCAAGCGCGATTCTGATTAATATAGCTGAATTCATTGGCTTGACATTTTGATGATATAGTGCTGTAACTGTAACATGTAACATTTGGTTTGGTAGCAGTGGCAGCATCTTGTAAGCCCAAGCAAAACTGCCGCCCGCAGCCGGATTTCTAGCTATGGAGCCAAAAGCGAGCGTGTCCACTAACATGGCTCCGAAGGAGGGGCAATGACGACACTGGGCAAGGATTTGAGGGGGAGGGGTAAAATGATGGATGAAGCAAAGCAAGGCTGTGAAGAAGCTGTGCGAGCCTGGGATGTAGTTTTGGGGGGATAAAAAAGAGACGCTAACCAAGGGGGAGATGGAAGAAGGCTGGAGAAGGAGGTTATTGTCTTTGGGATTGGCGATGGAATGAATGGCGGTGCTGATGATTAATTAGAGTGCAATCGCCTTTTTCATTAGCATGTGATTTGAACGCTGGAATAAGAACGTAAGTTAACATGTAGTGATGATTCAATTGCGCATGGCCACGACATTTTTTGTCAAACGGCGAGAATCAGGATTTTGGGTGCATGTGAAATGTGCTTTGCATCGTTTTGGGATCCCGCATTGTTTCATATGAGGTAATTACACAGATGGCTGCAGTACCATCCAAAGTCCCGACGTGTGTTGCTTTGTGGAGAGCTGCTAAAGGGCCCTTTTAGTTTCCCGGCTGGGCTTATATACTTGCTGCTTCGCTCGTTTTCCTCTCCTTCTCCTTTTCTTTTTTTCTTCTTCATACCATTGCGAACCTAGAGTCTAATTAGATACCCTCTTTTCTCCTTCTCTCTTCTTCTTCGACATTATATTACTTTTAGAATATACCATCAAGATGCCTGAAGTAAGTATCCACTGCCTACCACACTCTACCTCAACGCTCGCTGACTCTCAACCAGATCAACGCCATCCTCTTCGACTGCGACAACACCCTCGTCCTCTCCGAGGAGCTCGCCTTCGAGGCCTGCGCAGACCTCATCAACCAAATCTGCGCCGAGCGCAACGTGCCCGTCAAATTCACCGGCGAGACGCTCATCACCGAGTTCGTCGGCCAAAACTTCCGCGGCATGCTCACGACGCTGCAGAAGACGCACGGCATCGAGATTGCGCCCGCCGACATGGAGAAGTACGTGCTGATGGAGGAGGACGCCGTGATTGCCAAGCTGAAGGCCGCGCTGAGGCCGTGCGTCGGCGTCGACGAGCAGCTGCAGGCGCTGGCAGCCAAGAAGCAGTACCAGCTCGCCGTGGTGTCGTCGTCGGCGCTGAGGCGCGTCCGCGCGTCGATTGAAAAGGTCGGCCAGGACAAGTACTTTTCCGGCGACGTGGTCTTTTCGGCGGCAACGTCGCTGGAGAAGCCGACGAGCAAGCCGGACCCGGCGATCTACCTGCATGCGCTACAGGTGTTGGGCAAGAGGGCGGAGGAGAGCGTCGCGGTGGAGGACAGCAAGAGCGGCACGCTGAGCGCGACGAGGGCCGGCATCAAGACGATTGGCTACGTTGGGCCGTATGCGGCCGACAAGCAGGAGGAGATGGAGGGCGTGTTGAGGAGTGCAGGCGCGGTGGTGATTATGCGTGACTGGAGCGAGTTTCCTGGTGCGCTGGCCAAGATTGAGAAGGGTGAGGCTTAGACGAGCTTGTTTTCTACTTTTTGTGTTTGGATTGAAGCCTTTTTTTTTTTTTTCTTGGTTCATCGTCTTGGTTAATAAAGAGAAGAAAGAAAATAAGAGAGAAAGAGAAAGAGACGGTAAAAGGCTAGATATGCATAGATATGACGATACGAATTGACGGTCTTGGAATTGGTCTATCTGACCCAATTGCTTTCTTTATATACAAACGCTTTTGCAGCATTGGTTCATTTTGTTTTACTTCCTCCAGTCCATCAGGAAGCTGTTTACGCTCTGCAGAGTCGTTCTGCTTGGATTTGCCTCCGGATACACCGTCATGATGGTCCCCAGCCTAATTTTGACGAGCGTTTTTGTAAATGATGCATTTTCATCAGGCACGCGAAAGTTGCCCTGCTCGTCAAAGAGGTAGCATGACAGTGCGAGGGCGACTCCCACGGAGAGATCTTTGCCCGAGTCGCAGGCTACGATGATCTGCGGTGGCTGTGAGTCCGATGTTGAATGGTGTTTCTGTAGGAAACTGGCGGCAAAGGAGCATATCTCTGGGAGGGCAAGGCGGAGGTTGCGGCTGGCAGTCTTGTGTTTGCCAAGGTCGATGCGGATATGTGTTGGGGACTGGATCCATGATTCCTTGGCAGTGGGAGAAGCATCGGTGAGAAGGATGAGGCATTCGTCTTCTTGCTTGACTGGTGGTGTCGAGAGATCGTGGGATGTTGATATGGGGCGGACAGATATGTGTGGCGTGAGCTGCTTTCGCGGAAGAGCAGTCTGGCTGCCTTCTCCGGCCTGGCGCTTCACTTTTGCTTCCTCCACCAGGCGGACGATGAGGTCGGGGAGGTCAGCTTCAGGGGAAGAGAGCAAGGCCGTGGTGTTGGCCCAGAAGACGTCGGGGGTGAGTCCCAGCGCCCAGTTCTCGGTGTCGTCTCCTGCGCCCTGGATGTAGCCGCCTTCATCTACCTCGCTGCCAATGACTCGTCTGCTGGCGGTGCAGCATATGACAGGTCTAAAGTCTTTGAATATGACGTTTTGGTGATTGCCTTGATTATCGTTTTCGTCTTGCTCGTCTGTATCTGGAGAGTCGGGGAGGGGCGACTCCTGCGTGATCCACAGGGGGCGAAGCGGTTTCGTGAGGGATTTCGGTAGGTTGAGGTTGAGTTCTCTGAGGGAAGCGAGGAACGATGGAATGAGGGCGAGGATTTGGGAGTGCGTGGATGCGGGGAGGTAAGGGGGGAGGAAGAGGTTGGAGGAGAGGGGGTGGTTGGGGAGGAGGGCGCGGTTGATGACGGCGCACCAGATGGGGATGGTGGTGGAGAGGGCATCGGGCATGCCTGAAAAGTCAGCATGAGATTTACATTATTGGAGAGAAAGCATACGTTTACCGCGGCGAGTTGAGTCGACGATGATGATTCTGATCCCATATAAGTCAGCTATGCAATTACTCTTCCAACAGACTCATTCACGAAAAGATCAAACAACCAATGAATTGCCTTTACATACCCATCACCCTCCTCAATCAAGTCAATCAAATGCAGATTCAGCCTCCTCGTGCTAAACTTCCACGCCCGCTCATGCCCATCCGTGCTCTTGAAATAGGCGCTGCCGTCCTTTTTCCCCGGCGGCATGTACCAGCTCCCGCAGCGCTCATTCGCCACCAGCGGCCTGCCCCTTTGCTCGCGCTTCTTGCCTGATTGCGGATCGTGAGATTGCTGACGGGTGGAAAAGGCAGAGGCGACTTGCGCGACGTAGGCGGCGTCGGCGTGGATGGACTTGAGGCGGTTGCGAGGCGTGAGGGTGCTGCGGCGGAGTTGGGTGAGGAGGCTGGAGATGGAGGGCTGGTGGGCGAAGATGGCGTCGTCGCTGTCTTGGGGGAGAGACATTCTGTATAGAGGTTGTTGGGTTTTGGTTGAGTGTCGTTTCTCATGAGCAGTGGCTGTGATGTGATGAGATGCAAAGGCTGTCAGTGTGTTGTAGTGAAATTTTATGTTAGTGGCTGGTAGTGTGGGTTCAAGCTCAAGTCCTTGTAAGAAGCATTGCATCAGCCACCAAGTTTACAGCAGTATGCTACGGTCAAATTTGGCAATTGATAATTGATCTTTTGCATTCTATCTCATCTTTGTTTTCGTACATTTCCTTTCGTCATTACTCGTTATTCTAATTTACACCAGCTTCCACACTCCATTCTCCACCACAATCTGAATCTCGCGGCCCTCATCAATACTCCGTCGCCCAGCCTCCAGAATGGCCGTTGTCGCAATCGTGTTGTTCAGCGTAGGCAGGCCCTTTGCGTCCAGATCGGCCGGCGTCGCCCTGCCCTCATTGACGGCGCGGCAGCCGTCGACAAACTTCTCAATGGAAATGTAGCCGTAGCCCGTCTGGCCGTTGAAGTTGCCGTCCTCGTCGGGGGCGTAGCGCATGTAGAACGGGTTGAACCACTGCAGCTGGCCGGCGCGGTCGTCTGCGACGTCGTAGCCTCGGTGGGCCTGGTCGACGCGGATCTCGCCCTCCTTGGCCAGGTAGTGGAAGTACTGGTTGGTGTGGATTCCCGCGCGCTGGGGGGCGGTCCATGACGATGTGTAGACGGCAATGGCGCGCTTGTTGGGCTCGTCCTTGCGCTGCCACGTCACCAGCAGCGAGATTGTGTCCTCCGTCTCGTCGACACAGCCCAGGCTGGTGGCCACGCCCTTGGACGACGACGCCGAGACCTTGACGGGCAGGTATCCGCGCTGCTGGACCATGGAGTCGCAAATGTCAATGTGGTGGCTGTTGAGGTAGTAGGAAATGTCCGAGTCCTTGCCGGCCCACGACTTGAACGTCTCGAGCTGCGACTTGGGCTGCGACATGTACGAGTAAAAGTAGTTCCAGTCGCCCAGCGCCTGGGCCTTGAAGCGCGCGTCGCTGTAGGCCGGGTCGAAGCGCTTGTGGTGCTCGACGAAGACGTAGACGCCCTTTTGCTGGGCCTTTTGCGCCAGCTCGGCGTGGTGCTGCAGCAGCTTGACGGCGGGCTTGGTGATGAGCACGTGGATGCCGCGCTCGATGGCGTAGAGCGCGATGGGGAAGTGCGTGGGATCGGGCGTGAAGATGGTGATGGCGTCGCCGGGCCGCAGCTGGTCGATGGCGGCCTTGTAGGCGTCGGCGTCGACCGTGTCGTTGGCGGGGAACGAGGCGAAGGAGGTGTCGAGGTTGTTGTAGACTTGGGTGATGTTTTTGTCGAGATGTTCGCCTGTGCGTCAGAGTTAGCATCGACATGTGCCATCTCGGCTAGGGTTGATACGGCCAATACGCACGGATTGCGGGAAACTTTGTGCCGTTGACGCCCACCATGCCCAGCTGGCCGACCTTGCCTCGTCGTCGCAGGTCAAAGAGCGTGAGGCCGACGACGCCCACTTTCTTGTCGGAGCCGGACATGCCACCGCCGACAAAGCCAGTGGTGTACTCGCCGGTGCCGATCTGGACGAGAATACGCCGGTTAGCCGTCTGTGTCTTTGCGCAATGGATTACAAGTGTTGAGAAGCTTCACTTACCATCAATACGTTGAGAGGAGCCGCCATGGTGAGGGGTGTGTGATTGGGGTATCTTGGAACAACTCAATGAGAAAAGAGGCTATAAAGACAAGTTGGGAGTAAGAGCAAAGAAGATGGTCAAGTTATAAAGGCTACAAGAGAAATAGCCATCTACACAGCCTTGCCGAGTCGCGTTACAGCTCAGACGGAGGAATTGAGGGGCATTTGGCGGGGCAGCAATTGGAGGGATTAATAAGACCGAGTTGCATATTCAGGGACCCAGCCTGGCTTAATGCACGTAATTTAGATGCCAGTATTCTGGATTCTGATAGACGCGGCTATAGGTGTATACAGCTAGTGTCTCAACTGAAAGCTGGTGGTTGTACCATGAATTGCAATCACGATGCTAGAATAAGACTGTAAATCCCACGTCTGTTTCGGAGGTCACTACCCCGCGCTGAATGAGACGACCCCGCATCCTCTTAGCTGACCATGTAAGTTGACCATTGGAGACAACGATTATGAGACGTGCAAGTGGGTGAAGGCAACTTCAAATCAACAAGGACAGAAGAGGTTAAAAAAAGACATGCTTTACGCAAATTGGCTTCCGTCTACGGAGTATCAATGAAGCTAGCAGCGCCTCTTCTTCAACACTCGGCGACAATAACCCGACGTACATGCGTCCCTCATATTGCCGTACTACCGACGGATGAATTGCGAGTAGCTCAGTCCAGGTACAGCGGATCCAGCTCGGGCTTCTTTTACCGACCTGTGAATGGCGGAACATCCATCCAAATCGGTAATTCCACCAATCATATCCTGTAATTTCAACATCCCCACTTGGCTCCAATGTACCCCGATTCCCCAGAATCAATCATCCACCGAGCCGCGACATGTTCCTCTTACACCAATATCCACACTCATGGGCCGTTTTATATCAGTCGCTAATTCCTTTTTATTCGCTCGCCGTCTTCGGCTCAGGCGCCATGCTCTTAAGACGGGGGTCAGCCCAACTGTAAGCCGTCGTCTTGATATCGGAAGCTGATCGGTGGCCCCCCCTCCATGCAGTACAGGTATTTCCTTGTCTGGCTACCAGCGGCTATTCTTTGACCAAGAATTCTTAGATGAGCACCTGCTTGTATTTATAAACATTGCGTCTGCCTTATGAGACTTGACATTACTTGCAGTTCCCTCTTTCTCGTGTGGTAATACCTCGTCCTCTCTCTTCCCCCCAGCATCACAATGGCAGCCCCCAAGTCGCTGCCATGCGGCATCTACGCCCCTACCATGACCTTCTTCGACCCCGACACCGAAGACCTCGACATCCCCACCATCAAGAAGCACGCTGAGCGACTCGCCAGGGCCGGCCTCGCTGGCCTCGTCGTCATGGGGTCCAACGGCGAGGCCGTCCACTGCACCCGAGAAGAGAAGATTGCCGTCCTCAGGGCCACACGAGACGCCCTCGACGCCGCCGGCTTCCAGGCAACGCCCGTCCTCTTTGGCGCAACCGAGGGCAGCGTCAGAGGCGCCATTGAGCTGTGCAAGCTGGCCGCCGACGCTGGCGCCGCCGCTGCTCTGGTTCTGCCGCCTTCCTACTACCGGGCCCAGACGGACGAGGAGAGCATCTACAACTACTTCACCGCCCTGGCCGACGAGAGCCCCATCCCCATCATCCTGTACAACTACCCCGGCGCCGTGTCTGGCGTCGACATGGACAGCGACCTGCTGATCAAGCTGGCCGAGCACAAGAACATCACGGGCACCAAATTCACCTGTGGCAACACCGGAAAGCTCACGCGCGTCGCCCTCGGCACAAACGCAAAGACGCCCTTCCAGGAGGGTTCCGGATACATGGCCTTTGGCGGCATGTGCGATTTCACCCTGCAGACTCTCGTCAGCGGCGGCAGCGGCATCATTGCGGGCGGTGCCAACGTCATGCCCAAGCTGTGCGTCAAGGTCTGGGACCTGTATTCCGAGGGCAACAAGGAGGAGGCCGAGAGGCTGCAAAAGGTGCTTAGCCGTGGCGACTGGCCGTTGACAAAGGCTGCCATTGCCGGCACCAAACAGGCAATCCAGAGCTACTACGGATATGGAGGATACCCTCGTCGACCTCTCAAGCGCCTGGAGCAGGCCAGAGTGTCGGCTATCGAGGAGGGCATTCGGGAAGCGATGGACGTTGAGAAGGCTTTGTAGTTGTTGTAAAGGGCATAAACATGATGACGCAGGAAATACAACTGGATTCTCAAAGAATCTAAATCTATACTACCAAAAAATGAACGTGTAACAACCTAGGTATCACGGTACTGATTCAAAACTTTTATTATCCTCGCCAAAGACCAATTCTCCCGTTTTTTGCAAAAGCTCAACCATATCGCCTTGTCCAATCCGTACAGCAGCATCAAACGCTGAAAGGCCAGCATCGTCTTTCGCTTTAGTATCAGCACCTTGGTCGACAAGTAATTGAGCCATATGCACATGTCCTGCACGGACTGCAAGGTGAAGCGGCGTCGCATGTCCTGTATTTATCGCGTTCGCGTTAACATCAGCTCCGTGCCGGAGAAACAACCTAGCCATGTCTTTGTCTCCCTTTAAAGCTGCAAAGTGAAGCGCGGTGTGGCCATGTCCATCGTTGGTTTTGATATTGGCTCCTTGGCTCAAGAGGAGCTGAGCTACACCCGCTTGCCCGCTGGATGCTGCCCAATGGAGCGGCGTATTCCCTCGCTTATTTTGAGCTTCAACGTCGGCTCCATGGCCGAGGAGATACTCAACCACATCAGTCTCTCTGTTCCGAATGGCGTCGTGAAGCTGCGTGTCTCCGCCATCAACGCGTGCGTCGCCGTACTTGGCCTGCCCGTGGGCCGTCTCGCAGAGGTTGTGCTCTCGCGCGCTTTCATCTATAGGGCCGAGCAGGGCAATGTCTATGTAATCATGAATGTCAGTATACCTGTTGACTTGCGACGAGTTGGCATCTCATCATTGTACATGCCTTTAATGGCCTCCATTCTATCAACATCATCCGCTGGCAGAGCCGTGACAAGTGCTGTCGCGTATGCCGCCGCTGTAACTTGGGCACATTCAAGTTCCTCCTGCGACGCCATACCATCATGCCGGTTTGTGTCATCGCAGATGCCCCGGATAATGACGCAAGGGAAGTCGTTGGCCGAGCCAGCAACCTCTGTGTCGACGCAGAGAATGTCCCTGTTAAGCTCCGTGAGTTTTGCACAAATGTTGGCAGCTTCCATGGTATCAGATGCCGATACAATTGTACCGTAGTGAACTTTGAAATCCTCCCTTCTCAACACCCCGACGGTGGCCTTTGATCCATCGATTTCCAGAGAGGATTTCCCTTTACCTTTTACATCATCCGACGCAGAGATATTGCTGACATGGTTGTAGCCAAGCATGGAGAGCAGCTCGTCATGCAGGTGAGGTTTGACAAGATTCATTTCAGCATGGTGGAGGTAATGACGCATCTTGGAATGGAGCTCAGCTGGAGTAGCCTCAAGCTTGGCCAAGGCTGCCAACAGTGCAGTTGGAGCATCACTCAAACAGCCTGTGAGTCTCAGCGGTTCATCTTTCCCCATATCCCATTGAAGAACCGCGGGATCCCCATTTTTAGCGCAGCTCACAACTACATCTCCCAGTCGGACTCTGGGGGGAATCCCGCTGCCAGTTCCTACCATGAGACAGACTTTGATGTTGGGAAACGCAGATATCATCTGCGTAATTACTCTTGCGCCTTTGCGATCAGGCGAACAAGCAATAACAACATTATGCCTGTTGATGTTTCCAAGCAAATAGTGAGTTTTGTCGTCTATTAGATTTGGAAGCCCCCTATGCATGCCATCGAGCATCCGAAGGGCCGTCAATTGTTCACTTGGTGAACCACAGACCCAGCCAATAGTATAATCCAAATGTGTACGGTAGGCATACGGTTCCACACCCTTGATAACTAGACGTTTGGATATTGATCCGATACATGTGCCTGTTGCCATGTCCCAAAGCAAGATGGCACTGTCGTCTGAGGCCGACAATAGCAGTTTGCTGTTGGGCGAGACAAAGATTGCATCAGGCTTGGCGCCATGGCAGTCGAATGTCATCACGCGGGCGCCTGTCGCCACATCCCAAAGCCGGATCGTGCAATCCCATGAAGCTGATGCTAGCTGTTGGCTGTTGGGCGAGAAGGTGACTGAGGAAACTCGATCTGCATGGCCTCCCAGAGCCCATTTACAGTTTCCCGTTTCCATATCCCAGAGTTTGACAGCGTTGTCCCAGGATGCTGACGCCAGCTCATGGCCGTTGGGCGAGTAAGCAACCAAAGTAACTTCACTGACATGGCCTTCGAGCGTCTGTGTGCACTGCCCTGTCGTTATATCCCAGGTTTTAATGCAATGATCGGCTGAGGCCGATGCTAACTGCAGGCAAGTAGGCGAAAAGGCAACCGAATTGACTCTATTGCCATGGCCTTGAAGCGTCTGTACGCAGCACCCCGTTGTTGTATCCCATAATCTGACCGATTTATCATCTGATGCTGATGCCAGCCGCTGGCTGTCAGGTGAAAAGGCAGTGGAGATGACAATACGGCTATGGCCCATAAGCGTCTGCACGCACTCTCCGATTTTGATATCCCAGATCCCAATATCATAATCCGAATTACCTGGGACTGATGCCAGTTGTTGGCTGTTGGGCGAGAAGGCGACAGAGCGGAGTTCACGGTTATGGCTTGTAAACGTTTTCTCAAGCTGGCCCGTTTCAATGTTTCGGACATTGATAACATCATCTTCCGAGGCCCACGCTATGCGCCGACCATCAATCGAGAAGGCGACAGACTTCACAAGATGATTCGTGACGTCTGGGGGGGCGGGCACGGTCGAATGATTTGAAATAGTGCCTTGATCAAACTGTGGCTCAGAAGACCCGTCCTCAGACTCGTCACCAAAGTATTCATTCATGAGACAGCAGTCGCTGTATTCGAAATTATCGGTAGACGCCAAGGCAGAATGGTCTGCCCTATCGTAATCGCTCAATTCCATCTCTGGTAGTCCTACGCTCTCGTGCACGGCCTCGTTGATCCAATGATCAAGATCCTCTAAGCGGCCGGAATCTTTTGGCGGATTGAAGCTGCCCGGTAGAACGTCCAGGTCCTGTACGACAGGCTGTGGCCATGGCAGTGCCCGAAGGGCGAAGTCGTAGGTGTGTCTAAAGACGTGTTCTGCCAGCTTCGGCGAGTCTTCAGGTCCGCACAAGGAGCACAAGGGACAGGATGTTATTCCCATTTTTTGCACTGTACAGAAAGTGATCAGTTCTTCAACAGAGTAAGGAGAGCTTGACTCTCTATGGACGGCCTCAAGATGGCAAAGCAAGCTCTCCATAGTCTGGTAACATGGCTTTTCCGGTTCACACAATATACATCGAAATCGAGGAGAATGGGTGTTTTTAAAGTGACGTGTCCATTCATCTCGTGTACGAAATAAGAGGTGTGGAGTAGGACAGTTTTCGGCAATACATGTATATGGACACAGGTCTTCGATCATATGCTTCCTTTACGTTTTACCATAATCAGCCTCAAGTAAGTACACAGGGAGATATTTTTTTCAATGACTTACTTCCATCTTTCGGGATTTTGAAAGGTTCCAACAGGTAGAGACAGGCAACAGCAGGGACATTCCATTGTCTCTCGGCCTGAAGGGATGGGGGGAGCTTTTGGAAACTCGGCATCGGAGGAGATGAATGAAAGTTCCGTTTCCGCTACGGCTGAAGTATACTCGCTTGAGTTGCGTTGCGGACTTCCTACAGCTGTCGATGCTGTGGTCTCTTGATCCTTGGTGGCCGTAGATGACGTTGGATCTCGATCGTCGGCTGCGTTCTGTATATCGGAGGGAGGCTCCTTCTGAATGCTATTTGAAGATGGAGGAGCTACAGGCTGCGGCGGCGAATGTGGCTGCAACCTTTTCTGGGCTTTGAGGCGTTTCTGCGCGACCAAAAATCGATGCCTTCGCCTGAGATTTGCTTCGACGAGGCGTTTTTGGATATCGGACAGTTGGCAATTGTCTAATTTGGCAACATAGTCGTCATTTTCTGCTCGATGGAAAAGCGCTTCTTCTGTCGGGCGAAGAGTAATGACACATTCCAGGTGTTTTCTGAACTCTTTGTCATCATCCGGGTTGAACGTGTCGTCGGCCTCACGGTGCCAAAATGCCTTTTCTACCCAAAAGATGGCCTCGCCAATTCGAATCAAATCCTTGATAATAATGTCAAGCATCTGAATAGCTCCATCGTAGTCTGTTTCTCCCTGGCTTGTTTTGATTTCGGCGAGGCCGGCGTAGTCGTCCAGGCCTTCAGCTAGGAGAAGAAGAAGAGTCTTCACGATTTTTGTCTGGCCATGGAATCTAGAGTCCAGAGAGACCCCAGATTTTTCCAAAGCCTCAACGCTAGTAGCCCATTGGTTGAAGGCGGACAGTTGACCCTCTAACAATGTTCTGCGCTGTGCATCGTGAGTGTATGATGCTAAGAGGTTGTTGAACTTGGACAAGCAAGTCTCCGTGAGCGTTGAGATGGAGGCAGAGGTTTGCTCCATTCTCGATTGTGATAGATGGGATAATTCTCTCTGGAGAGCCGGAGATTTGCAAAGTGGTGGAATCTTGACCAGCCAGGAACATGAAAACGTTGGCTACGTGTCGTGCTGCTAGCATATATATATATATATATATATATACATGTATTGAGGCAGAGTACGTGTTGGGAGGCTCGGCTTGATCAAACAAGGGCATATGAAAGAGGTTGCAAAGAAGCCTGGATTTGGCACAAAGGAGAATGCCGCAGACGACAAAGAGAATGTGCGTCATGCTTTCGTAAGCTTTGGAACTGGGCGTGAACAAGCCTAGCACATGTGGTTTTGCAGTCCAAATCACAAATCCTTCAATGGAACAGCACACATGGCTTCAGCAGTACCGACAGATGAACGTTGGCGGATGGATGCCCTACCTAGTGCACCCCACAAGGATCTATTTTTGTTACAAAGTTTGGTACGAGAAGAATTGGCCCAATTTTCGACTGGTTGCAAGCACTTGTAGCTTCTTGCACAAATCTCTATGACAAAGAACCTGAGCCATCAATTTGCCATAACACCAAGACTGGGTTCCATTCATCTTTGCTCAAGCAGCAGATCAATAGCCGTATATGGTGCTAGTACTAAACTAACAAAATAGATGCTTGTGGGGTGTAATGTTAAGTAGTACCTGATATTAGCGCTCTTAGCTGCGGGTAATTGTGGGCACGAGCTCGATGCACACCACACCACTTAGCTTCCCAGTACCTAGTAGGTACTCCATTCTCACACTCTTGAGGATTGATGTGTTCAGATATCAAGAGTACCTGCCTAGGCTTCTGGTGCTACCTAGTAGGTAGGTGGCACGGTGTGACAGTCATTATAAAAATGGCTGGGTGCGGGGTTTTCCAGCCCTCCTCGTTACGAAACACGGGCGGCTAAGTATTACTTAGTAGCTACCTACGTATCTAGCTGGGTAGATAGAGGTTGGCCAAGATACGCAGTACTCTCAGCTGCGTAGATGTGTAGGTACCGGGCTACCCAAGTTACAAGTACCTACTTAGTACTGCGGTTGAACCACGTCCTGTAACGGGAAAGATCCTTATTCGTGTACTTGGACTTATACCTTTGGTGTTGTTACCGCCAGCAGCTGTTACCACCAGCTACTCACGTATTGGCGTATATCCAATTTAGTACCCGCGACTACTATCAGCTAGTAGTGGGAGGGTGATAGCCTTCTACCAAGGTACTTGGAGGCGAATATCTGTCGGCTAAATCACAGAAGAGAAGCCCATCACAGACATCACTCAACGATTGCTTATATTCGCAAACACTAGATGATTCAGTCAACCCAAGGGCCTTACGGGTGACAATCAGCGCCTTCTCGGCCGAGGAGGTTTCTGTCCTCTCTTGGAAGAGGACGTCGCTGCCCGTCTGTTTCTTTCATTTGATCATGATAAGAAGATCAATCTTTCTGAGCGCAAAACGGAGGTCTTGAGCCAGATCCTTCAGGGTGGACCAGGGAAACCCCTGCATACTATTCTACGCCTCTATGACCCTGCGTCCAAGGATAAAGTTATGCTTGCGTATGCCATAGCACGATCATCCTGGCAGTACTATGATTCAGAGTTGATGCGGACTAGATGGACAAGCGATACAATCTGGTTCATGCCTGAAGATGATGATGGAAAACATAAAGGCCAATTGCCTCGCTGTACCTATCTATCGTTCCCTTTTGATGTCTCTGGTAACATTATGCCGGATATTATAGATGAGGGCTTGCTAAACCACCGTTGCCCCAGGATCTTTGATATAGGCGTATTGCTGCTGGAGATCGGCCTCGGTACACCCTTTCAGCGCGTATGTCGTCGAGGCACAGACGGACAGGCGAACTGTGACCACCTAATAGCGACTGATCAGCTCCTTGAACTACAAAAAACAGAGTGGGGTAATTTCACAAAGAAACAATATTTTGACCTGACTGTGGAGTTCTGTCTCAATAGCGAATACTTTGTCTCTCGATCAAAGCAATTGAGACCAGTTGGAGGTGGCCCCAAAATATGCACTGCGCGAACATCGGACTCCGACTGGAGACAAGATATATCCACGCGAAAAAAGATATTTTATCAAAATGTGGTTCGCCCACTTGAATGGCTAGCGAAAGGAAAGTTTAAAGCGCAAGCCAGGGACATTACCTACGTCAGCGAGAAACCGGACTCCTCACTGCCGAGAGGCATGTCTGACGCAACACCACAGCCAGAGCCAGAAGCATTGTTCCACAGTGGCATCGATTCCAGAATGTGGCTTCAGGGCCTAAAGAGAATAAGCGAATATGTTGAGCGCAAACGGCGTGATTTTGAAGTCGCTGCCCCGGTTCGAATTGCCATCCTGGATACCGGTTGTGATCAGGGTTTCACCGCCTTTCAGGCGAGGAGTAAACAGTTTGCAGTTGGAAAAGACTTTGTTGATCCCAGCGCCACAAACATGACAGATACTTTTGGTCATGGAACCTTGATGACAAGACTTATTATAGAATGCGCCCCTGGGGCCGAGATCATAGTGGTGCGCGTGGCCCAAAACACAAAGAAGCTAAAAGAAAGCCAGAAGAATATAAAGGAGGTACGTAGAACCAAGACAAATCTTGCACTTGTTATGAAGCTGACATACTACTTTACCAGGCCATCCTTTGGGCTAGTCGACATGGCAAAGCTGATATCATCTCCATGTCTTTCGGTTTTCCAGATGATGATCAAGGAATACGCGAAGCCATTGAGACGGTGCAAAAGGAGCGCCAGGAACGTGTCATCTTCCTCGCTAGTGCTAGGAAATCGCCTACGGACCGCGAATGCTTCCCAGCCCGCCATTATTCCGTCATATCCGTCTACGCGACGGACCGCTATGGCCGTTCCTTGCCCTCAAATTCGGCTGCCTTCGCTGGAATCCCTTCCAGGAGCGGTGACAAGCACCATTGAACGGCTTTAGACACCAAGGGCATAGAAAAGATACTGTGTCGGTTTGTACAAGTAAATCCAGATCACCCTCGACTCATGGCTGTCAATCCGGCGTGGTTCTGGAAAAGCAGGCCAAATGATGTTAGTCGATATATAGCTATCTGTGATGCATTGGCGGACCTTCACTGGAGTACATGAGAAGGGCGGGTTGGTCTTAATATTAAATCTGATAGAACAAACATTCGTATGTTATAGAAATCAATCATACAGAATCAAGGGCAGTATGGTCAATTACCACCGGTTTGTATTGGTGTCCATCGTTACACAGAGCTAGATAAGAAGCCGATGACCTCCAATCGGATGATTGATATCGATTGGAGTGTAATACACATGGATCGGTATGCAATTAACAAGCAGAAAACACTTATTACATGTATATCATGGGGGGGAGAATCCTTGAGAGGCCCTCTGGATAACCCCGCAAATGAGTCAATAAATACTCCCTCATTTGTGAACCACTCTCCATCTGGTCCAACCAGGCCCATACAAATTGCCCTCCGTAGGATCATTCCCAATCCTCGACAACCGACTGTTACTCTCGCGTCTCTCGCCGATTACCCGACTATAGACCTACCAGAGGTCAAGTCCATTGTCGAGAAGAATCGCAGCTTCTTGGACAAACAGAAGCAATCTTTTGGGACCAAGCTATTTGCCAAGTTCCTTGACATTGCCAACGCCAACGTGGGCATGTCGCTGCGTAACAGCAAAAATCAGTCCTTTGGCACCGTGGATCACCAGATTCGTGCTTTCAATAAGGCCTTTACCCCAGAGACTCTGAAAGCAATCGTGGCTCTCGACAATGTCAAACGGCACATTGACAGCGGACGTTTCGGCAAGCGATACGTGTACATCATCTCGGGGATACGTGTGGCACAAAAAAGCTTCGCAGTCACAGACGAGCAGGCAGGCAAAAGCTATGAAACGGCTCCCGGCATTGTCTTTGCCTATCGGCTTCATGTTATTCGCTCCAAGACTGCAGGCGAAGAAGGGGAGCTCTTTTCGCATAGAACGGCCTTCTTCAGCGGCGAAGCCGAGGATGAAGCCGAAGAAATTGAGATTGCCGAAGTGAACAGAGCGGTGCTGCGGGGAGATTTGGATGAGCCACTCGATGGCTATAGCGAGGAGTGGTTTGGGGAAATAGATGATGAGGCTTATGTTATGTCTGCAAATGCGAACTAAGGTATTCCGATGGGCACCTTCTACTAGCTACTATTGAATGGTATTAGATGGAAAATCTATCTAGCATCCCACTTTTATTATTTAACACTTAACTAGTAGCAGCAGCAGTAGTAGTAGTAGTAACCTCAATTATTTCATATTGTCTACTAGATAACTGTTCTCAAGATATATAGGTACCAACTATCCGTCTCCTATCCACACTACATCTCACTACTTGGAGGCCACAGCAGAGGCATCCTCAGCATCAACACCCCTATACTCGAAATACTTGCCAAATTCGATATCTTCAATCAAAGCCTGCGCCAGCCGCTTCTCATAAAAGAAAGAAAACTCTGGGCCCTCGTCCGACTCCGGATCCAGTTTACGAGGCGGGTAAACGATGATGACACCCTCTGTAATGCAATCTGTGAGATGGCGATGAGTAATAGGCGTCGCGAAGCCAAAGTCGGTCGATGCCATGTAAGCGTCGCGGTGGTCTGTGAAAAGCACCGACATGGGCGGCAGGGAGTCTGATCGGATGTTGAGGGAAGTCTTGTCGCGAACAGTTGCCACCATTTGCAGCGTCTTATCCAGACCCTCTTGAGTCACACTATCGGTCATCTGTCGTACGTACTGAGCCACCCGAGACAAGGACCACTTTGAAATGAGGTCGGCCACCGTTGGCTGCTCGACTGGGGCAGTGGTAGACAGAGCTGCAAACATCACATTGCCACGAGTCCGTGGAGGAACGGCGGGATTGCGGAACCGTCGTCGCATATCGATCCCTTCGCAGAAGAACATGTTCGAAGCCGGGTCCGGATTGAATACAGGTGCACGGACACGCGTAATACATCGCCATATAAAGGCCGTGAAGGCGTCATAGGTAGAGATCCATGTTCCATCAGTTGGAGATGCCAGCTTCTTCAGCTCGGCCGCCTTGCTTTTAGGCAGGTGGAACAGCAAGGCTACACCCTGGACGTGATCCGGATGGCGTTGCGGTGCAGGGGGCCCGTCTACCTTGTCAGCCTCGCAAGG
The DNA here is from genome assembly GCA_030708095.1 of Trichoderma sp. CBMAI-0020. Taxonomy (NCBI): domain Eukaryota; kingdom Fungi; phylum Ascomycota; class Sordariomycetes; order Hypocreales; family Hypocreaceae; genus Trichoderma; species Trichoderma sp. CBMAI-0020. The sequence continues at coordinate 1,398,912 of JAJNCI010000007.1, forward strand.
CTCCTTCTTCACTAGAAGAGAGAGATCCAGATTCTTGGGATCCCAAGGAGGAAAGGCCGTGTTGTTGAACGCGGCGAAGCAGTTCTCGGCCAATTGCCGCGTGTAGCCAGCCCAGCCCATGGCGTCGTTGGAGTAGTGGTGGTGGTGCATGTTGAAGACCATTCCGCCTCTGACAAAGTTCATCTTGAAAGCAGATACGATGGGGCTAGCATCCGGATGGGCTTCCGGCTTCTCGCCGTATGTCATGGGCTCGACACTCCAAAGCTTGAGGTCGCCAAGGGGCACTGCGCTGAAATTTGCCTTTTCAATGTCATCAATGGATGGGTACTTGTCGGCGTCTTCAGGCGCGTCTAGCCACTGCACAAATAGACGGACGGTGCTGTCCTTGTTCTTGACAAATGAATAGCCAGTTCCATTGGCATCTGTATCCTTCTCGATTGTACAACAGAGATGCCTCGCCTGGCTGATGGTGCGCGCAAGCCCTTCTTTCATAATCTCCACTGCTCGAGGCTTCATTGCATCGTCCATTCTGAAAAAGAGCGCATAGTTATTGTAGGACATGGCCGAAAGATAATCCAGGGTGGACAGCGCAAAAGTCTCCCGCTCGGGATCGTTTTCCCATCCATATGGATGCAGGTGGAACACATCTTGCTTCGGAGCCATTATTTCGAATGCCTGAGGAGGATTGAGAAGAGGGTTGACGAAAAGAGGAGTAAAAGAGAAAAGCCAGGGAAGAAGGAACAAGTTGGATGGTAGCACTATTGATACCGTTTAACTCATCAGTCTCTGATACTTGTACCTTTCCAGTTGCTGTACATGTATCGTGAGGCTCCTTGCAACGCTAAGTCTAAGCCTCACCCACTATTGCCCATCCTTCGGCTGGTGATTCTCCTCCCCGACTCACAGCACTATCGCTTCAAGTACCGGCACTAATTTGCGCGATAGCTTGAGCGACGGAGCCTAGGAAGCGAGGTCTTGAAATGACAAATATACATGTCCAGCTATAGTGCGATGTGTATTTCCATTCTTGGAATAAAGGAGCGCGAAGTTTGCAAGACATGACGAAAATCGCCAATCATCTTCAAGACTATACCATAATGGACTCTATCTTGGCGTTAGTCTTGCTGGCAAATGACTCGACAAACCTACCAAAGTGAATACTTCCACCATCTCCAGTGAGTGGGGAATTCAGGGGCTCCTTCGGAGTGTAGGTATGCATCCGTACATTCTCCGTGTCTGTTAGATGTATACGTCGGTTGGTTGTCTCGAAGTGCCACTTTCTTTGTCAAACTAATATGTGCCTGTCTCCGCATGTGTGGAGTGCAGTTCATGTGGATGAACGTGATTTCTAGGTAATGTACTTTGAGTTTCTACTTCCAGCACTTCGTTAACCCTCCGCGAGAGCCGCACAAGCTTTTTCTCCCAATGGCTATTCATGTATCCCCTCTACTTTATTAACAGCCCACCTATCTGCAAGCACTGAATTACATACATAGGTTGAAAACCTCAAAGCTACAAGCAAGCAAGCAAGCAGTTATAGGGCATGAGCTATAGATTTGGGATAGGACGTTTCTCCTCTGTATAGTTATCTGTTCTTTCTGGAACAGCGTCTCCTTCTCTAAATAGTTGTCTTTGTATCGCTCTCACATCCATATGTCATGTCTTTCTTGCCACAATCTTTTAGCCTACTGGAACCAAAGGTTTGTCCAAAGTAAGGATTTCCTAGCAAGGGCGCTACTCAAAACCGTTACGCTAGCCACGATCCTGGCAGTTTCTTGGTTTCCACCAACCGCGTTTAGCTTCAGTTCGACAGCTTCCAGAGAGGGCTAGTATTACGATGTAGCTCAGCATAGCCGAAATACGTGGAAGTTGGTGCCAACAATTCGCGCAAGTGTTTATCGCCGATCGAGAACGAAGGATCTTCAATTTTGTATTCTCTTTAAATGATTAGAAGGTATTGTCGAAATTGAAGGATCTGCAGGGTTTCTCCTTGATAAATGGCTCAAGGGCGAAAAAACAAACATGAAAGTGGCGAAGCTAGTAACTTACAGTGGGAAAGCTGTACTATCGTCTGATAAACAAACTCAGACTTTTTCTGCGGAGTAATCAATTCCATATCTATTCAAATGCAAGCAGCGCGACATATTCCAGTGTTGGCCATGTTCACTCCAAGTTCCTGATCTGTCAGTGGTTCATGCTGCTCGCCGCACTGGCTAACACAATCATCCTTGTAATCTAGAGGACATGAGGTTTTCAGTACACATTCTTCTATCTTGAAAGCTGCAAATGCTCATCGGCATCATGACTTTGACTTCATCATATTGACTAGTAAATATGTATGCGAAATAGAGACGGAGCGGGCAGATGTAATATTAGAAAGGTGCGTTGACTACATGTAGTAGAGCCACTGCGAGTCACCCCTGACTTTGGCAAGGAAGCTTTCAGACTAGCTGCTCATTTTGACAGCTTATCTTTCTCACACTTATACGCAGTTGTGTTAATTCGCTTGAGTCTCTCGGCCGACTGGTCCACGCGGGTTCGGTACCGCTTAGTCCATGTTTCTCACCCAATATACGGGAGTGATCAAATTTTTATCTTGAAGCACGCCAGCAAATCTTCATATACCTACAATGTTTCTTCTCCATCGGGCTTTTAGTGCTCACAATCGTCATTATAAAGATAAAAATAAAAAAACTCTATTCGTAAGCTTATCTCTACAAACATCACTCGACTTAGAGTCCGCGCATGGCCCAGCCAGTTAATACGATATGACAGGCCACACGAACATTGATGTTCTATTTAGCAAATGAATCCGACTTGGGATGCAATTAAATTCGCAGAATCAAAACAAATCTATTCTCGTATACTTTCAAATCAATAAGATGCTACTGCTTCCTTTCCTCGCCACGCAACGATCTTACTGGCATCCTTCCCGGCCGCCTCATCAGACAGGGTAGGTAATTGACTGTTCCCCAGATTCCTCCTATACTCTCACACCCACCGTGTTTTAAAGTTCCATTGATACCATACACAAGTCTCTCCCCCGTCCTTTGGGTACATGTACCTTGCATCCCTCAGATTATATGTATCAGGAGCGGTATCGCCCCAACGGTTATGAAAAAAATAGAGATGATGGGTTTCTAGTGGCAAATCTACTGATGCCTTCAGCGGCTATGCCCGCAGTGGGGCTGTGCAAAACCGCCCCGTCCCGTCCACATCCGCAAGCTAAGACTGGAATAAGCTTGAAAAAAGCATCTCGTAACTGGACAAAAGGTCTTTGCTACAAAATAGTATACACCAGTGATACCCGCTTTATTAGAAGTGTTCGTGCAAAGATACTATAATTGGAGTAATGAAGTATCAGACTATTATCGAATACGCCAATACGACAACACGAGAACTTCGGACCACCAAATATGACTTCTCCAATCCTACTCAATCATCGTTTGCAAAAACATACTACTTGTAGCAGCTGAGGCACCGGCTATATCAGCAACTTATTACAGCCTATTTTATCGCTACTCCAGTTTTGTCTATTCACTTTCTTATCTAGTCGCCAATCCATTACACATCGGACAGCACTTCAAGTCCGGGCAACGGTCTCTACAAGGGTCTGCATATGCACCTGCATCCTATCTATGTGCCAGAAAGAGATTTCCCATGTATTATGGAGCTAGAGTGCAGGATCGTCGGCTTACGCTTCCAGACCCAATCAACCTTGCCCATGCAGGCGGTGGACAAGCAACAAGTCATCGAATGAGACGGTATCGTATCACCAGGCAAGCATCCCCTATGCTGGTAGTAATAAAAACCTAGTATACATATAGTCCTTGTGTCTACATGTATACTATGATAAATTCTGCCGCCAATATCATCATCTTCTTCTAACTAGCATACAATACATCGCTTCTGAGATTCCACTTATTGAGGTCTTCGTATCACTAGCCATGTCTATCAAAGGATCGGGAGAAAAAATCGGTTTCCATTATAATCTCAAGAACTAGCGCTTACTGATATACAACGTACCTGGAAGAGTGGTATCATCAACCATGCACCGCTTATCAATGCTCTCCTTCGGCATTGGCAGTGCGGCCCGAAATTCCGCACCTTGCCCTTGTAGAAAGACTACTTGTACAAGTGCAAGTTACACATTGATGCTCCTTGTAAGTAAGCACTGACCCCGTCAACTGCCGATGGCAACTGCCCCAGTATGTTTCAGTACCGGGAATTTTTTCTTGTTTTTGACCTGGGGGGCCTGGAGCCGCGGACACGGAAGTTTCGAAGCCCAGATCTTGGATTCCGGCATCAGTTCCGGGGGCCATCAGGCGCTATAACGCTTGAGCCACAGCACATCATTCCCGCTGGCCATGATGCGTGGCTGCTAAGTCAGCATCTGCAGCCACTCAGGCGCCCGCATTTTCTAAGCCGAGCAAGGCGTACTCGGTACGGTGAGAAGCGAAATGTTCATGTACATGCATGCATGTAGTTAAGAATCCCTGTATGGATGGTATGATTACTGCATACAGCATACGTACAGGCGTATGAGTAAGGACAGCGCATGCTCAGTTCCATGCTGTGTTAATGGGAAAAGCACTTCTCTCCATCACGATGTAATGAACAGCTCGCCAAGTTATAGCGAGAATGCCGCCATAGCATCATGGATATAGCGCAGTTAGCGTACGTTGGGATGTAGGCCTGCGCTATAAGTGCCCGGCTTTTGACGCCAGTAACCAACCAATGTCCCCAGCGACAGCGGCCACTTAAAAATCCAGGATTCTATGAGTAATGGCCCATCAAGACCAGGATGCAACATCTCGCCCTTTCCCCGCCACCGTCCCGTCTCACTAAGCTGATACTCGTCAACCACACGATTCCCACTTCTCAGCCCACCGCTGCAGGAGGATCAAGCTGCTGCGTCCGGGGTGGAAACAGAAAAAAAAAAAAAAACTATACCGTACAGAGAGCTGCTCAGATCGCATACAAAAGTGGACGTCGCCCTTCCTTTCTTCTCCCATCGCATGTGTTACAGTCGCCAAGTCGTTGGGATTTGGAACTTGAGACTTGACAATGACTGCGAAGCAAAGCGAGTCTCGCAAAGGCCGCCCGGCCGTCGCGGCGTCGGAGCGCACGCCGCTGCTGAGATCCAACGGATCTGACTACGACGCTGTATCTCCCAGAAGCGGCAATGGGGCGGTTGCAGCCGCAGCGAAGCCGAAGCGCCATCCGCGCAATGATGGCGATGCGGAGCAGCTGCTGGCGGGCGACGATAGTGGCTATGGCGGCGAGAGCGACTACAGCAGCTACAGCGATGATAGCGACGACCAAGGCGAGACGACGGTGATTGCCGAGAAGGTGTCCTTCTCCAAGCTGTGCCTCATCATGGGAACCGCCTATCTGGGCGTGTTTCTCGGCGCCATTGATTCGACAATTATCGCGACGCTCTCAGCACCCATCTCCAGTGAATTCCAGTCGCTCAGTCTGCTGTCGTGGTTGGCGACTGCGTACCTCATCTCCAATGCTGCGTGCCAGCCCATCTCTGGCCGCCTGACGGATATCTTTGGCCGGGGCCCCGGCCTGGTCTTCAGCAACATCTTCTTCGCGGCTGGAAACCTCATCTGCGGCCTGGCACAGAGCTCCAGCGTCATGATTCTCGGCCGCGTCATTGCAGGCATTGGCGGTGGCGGCCTGATGAGCATCTCGACCTTCTTGGGATCCGATTTGATCCCTCTGCGCAATCGCGGCATCGCCCAAGGCATTGGTAACATCTGCTATGGATCCGGAGCCATGATGGGAGGTATCTTTGGCGGGCTGATGAACGATCACACCACACTGGGCTGGAGACTGGCCTTTCTCGTCCAGGTCCCTCCAGCAATCCTCTCCGCCGTGGCCGTGGCGATCCTCGTCAGAGTACCACCAAAGCAATCAGAAAAGTCGTACCTTGCACGGATCGACTTTGGCGGCGTCTTCTTTACCGTCTCTTTCCTCGTTCTTCTGCTTCTGGGTGTCAACGCAGGTGGAAACATCGTCCCATGGACTCACCCCCTGCCTCTTACGACCATTCCGCTCTCCTTTGCTGCATTTGCTGGTTTCTTGTGGTGGGAAAGCAGAGCAACGCAGCCCATCATTCCGGTGAGGCTTCTCCTTGACCGCACAGTACTTTCGGCCTGCATGTGCAACTTTCTCTCCACCATGGTAACCATGCAGGGCATCTTTTACATCCCACTCTATCTCCAGGTTCGTGGCGATTCTTCGACAGGAGCGGGTCTAAAGATGCTGCCTTCACCTGTCGGTATTTCTGTTGGCTCTTTGGTGGCCGGCTACTTTATGAAGAAGACTGGCAGATATGTCGAGCTGGGAATCGGCAGCTTGGTCATGATTATTTTGGGAGTCGGCATGTTCAATACGCAGGGCGAGTCTACTCCAGGATGGGTGACCATGATTGCCTTCTTCTTTACGGGTGGAGGCTACGGTGCCATGCTGACGACGACTCTGCTGGCGTGCATTGCGGCTGTTGATCACTCACAGCAGGCTGTCATTACATCAGCAACCTGTAAGTTACTTTTCATCCATATCCAATTCAGGAGCGGAGCGTGTGCTAATTTGATCAGACCTTGCCCGCAGCCTAGGCGGTACAATTGGCATAACAGTTGGTTCTGCCATCTATCAAAACATACTCAGCTCTCACCTCTGGCAGCGATTTGGCGACAAGCCGCATGCTGGCGAAATCATTCAACACATCCGTGACGATCTCAATTTCTTGAAACATCTGCCTGAGGGATGGCAGGATGGAGTGATGAGCTCATTCATGGAGGCATTCAAGAGCGTCTGGCTGACCATGCTCTGCTTGTCCATTGGCGCCTTCGTTTGTGTCTCACTCATGAGGCAGCACGTGCTCCATGAGACGATTTCCAGGCGATAAAATCGACTGTCGTCTACAAAAGTAAAAGATACTTAATTGTCAACCGACCATGATTTATGACTCTCGTTATTTCCTTTTCTTATTGCGATGGCTATTTAAAATTGGAGCATCACGCACGGCGATTGCAGTGAAAACGCTTGGGTATATGGATCTTTACCAAAAAGGGGGGCGTTATAAAGGATATAAAAGGTGCAGTTTACTTTAAGCAGTTACTACAACTAGCGAGAATAGAGAAATAGCAGAAGTAGATGCTGAAGATTTAATTTGATCAACTTAGATGCATATTTGTCTGGTCATGGGAAGCTCTTGCATCAATATCTGTGATCTGCAGAGAATGGCCTCCTCTTCATAGGTAGCATATGAAGACATAAGGCTTATTTTGACACTTTTTTTTTTTGTCTTCTTCCATTGATTTTTGCATATTCGCAGCAGTGTTCAATTTTAAACATGAATAAATCCATCATAGGTTCTGTTGTTATTGTTTCTATGGAATCTACAATCTGTCCGGATGGTATTTGCACCATCAAGTTTGAACTGAACCCTATCAAGGCCCAAAGTTCCAGGAGGTTCAAACGTGTCGCTGTTGTCGTTCCATTAGACGGTTCAGCAGGAGAGCTCAGACAGAAGCGTATGCTGTCATTTCAACAGCATTTCTTAGGAACAATCTCCAAGGCCGTGGCACTGTGGCCAATGCTGGGTGGCAGCATGACCTACTCTGGAGAAAACAGCGGACAGCTCGCTGCACAGGCTCCGATGCCAAGCCTGCCCGCAAAGCAACGAGGTGATCTCATCGATATCAAATATATGCTGAGCGATGAATTGGTCCTAGAGGACATAAACGAGAACTTGAGTGACATTTTCTTTCCGGCAGACCGGACCCTAGAAGCCGGTGTACCGCCGGTGTTATCGAAGATCACATTTCTCGATAACCTTCTGGTTCTGGGATTTTCTTTTTACAAGGTTACTGCTGATAATGCCTTTATCGACCCTTTTCTTTCATCGATGGTCGACCCAAGCTGGAATTTTGGGAGAGAACATAGTAGACAAGATCACAATGTTCGATTGCAGCTGAATCCTATCCCGGATTCCCCTGATCGGTTCTCATTTTATGACCGAAGCAATCAGCTAGTCAGTCGTGTTGTTGAGTTCTAGCTACATGCAGTTTTAGCATTTATCCGGAATCTTCGCAAATATCACTTCCACCGCGGCAATAATTCACTCGACGATGTCAGAGACAACGACATCATGGCTGCCACTCTATGGGCTGCCATCACAAATGCTCGGCGCTTGCTGGGCAAAGTACAGCCGTCTGGTCAAGTAAGGATGAACATTTTGGTGCTAGGAGCGTCCAGCCACTGGTCGTATTTTGGAAATTTCACCGTACCTACCGTAGCCACGGCCTCAGTCTTGGGTGTCACCGACCTGGCCACTACTGCCGCTCCTTACAGAAACAGCTACTATCAAAAATACGTCTCTGGTTGCGGGTACGGCATCAGGTGGATTTCCCGAGCGGCCAAAGAAATTCGCCGCGCAATAGACGATGTGGACGAAGCATATGTACGGCGCGTGATGGGCGCGAAACAGAGACTCGGCGTGGAAGAAGACTCGGCGGCATATGAACGATCTCTCGACCGGAGCAGAACTGGGATGACGTTTGACGACTGGACCGGCTTTTATCGGAGCGGCCGCGACACTACGGGCATTCCTTTTACTGATACGCGTCAGTCTATACGAATTTCGCTGTGCGCGGATGATTTGGAGGAAGGCAAGATTATTCTATTATCGCACTTGAAAGCGTTGAATACCGCACGCTGCCAGACTCGGCAACTAGCTTGGCTTTGTCTTGAGACGGAGACAATGAGGCTTGTGCGGGAGCAGCTGGAGGCCGAAGGCTGGACCAAAAAGGAGCCTGTGACAATGCCGCCGGAATGAGATGAATACGTGTAATGAAGAAACGCTGTAAAAAAAGGGGGCGGCAGGATAATATCCCGTTTTGGGGATTTCGAGGTGTAAAGCTGGATGGAGGAGTCCTCGGCGTTGCAATTCGTGTTTCGTATCAACTACAAACCTGGTACCTACCGGAAAAGGATGCTAATATTGATACAGAGTGCGAGTACTAGCAGTACGGAAAACAAGGAGAAGAAGAAGAAGAAGAAGAAGAAGGGAGATAATATATCGCATCAGACCATTGATGACCGGCTCGTGGTAAATGACCTACGCCTGTGTTCTTCAGGGTGCAGTTATTTTCGGTGTTGATGCAAGACACTCGCAGTATAAATGTTTGTAGCCAAGATCAACCAGTGACAAAACATTGATCCATTTACCGGGCTCCGGGACATGCTGCCGAGACCCGCAGCAGCCGCTTCAGGCACTTTCCCGCCGTCGCATCTTCTGCTGTGCTTTCAATTTGATTCTCCTGGTTTCTCTCTGTTGCTTTAGCGAAGTCGGGTCGGTAAATGGGCAGTAATAAAAGTGAATCAGCCATCCCTTGACGCGATGGCAATAATACGAAGCGCTTCTCCGTATTCACCTGACGTAATTAAACAACCAGCTCTTCCAAATCAAACACGTCGTCAAGCCATCGTTCAACGCTTGGTGCTAGCTCCATAATTTACTGCATAGTATCGTGCTTTACAGCAATACCTACTATCTAGTCCCTACGTAATGCTCTGTATCTGTCATCGATCCTCTTCAGCTGCCCGGTTTTGCAGCCCGGGCATTGGTCCAGCCGCCCAAAGAAAGGCCCCGGTAAAAAGTCTCGGCGGGCCGAAAGGTGGCGCAGCGCCTTGAATAACGCCTACCCGCGCCCGCTAAAGAATCCATCCACGGGCCATGGCTGTGGCTGTGGCTTGGACCTGGGCTGGTTGCCATGAGCGCAACGCGTGGCTCCCGTCCTCAGCGTCCAGCATCAGTGCCGGGCGCCCCTCCATCCGCCAGCGTCTGCCCGGGACCCGGCGCTTGCTGCTTCGTTCGCCTTGCCGTAAACAACCCGACAATAACAGTATTCTGACGATTCTGCGTTCTTATTGAGAGACTTATTTTAGTGCTTTGTATTTGTTTCGCTCCCGCCCCTCTCCCCCCTACTTCTCGTTTTCTCTTCTTCTTTCTTTCGTGCTTCCCGTTTTTTTTTTGTCTCGCATACCTGCGCATAAACGTCTCTTTGTTCAAAGGCGGTCGACGAATCAGGCCCAGACTCGCACAAGTCTCAGCTTACGGCCCTAGGTAACCCGCTGACAGCCCAAAAAACGGAGCCCCAGCCTCAGTTTCCTCTTAGCTTCAAACTCGGCCCTCGAAACGAACGACCTTTTGCCATTCCGCAGGTCCCTGGCAGGTAGCTGGAAAACCGAAGCTGCGACATCTTCTTTTTCTTGCTTCTGACACAATACGCCTTTTCCTTGCTTTTCCTGAAAAGCTTCGTTTGGAGCATCATCACCGCTTCCTCGTTTCTTTGAATACCTACCTAGCCCCTCCACCATCAACGACTTCTCTCTCCTCACGCTAGTTGGCTGCCGCCGCCATGGCGCTCTTCGAGATTGACCCCCAGATTCTACCGAATCTGAAGCTGAGTGTTCATTCGTTCCAGATCATCTTGGCCTTTCTGGCGTGGTGTCTGGAGATTGCCGTTTTCCGCGGCGACACCTCCAGGATTCTGGGAACAAATGGATGGACTTTTGCAGTGGTAAGCTTTGTGTCCCAGAGAGCTGAGGGGGGCTTGTGAAACAAACATGAACTCTCGAGTTTTGGCTGACGCTTTGTTGTTTCCAGTGCTTCATTTCCATCCCAGCTTGGATTTACCTTGTCATGACTCCTCGATTCGGCCGCACTCGCAGGTTCGCCAACCCGTATATTATGCTTGCCGTCGATGGCCTCTTCATCATCATCTGGATCTCTGCCTTCTCGACCCAGGCCGCGTACAACAGCTCTGGTGCTTGCGGTGGCAGCTGTGGCATTAGCAAGGCCATTGTTGCTGTCGGCGTCTTTGTTACGTATGTATACTTCTCACTACGTAGTCCCCTTGCTGGTGTTAATAGCAGTAAACTAACTCACCATGTGTTCATAGTCTTCTATGGATCGGCACTACATTCCTTAGTGCATACACCCTGCAGTACTACAACTTCCATGGCACTTTACCAGGCTATGATAGTCGCAAAATCAGCGGCAGCGAGAACATCGATCCCGACAAGGCTGCCTTCTCCATGGCGCCCCATGATGAAGAGGCTTACGAGCGAGTCAACATGGACGACCACGATGCTCCGAGCGCTTACGACGACCACAACACTAGCATGAACAGCCGCTACGGCGACAACACCCCTTACAACCCCGATGATTTTGACGACCCAAGCCGCTACGGTGCTCTGCCACCGAGAACCAACAGCACTCCCCTTTTCGACAGTGAAACTGAATATCATGGAAGCACCCTCGGTACCGATATCAGTGCTGCCCACAAGACACCGTCGCCCGGCCCTTACAGCGGCAACCATGCAGACACTTATGCCGATGGCCCGGTGCAGTTCCCCACTGGTCACTACGACCGGATAGAGTCTTGAAAGGGGAAGGGAGATTGAGCGAAAGCATATGATGCAAGCACACACACACACGACCACACAAAGACAAAGATATGATGATGGTAGCGGGGACTATCAATGATTTGGACAATCAAATAACATAAACCATGGGGGGATCTCTTGGTGGCCTGGATGCTTATATTTGCTTGGGTAGATTTATCTCTACGGCGTTGACGGCACCCCGATTTTTTATTTCTTTGTGTGAGCATCTAACAACATGATGAACGTTGATGAGATACCAGGTGTATATAGAATGGCCGGACTCTTTTTAGCACACGGAATGCGGCTTGATGGATTTTTCTTTTTCTTTTTCTTCTCCACTGCTCTTGATTCATTCCTTATTTAAACAAGAATAAAGAAGATAGATTAAGACCATAGCAATGCGATTCTATCTCGACACTGATAAAAGCCGTACTTGCGTCTTTGATATTCAAACAGTTTGCCCTCCTAAACGCCGTGATTTTAAGTTAAAAAATGCAGCCGTCTCTATGACCCCAATTTGCACTATAAAGAAGAGGAAACCACATGCATGTAATTAGTCACTCCCACGATTTTCCCCTTACGCTCAAGCCTTGAGCTTCTTAAGTCGCTTCGCAATATCAGATGCCGTCTGCTGCATCGGGTTGAGCTTGAGATCCCTCGCCATCGCCCTCGTGTCATCCCCATGCTTGGCAACCAGCTTCTCCAGCCACTCCCTCTCGCCTTCGCTCTGGTATCTGATCTTGGGCGCGGCCGGGTTCTTGGCCTCTTCGATGAGCGACTTGACCACATCCGTCGTGCCAACGCCGTCGTCATTGATGCCGCCCCATTCTTCGGCATTGGCGTACTCGTCTTCAGCCTCGGAGTCGGTATCAACCTCGTTGAGCGGGTCGTTTAACGGGTTGGCTTTGCGGCTGATTACGCGGACAATGTTGCCCTCGGAGTCGCGCTCGACTTTTGCTTCGGAGAGGGCGCCCAGCTCGGTAATGGATGAGATGGCAAAGGGGTCTGATTTAGCGGCAGCGGCGGTTGCGACTTCGTCTTTTGAGGATGATTTCTTGAGGAGCTTTTCGGTGCCGCCGGTGGGTGTTTTTAAGCGGGCGAGGAGGCCTAGACGGCGGTAGTTTTGTGCTAATGTTTCTTTCTTATCCCTATATATCGAGGAGTCAGTTATGCGCATGAATGGAATTATTTTCCTTCTTTTTTTCGCCGTACCAGTTCTTAGCAATGACGGAGTTGCCGCGAGGATTGAGAATCTTCTTTGTGGTGTTGGATTGGCGGACGGGGGCGCGGCCGGAGCGGCGCTTTCTCTTTTGGAGTTCGCGACCCATTTTTGAGGGGGTTGGTGATGGAGTTTCGAGTTGATGTGGTGAAGAAAGAAAAGGGTTTTGGATATTGGATGTATATCTTCGGCTTTGGATACTGCTGGCGGAAGCGCTTAGAGAGTTGAGAGCCCAAATTTTTTGGCGTTGGTGTTATCGATAAGGATGGAGCCGGTTGGCGCATGCACTTGTAATCTATAGCTGAGTGTTGTACTCCGTAGTTGGAATTGAGTTCTGGTACGTCTCGAATTAAATGGGTGAGCAGTGGAGGACAACATCTGTGTATATCTGTGGGACTCATTTTCACATCATTGAGATTGAAATTATCATGGATTTTATATTAGTCTAGAAAACATAACGTACCATTCGTTCTCATGGCGGTACAGGAGAAATAAAAGAACCAAGATAGAAGGTCTACACACTACCAGATACGATTTAACTGGAATATTTGTCGTATGAAGGTTGACATTCTTTAAAAAAACAACCAAGATAAAAATTCTCAGGAAAACAGCGAGAGTAAATACATATCATGATATCAACATCGATATAAGACGTATTTCTAGAGGCGCTTGCTACAATAGCCCCGCTTCAAGAAGTGATCCGAGTTTTGCCGCAACTTTGCCGAATCAAGCTCACAACGGCTTCACTGAGCTCATGAGCTTCGAAATCTCAAGCCACTCTGGAACATCGCTGCGGCGATGGCATCCAAACGATCTCTAGTGTCGCGGAATGGGCACCTCCGCCTGCTGACAGGGTCGCGGGCTCCCGTCCTCTCATCAATATGCCCGTTCTGCTCTCACTCTCCAGCACCGCGAGCCGCCAAGATCCGATCAAGACTGAGTCCAAAGTGTCAGAGGTGGCAGTCAACTTCCACGACAGCAGTGCGCGCCTCGTCAAATGCCCGATTTGAGCTTGAGCAGACTCTGTTACAGCTGCAAACAAAAATCCCAGATCTCGTGGACCTCTCCAGGCTACAATTGGCGCTTCAAGGATTGCGGCAATCGCCTGGCCAGGAAGCGATCAGAGTTGCCGTGCTAGGAATTGTAAACGGCTCCGAGGGCAGAGATGCTGCGCGAAAGGTTCTAAAAGCTCTTATTGTGGACCCCTTGGTTGATGAGCAGGAATGGGAAAAGAGATTGGACGAGCATGACACCAGCAAGCCGTTGGTCATTCGAGTTGGACCGAGCCGTGGAAATGTTACTCGCTTGGAGCTACCCAATGACAACTTGCCAGATGTTTTGGAAGTCTCTTCCGCAGAACTCAATGGGTTGAACTTGGAGTTCCTTCTGATGGATGCGGAAGTGTCTGTTAACGGATCAAGTCCAAGTACAGTTCAGTCGCTTGAGCAGGCTGTCCTAGTTCCTACAGTTGATGTTGATTCGGCTAACAAACACACTGCTCCTTTGGTCGCTCCCGTTCATCAGGCGATTTTGGTAGCCGACGGACTAACGGGAGCTGTTGGAATCGCTGGACTGCCGATACTTGATAGCTGTGATGCCATCACAGCTGCGGTTGACCTGAAGGGACTCTCAAAGGAACAACTGGGGGCCAATTTCACAGTAATTGATACGGCTTTAGCAGAAGAAGCCGTCCGCTTATTCCGTCAAGGCCCTCAGAATGCTATGAAGTACGAACATAACTGGTCTGCAAGCAATTTGAGCGTATTGGTCACATGGCTCAAAGCCGGTCTCAAGGCCGCCGACGATGAAGCAACCAAACCCGCAGTGCGAAGACTCATCGCATCAGTTCTACAGAGCGCCCTTTCTGCAATCGAGACCGAATCAACGAGCAGAAAAGTGTCTCGCGAGTTATCAGCCTCAATGGCCAGCCCCGAAATGCGCGCCATGAACGAGAGACTCGCAAAGTGGGCTCAGCTAGCACACGCAGAGCTGCAGGAGCAGCTTGACTTGGCTTTCAACGGACGTCGCTGGCAAAAATTGGGGTGGTGGAAGCTGTTTTGGCGCGTGGATGACGTTGCCATGTTGACAAACGAGATCTTGAGCCAGCATTTTCTCCCTACTTCCGAGCAGGAACTGGTCTATCTCACGGGACGGATTGCTCAGCTCTTGGGAGAAGCTGGTCAATACCCACAGCCTACGTCTTCCCGCGAAAGCGCTTCTGAGAGTCTGACAACCAGCTCTAGCAAGAACGAGCCGATGATTCCCATCACTCCTCGATCACGTCTTCCCAAGTGGCCGGGACATATCGCCTTTACACGCCGCTACATCCAGAATGAGACGGTCCCGGCTCTCCAGTCGCTTGCTCAGCAATTGGTCGTTCAATCCCTTGCCACGTCGTCCGTCACCTCATGTTTGGCTGCTCTGCTCTACGTGTCGTCATTCTCATCAACGATATTCGAAGCAGGCGCCGTGGCGGCCCTCGGTGTCGTATATAGCCTTGGCCGAATGCAGAAGAAATGGGAGACTGCTCGCGAGTTTTGGGAGGGCGAGGTCCGCGAAGAAGGCCGCAAGGCTATCAGAGGCGCGGAAGAGAGCGCCGCCGAGGTCCTCGATGGGGTCCAGCAGAACAAGCTCTCAGCTCAGAGAATCAAGGAGTTGGAACATGCTGGTGAACTGGTAGCCCAGGCGGAGGACGCGCTGGCACGGCTAAAATAGACAAGAAATAATGGCATATTGTACGACTATGGGTAGGGAATTAGACTTTGTATGAGTAGGTATGGAAAAGCAAAAATTGAGAGTCCGATGACATTTTGTATGTATATCTAGATGCCTATTAGTCTAGAGACGAAAATTCAAAGAGTTTGAGCTTCGCGCAGCCCGCATCTCCTTTTCTCCTTCACATTTCCAGATTTGCCAATCCAGCTACCCAATTTGCCATGGTATCTTTTGCCGCTCTCAGCACACACATACACACACGCCAAATAGCCATACATCTTCTTTTTCTTCTCTCTCCATATAGAAAAACAGCACGATTGAAAAAAAATTCCCGTGAATCCTAAACGCCAAGCCCATGTTTATCTCTCTCTCGTCGCTTCCTCTTAAAAGTCATTAGGCTTTTTTTTTTTACCGGCCACGACCACCGCTGGCACGAGCACGGCTAACTGTCGCACGACCTCTGGCCAGACCAACACCCCGACCGCGTACATTGCGGCTGCGGAACATGGGCGCGTTTCGAAGCATGTCGGGGACAATGAAGAAGCGGACGTGAGATCCTCGGATGTAGACTTGGTCGAGATGGGAGACGCGGCCGTCGCGGGCGGTGACAGTGATGTCCTTGAGCTGGACATTCATGTTGTCCTCGGCTGCAGTTTGGGCGATTGTTAGTTTCAGTTTCGCTTTCATATATCGAGTTGCATCAGGCCAATTCATATGGTTTGCCTTGATGATCCTGAGTCAGATGATTCTGGGGGGGTTCGTTACCTTCAAGGAGCTTTCCACGGTAGGTCTGCCCCGATGTGATCTCGAGGGTGATGATGTGACCCTACAGCAGTTATCCATTAGCACCTCCAATTCAATATGCAAGTTTAGAGTACAGAAATCTCCAGAAGCTGAAAACGCACCTGAGCCTCATTGAGGAGCTTGATCGGGATGCCAATGGTGGAAGTCATTGTGAAAATATGCTGCGGCGCGCAAGGCAATGTCGCGATCAGAAGCTCTGGTTGGAAAATTGACCTTTCGAGGACCTAGCAGCCTACGATAGCGGGCTGGTGAGGTTGGAGGTGCCTGTGATGGTCAATCGTTTATCCGCTTTCCGGGGCAGCGCAGCCACTCTTGCGTAGGTAGAGCTATTTTGCCGAAGAAACTCCGCGTATAGAAGCATCAGCTCGACATATACGATGAGATCATTAGAAGAGTGTGACACTTGATCAGGGTCAAAATTCTATCATTAATATAGATTATAGCGCTCATATCGCCATGGATTCCTTTTCTTCAAGATTATTGCTAATTAAGCTCAAAACTACGCAGTGTCAGTTAGCGTCGCCGTGGCAGACACTACAACCTGCGAAGTCTGGGTATCATTCGCCTTTTTCTGTTTCTTAGACTTGGCCTTTCCTTCGAGCATCTTCCTCTTCTCCTCTTTCCGAGCCTGCTTGTCCAGATTTCCAATCGTCTTCTTCTCGTTTCCGCAAGGCCATTTGGCCATAGCCGCGGCCTCGTCTTCCTCGGTCCATTCACATGGCAGAACGGCAAAAACCAGGTACGACGTATGGGTCTTGAGATCGCTTTCTGGCCTGTGAACAAGTCGTCCCTGCATAAATAGTCTCTCCGTATCAGCAGCGGTTCCGTTTGAGCCATTCAGAGGCCGGTTATCGCGACTAGGAGTGGAATCGACATCCATTTCGCTATCAAGGCCCTCGGTGCCTGATTGTAAGGCACGGACTCTATTTGTATCCTTATTTCTCTCGGCGAGGTCCTTGAGCTTTGTGACAGCTTCTGCAACGTCTGCAGGAGACGAATTGAATCCCTTCTCTGAAGGAAAGTTTACGCCAACGCGCTCTCTTGATATGTTGATCTTCTGGTTCGAAATCTCCACCATGTCCACGTCAACCCAGCCCAGTGTTCTCAACTCTGTGACTGTCCGATCAACTTGCTCAATGCATGGTGAAAAAGTGCAGATGTGCACACTCTGCTTAGGATCCAGCGGCGATACCCAATTGCTGTCCTCTTCAGCTTCTTCGCCCCCCTTCTTCACCTTTCTTCTTGAAAGATGATGTACTGCTTCCCAGGGCGCAGGCACATCCAAGAACACCGCAGTTGCCTTTGGTGATTTGCCGTCGACAAGAAAGCCGTCATTGTATACATCGCGATGTGTGAGCTGAACAAGACCGTCGAGTCCGTGTTCCCCAATTTCCGCTTGCATCTTGTGGTATCGCGATTCGTTAAACTCGAAACTGAAGACCTTTCCTTTCGTATCGGCCGCGTCCCGCGGGTATCCATTGTAAACCGCTCTCACAGATGCGTGAGTAAAACTGCCACTTCCAGCTCCGGCCTCGATAATTCTGGTCCCAGGTCGAGCTCGTATCCTGTGGAGAATATAACTATAATCGGGTGTGTATACAACTTGTGTTCTATGCGGTAAGCTGGTCGTCCAGAGCTCGGGGGTAGGTCGCAAGATATAGATGAAGCCGCTTGGTGCTGTAACAGCCTTCTTGACTGGCGCATTGGCAGCGGCGGAGTCTTCGTCGTCGTCCTGGCTGGCGATCGGTGTGTCCTCGTCCGTGGCATCTCGTCTCCGCTTCTTGCCTCGGGAGCCCGTATCGACTTCTGACGCCCTGACTTGGGATCCCCACGGCACATCAAGCAGCGTTGAGTGAGGATAGGAGCCGAAGCGTGTATTCAATGTTGCACCCTCGAGGTATCCATCGACCGCGCCAGTCGACTTTTCCAGAGTCAGTGGCAGAAAGTTGTCGCGCGACAAGCTGATGATGGCGAGTGTCCCGGCAGACGTCTTCTCGCCGGGCACTAGGAAAGTCGACGGTTTTGTCATTATAAAGTCGTATTTATTCAATTGAAAGCCGCAGGAAGAATGGCGGACTGCTTTGGCGGAAGCGAAGCTTGTCGGCGCAGTGCAAATCAGCCAACCGCTTATCCTCTTATCAGAAAAAAAAATTCCACGCGAGCAAGCACTTGTGATGTCCGGTGGCGGCAGTTGGATTTCCGCAGCGGAACAGCGCCGTGCCCCGCCCTTTCCGCGGCTGAAAGCTGCAAATCACCTGGCTAGGGGCCATTATAGTGAGGGGCTTAGCGGGCTCAGGGCACCAAGCACGCTAAAAATTAATGCTATTGATGTCAATTCTATTATTCGAGACGAGGGAGGGGCATTTCTGCAAGGGTCTGTGAGACTTGAAGAGTCACTGCAACGACTACTGCATCTCCAAACCTTCGAGTGCATACTGCATGCTTGGGTCTGACTCACCTTGTCGCCTCGGTGATGCCCTCGTATTCCCTGCGCCCTTTCTAAACCCGACTCGTGGCCACTCTGAATGAATCTCCTCCGTGTCGTGTCCCGATATCGACCTCAGCCTCGACCTCGACCCCAATTCTGCGCCGTCGCAAAAAGCCACGTCTATCGAAGATACTCGTTCTCTGCCATGGAGTCGCTCAAGCTTCATAACTCGCTGAAGCCCGGTACGCCGGTGCCTTTTGTTCCAATCAGATCAGGCGAGGTGTCCTGGTACGCCTGCGGTCCGACTGTGTACGACAAGAGCCATCTGGGCCATGCGCGCAACTATGTGTCTACCGATATCATTCGGCGCATTCTGACGCATTACTTTGGCTTTAAGCTTAACTTTGTCATGAACATTACAGACATTGACGACAAGGTGCGAAGAAACGACTTTGGAGTACAAATGCTTTACGCAAGGCTCATCATCTAGCAGATCATCATCAAGGCTCGACGACAGCGGTTGCTCGAGATCGAAAAGAACAAGAGCTACTCCCAGGAAGAGCTCGCAAAGCTGACACGTACGGCCTTCAAAGCTTATGCAGCTAGCAGCTTGCCATTGCTTGTAGAGAATGGAAACGACTTGGACGAGACGAGTTACACTGCTCAACGAGACGCAGCATACGGCAAGGTCCTCGCTGGCGGCACTCTGACCGGAGAAGGAAAGGCAAGCGATGCCGAAGCTAAGATTAAGATGCACATCAGCAACATGGATGCGGCGGCGAACGCTCTCAAGACTGGCTCCATCTTCCCCGGAGCTGACGAGATCTTCCTCCCTTACCTCGACTCTCTCTACAAGGAAACCGTTGATACAAGGGACCAGACTATGTTCACAGACTTGACGAAGAGCATGGAGGATCTATTCATGGCTGACATGGATGCGCTCAATGTCCTCAGACCAGATCATATCACACGAGTTACCGAATACGTCCCGCAGATTGCAAAGTTTGTCGAGACGATTGTAGACAAGGGATTTGCATATGAGTCCGAAGGATCTGTCTATTTTGACATTGGTGCTTTTGAGAAGGCTGGCAACTCTTATGCGCGACTACGACCGGAAAGCAAGAATGATAAAGCTCTTCAAGAGGAGGGAGAGGGGTCCCTGTCCAAGAACCTGGGAGGCAAAAAGGGTGCTGGCGATTTTGCTCTCTGGAAAAAGTCCAAGGCTGGAGAACCGTTCTGGCCCAGCAAATGGGGTGATGGCAGACCAGGCTGGCACATTGAGTGCTCCGTGATGGCGTCTGATATCCTGGGCTCGCAGATGGACATTCACTCTGGTGGTATTGATCTTGCTTTCCCTCATCACGACAACGAGCTGGCACAGAGCGAGGCTTACTTCTGCGAACACGGCAAAGGCGAGCACACCTGGGTGAGATACTTCCTTCACATGGGCCATCTCTCCATTTCAGGTTCAAAAATGTCCAAGTCCTTGAAGAACTTCCAGACCATTGAGGACGCATTGGCTACTAGCTATACTTCACGAAGCATGCGCATTGTGTTCCTGATGGGCAAGTGGAATGATGGCGTTGAAATCTCGCCCGATATGAGAGCCCAGGCTGACAACTGGGAGTCGACGATCAGCGTAAGTACAAATTATCGCTTCAAAGTCAATAAGTCCTAACCACTAAACATGTCATGCAGAACTTTTTCACAAACACAAAGTCATGGTTGGCTGAGGCAGGTATCGAGAGCGGCGTGAAAGCTCTGAATATCAGCTCAGACAAGCCTGCCACTGGTCTCTTGGCCGAGCTTGAGCAGGCTAAGAAGGAGGTGGAGGCGGCGCTCACAAACTCAATTGATACCCCGCGAGCAATGCTTGTCATCCTGAAGTTGGTCAACACCACTAACAGCTACCTGAAAGACAACAAAGACGCAGATCTCGCTGAAGTCGAGGCTATTGCCCGCTGGATCACAAAGTTGGTTGGCATCTTTGGCCTCGATCCCAATGCCCAACCTCCCTACGAAGGCCTTGGCTGGGCGTCTGTTATTTCCGAGAATACAGACCCTGAGACGGCCGTCAAGCCCTATGCTGCTGTACTCGAGCAGGTCAAGTCAGACATTGCAGCCCTCTCGCTTTCCAACGAGACCGTCTCAGCGCTTCTTGCCAAGGATCCTACATCAGAGTTCCAAGCTATTGCTCAGGGAGGCTCTCGTGATATCGAGAGACTATCGCTGCCTTACCTAAGAGTGGTATCTCAAATCCGTGATGAGCTCCGTCGCACAGTCTCCACTTACGATCCGCAAACCAAGAAGGCTATCTTGCAAATCACCGATCGGATCCGTGATCAAGACTTGACCAACCTCGGTGTATACCTTGACGACCGGCCCGATAACCAGCCGTCTCTCATCAAGTTCGTTCCTGCTGCTGAGCTTATCGCTGCTCGGGAAGAGAAGATTGCCCGAGAAGCTGAGAAGGCGAAGAAGAAGGAAGAAGCAAGACTTGCCAAGGAAAAGGCAGATCAAGAGGCTAGAGAAAAGGCAAAGGTGCCCCCTGAGGATCTGTTCAAGAATGACGAGCGCTACAGTGCCTGGGATGAGCAGGGTATCCCTACCAAGCTAAAGGACGGAAGCGAGGTGCCCAAGAGCCAGCTTAAGAACCTTAAGAAGGCATGGGAGAAGCAAAAGAAGATTCATGAAGATTTGAAGGCCAAGGGTGGGCTCTGATTATAGTTTTGTGATTAGATGACAGACAAGAGATAGCAGATAGAAAAGCGTAGGTTAGAAACGGTGTCTTTTCTTGCTATTCTGTCGAAACAGCCAAACGTAAACAAGTCTGCTTGCGAATAGCCCCTAAACTCGTTTCAGGTATCCTGTTTTTTGGTTCTATTCTCTTTATTTGCCAGTGCTGAGCGCTGTGCCAGCTGGCAGTGTTGACACGCACGTGATAAGGGGCTGCACTCAAAGTGAACTCGAGCTCTTGCTATCAGCTCCTGTCACAAAAACACACGCCTTATCTTCTATCCTCGTCTCCGAAATTTCACGTCATAAATTTTTGAAGCCCATCGTTGCAGATATTATTTTCTGCTGGTACGTTTTCTTCAATGAGGTTTGAAAACTCCTATGTCTCGTACAAGCGAGACACCAGTCTTCTGCTGTACTGGATGATCAAGACTTCAAATCCCATCATCCAGAATCTAAACGATTCTGGACACAATGTTGCACTAGAGATCAATGCCACAGGCCAGATCACTGTTTCTGACCTCGTTCCGATGTCAGAACTCATTGCAAAATATCATCCCAACATTCCATCTACGATCTACCACTTGTTTCTGTCCGTCATCAAGTTACGACATACGTACTACTCTCGGTTTCAACAGCTAGCAGAATTAAACCCCAGCGAAAAGCTAGAGAAAAGTAATACGACCCACAAGTATTTTATTGATGCTCTCACAAGCACGTTTGAAACCCTGGGCGGCGAAAAATGGCTTTCCCAAGAACGAGAGAAGCGAGCAAATAACGCTGAGGAGGAGGAAATCGACCCCAACTCTTTTACGTTTACCAATAAATTCTCTGCGTTAGACTTGGAGAATGATATTTTGGAAGCTGATAGCGAAGAATCTGACAAAGATTCTGCACCTTCTCAGAAACAGCGAAAGTTGAGAAAGAATAAAAAGAGAGTCAAAGGAAAGAAAGCCCAGCGAAATGGCAAGTCTTCGCAGTCAGACGGCAGAGCTCTGGACATTGCATTAGAGAGCTATCGCATAATCGAAGAGGACGACGCTTCAGAATATGCCATGGCTGTACTTGCGCTCACAAGAGACATGATCCAGTTTCGATTGTTTCTTCAAGGGATTTGGCGCAAAGTAGCCTACAGGAACCTCAACAGTGCGGTAGCTGCAGCTACCTCCAATATCGCTGTAGCAATGATCAAGCAGTATGAGGCAACCATATTCATTGATTTTTTGGGCTATGAATCATTTGAAAGGATCAAGCAAGCCATCATGCACGGCGAGGACGAAAAAGCAAACAGGGAAATGCTCTGCTGCATCCGCTCAGAAAGCGATGGGAAGGCCACTGTAACGCCGACAACCCTGGATAAAAAGGAACTCTTCCTCATTTACACCTACCATGACCTAGTCGACTTCATAACAGACTACCAGAAGACAAGAAGTGGAAAGCCCACAAAGCGTATGCTCGCCCAAATTGACAACTGGAACCCAGATTTGGATCTACAGAAAGCGACCAAAGAAGAGAGGGTTAAATGGAGGCGCTCTTATACCATCAACTGGCTGTACGATCTTGTCAACATAACTGCATGTGTTGCAATGCATGGGGAAAATGCCAAAAAGGAGAATTACGTATTGGAACAAATGGACTGGTCCAACCAAGGTCCATTAAAGCCATATCACAGGATGTTTGGTCTAACCAACTTTGCCGCTGCAGTGACGACGCTCGCTATGCAAAAACATGGTACAGACTTTCGTCATAGTATACCGCCGCATCTCGTTTTCCATCTTCAATGTATTATCGATGCATGGACGATGTCTCGAGGATGGGCACTTAGCTGGTTGAAAGGCCACATCCTCAGCGAGCCGGCGCAGACCTTTCGACCACGGCGCGACTTGGACATTTTTCTTGGTAACGAAAATTTGAACGATGAGAATGGCAACGGATACTTTCTATCAGTAGCGTGTCTCAAAATGAATTATCTGTGTTCAAACAACTTTGGCAAAGGTTTCGAATACACAGAGAGCTGCCTCAAAGCCCTCATGGAGCTGGCTAGGGAGTTCCGGGACGCATTAGGGAAGTGCAAGATTTTTCAAAGCCTTTCAGGGCTGCTCCCTTCGAGGTTCGCGTCAACTAATCCCAACGGAGCTTGGGATTATTCTCCTTTCTTCTGCGGTGCGGGCCTGGTGGAAGGTCTCGAGCTTTCGTATCGAAGCGCCATGACTTTGTGGGAAGGGATGCTGGAACCAACGTTGATCATACACCTGCACAACATGCTTGTGAAAAAAGGCTACCTCAAACAGGAGATTTCGCTCTATAGCGGTCTGGGCTGGGTATTATCTGATACCTTCTTCACCAGCGGGCAACCTCCTACCAGCAATTATGTCGAAGCTTTCCGTTCGCAATTTGGTAAAGCTTTCCGTGCTCATTTTAGCATGAGCAATAGTCGAAAAGCGACAAATTGCCGAGCGGGAGGGAAAATCACCAACGCTCGTGACTTTCTAAACCTGACTCCTTTGCGCCTCTTCAAGCAAAAATCTAGTCTGCAAATATACGGATCAGCAGACTGGAACCCAGATCGTGTCCCGGAAAGCGATGTTGACCCAAAGTCATCCCTGGGACTGATTCGGCTTAGCCAGACGAGGCGTGTTCGTGATCCAGTAACATCTGTTTGGCGATTAGAAGAAACGGATTTGGTTAAACGAACTCATGCTGCGGGCATGGACGAATCATATTGCATCAACACCCTTGGCCCAATTTTTGAGAGATTTAAAGACGAAAGACAAGTGCAGACAGCTCGAGTGCGCTCCATGCAAGACCGTGCTTCTTGGGTCTAGGATACCAACAAGACGTCTAAAGGGGGAGAGAGCAGCTTCGAAACCGCCAACAACGAGGTGACAGCGGAAAGGATGTTGAGAATTCTCTACGGAGATTTACACGGCGACATCTGCGGCAGTCGTCAACCCCTTTCAAGCCTCTGCTATATAGCGATTACAGTGCAGATGCTACTGTTTTTCCAAGACCTTGAATCAGAACTTCAAAACAGCAGCAGCGCTACAATCAGGAGCTTATTTGCCGGCGATACCCTGTTGGTTGATTCACACTTGAGGAGCTATCAAAGGCTACAGGTTACACTGCGTGCTCTAGGTGGCAAGGACAGAGAGCTGTTGACCTCGATGGCTAAAGTCTTTGAAGGAACTGGAGGTGAATTCTCCCACAACATGTATTGGCACGTTGAAGACGACGAGCCGGAAACGGGCCGTTGACCACTGATGGAAGATTGCAGTCCCTCGTGCTGTATCTTGTAAGTGGAGGGGGCTGTCAAGATAAAGGCATGGCGTGGGGAACGGGATAAATTGAAATCTGGCTAAATGGTGCGATACCATGTACTCAATTTGTGAGTGTTTTTCCTGGTGAGAGAGATTTGACAAAGATTCAGTTAGGAAGCAATAATAAACTGCCACAGCTTGTATTAGAGCTAGTTCATATTCCAACTGAATTTTAATTCCAATATCCGGCTTCAGTCTTACCGGCTATCCACAAGACAGCAAGTGTAACATCCATTCTTTTGTCAAATATCAATATTTTCATCATAACATTAGAAAGGGCGACTACGTGAGGTGACTGACCACTTCCTTCGAAACCTATCGTCATATTAGCAAACCAAAGTAAGAGCTTAAATAAGAGCTTTGATACGTACATGACCAGATGGGCACGGTAGCGGGAATTGAAAGCAAGTCTCGTAGACAGCGCAGCCGTCAGTCTGTCGATTCTGTAGAGAAGGGGCAGCCACAGCTACACCAACGAACAGAGCGAGAAAGAACTTCATTTTGCCCGGACTTGGTATTTCTTGTGATAACGCAGATGGGTAGCGAATTGACACAGTTTTTTTGAATCGGCTCCATGAGTTGCTCTGCATTTCAGGATAATCAACCCCCTTTATATACATTCCAAAGTCACCTGTCAGACAAGCAAAGGGTCCAATAGCAATAAAATAAGTAAGACATACACGTAACACA
This sequence comes from Trichoderma sp. CBMAI-0020, assembly GCA_030708095.1. Classification (NCBI taxonomy): domain Eukaryota; kingdom Fungi; phylum Ascomycota; class Sordariomycetes; order Hypocreales; family Hypocreaceae; genus Trichoderma; species Trichoderma sp. CBMAI-0020. The sequence goes on from JAJNCI010000007.1 coordinate 1,424,287, forward strand.
CACACAACCTCTTTCAGCCGCTCGGCTGAGGATCCGTGTCGACGAATCATAAGAGAAGCAGCACTCTGTAAATTCGCACTCGGCTGAGAGGTAGCATTTTCCTGTAGCACTGCAGCTGATACGGGACTGTATTCTCACTTTACACATTCCAGCACTGAGGGCAGCTGAAGTTGTAGGCCGCTAGCATGGATGAGTCCTATTTCGTATTTCTATGGAGCAGATTAACCAATTCAGCCGATAGAGATCTTAGACATTGGGTAAGAAAACATGCTTGAAAGCTAATAATAGTTGGGTAGTATTATGTCGTACCTCGCATCAGTTTCGTTCTTTGAAGGGTAAATGGGGTTTTGCCATCATTGCTGCTTACTACTCCTCTCCATTACAAGTCTCTATGTACTTATACTACCTACACATAAGATACTCAAGGCGCCATCTCCAACAGATGTTCAGAGTCTCGCGGAGATGATTCATACGAACCGCCGCAGAGCTGCGAGTTGGTCATCTGAGCCTTGTTTTGACACGTCATTGCATTCTTCCGCTTCTGCCTCTACTTGCTTGCAGATAGTGAATCTCTGTACCTCTGCAGACCAACCTCGAAGAGGAAGCGGTTCAAGTAGGGGACCTCTATTGAGACGCACAAGTAAGACGGAGCATATTAGGTAGCTCTGCAGTTGATGGACAGTATATATATATATATATATATATATGCTGGCAATTAGGCAAAACAAATCATGAGGGCTATTTTCTACAATAATATCAAATATATCATAACATATATAATTGTTTTTTCCAGTGTTATTGATAACAGCGTCCATTCCGAGAAGTGCCTGGCGGATCACCCCGAAAAGTGGTACGTACCTCCACCCCGCCACAGCCGTCGCACTCCCGCCGCGGGTCCGATTCCGCGATCTCGAAACCCCCCAATCTCCAACCCAAAACACCAAAACCTCCCATCATCACCAATTTCTATCAACTCCCCGTACAGAATCCAAGCCGAGGGCACATCCCCAACATGGCTCAATCCACCGCCCACCGCCGCCTCCTCCAAGAATACCGCGCCCTCACAAACAACCCGCCCGAAGGCATCACCGCCGGCCCCGTCTCGGAAGACGACCTCCTCCACTGGGAATGTCTCATCCAGGGCCCCGAAGGAACGCCCTTTGAGGGCGGCGTGTTCCCGGCCGAGCTCAAGTTCCCAAAGGACTATCCGCTGGCGCCGCCGTCGATGAAGTTTCTGGCCGACATGTGGCATCCCAACGGTATGGTCTACCCGAAATCAAACACAAAATAGCAGAAAGGGTCTCCCCATGTTGCCACTGGAGAATCAAGGGGATATTTACGATGATGCTAACCCATATATTCACAGTCTATCCCAGCGGTCTCGTCTGCATCTCCATCCTCCACCCGCCCGGCGACGACCCCAACCACTACGAACACGCCTCTGAGCGCTGGTCGCCCATCCAGTCCGTCGAAAAGATCCTCATCTCCGTCATGAGCATGCTGGCCGAGCCAAACGACGAGAGCCCCGCCAACGTCGAGGCCGCCAAGATGTGGCGCGAGCGCCGGGATGAGTACGAGAAGACGGTTCGCGACGGCGTTAGGCGCATGCTGGGGTTGTAGAAATCACTTTCTGAAGGAGAAGGGCGCAACATAAACAGCGCTGTGCGATGAGATGGGAGTTTAGATATGCGGAAAAGGGGGAGGTTACATCTTCGAATTTTCTCAATTTATATACGTATATACGATAGGTATGATATAGGGGCATAGCATGGCGTATGGGCAAAGTAAATCCAAATAAAGAGCAAATATCTGATCATCTGAGCAAACACTCGTCTTCGTATTCATCGTCCAACACCGAAATGATCATGGTCATTGTCATCGTCAAATAGGAAAAATGCTTCTCTCATATCCCCCCTCCTCCCCTTACTCTGGCTGCTTCTATGCAACGAATGCATGCATATATGAAAAATAATAAACAATAAAAACATCAAAAATCGCTTTCAAATGAGACGCTTCATAGCCCATTGTCTGCTTTGAACTTGTCCCAGCTCTCATTCAGGGTGCTAAACACCAACCCAGCAATGAGCCTCACCTCAGTACTTGCGTCTTGCGGAAGCTAAAACGTCCAAAAGTAAGCATATATTCTCTCTCAAGCTTCGTTCGGTACCTCTCAGATGGATGAATCTCTTACCTTGTCAGGGTGGGTCTTTGCAATCGCCTTCATGTACGAAATCTTCACCTTGTTCGCCATGACCAGCTCGTGCAGCCCAACCTTCTTCCAACCACTGTTCTCCCAGAGCACTGAATCCATACTGGCCAGTAGAGCTCGAAGATTCTCTCTCTTCCCGTCTCTCCATGCGGATACTTTGGCGTCGACCTTGTCTGCTAGGGCAAACTTCTCGTCATCCTCTTTGGCAGCGGCCTGATTAGCTTCACGCAGCCTTGTGACTGCCTCTGAATCCTTCTGAGGTGCTCGACTAGCCGCAGTTGGTTGTGGTCGAGGCTTTGCTGCTGGCCTTGGAGCAGGCTTGGACTTGGGAACAAGGGCGTCCTGGCATCGCTGCCGGCCCTTGACAGCCGTAGGTCCGCCAACGCCAGCTTCAACGCATTGCTTCCAGACCAAGCCTGCGTCCGCCCATCTCTCCATCTGCTCCAACGCCTCTGCTTTCCTGCTGAGCGCCTTGCCATAGAGCTCTTTCATGTCACGGTTCTCTTCTTGCCCAGCCTCATTCTTTACGGCTACTGTCTCTCCTTGGCCGTTCCCGGGCCCAATGATTTTGAGCGCTTCATCTGCATCAGTCACTGCCTGTTTGGGCTCTCCGGTCTTCAGGGCAGTTAATGCACGGTTTGTGAGTAAGATAATCATCAGAGGATGCGTTGTAGGAACAGAGGACAGAGATGATGAATAAGACGCATGCGCCGCGGCATAGTCGCCTCGTTTGAAATGCGTAGTTCCCTGTAGCCGATGCGTTGTCGATGCTTGCAGTGCTGCAGGGCTAATGGGAGGGATTTGTCGAGCAGGCCGCGGTGTGACCTTGCGCGGAGGCGCGGCCGCTGGTGCTGGCCGAGGCTGACTTGAGGCTGTTGGCGTTGATCGCTGGACTGCTGGAGAGGGAGTTCGCTGCGTTGGTCTTGACGCCTGTGAGCCGAAGAGTAGATCCGGTTCAGGCTCAGATTTCTTTGGCTCTGGCGCTGGGCTTGCCTTCTTTCTCCTACTAGCACTTACATAGCTAGAGAAGCTGTCGTCGTCGTCTGCTGCAAGCCTGTTCAGCCTTGATCTTGCATCCGACACCATAGGTGGCGGCGCTGCCTGCTGCTGCCATCGAGGAACGGGGCTATTTCGGCTTGGAGTTCCTGAAGATAGGGCAGGCGATGATCCTCGTGAAATCTGAGGCCCAGCTCTTGGGTCCACGGCAGGGCGACTACTACTACTGCTCCTGGCAGGCGGTGGTCTACTACCAGATTCAAGCATGAGCGCCTCATCTGTGGCGCTGGAGCTAGCTTGGGGAGGTCTTGGCCGTGCCTGTGCCTGCTGAGCATCGCGCATCCATTTTGGTTGGCTTGGGTCTCCTTGTCCTTCTTGCTGGAATTCTGCCACTGCTTGTTGCATCTTCTTTTGTCCGGTCTTCCATAGAGTATTGGCAGACTTGAATAGGGTGCTTCCCATAGCAGCGGCTGTCTTTGCAAAGTCAACCTCTCCCCTGGCAGGTGATCGACTATCACTTCGCTGATTCTGGCTTCCGGATGCGGGGGAATTCCGCCCTTGAGAGCCCCGACCTTGCGATGCCTCTTTTGATTTCCTATGAGCCTCGTCCAAGAGCCAATTAGCCGCTGCTTGCGCATTGAATCCCGTTCCGCTCTCCACAAGCCCTCGTCTAGCCTGCTCGGGGCTAAATCCATAATCGACAAGTTGCGCAACAGCTTTGTCAAATGGATCTTTGTTCACTCTAGGTACTCGCTCAACGTTTCGTTCGATAGGTTCGTCGTCGTCGTCGTCATCAGAAGAGCTCGAGTCATCTTCAATGGGCTTTCCTGGCTCGCTGCGCAATGCTTCTTGTTTTGCCTGTTGTTCCCTTCTAACTTCATCTACAGGCTTCCCGAGGTCTCCCAGGAAATCAAAATCATCTGCGCCAGAGGAAGTGCCCCGGCCAGCTCCAGCTGAAGCAGCAGGCTTCATCTCGTGTAGCCCAAAAGGATCGTCATCATCAACTCCTCCAAAGGCCCCGTTGCCATTAGAGGCCGTTGTTGAGCCCCATGCTGAGGAGTCTGTCAAGTCCAGTCTGTCTTTACTTGGTGCGGGTGGAGGATAGTGGCTGGCGTTGTCCACCTTTGTATCTCTGTTGAAGGCGGCAAAGAGGTCGTCGTCGTCGTCCTTGGCTGAGCTCTTGGCAGGTGCAGGCGCAGGCGCAGGCTTTTGCTGTTGCTGATGAGGCGCAGGACTGGGAGTGAAGCCTCGAGATCCTAGAGCATCCCAGTGCTGTCCATTTCCAAACTGCGCCTCTGCCAACTTCCGTCGCTCTTCTTCCTTCTTTCGTTTCTCGGCTTCCAGCTGCGCCTGTCTTTCGGCTAGAGACAATTTCTGTGTAGCTTTGGGCAGACCAAACGCCAGGTTGCTGAAGCTGTCTTGCGCAACCTTTGCCGGCGCCGCTTTAGGAACCGAGTTGTTTGACTGCTGGATCGGCAGCGGCGTGCTTTGCCCGGTGCCAAAGGGAGACGGCGACGATCGATACGGAGGATACGAGGGGTTGGCGGCCATGGGCTTGGGCTTGTTGCCGGCGGCGTTTGCGCTCCAATCGAGGCCCGAGAGATCATCCATGGCGAATACGGTGCGAGTGTCTACCGCGGTGTGTCGTTCATGGCCAGGTGTTCGATGTAGGTCATTCGTTACTCTTGAAGCTATCGCTCGGTCCCATATAGAGGGGACTCCAAGTGGGCGCAAACCGCTCGCCGCGATTACAGGGGCTCTGATTCGTGTCAAGCTGCAGAATCGCTACTGCTGCAGGTCACATGACCATGGTTCTGACAGCGGCGCCCTGCACAGTCAAGTTATCACAGAATGCGAGCATCGGGAGTTCATTGTTCAGTAAATAAAAAGAAAGGTTTTTCTTCTGATTGTGAGCCGAAAGATGCCGAGTTAGCTACTTCTATGTTTGATCTTAGAGACAACCGTGAATGCTAGTGAGTCAGACGACGCATATGCTATAATATGTACCAAAACGATCAAACAAGACTTGCACTGGTTATTCTTTCACCTTGACCCAAATGGCTTACTAGGGAAGAACAAAAAAGAAAAAAGAAAATAAAAAATACACAATATAGCCAGTAGAATCTTTCTTACGCTATACATAATCGCTATCAAAATTACTCGGACAAGATGCAAAATGCAGGGTAGGGGGTACCCAGGTAGCAAAAAAAATCAAAAAAATGAATTCCGGCGCCGGGAGTCGAACCCGGATCGCCGCGGAACTTTCACTGATGAAAGCGCGGTATGCTAGCCACTACACCACGTCGGAGATGTTATTCGATGTTACATTTGCGCCTTAATTTAGTATATAAAGACTACACTTTAGCTACGAAATTCACCATCTAGCCATCTCTTCCCTCTTAGCAAATGGGGTGAAGCTTTACCAAGTTGTCCATATATCATATAAGTGTAAGATGCCGTCTTTTCCTCTTTGCATTCTGCAGTAAATAAAAAAATGTTTGTTTTCGTAGCCATATTGACTGAATCATACACGTGAAATCCGAAGCTTGTGCCATACAGCATAGAGAAAGTATACACAGGTACTCGCACGTCCTGCTCAGCCCCTGATTGGCGATTACTTCAAGTACAAGTATGTTTTGGATTGTCCATCACTTGTCGATCATTTTCTTCGTTTAGCTAGTAAAGTCATACCGGAAGACTGCCGGTATGCGGCTCCTCAGCATACCAAAACCTTTACACCCTCGATCATTTCGTCATGGGACCTCAAGCTACCAAACCCTCTGACCTAGCGGAATTCTAGTGCTCTTGGCAAGCAACAGACCTTTTCGGATCGACATCGTGTTAGCACTGTCGACGTGATGCTCTTTATTGAAAGCCTCGCGACTTGCACCTGGATCTCGGGACCCTATGGCTCACAAATGTAGGAGTTGCACATGCACAGCTGCACCATCATACGAGCCTGGCAGCGGAGACAAAGGCTCGTGCCAGAAGCCAGCGAAATGATGCGAATTTAAGAATACGCGTAGGTGAGAACATGAAAAGTGCCGCTCCTTGTGGCTGTTTCTTCGCTGCTGGGCGGCTACAGCCTCTCCTTCTCTAGTACCCCCACTGGCCTAATCCAGGTACCGAGCTTCCAGAGCAAACAAAACAACAGCTGACTGTGTCAAGTTTCGCTGATTTTTCCAAGGTGGGCAAGGGGAATTGCGCCCGAGCACCGCATTTGCCAGCTCTTGACCAGCAAACAAGCCTGCAGCCATCGCTTCTCTATTCAATTCTGCATTGGCCTTCGCCTAGCCCCCAGGCACAAGGAAGCAGGGGCTGCTGTTTTGGGGCAGATTCTGGGATATGATTGGCCACAGGCGCTGCTGAAACGGTTTCAAATGCATACAGGGTCTCCCTAATGCAATCCTCGGCCCCTCCATTTTGGCGCCCCTGAAAATTCGAGGGCCTTATGCGGGTGCCACCCAACCTGTTCAACAATAAGAAGCAAACCAGCGTCATATAACAGCGTCAAACAATGGAAATGCATCTTGCTTTATGAGGCTAGCAAGGCCAGCTTTATCCAATGGCCCATGCGGGGCCCCCCAAGCTCAGGGATCACAAATATCTCGTTTGTCCTCGAATACCATACCTGGCTGATGGTCTGCGGTCCCCCGAGTCCAACGGCATGGCCGACTGTTGTGCTCTCCTGGCTCTCCGACGAAAATTGGGATGAGCGGGAAGCGACATGCTTGCTGTCAAGTCCATTTGCACATCGCATGGCCAAGGCTCCACCAGCCTCGTCATATGCGCCTGAAGCCATCCAAAGTTCCAAGCCGTTTCATCAGAGGAATGGGAGCTGCAATCAAGCACAGGCGCAGGCTGCCGCACCACTGAGGCGCTATAGAAGCCAAGTACACGCGGCGGGTGGCGTTCTCTGTTCTGATCTAGCGGCGCTTTTATTTCTATTTCAGCCGCAAGCCTTGTTTCTGATGGCGACCTAAACTCACCGCAACGGTCATGCGCATTCCTGGATTCAGGAGGCAGAGCCTGAGTCCATCCAAGAGTCCCCTTACTGTAGTGGGCAGTAAGGATTCGGCTCTGCATTGACGACGCCTGAACGGTATATTCCAGAAACCCCAGCAGAGACGGATTAATGCTCCCTGAAGTGGTATCATCGCGCGGGTCGGACAAAAAAACCTCCCAAGGGGTACATGAACATCCCTGCTCAACCCCATGTCTCTCAAATTTCTTGAGTCCCTTGGCCAATCAGCTGTTGAGCATGCTTTTACATGATCAAATCGCCTCGAGCAAATACCTCACGGCAAGCGAAGTTTCTATGCCCCTCATCGCAAAGAAGCTCCTAATCGCCGCCCCCCTTGTTAGTTCCTGTGGCTATTAATGTTTGCCGCGTTTGGAAAGTCGGGCCATCAATGGCGAAGCCTGACTGGTCCATTGTTGGGGCGTTTGGTCGACCCTTGAGCCTCCGTAATCTTCTTTTAGTGCACCTCTATGCGGATGGCCAGCGAGAGATGCCTGATAGCCGGTTATTTGCACGCCTGGAGGAAGGCCAAGGCTGCGATCCGTAAGTTGTCGCAGCGTACGTACATAGCGCTGTGCTCCGTGATGCCTGCTGCTGGGGCTCAATCATTTCTCCCATCTTCTTCATCGATCCCCAGGGCCTGCCCTTGACAATCTCTCACCCATACCCAACTTGTACATCGGTATTGGCGCGAGGACCTGGAGTCCCCCCCCAATCCCTTGATAGGAAGATCGCCCTTAATATCCCATATACAACCACATTCATCCCTCGTTTTTTACGCTGGTTTCTCTCTCTGCGCTCTTGTCGCGTTGTGTTCTGCTCAGCATTCCCACGTTCTTTACCATTCCTTTCGGCTCGCCGACGTACATTCCTTCTTTTTTTGTCTATACGCATTCCTTACTGCACACTCTTGGACATTTTGATTCTCTCTTCTTGCTGTTTGTATCAGCACAGCCAACAAGAACCCCTTGCGCACTGACAGGCTGTTATCGCCACCAACGATTGTAGCTTGAACTCACCACGCACCGTATCGATATCCACCGGGCCGGTTTCGACTGCGTCGCAAAGTGCTTGTGACATTGCGACAGACGCACCGCGAGGAATTCTATCTGGTGGTTGGATACGTGTCCGTGTTGAACGCCCGGTGACCTTTCTCTGGAATCTCAATCCAGGAGCCATTTCGTGAGGTTGGGAAATAGCGAAAGATTTCATAAGTGTGTGCAGAAGTAGTATTCTTCATTTTCGCGTGTACTCGCGATTCTTTTCTTGTGGAGGTTTGACGATAACAGCGATACTTTGGTAAGCCTACTTTCCTGTTTGACAGTTTCAATGGACATCATGCACACGAAGTTCGAGAAGATTACAAAAAATCGCCGCATGTATAAGCCCGCGCAACGCAACGGGTCACAGTGAAGCGATTGGCCCCACGACACAGTTACTGTTTGAGCGAGGGAAATTGGCCGATTACACGAAGCAACTTTGGCGTTGGCTTGCGAGGATGCAGATGCAGACGAAGAAAATCTCCGTTCAGTGACGGGCTGGGGGTTTGAGGCTTGGGCTTGGGGCTTGTGCTGCGGCTGATTTGCTTCCTGCCAAATGCTGGGACTCGGTGATGCTCGCGCCTTCTGCTTGCGATGCAATCATGTGGACGACCGCCTTCCTCTTCTCGGGCTCTCCCCGCATTCTGCCATGACCCCATCCTTCCATCTCTTTGTTCTGTGCTCCTTTTCCATCTCTTGTTCTTGCATCTTCATTTATTCTCTCGTTTTTCTTTCTGTCTCCAAGCCATTATTCTGCAGGCTGCAGGACGCTGACCTCTTCTCTTCAGACAGCCTCGTTGCGTCGTCCACTCCTTACCCACTCTTGATATCAGTCTTGCCTGGAGCAACACCTCGAGCTTGGATACATCTCTATCACAATGCTCAAGTCTGTCATCGCCGTTACCGCGGGGCTGGTCGCCTCTGCCGACGCCTTCTGGCGCATGGAGTGTCAGGGACGTGTTGGCCTGGCACGAATGGACCCGATTGTCTATCCCGGCTCTGACTCGCCTCACATGCACGCTATTCACGGCTCGTCGGGTGAGTACTCTCATTATTTACAACGCTGCTGGCAGGGCCTCATTGTCATGAGAGATTCGCCGCCTGTTTCGATCAATGGGATCCAGTCCGCTCAGCCTCTACATACTGGCACCAAATCCGGGTACTTCCAGAGAAAGACTGCGACTAACATGCTCTTTAGGGTTTTCCGAGTCCTCTGGCACCTCCGAGCTGCTTGCTGGCAACTGTACATCATGTCGTGTAACTCAAGACAAATCTGCTTACTGGCACCCTGCGTTGTACTTTCAAGACGCCAGCACTCAGGAATTTGAACTGGTCCCCCAAGTTGGCGGTATGCTTGCGTAGGTGGTCTCCCTCCACTCATCTCTCCCGACAGCATGGCTAACATGATGGGCTAGATACTACCTTCTTTATGGAGACAACATCAAAGCTTTCCCTAACAACTTCCGAATGGTGGCCGGCGATACCACCCGACGCACTTACACAGCTGGTGATCCCACCCAACCTGACCCGCCAAAGTCCCTCTGGGCTTCGTTAGGTCAAACAAGCCAAGAAATTCTGGCCCAGCGCGCCCTCGGTTTCAACTGTCTTAACTACGACAAGGCCCCCGAAGGTACTTTGTACCGCCACTTCATGCCAGACAAGGCTTACCTCGATGCCAACTGCAAAGATGGTATCCGTTTCGAGATCATGTTCCCGTCATGCTGGAAGGGAGGCGATGCGACCGATAGCGCCAACCACAAGGACCATGTTGCCTACCCCGATCTCGTTATGACTGGAGACTGCCCTGCGGGTTACCCTGCTCGTCTTCCAAGCATGCTGTTCGAGGTCATCTGGAACACCAATGCCTTTGCTGGTCGCAATGGTCAATTCGTCATTGCCAACAGAGACACTACTGGTAAGATTATAGACCAATACGCCGTGTGATTAAGACCGTCTAATACGATTGCTAGGTTACGGACTTCATGGCGACTTCATCATGGGCTGGGACGAAGATTTCCTGCAGCAGGCCGTCAACACTTGCACCAACCCCTCTGGACTCATCGAAGACTGCCCTCTTTTCGACGTCGTTGACCAAGGTACCGCGATGCAGTGCCAGCTCGAGGACATGCCTGCAAACCTGCGAAAGGAAGCCGGCAATGGTCCTTTCAAGCAGCTTTTTGGAGGAATGGACGGACACGGCCAGAGCCAGCCTACCAGCAAGCCCACCAAGGTCTCAACTGCTCCTACCCTGCCCTACCAGCCTGGTGTGACTGCACCTGTCAAGGGCTCTCCCCTTCCCGGACAAGTCTTCAAGGATGGATCCTCGGATGGCTACTCTGGTGGTGTGCAGATTGCTGCCATTGAATCAAGCCCTGCAGTTACCCCAGCCCCGGTGGGAGCGGCTGCCACTCCCGCCGCTTTCGTCAGCACTCAGTACATCACTGTCGGCAACGTCGTTAGTGAAATTCTATGGAAGCAGGCATACACTACCGTCACTGTGGATGCCCAGCCCTCAACTGTGACAGTTACCGCGACTGGTGCTCCTCCTGCCAAGCACCGACGCAGTGTTCACGGTCATGGACACGGCCACAGCCACAGCCACGGCCAAGGGCAAGGACAGCTCTAAATGTTGTGAGACCAAGTGAATGAAGTTGACATTATCCTTTTTCGTCATTTTTGAAAGATTTTCGCGTGAATCTGGACAGGATCCAGATAGTTAGGGGTATTAGTGAGGCATGATTGAATCAACATTTGGCTGCTGGCTTTGTTCATAGGGTAAAAAAGATGTTATCCAGTCTTTGGCATCAAAAAAGATTTAACGAGAGTTGCGCAGGTAGATGTATTATGTGACAATCAATTAAGTGAGATTTAATTTATTCAGTTTATGCAAATTTTACAGCTACGGTTGTTATTTTTAATCTTGCAAACTGTGTAGTCTCGTGGTGTGGACTGGTCTACTAGTCTACTACGACAAATGAGTATGGTCACAGATTAGAACAGAGTCATATTTTATTCATGTTTCTGATTCCAAAGGTACGTCTTACCTCCTTGATAAGCTGCTGTCAAGTCTCATTTCTAAATATGTAAAAGTCTGGCGGCATTGGTATTGTGGATGGAATGGACCACGCCCGGCAACGCATTCCTCGAAACAGCGACAATCAACCACAAGCACTGACCGTCTGGATTGCTGCGATGTTATTCTCGCTGAAACAGCGACAAAAGCACAAGGACCCGGGGGGAAGCCAATTTCCTCTTGCTCTTGTGTTTTTCTCTACTCATCGGCACTCACTCGTTTGTGTCCGCAGTGAAGACGTACAATTTAATCTGTCGATATATTTGCATTATCTTATGAGATGAACGAGATCAATATTGAATGAAATTGGCGGACACACAAACCATGAGCTACGCGACGCGTGTGCTTCGACGAGAAGTCGAGCACACGGAGCATCCAATTGGGCTGGGCTGGCTGCTTGCCATTGCGCTCTGCGGCGGCATCTTGCTCTTCACGGCAATTGGATTATTGCTCGTATGGTGGGTGAAGAAGAATCGCCATCGCCATTCGGGCCCGCGGATGGTATATGGATATTCGGCGACGCACAACTCACTCATGCCGCCGTCGTCTTCGCGGCTGATCAAGCGGCGGCTGCTGGGGTCACAGTCTTTCAGCAAGGTCTCCAGTCGATTTTCCAGCCGGTTTTCGTTCTCTGGCGGAGCGCAGCAGCATGCTGTCCCGCCACCGCTGCCGACATACGAGGGTGTTCAGCTACCGGAGAGGAGAAGGACGGTTTCGAGGGGCAGGAAGAGGTCGAGGAGCTGGGTTGATGAGGATGATTTGCATGGGCCGAAGATGGCACGCAACACCAAGAGGAATGCGAGGGAGTCGTGGTTTGGGAGAGACGGGCGTTTGGGGATGGCGCCGACGCTGCCCAATGTTGGGATGTTTGTGCCCGAGTCCGAGAAGGGATACGTGCAAGTTGGCGAGCAGCCGATGGCGCAAGGGCCGCAGTCGAGATGGCTACCGCGGAGCCAGACTGAACCAAGGTTGGCTACGATACCTGGCTCGCCGTTGTCGCCGCGCGATGATCGCTCCTCGTCAGTGGAAGTTGTGCCTGTTCCCGTTCGAGGATTGACGGTGCCTGTTCCTCATCAGCCAGCTCACATCCGGCCGGCTCATATGCGGCCGTCAAAGACAGATCCAAGCCTTAAGGGCATCCTGCGTTCAACAGACCTGAGGCTCTCCCAGAGGAGCTCGCGTTCTCTCGTCAAGGCATCTGAACCGTCGTCTGGTGCAAAAGTATCGCCAACCAAGTCATCCTGTAGCAGTCGAACTGGCGCATCAGGAAGATCGGGCCATGGCTGGCGTGCATCGGGTAGTCCACCCAAGAAAGGTGGCTCATTTGCTGGAAGCAGAAACAACTCCACAAGCTCTATTGGAAGTGCTGCGAATAGCCTGATCCTGGCGGCGACGCAAGAGCTTGAATCTAGCCCTAGTAGAGCCAGGAGTGTGCATTGGGAACAAGATCAACAACAGACGGGGAATGGAAGCCCTGAGAGGGCTCAGTATACGACGTCCCTGACTCAGAGCCCGCAACGACAGAGCCCTCAGCGACAGACTGCTCAGCGGCAGAGCCCCCAACGGCAGAGTGCGCAGAGACAAAACCCTCAGATGATGAGGATGATGCCTCATGTGCAGATGCAGCCTCCACACATGAAGTTCCCCCAGATGCAGCATCCGCAGCTGGTCTTTCCTCAGATGCAACGCCCTTCCATATCGCATGTCCAGCAGCAGCATTCTTCAAAGAAGAGCTCTGAGCGTCGGATGTCCGTCGACAGCGACAAATCAAGCTCCCTGTCGACCCTCTACAGTACCAACGAGCCGGAAGAAGAAGAAGGACCAAGACCAAGACCACAGCAACAGCAACAGCAACAGCAACAGCAACAGCAACAGCAACAGCAACAGCAACAACAGGCTCAAGATGACGATCCTTTTGTAGAAAAGGGTGGCCCTAGAAGGTGGCCTAGTTGGCAAGCGCGCCAGAGACATCCAAACATGGACTCTGCGCAGAGGCGGGTGAAGGCGTTGAGTGTAGCATCATTGGCATCGTTGACAATGGGCGAGCCGTCGGGTCCACCACCGTCGAGACCAGTCTCGGCGATTACACAGCCGGGTATAAGCTGTCAGGGGGGCTTGATGCCTCCTGTGATATTTGAGCCGACACCAAGGCCCGCCAAAAGATACTCCATTTCTCAGATGCCCTATCTGCTCGAGGTGCCTTCAGAAGCGAGCTTCGCCTCGGTATCGGTGGACTCGGATGCGACTGAAGTGCCTGCGAGCGAGTTGCAAAGAGTGGACTCGGTTGACAGCAGCGACTCGGCGTCGTCTAGTCCCACGACACCAACTCGGAATACACAGTTCCGCGACACGTCCTCGTCGCCGTACGACGAGCGCGAGATTATGTCCTTGTTGATGGGGACGGCGCCGACTCATCGATCTCTACCGCTGCCTCCTTCGCCTACCATGATGGCTTCTGATGGAAGCATCATCACGGTCCTTTCGCCGCCGCCGCGAGGAGGAGCAGGAGGTTTGGTGCGACAGGCGTCCACCTCGAGCTCCATATACACTCTTGAATCTTTCATTAGCGCCGAGCCGGGAACCGCGTTGACGCCCTCGCCGCCTCGCAGATCTGCTATTCGGTCACTCGTCGACGGCCAACGGCTGAGCAACACTGTCGCCGAGCTGCGCCGGATGAACAGCATGATTAGCACATACAGCGTCGCGTCGTTGGCCTCCACGGTTGCCGGAGAAGGAGACTCGCCTACTCTGCCTGCTTCATTGAGCGGTAGTGGCGCTGGCCTGACTGCGTCTCGATCCATTCGTTTCGGCACGGCCAGCATCGGCAGCAGGCATTACCTCAACATCGGCAGCGAAACCAGGAGATCCATGATTGTCACAGGCAGCCATCGATATGGGCCAAGGAGATCGCTGCACCGCCGCGCAGAGACTTATCACTACGGCAAGGAGAACCTGGGGTTGGGGCTGGGGCTGCGACTATCCTGCATAATGGACGAGACGATTGATGTCGTTACGCAAGATGTCGTTGCACAAGAAGAAGAAGATGATGATGCAATCGATGGCGACAACCTTGTCGAGATTATCGAGGGAATCCCTTCGGTTGTACTGAGTCGGAAGCTGACTCCCGTGGAACAACTCATTGCCGGGGAGCAGCGACAGAATTTCCATCGCGCGAGTCTAGATAGCCTTGGGCTGTATGACAATGATGGGTTTTTGCTGAGCTCTCCGGAGAGAGATGCGAAGAGGAGAGGTGTACGAGTATGAGCGAGCGAGCGAGCGAACGATAGAATACGCAATTTTCTTTTCTTTTCCTTCTCTTTTCGATTCTCGGAGGCGACTATGGCTTGTTGATATTGGTGGTATAACACTATGAACTAAATTTCTTTTCTTTTCTTTCATTCTTTATTCTTTTTTGTTCTTTTTCCAATTCTGTAGTTAGGTGTCTGGCAAATGGAGATTGGGTAGATTGGGGAGTTTATTCAGTTGACTTGATTTGTATATTAGTTAGACCTTAAGGTTACATGTTAAAATCTAATGTTTAGTTGCTCTTTTTTGTAATATAATGCACTTAGTTCGATACCTATTACTCACATATTCATTTCCTATGCATTATAGTAAAAGCCTTTTGGCCAGGGAACAAATTGCCATATCCCTTCTAACCGTAAACGCCATCCCACCTTTCCCATTGTCTACTTTTCAAGCTTGGCTGCAGACTACTCGTTGTTTTGCGCTTCTACCCTTGGCCGTTTGCTCTCCGGATCCTCAGCTGAGTCGTGTCCGTTGACATCATCGTCCTTCTCAAGCTCATCCCGTGGGCGTGTCCTACCAGCACCCTCGCCAAGCTCTTCCGTCGCATCTTCCGGTTCGGGGCACTCTTCCACTTCCTGCCCGGGACCTACATAGTTGCCATCTGCATCAAAGTAGTTGTGCACATTCTCTGCTGTGATCCAACCACCGCTGCCGGGAAAAGGCGGCGGAAGCCCGCCATCTGTGACACCATGGAGCACGCCAGTGAATCCCTCGACGGGCTCGTGTCCCGCGTTGCCCTCAAAGACGATTCGGTCGTAATCATTGTCGTCATCTTCCTCGTTGTTAGGGTCGGGATGTAAATCAGAGCAATTGGCCATGGCCTCGTAGAGCTGTTGCGCAGAGTTGGCCTCGGTGGAGCTTGGAGGGACGATTGTCAGCTCGACGGTTTCGAAATCGGAATCGTCAGCGCCGCCGTCGGCAAAGTCAAGCTGCATCCAGACGGCCTGGGAGTCGTTGACGGATTTGAGAGCGTGGATTGAGATTAGAGGGTATGGGATTGAGACACCGGCTTCGGCTTGGTGGCTGAAGATGACAAAGTTTCTGGCAGCAGGTTAATAGATGTAAGGTGAACAAGGATTGATTCCAGTACGCACTCTGAAGTCGCAAATACGTCGACAGTCTGTTCCGCCAGCTCTTCGGCAGCTTCTCCATCATTTGCGTTGTTGGCAGCCGCAGCGGTATCTTGTGGAAAGATGGCCAAGCTGCCACACTGCGAACGTGGGATTGTTGCCTTTGCGCCGGCGAGATGGTAGTGTAGAATTGGCTTCCCGTCTGTGAAGGACTCGGGGGTCTGAGACTGGTACTCTGCGAGGGGCGTGTAGTCTGCCGCAGCAGGCGGTGATCGGATGGTGGTGGGCAGCATGATGGGCTGGCTGCCTGTAGCTTTGAGCTTCTGAATTGAGCAGAGCAGAGCTGAATTGAGCTGATGATTGAAGGGAGATGGGTGCAGGGCGGAAAAAGAGTGAGATCGTGGGGTAGCTGCATCTTGCTGCCTTATCGATACTGCTTCCAGCTAGGCTAGGCCCTGTAACGGCGTGGGGCCAGTGATGGCACGGCTCCGCCGATCACGATTCCCGCCCGCCTTGATTCAACCTTCGACTTCTAACCTGTTGTAGCTACGATACTCAATTCTGCGGCACAAGCCTTTATCGGCGGATGCCTGAAGCCTTCCAGACTATCTGAGGTTTTTTCTTCTTCTCTCCAATAACTTCTACTACTTTCTGCAGCCTTAATATCTCCCATTTGTGCAACTCGGCGAGTTCCAAGTCTTGCCATCTTCTATCCCGACACTGCCTTGTATCCGACCTGCGTGGAAGAGATACCATGCACAGCAACCGTGAGTAACATGCCAACACTTCCCAAGCGGCCATGGGCACACGCTGATGGGAAGGCCACAGGAGCACACCACCTGCTGGAACAGGTCCCTCTGACAGTCTCGCCATTCGTCTCTCTCCCATCCGCCACCACCCTCTCGTACAACTACAAAACGATGCCTTCAAACATCCCCCCCTCGCCATTGGGCATCCCCAACGCGTCAGATGACCCCTCCTCACAGCCGAAAGCCAAGTACGTGGTATCAAATTCCGGCCATGCCGCGCATCCCGATGATATCATTGCATCGTGCCGCGCACTGCAAGCACACATTACAAAAATGCAGGAAGATGCGGACAAGGACCTCAGAGAGCTCGAGGAGCGGATCAGGGAGCGGGAGCTGGCGGAGAAGAGACGCCTGGCACCGGGATGGCTGGATAGCGATGCCCGACTGCTGGAGCCTGAGAGATCCGGGCCGGGCCATCAAATCGAGCCAAGCCCGCCAACATCTACAGGGCAGAGCGATCAAGGTGGAAGTGGAGATATATCCAGCGAGGAAGGCGCTCAACTTGATCGAGCTTTTGGAGATATGGCGTTGAGATAGATGTTGTTTCCGTTAGGATGACGAAGCGCCTTGTCGCTGGTTTTCTCTTTCTTCTTTTCTCTTCCCCTTTGGGTTCTCTTGGCTGGAGTTCTGTGATAAGTTTTATGACGGCTACATTAATTTAGAGTTGGTTTTATTGTGGTATTTGGCAGCGTGTTTCATATACGACTATATTCGCGCATCTAAGTTTCATTTATAAAGGACCTCTTTTTCATGACGCTGCTTCATTAAGTAAGCCAGTTGTTGTAATTACAAATTATAGGAAAAGGTATCCAGCACACTACTTCTAATATCAGTCTATTAGGCAACACATAGCCGTCTATCTGCCTTAATTTTGAAATTAGTATTCCGCGGTTCTCATAGCTACTATACACCACCGGCTATATAACTAGGTGTAACACTGCTAGAACTAGTAAACCCTCTTGGCTCTACTGGCCTATTCAAAGTGCCTGCACTTTTCTCTGTCTCTCACACTTTTCTTTCTTCCCCTACCACTGACCCAGCTCTTCTCTCTGCTCTCTCCTCTCTGCTCTCCACTCCTCCTCTCTACTCTTCACTGCTCTCTACTCTCCACTTCCTAGTTACTTGAAGTACTTTGAATTTGACAAAAATGTTTTATAGAATTCCTATGATGTCTCTATCGAGACGTCGAACTACGAAACCACCACATTACAAGTGTTAGCGCTCTTCAGCCGAAAGAACCACTACGAATCCATCATGGCAACCCGTTCCTCTTTAAACTTGTCTATTTTACGCCATGTCCATGGAATTCTGAATCATACAACCTCAAATGATCCACATTGCTGAACGCCGCACCCGACCCACAGATGGAAAAGCCATGTACACCAAGACAGCCACCAAAGGAAAGCCTCAAAACAACCGGGCTCATAACCTGTTGAAGTGGGGAAGCAAAAAGTGATGCAGTTCAATATTGTGATAACTAAGGAGCGAAGTTCTGGTGACCTAAAATAAATACAGCAACGCGTTATATAGGTCCCAGTCGACTGTTCCTCCTCCAGCCTTATCACGCGTCCAGCGGTGGAGGATAGCAGCCAACTCTAATCCGATACGCGATTCTCACGACTCAAAATGTGTGAACGCGTAGTAGGGGATCAAAAAAGCTTGTCTTTTGTAATGATACGGGATCTATGGCTACTATATATATATGGTGACCTCTTCCGTGCTTCATTCCCTGGGGATGTTAGGGCAGGTGTCCTCCAAAAACCCCCCGGCCGAAAAAACGATGATCCCCATCGTCCCTTTTGTAGTCCTTTGATCCCAGCGGTCGAGATTTTTTCATCTGACCTCAGTCTTCCGAGAGATCTATCATCCTTGTACCTCCCAATCGATGTCCAAGCGGTTTTCACTTTCGATGTTGTAGCTTAGAGGAACAGTCGACTGGGACCTATATAACACGTTGCTGTATTTACCTTGGGCCACCAGAACTTCGCTCCTTGGCTATCATAAACGCTAGTCTGACGCAGGCAGTCCGTCATATCTCTCTTACGGCGTAGTGATATTACTCAGGCATCCTTTGACCACCCAAAGTCTACAATTGTGGCACTGGGATATAGTACTGTTATACTTGGATAGCCACATATACCCAGTCAGATGCTGTGATCTACAAGCTTGGCTCTTTGGCTCTACATGATTTCGCTATATTATTTATTGTACGAGTCATGATGGTCACGGTAGAACAACTATAGACTCTACTGTGCTAGATTTGAACCTATTGTCTTACTTCAATTTTCTTATTTTTTTCCATTCTCTTTAATTATATTAGCCCCTTCTCGTAGGCGTTGCATAAACGTCATATCTCACAGGCACCAAGTCCGGTATCCCATAACTCCCTGGCTCCCATCTACACGGCACCGGCGTTTGAACCTCCTTCGGCTTACGAGACTTCATCACCGTCTTGCAGATAAGTACGATTATTCCCGAAAGCACAATGGCGCCTCCTATGCCAATCCCGGCGATGGCCCCGCTGCTCAGCTTCTTCTTCTTCTCCTCGGTTGGGGACCACGGAGTGGTTGTGGGCTTTGGCGGATCTGGCTTCTTCGTGGGCGTCGGCAGGGCTTCCCATTCCACGTCTGTGGTGTTGACGCACGGAAAAGGCGATTCGGGGAAGTCGAGGCCTTCTTGCTCCACGTAGGTGATGTCTGCGCACGAGAAGTAGGATCGCGGGAGAGGAGTCTCGTAGCTGGAGTCGAGGCGCATCTGGAACGTGGCATTGGCTCCTGCGTCCATGCCCTGAGGGGCGTCCGGGATCTTGAAGCAGGTGAAGCCGACGCCGTAACTGGAGATGCGCTGCTTGAGGAAATGAGAGAAGTCGGCAACTGATTGGGGATCTTTTTCATTGCGTCATGTCGGGTTAGCACAAGGAAATGTGTTTATGGAATATGGAAAAAAGTAAAAATGGGTACATGTAGTATGGATACGTACCTTTATTGTATGAGACTTTCAGCTCAATATTCTGCGTCTCATATTTGGACAGAAGTACCAGGTATCCATTGTCTGCTGACAGTTAGAACAAAAGCCGTTCGACTGTAGGATTTGGATAGTCATGGCAAGAGAGAATCGAGCATACGCAGCGGGAACTTGGATCGCCGTCCTTGGGGTGACAGTCCGCAAGGCTGAACACTGTCAGAATCGCGGTGCCATTCTCTTGGAAGGGGCCATGCAAACGAGGCTGGCCCCATAAACTGCTGTGCACATGTCATGCACACCAGAGAGAAGAATACCACCAAAGGGAAGAGTGAACAAGACATGTTGGAGGATGGTTGTCTTTGGTGGTAGTGTTATGTGAGTGAGAAGAATTGGCAAGTTCACAAGACTGAGCAAATGATAAAGACTTATCCTTCACATAGGTTTCGAAGGGAAAACCTGGGAAAGATGAGGGAGGAGAAGCCCTCTATTAATAGTCCATAGGTCCACACTAAGAAAAGGGATTATGACGAGATTACGACGCATTGGAGACAAAACATACAGTAATCTTGGAAAGGCTTTTCCATTTCCTTGCTTTCTTATCTCCTACTGACGCGTACAAACTATGAATAGGGAGCCCCTTGAAAGGTTTGATGGCTTAACAGTGGCTTTGTCGGACTGACCCGTAAATCAGAGTTAGAGATTGAGCTACGCGAGGCTTAAACCATTCTTATATGGACGTAATTGCAAGATACACGTGTTGATATGAGCGTCTTTTGATTAGATAACTACAACATTGAAGCTGGAAGAGGAGCAGTTGCGGCTGGCTCTGTTGGCTGGCTGGGCATTTCGGGCTACGTAAAAGGAACGGTATTATCGAACATGTTGCTATTAAATAGTTTTATTAAGAATTATCGTGATTGCAAGACTCTAGACAAATCAAAGCAGAAACATGCTTCCACGGCCTGCTGAGACCCAAGACATCTTCAGCCAGTTGCAAACGTCAACAAGCTGTCTATGCCTTACGCTCGTGATATCAAGGCCCTTTGCCCACGTCATCAACGCCAATCCATGTACCTTGAGAGGCATTTTGATGTGGGCAAAGCGCCCCTTATCTCATAAAGACGGCATGTGACAGCACGTTCAAATACCGCATCGTTTACGCCGGGATGAATGCAGAATGAAAGATGTGATAAGCGTATTGATAAACTTTACTAGACAAAATTTAGCCATCTACAATGCAAGATTTCTACTGTCCTCGATTAAATGCCAAGGGCCTTGTTGTCGTCCAAGATGATCAAACGAGAACACAACGGCTTCAACCAGGCGCAAGGTCGTCTATCAAAAATTCACATGGAGTACGAATTTGTGCCAGGCCCCAGCTAATCACCTCTTTATTTTATTTTAACGCCTCCAAGAAGGGTTTCCTTTCAGAATCCAAGACAGTATCGGCGTGGCTTGGTACCTTGGCGGTTTGTTGAGAGCGACGGCCAAATCACTTTTGCTGGGGTGGCATATCTCCGATAATCACTTCGACAAAGAAAGTACATATATGTATGGGGGTTGAGATTTTTGTGGTATATCCCAGTAATCATTTTCCTCGAGAAAAGTCCTCACCAAGGCCTGACTTGTGACAAGAATAACAAGGTTAAGGTCACAATGGAAGGGCCGGGTTTTAAGAGCAGCCTCCTACACGCAAGCGGCAGCGCCTTTTATTGATATGGTATTTCGATGATCTGGCCTTTATTCGATGAGCGATTTATGGTTGAACGATTGTAAGTGAAGCTTACCTGACCCGTAAGAGTACATATACACAAGCGTAGTAGGAAAGAAGTAGATAAGGGGCATTTGAGGGCTTCACGACTGGAAGAGTCTCTATAATGCTTCATCACTCTTCTCCCAATTTTAGCCTTTTTTCTTTCTTTCTTTGTTCTCAAACATGTTGTCAATCAAAATGCGGGCGTTAGCGATGCTCGTAATGTTCTTCTCTTTGCTTTGCCTGGCACAGCCCGGCGAGCATATCGACTGGCCTCGATGGTGCGGGAAGGCATACATGCCAGAGTAACCCCCCCTCCTTTTTTTTTCTGAACCTCTCTCATGGTCATATCTGACTTGACCAAAGATACCCCGATTTCAATCCTGGTGGCCAGCTTTTTCAGCCACCCGTGCAAAGGAATTTGACGCTGAACGTCCGCTTCAAGCCGCGATACAACATCTTCCTAGCCGATGAGGCTGAAGGTGAATTCTTTGTTCATGCCGAAACATCCGACTATCATGGCGTTCCGTGGCCGCACATGGAGGACGACGACTTTTACTACCCGTATGATGTCAACGTCACAATCGCAGCCACGGCCACTGGCGAAGTGCTTGCACAGCGCAGGCTTCATGCGAGCTTCGATCTGCACAACGCCACCTCGGAACGCCCCATTTATCGGTTCAAATTCAATGTTAAGAAATTCAAGCCAAGATTTGAGCCCTACGAGGTGACATTGAATGCCACGCCGATAAAATTTCTCAGGCAAAAGGGGGAAGAGTACAAGCCGAGAAGGCATTACAGCTACCCCTTCAACCCACCCCGTCCGAGGAAGGACTACCCGCTCGACCGGCATAGGCAGTATCTTTTCAGTGCCAAGAGCGAGATATATGTCCTGCCAAACAAGCCAAAAGGCAACATCGTCAGGATTGATAATCTGAGCGGCGGCTTGTTTGTGCGCAGCAGCCCGGGGGGCAAGTTTGAGCCCTTCTTCCCGTATGGATTCTACGCCCCCTGTCAAGGGTTCCTATGCGATGAGAATGGCGTTGCAAATATCGAGGCGTACCGCAGCCATGGCCTCAACTCTATGGTGCCTATGATGCCTGCCTCAGCGACCTCGTGGAATGTCTACAAGTCTCTGGACTCTGCCGGTGTGAGATACATGTACGACTTGCGTCAGCATTACAAGAACCACAGCGCGGTGACCGAACAAGTCGAAGCCATCAAGGACTCGGACGGCCTCTACGCGTACTGGACCTTTGACCAGCCAGATGGCCAGTCGGCAACTCACGCCCGCATGTGGAAAGCAAGCAGCCTGATCAAGAAGCTCGACCCCTATCATCCGATCGCCGTCAGTCTTGGCTGCGACAACTATTACTTCGAGGAGTACACCAAGGCGGCCGACATCATCGTGGTAGATGCCCATCCCATCGGAAGCGGCGCGTCCAAATGGCTCACAAGTTGCAATGCGACCTACGGCAGCTGTGGTTGCGACAACTGCACAGGCAAGGCGGCAGACGTCGCAACCCGGCTTTACCACCTGACGCAATACGAGCGGTGGCTGAACCACTGGCCCAAGCCAAAGATGCAAAATCTGCAGACCGGCCTCAGCGGCGAGATATCCCTGCCCGTCAGTCCGAGCGCCGCCGAAGTCATCGCCATGAGCGTTCTCGCCCTCAACAACAACGCAAAGGGAGTCCTGCCCTGGGCCTGGCCCGTGGACAATGCGACCACTGCCCTGCACGAGAAGTTCCTGCGTGTCATGAACAGGGACGTCGTGAACGAGCTTCTCACAAGGATACCGGCCAGGAAGTACAGGGTGAAGAAGCACAAAGAGCTGGAGGTTTCCTACTGGGTGCTCAACAAGACTCTGATGCTGAGCGTCGTCAACCTGGGCAAGAAGTCGATCCGCGGGCCCGTGGTGATTGACCTCCCACGCATTCAGCCGACGAAAATCACAACAGTGCTGTGGGGCACTGCGGCGTGGGATCACCGCGAGCTTTTCAAGCCGAAGGGGATGAAGCTTCAGATCCTGGCGGTGGATCCCTTGTCGACGAATATCATTCTCAGCATGCTGTGTTGCGATGACGGACCTTCGCATTCGGGGTATTATGACTGAGCCTGGTGGAAGCTTGGTGTCAACTTGGTTGGCTGTAGCTGTGCGCACATTGGAATCACTTGGGAACGATGAGCATGTATATAAGAGTATCCGGCACTCTAGCTAGATGAAATAATGTTGAAAGTTTATAGGTAATACAAGTTAAAACTGCTACTACCACTATTATCACTGCTACTAACTTCAAAATCAAGGTAGATAGGCGGCTTCCTATTGCCTCATGGAGGGTATGGTTACTTTAGACGATCTTGTTTCATGTACCCTTAATGGTTGGATCTTTTATTATTATACGACATGGCGGTTAGACTCCTCTTCCTTCTCTTAAGTATTAGCGACCGCAATTCTAGCATATGTGTGGAATATTTGGGAAGTTTTGCTTTTTATTTGGTTGCAATCTAGTCTCTCATAATGCATCATGTCATTCCCATCGTTATCTCGATAATCCAGCTCCAACAGTGAAAGATAACGTCAAGTACATGTAGTAAGCAGCCTTTGTTGAATAAACAAACGACAGCCAGGAAAAAAAAAAAAGCATCAAAGACAGAAAAAAAAACAAAAACAGGCATGCTCCCTTAAAAACTCTATAAAACTTTGCGGTACCATCTTTGTCCGATATCTCATCCAGATCGTTCCAAACTAAATTTGTCGTAAGATGTACCAGGTCTCTGCGGCTGTGTTTTCCTTTTTTGTAGCCGTGCCATCTTTAGAGATCATCATTGCTCTAAATATCATATGTTCTCTGTCCACCCTTGTTGTGCGTGCATTCGCATGATGCTGGTTTAGAAAAAAAAAAAAAAAGAAACTGAAAAAGAAAGGTGAAAACATGAAAAGTGTCGCGAGTCCTGCTCTATACAGTGGTCTCCTTGTGTCGAGACTCGGGAGCCACTAGTGACTTTTCCCACTCGTCCATCAGATTGTTGGCCGTCCTCTTAAGGTTGCTCGGGGATAAATGATGAACCACGCTAGGAAGTAGGTCCTCCAGCGCTGGTGAAAGAAGCAGTGTATCGGATTTCCGCGTCCTATAGTTATTTGGCATCCACAATCAGCCATTTCATCCCTGCACACGGCATCATCAAAGCAAAACAGGAGAGAGAATGTCCTTACGGCTTGGCATCTTCCTCATCCTCCTTTTCCGGAATGTCATCAATGCCACTGCTATTAACGGTAGAACCACTCCAGCGGGCAGACTTGGTGGAGACGGGGGAATCCCAGTTGGACCAATCAGTATCGTCAACAGAGTCGAAACCAAGCGGTGTCCAGGAGAATTGCTTCCCTCTCCCAGTCTTTGGCTTCAGCTCGGGGGTTCTGTTAGCTTGGGATGAGGTCGACGTGGCCGTACTGGAACCTTCATTACTGCTGGTCCTAGTGGAGGTGGTAGTATCATGGTTCGGCTTACTCGTATCTTGCTCACGAGCACTGGCGATGGACGTCGACAAGGGTCGCTGCAACTGGCCGTTGACCGGTTCATCTCCCACGGTAATCTGGCGAATATCCTCTACAAAGGCGCGGAATCCTAGCTTAAAGTCTTCGACGATGGAAGGGACGCCGACAACGGATGCTACACTTTGCTGGGACCGTGGTTGCCAGGACGAGCGTTTCGACAGGGTCGGGTTGGTGAGCTGGGCCGTTCTCTGTTCCACCGTTGGGAGGGCGATCGGGTCTGCCTGTGTGACTTCATTGAGGGAGAATACGCTGTCTGTCCGGACAGGGGAAAGAAGAGACAGGGTTCGGGCGTGGCCGCCGCGCATCACCTTGCGGCGGGACTGTGCGGGAGTGGTTTGGCCGTGAAGGATTTGCTTCCGGCGATCCAATTCGACGCTGCGTCGTGACGCCACCAAGGCATCGTCATCAATGCTGGCCTGGGAGCCTCCAAAGAGTTCAGCTCTCTGGCTATCACTCCTCTTGCGGTAGACCTCCTCTGAAGCCCACTGCTTCTTCAGCTTTGCCAGCTCAACTTCGGCCTGTGCAAGTTCCTCCTTCAACTCCAAGACCCTCCGCTCCTGAGCTGCAATTGCTATTATGAATTCATTTGCATTGGATGGAGAAGTCGCGACACTGGCCGGAGTCTCCAGTGGCGTTTGGGGAACAGACGAGGCCAATGCTGACGCAGTCATTATGGCGGGTGAATCGGCCAGCCTGGGGTCATCTGCAAGTTGCAGGGCAACGGGAAGAGTGAGGGAGAGACGGTTCTTGTGGCGAGAGATGGAAGGGGATGCACGAGAGCGGCCTCGGGTGAAGGAATCGCTGCGAGGAAGCGGCGGCGGAAGCATCGCATCGGTGGTATCAACGGTGGACGAGCTGGACGCACTGTGCGATCGTGAGATTCCAGGGGAGGAGGAGGAGGAGGAAGCGAACGTGGTGGTTCGCGCACGTGTGGCCGCAGCCGACTCGGCAGCCGGGCTGCGATCGACCGCAGACGAGCGGAGGCGAATTTCCTGCTGCTGCGAGGCCATGTCGAGATATTTCGGGAGATTGATGCGTGCTCGGAGCGACAACGATCGGACGACTAGTAGAGAGTGGCTGCCATCAACCGGACGGCGTTTGGGAGGGGGCAAATGAGTGGCTGGGCCCTGGAGGCACCGCAAGAGAACGAAGACGACGGCTACTCGGACAAGGAGCGCTCTGTGGTGGTCCTGGTCGATGTTCTGATATTCATCGAAGAGAGGGTGCGTGCTGCGGTCGTCGATGCAAACGCCAGAGTGCAGGCCACTCATGGGGCAGCCGGCGCTGATAAGGAGACGCAAAATCGGTCGCTCCCGCGTGCTGCTAGCACCGGCGGAGCCCTTTCCAGGTTCGCCCAGTCCTTGAACTTGAGCTGATTGAGGCCTGTGGGTGCCGTTTCGTTTCAGCGCAGGCCACTTATTGGACGAGCGGCCGGGGTCGCCTCGCTGGTGCCCAAACGACGGCCGGGGTTGTTTTTTTCGTCAACAAGGCGCTGTGATATTCTGGGGCTAGGCCGCCGGCTTAGTCTGGTACCAGAGTAAACAGAGGCGGTGGGTGGCGGCGGTGGGTAGATTTGGCGGCGAGATGCACTGGCGGAGGAGGGAAGAGCAGGCGAAACGAAACGAAACGGCAAAACGGGCTTTTCTGGCGATGCGCAACAGGTGAGGGGGTTCTTGAGTCTTTTTTCCTTGCAGTCGGCGTTGACGTCGAGATCCGCCTCGTCTCCTCTTCTGGCGCAGGAGGGGGAATGTCTCGGTCAGCAGGCGAGGCGGTTTGGTGGTGAGCGCTGTGCTGTACTTGGTGGTACCTATGGCAACCCCTGCTGTATCGTGTCTGGTGGTATCCCGGAGTAGCACTTGTGCAAGCGTGCTAGTTTAGAGGTACTCGGCCGGTATAAAGAGGTTGAAGTCACCTTTACAAGCGTCGAATATGCGCTCGCCCGCGTGGTGGCCATGGATCGTAGTTATAGCAAGTTCATCGGCACCGCCTCGTACGAGGGCAGTCAGACATTCGCATTGGGCTCCCTTGCGGACGAGTCAACTGACTTGCACGCTGGAACCCGAAGCCGCCAAACCCGCCAAAGCGCAGCGCATCTTCAGTGGATCGCTTGCTGTCTCTCAGGGGCTCGGCGGAGGGCGAGTGGGGGCACGGCCTAGCGCATGAATGCTCGATTGCAGGCTGGTGGCTGGAGCTTACAGCAGCCCAGCGACAGCTGTAGCAAAGCAGCTGATGGAGATCCAGAGGAGGTCAGGCAGGCAGGCTAACGTCAGTAGTACGGGTACAAGGGGTTGGGTACCGATGCCAAGTGGCATTAGCCTCGTGGTACGTGCTTTCGTCCCCATGCTCCGTACAGATACTCGCGCCTTAGAATACTAGTACGTTGCTTGCCGCCCTTGCTTTGCTTGGACTCGACTGTACTCGTAATAGCATGCAGCAGCGTGCAGGATTCCATGTGCTGCTTGACAACTCCCCAAATTTCCGCGATACATGGCGACTCCTGGCCAAGCGGCGCTGCCGTGTTTCGCATGACTGCTTCCTGGCGCCGTCCTGTAATCAGAACGAGCATGATTGATGACATGAAGACTGCAGCTGTTGTATTTTTGTTGAGTTTGTGACTGGTATCTTTCTGACTAACACGTTCCGCCGCCATCAACAAAGCTTCTTGCCTTCTCCACCGCCGGCTGCCCTCTAAAAGGCTTCAAAGGGCTGCAGCCCATTTCACGTGCGGTCCGTTCATGTGACTTCCCGTCCATCTCGCGTCGCGTGCCCACTGATCCATGTCCCGTATCTGTCGATGTGAGTGGAGATTTCCACACGCATTCGCTTCCCGGCAGCTTCTGGTCCTATCGCGCGGCCACAGGCGCCTCCCTCCATATGCAAGCCGTGATCACGGGCATCTCGACTCTCTTGTGCCGGGCGTTTAACCTTTGAGCTGGAGGGGTTGTCTCGCAGCCTTGCCGATCTAGCCTTGCGATACTGTGGGGGTCTTCGACGACCTCCATGGTGACTGACGCGTCATACCCATCGGCGTGAGATGTCGAGCGAAAATGCCCCTGCCGTTCTCCCTGGTCTGTGACTTGCTGGAAGAAGCCTATGCCCTTGTCACAACTCGCAAACCGTTCAACCAGGTCTTTGTGGCGTGGTGTGCTCGACATCGCAGTCGTATAGATGCGCCCGACACAAATCTCGCAGCGTTGTTATCCACGCTGTTGCCTGAAAAGAGAACAGACAGGGTATACGGTATTCAGGCAAATGGCCTTGAGCGCATCATCAGCCGTGCTTTAATGCTTGGCTCTTCTCGTATCAAGGAACTCGCCATCTATAAACAGCCCGGCCTTGGGTTAGATCTTGGTGATTGCGTAGAGCGTATCCTGAATGCTACTGTAAGCTATAACGGAATTGCCTTTATTTGGGGAAGCGGGATCTGATCCATCTCTAGCCCAATCCGATTTTCCCGGAAACGCTTCAGGTGACTGTCGAGGAAATCGACGAGGCCTTGCACTCTGTTGCAGCCAAGGTGAAATGGAGCTCGCCAGCTATAAGAGCCTCAGACGCTAGCTTTGCCGAAGCACCTGCTCGCAGCAGTCTGAAGACGACTTATAGACGGCTCTCTGCTAGAGACGCCAAGTGGTTTACGAGACTTATCCTCAAGGACTTTCGGCCCCTGGCATTTGACGCATACCAAGTGTATTGTTCGTGCGATCCAATTTTGCCATCAATCTTGCAAATCCGCCAAGACTTTACCATTGCTGTCGAAACTATACAAAGACTTAGAAAAGATAGGCGATCCTTGGACCCGGGATCAGCATATATTGATCGAAAATGTTTGGCACTGATCAAACCACAGCTGTCAACCAAAGTGGGGCGGCAGCAGTGGTTCAAAGCTCGCAGCATAAAACATTGCATTGACATGTGCACGGGCTTGATGAGCGTTGAAGCTAAAGTCGATGGAGAATACTGCCAAATCCATGTTGATGTCAGCAGAGGCCGGTGTGGTGTTCAAATCTTTTCCAAGAGTGGGAAAGATAGCACTGAAGATAGGAAGCGTTTAATTGGGTATTTACATGCTTTCAGCATTACTACTGAATTGTTAAGACTAATTATCTGAATAGAATTATTACGGATTCCTTGGGAATAGGCAAGGCTGGATGCAGTATCAAGACAGAGTGTATCTTGGAAGGAGAATTGGTAGTTTACAGCGAGTTGGTAAGTTGTTGTTGACTGCAAGATAGAGCCGTTTATTGACAGAGCCACCACCTTAGGAAAAGAAAATTCTCCCTTTCCATCACATTCGAAAACATGTCACTCGTCGTGGCTGGTTCATGAATACAGCGGAGGATA
The DNA here is from genome assembly GCA_030708095.1 of Trichoderma sp. CBMAI-0020. NCBI lineage: Eukaryota > Fungi > Ascomycota > Sordariomycetes > Hypocreales > Hypocreaceae > Trichoderma > Trichoderma sp. CBMAI-0020. The sequence goes on from JAJNCI010000007.1 coordinate 1,453,428, forward strand.
TCCCGTGAGTCTACCCTTGAAGAGTGCTATAAACCGCAAAAGTTGCTAATAAATCCAGGCCGAGACCCCATGAACATCTAATGATTGTTTATTATGACATCTTGCTTCTTGATGGTCGATCATTACTAGATGTTCGGCACTCGGAACGCTTTAAACTGCTTGAGGAAGTAGTTCGTTGTGATAGGGGGCAAGCTGAACTCATACAAAGGCAGATAATCAATACCAATCACCCAATGGCAGCGTCGGCATTGCGGAATGCATTTGCGAAAGTCATCATAGACAGGAGCGAAGGCCTAGTGCTAAAAGCAGACCAGCCATATTTCAACTTTCATAATCATGAACGGCCATTTACAAATCATTGCATCAAGCTCAAAAAAGACTACATCGGCCGCTTTGGCGAGGTTGGCGACTTTGCCGTGGTTGGAGCTGGCTTCAGTGCGGCAAAGGCAAGATCATACAATATTGACAATCTCAAATGGACTCATTTCTATGTGGGCTGCATTGATAATAGGGAGCAAGTCAAGCGATGGGACGCTACTCCAGAGTTTACTGTCATAAACGTTGTTGAGCTCAATGAAGCTATGCTCAAGACATTCATGTCATGTACAAACCCAAAACCGGTCCCAGTGGAAAGCAATGCCGAGACCAAATTGATATTTGCTGCTGGAGCACAGACAGTACCTATGACTGTGGTATTCACCGATCCTCCTGTTTTCGACATGAGATGCTTTAGTTTTGACAAAGCAGGCAACACAGACTGGTGGAGTTTGCGATTTCCATCTGTTGCAAAGATTCACTTTGACCGGGATTATTCTGATGTCCTATCCTTCGACGAGCTGCAAAAGATTGCAGAGGCTGCCACTGCTGCCCCCGAGTTGGAGGATAGTCAGGATAATCTGGCATGGATCGCGAAGCTAGAGCAGGCAGACCCTAGAGGACTAGCTGTCGATGCTGCCACGCAGCTGACAGCAACGACTATGCAAACCCCATCGCCGAGACGGACTTCTCATAATTCGTCAGACTCGATGCCTCTCATCAGACATGTCGGCGAAAGCTCCCTAGAGCGATTGGTTGAACACTTAGGCACCCCAGTGCCGGAGCCTCAGAAAGTGGCTGCAACGCAACCACACCCTACTCTGGACCCTTTGGAAATCTCCCTCTTGCCTGATGACAAGAGAAAACGTGCTGTATCTCCACCGATCTTCTTCTCTCCGTCGAAAAAGCATCGTGGAGTTTCTATGAATGAGACCCCGCGGCGGGAGGCTTCGGGCCATATGCCCCAGTCTGAATCACCACCTCGTCGCGCGTTGGGGGGGATAGATGGTAACTCAGTGCAAGTGCCTCGTGTATCGGGATCGCATCCCATTGACTACCCGCCTAAAAGTCAAAACCAAATCTCCTCCAATCATTCTATGGGCAACCCGGAGAAGGATAAAACTGGGCATCATCATCAGCAGGAGAGTGGTGCTAATAGATCCACAGAGTCGTCGTCTTCTTCCCCTTCATTACATGACAGCGCTATTGTAATACCAGATAGCGAGGATGACGATGACGATACCGACGACGATGCTACTGTCTCATCTTCGCCTCTGGTGAGAAGAGATAACGAGCGAATTGAAGACCAAGAATATCCAAATCAAGATGTTAAAAAAGCCGAAGCTAGCTGCCAATATGCTGGGTCTAAATGCCAGCTAGCTAATCGACTCATCTTACTACCATCATACCTTTCGGATATCGAAGAGCTCAAACCCTTACTTCAAGCCCATGTGATATCAAACGTCGTCAGTGATGCTGAAGCTTGGGTTCAGGAGAATGCAGCCAATATTGCTCTATCGCCAGATGTACAAACAGGGCGTAATAAGATCCTGTTCGTCGACTCGGTAGACAAAGAGCCAGAGACAAAAGCTTTGCTCTCTAAACTGGAAAATATCCGTGAAACTATTCTCGAAGAACGACGAGAATGGATAAGTGTTTTTGATTGGCGTGTTTTGAGTCACCTTACAATTTACGAAGACGAAGAAAATACGAAAAAGTATTATGATGGATTTCATGATCCATGGCGGCGTTGGTACTGTGGGTTGGTCTGAGTATATACTCTATCTGGCGGAGGACAAGACGCCTTTCCCTCCTTTTTCTTTCTTTTTCTTTTTCTAAGGCGTAAAAAAATTAACGGGATTATAGTATGTATATAGCGCTCATGATAGATACAAGACATTAGACTTATATACACCTAAAAGGCATCAATGATTTAGATATGACGTTCACGACTTCTCATCGTACAAAGTCCCGTAGCTAGCCTTTAATCTCATGAAAAGATGCTCATTTGCCGTCATGACCTTTCTCTCAGCATACGGGTTCTGATTGGAATTGCTCTCATCCGGCACAAAGTTTCTCACCCTCTCACTCGGCACAGGCTCCAAGGGTACAGTTCCTTTAGGGTGACAGAAGAAGGCAATCGAATACCGCGGCGCGGAGCTCGTTTCGCCCTCCACGCTGCTCGACTGATTACCAGACGGGAAGACCACCCTGTGAACAGTACTTCTAAACAGCCCGTTGGTCCAGTAAGAGAGCAAGTCTCCAATGTTGATCAGAATAGGGGGGCTGGCGTCGTTTTCTGAGCCAGGCGGGCAGACGGGCACGGGGGCCCAAGTGCCGTCCTTCTTCTGGAGTTCCAAGCCGGCTTGGCCTTTTAGCCGGAAGAGCAGTGTGATGGAGCCGTAGTCGGAGTGTGCGCCGGCACGGATGTCGTCGCTGGAGCGGGAAGTTTGGTCAGGGGGTGGGTAGCGGAGAAGACGCAGGATGGAAGCGGATTCGCCGTTTGTGCCGTGGGCTGAGGAGAAGAAGTCACCGACCTAGTTGATGTGAATAACTTTTCAATAAGCAGATAGTAATGACAGGAGAGACACTCACGCCGAGCCCGATTCCGAGGAGATGTAGCAGTTTCTTGCAGAGCTTGTGGCAAGAGTCTGCAAATGCATGAATCTGAGGCTCGTCGCCAGCAATAGTGGGAGGGAGAGGCTGTTGGGCCTTTCCGTCGACGAATTCCCCAAAGTTGAAAGCTCTTTACTGAGGTGAGAACACTTATAATGATGAGTTAATACGAGAGAGGGCCAATCTTACTCTTTGAAGTCTCCAACCTGAAGGACATGTTAGTCGCCTGGCAGCGAATGCGTCATAGTGTATAGGGGGGATGTACTTTTTGGTTCTTGGGATCCAGAGTCTCCGAGTGCATGCCAGACCAGCCGCGATTGTCTCTGTTGATGGTGCAGACTTGTTTCTCTTCTACGGGAGCATCGAACAGCTTCTTTGACTATATGGAGTTTCAAAGTTAATAACTTGTGTGAAAAATCTTGAAGGGGGGCATTACCAGCGCAAAGGCTCCATCGATGCTGCTACTAGAGATGTCTCTTCCGAGATTTCTTATGTAAATGAAGCCGTGCTCTTGAGCAGCATCGACTAATTGCTGGGCCACGACCTCTTGGCCCCCTGATATGTCGATGATGGGGATGTTTGCTGAGGCAGTCATAGTGAGAGAAGAGGCTTGGTTTTTACTTTCTTTCTTTTTCTCTAAATGAAACAAGGTTTGTATGTCCGATGGCATAGCAGCATGGAGAGAGAAGAATGGAAGGCGATGGAGATGGAGAGAATCTCGGAGATTCACCTAATGTCATGTCATATGATGGACAAGCAGATAGCTTAGGCAAGTTCCATAATCTTATATGGATCTCCAGGATAGCCCTAGCCGCTATGGCTGGCGACGTTCCGGGATCGCTGCGATAACCACCCGTAGGCGCATGGAGGCAGGCATTAGAACACCCCGCCACCAAAGCTTATGCTCTGCGAATTTCTATGGCGGGGTTGTTGGCGGCGTGGGAGCTTCCCCGCTACGTGTACTAGGTCTAGGTGAAGGATAGCAGTGGCATGGAATTATGGCACATGTGATAAGCCCTCATTGTGAAGGTAATGTAATACAATAGGAATAGAATCTATCTTTTGGATATGGTTTTAAAAATTTTATTCTTATTAAACTTAATTTGATTCAATCTACTATACCAGTCGAAGAGCTCATCAACACTTTACAGAACAGCCTCGCAATACCGAGGCCCCATTTCAGCAGGTCTCGTATCCAACCAGCCACAAGCATAGCCACACCCGCCACATCCCGTAATGGGAAAAGCTCCCACCGTCCCTGGATTAGCCAGAGCAAACCTCCTGCCGTGGGCGCTTGCCTTTGCATCTCCACCGTGCAGCGACCAGTCTGGAACTGTCTATACCTTGCCTTATTGACTCGCCTCGTTCCTTTTTTTTGTTCCTCCACAACGACCGCGCTGCCTCCCTCCCGCAGGGCCAACCATCGACCACCGCCTTTCTCGGACGCGGCTGCTGGGGAGATTGCCCGTCTGTTTGTTGTCGGAAAGCGTGCTTTGGCCAAGCTCTGGCGCAGCCTTTCATCCTTCAGCCTTTGTTTGCTGTCCTCCAAAGGAGCCTGCTTTGGCTGTACCTTTCTCGCTCTCCGGCCTGCATTGTGGCACACGCACTAGGAAACCTTCAAAGAAGCTTTCATTCTTCGAACCGACATCTCGCCGAACTCTCGATCCTATAAAATCGACGACACATCTTGTCAATTACACCCACTTCTTGCTGCCTCGTTTCCGCTTCTTCTTTTTGGTAGCCAGCAGTTCTCAGCCTTGTCTTGAATCAGCCCACCCACCACTCGCCGTTTCCAGTCGCATACCGATTCCGATAACCATAAAGCTGCTTGACCCGAGGAGGATTTGCTCGAGATGCCTTGTGAGTCCTTTCTTGAACCTTGCAAGGCCTGCGCCGAGCTCGGCGAAACGCATGTCCTGTTGCTCGTGACTTTACTTGCGCTACTTGTGGCGGGCACGTTCTGGGTCCCGCGACTCCTCGGGCCGTCGCGGCGGGCTTCTCTGAGATACTATGGTAGCATGCGAGTGCCTACTTTGCTTTTTGATGCTGTATGGCGGCTCAATTGGTGGATTGGGCCAGCACTGTTGAATAGCTGCAGTCATCTCTCAGGAGGCTGCCGCATCGGGAATTTCGTGTCCCTGCCCATGCTCCCTACAATTTCACTCCATATATATCTTGACTACAGAAAGAGACGCACGCTAATTACCCATCATAGACCTTGTGGAGGATTCCTGGATCAATGGCCAGGCAAGGTATGCTGACTCTTACTCCCCTGGCAAACGAGAAATCTGTGCTGACGACCAAGCAATAGCACCTACAACATTTCCGACCTTGAAGACTGCACCATTGCTATCGATGCTTCTTATTTCCTGAGTCTTCTTCTAGACAACGACCCTTCTCGCGAGTCTTTGCTTCCTGCACTCGGGGGCTTGACGGGCATCCATTATCATATCCACCAACATCTTGACCTCTGGGAGAAGCATCGGATCACCCCCTTTTTCATCTTTGATGGCCAATCCTTAGTTGGACAAGATGAGGTCACTTTGACGCGTGCTAGAGCTGCAAATCAGAGGATGGATCAGGCATGGGCGCTGTACTTGCAAACCGAAGGCAGAGAAAGTGTCAATGTGTTCAAGGAGAACCCAGGTATGCTTTCCTTCGATTGAACCGGCACAGAAGTACACTTACTAATTGAATCATGGGAAAAGAGGTCTTTCGTCTTCAGAATTTATACCCTCTCTTTCAAAGTATCTTGAAAGATAGAGACCTGCACTTTTTGGTCCCTCCCTACAACGCGTCTGCTCAGGTTCGTTGCGCCCCCCATCTCCCTCTTCTTTGCAGCACAAGCAACCAAGTCTAACGTAAGCAAAAGCTTGCTTATTTTGAAATGATTGATTCGGATCTATGCGCCGGCATCATGGGGCCTCAGGAGCTGCTTCTATACCCTATCAACGAGTCGGTCATTCGCAACTTTGACTGGGATACCGGAACTGTGACCGCCATCTCCAAGAAGAGGGTCATGCGTGCACTTGGAGTTAACGAACCCATGTTCATCGACGCTATGCTCATGACAGGGACGTCGTTTCTCCCTACATTTCCGCCGCTGCAGGACACCTCCATTTACCCATCCCCCTTCACCATTGCGGAGGCAGTGAACATCCTGCGGACCTCAGATAAGGCTGTGGTTAGCGCTTGCGCCTCCTTCAATGACATCTTGCAAGCAAAGGACCCCAACTGGCTAGACAAGTACCGCAAGGCCAGAATGGCAGTCCATCACTTCATCTACATCGCTGAGAGTGGCGAGGTCACGGTTCACGACTTTGACCAGCTCACACAAGACAATCATGAATACCTCGGTCTCCAGATGCCCGCAGAGCTATTTCACTATCTTAACACGGGTCTAATCGGTGCTCGTATCTTGAACGGAATAACACACGGGCAGATTCTTGTCTTACCGACTCTGGATGGATCTGCTTCTGACGAATACAAGAAGCTTGTGACTAACCAAATTCTTCCCATCAAAGAGCAGGCCCTCGGCCTCATCATTCCAAGAATCCACAGGGGAATCGGCCACAAGGATATCACGATGAAGGTTTGGTTCGATCCGAATTACTCTTATACTTTCAACCATCGCTCCACCCAGCCACCCCCATCCCAACGGGTGGCTACCTGGGATGTCAAGGAGAAAGACTTACGTCACTTTTACCCAGCAGATTTTGCTGGCCCAGTGTACTTGGAGGTGCTTGCGCTTGCAAACCAGGACTTTGTCGCGAAGACAATTTCTAGAGAGAAGCCCATCCGCGGCATCGATAGCACTGATATGGTGGTATCAATCGCCATTTGGCGCTTTCTCCACCTCAGAGGCTACGTTGACGACTCTCACAAGCTGACGAATTGGGGAAATGCCCTAGCAACAACGCTTCTTGCCATCAAGGACGCAAGGGAGGATGAGCCTGATGTACCAGGCATCGATGAAGCTGCTTTGTTGGCGTTTGAACTGTTGCGGTTTGGACTTTTGAGCGGCAAATATGTTGAAGGCGCGCCTGGTATGCCCCGGAAGGGAACAGATGACGAAAAGTCGAGTTTGATTCTCATTAGCCAATGCGCTTCCTTGTTGAAGTTGAGACACAAAGTGTGTGGATACACCGGACCTTTGAACAAGCATTTGACGGGATTCCGCGGGCTATCGACAACGGTTCGCGAAACTGACAGAGACTTGATCGAAGCAATTGTGGCGTCCATGTTCATGTATGGCCAGTGCAAGCGCGAAAGGGCTGATCAGCTAGAAATCAGTCAGAAGTATGACGATCCTCTTGCTCCCTTTCAGTATGGTTTGCGCTTGGACAACTTTGATCGCTAACTTTACCTAGGCTCCCTTTCTCGCAAGAGCCGGATATTGCACTCGGCATCGCCACTTTCACCTTCTTTGAGGAAGACGAGCCCTCAAACAGCAAAGAAGAGCGAGGTGCTCGACTGGAAACTTTCTCAACACCATTCGTACCACACTCGGAGGCATTCCCTGAAGATCTTCGCATTGCCCTTGACTTTGTTCGCGCTCTCAACCAAGGTGTGAAGACGCTGGATGCAGCCTCATTACCGCCAAATGAGAAATCGGCCTGGTCAAAAGCCCAAGATTACATCACTGCCAGGCCATTTACGATCGATGTTTAACAGATCAACATAAAAAAAAACAAATTTAGCAAGATAAACAAGCAAGAAAAGTCCGCATGATCATGGATAGCCTCTTTAGATACCACCCTGTACTGCGTTGACATTTCTAACTATTCCACAGAGGGTTTACACTATGAGTCAGAGGTATGTTTGGTGGAGACTCGACGGAGAGAAGGACGCAATCACTACTTTTTGATTCTCACAAATTACGTTAGTCCTCATTTTATGGGAAAATTTGTGTCTTTGAAGTGAAAAAAAACAACCAAAAAAAGAGAAGATGGAGAGGATGAGTATTCAGGAAGAGTAGTTTGTACTCGTGCCTGATGGGTGTAGTATCGTGGACTGGAGAAGAGGGGGGACGTAATCAACTATCGGAAGCGGCAGCTTCTGGAGGTAGCAAATAGCAAACAAACTTATATGAGAGCAAGATCTAAACTTAGAAGTTTGCTTTTCAAATGGCTTCTTTTGTATGTTGATATTAGTGTGATCCAAAAGAGACATTCCAGGATGATTAAAGAGTCCTCAATATCAGAGCTTGAACGCAGGCAATTTGAAGGCCGTAGGTTCTGGGGAGCGGAGTTATAGTCGCATGCGTATTGCCTACTCATAGTATAACTGACATTGTAAAAACATAAACTGGCTGATCATTACTTGTGGCTAATTCACTCTGACCAGACAAAAACACTTTATTCGCGGAACAGGGACTGTCACGTTGGAGTTGGAGGGCGCTACTTGCGTGAGCGTTGCCACGGATGTTTCATCTCAAGGTTATCCGAGAGGACAGGTCCCTTGGCTCCTTGAGATTGGCATGTGAGATGAGATGAGATCTGTGTTGAAAGGTTTTGGGGTTTGTAGTAGCCTGCTGAGGAGTGTTTGAGATGGACTTTTGATGGAGATTAATGAATCTACGTAGGATGCCGTTGCTCTGAGACGAATAATTGTGTGTTAGACTGAATGTAGTTGAACAGAGCAAGTAGAAAATCGAAGATGTAGCGTATCAAAAAGTCTGGGTATCAAAGTATTCCTTTTTTTTTTTTTGTTCTATTGTGCGCTTAAATATGTATACACATGTCTAGCTATATCAGCGATATAGAGTATGGGAAAAGATGAATTGAGATGAAGAGAAAAGTAAAAAGTATGGTGTATATTAAAAATAAAATTTGACTCGAAAATCCTGTTTTTTTCCTAAATTTCCTTCCACGCGATTCTCTATCCTCATCGCCACCTATGACACCGTAATGGCGATAGGACCAGCAACAGTGATATCATCTGTCAGAGCGCCTGTCAAAGGAGCCGAGCTGGACAGCGAGAGATAGGTGATGCCGGCAACTCCCTCGGGCACCTTGCAGCCGTCGGCTTCGGTGAAGGGAGTAAACATTGTGCCGCCGGGGTTGACGCCACCAGAGGTAAAGGCGCAGAACTTGCCGCCGGCAGAGGCAGAGGACTGAAGTTTCAGGACCGAGTTGACGGTCGTGGGAGCGGTGGCGCTCGCCAAGCTGAGAGTAGGAAAGGCAGTGAGCTTGAGGTTTGAGCCGCTTGGGCAAGACGCGATGAATGGAGCAGCGAGAGAGAAGACTGCCTTGGGGCCCAGGGGGGCGTCGAAGCCTTGAGGCACGGCCTCCTGCTTGCTGAAGACGCGGATGGAGCTCTGGTGGCGAGCCTCAATGGTGAGAATCGAGCCGGCAACACCAAGAATGGCCGGGGATGCCAGCAAGGGGGCCGCGCCCAGGTAGGCCGAGATACCGACGTTCTCAAGAATGGCAGCCGTTGCGACCATGCCGGCGGCATCGGTGAAGCCAAAGTTGTAAGTGCAAGGCGCGACGGGCTGGATGCCGTTCTGCGCGAGCGCAGACTGCAGAACAATAACGTGCTCAGACTCGGTGAAGCCAATCTGCGTCAGATCCTTGATCTGAGCATCGCTGAGGCCGAGGGCAGTGAAATCAGATGCAGGGAATTTGGCAAAACCCTGTTGATAGAAGGCATTCTCGAGATTCTCCAGGGTCAAAGCGCTATCAAAAGATGTCAGTAAATTTACTCCAGTTCAGGTATCGTGTTGCTGCTAGTGGTGGAGAAACTCACAACTGCAGGATATCAAAATCATTGAGGCCGAGAGCCTGGGCAGCAGCATTTTGCCTCTTGGCGACATCATGGTACTGTAATTGCCGGGTCGTGAATCGAGGCACCGACGGGAGGGCTGCAGCAGTAGCAGCCAACAGAGAGATTGCGGCAGTTCGGAGGGAAGGCATCTTGATAATGTTTCTTTGTCGAATTTATTCTTTTGCGTCTCTTTTCTTTTTTTTTTTTTTATTTGGTCTCGACAGGGGAAATTACTCGTCAAGTATGGTCCAGCCGTGCAGTTATGCGGTAAGAATGAGCGTAAGGAAAGTAAAATGAAGGATCGAGTCAAGAGAGTAGAATAGAATATTAACGAAGGGTATACCAGCAAAAGCAGGCCAGTGCTTTTTGACAACCCAAGTAAGATGAAAAGAAAAAAGAATGTGAGACGGATCGGAGCGAAACGATGAAGATCAGAAAGAGAAGAAGAGAAGCATCCAAAGAGCGCAACAGCAGACTTATATCCAGATCCAGCTGGTTGATTATCTCGTTTGGAGGTCGCCAGCCAATTGCCTAGTCGGGTGTAAGTGAGGATAATAAGCCCAAGGGGCCACCGGAACGTGGGACAAACCGCCAGGGCGGCTCCATGGGGATCCGTTTCTAGGCCTCAATTCCTTTGAAAAACCCCCCCAAATGGACGGATCCGAGCATCAAGCTCTGCCCCCTGACCTCGAGGTCGAGTCCGGATCCTCTCATAAGCGAAGCTCCTCCAGCAGGGCCCTGGTTCATTTAGCTCGCCCAGCCTATGGTCCGAAACAAATCTGATACACGCGCAAAATCAGTGGCCCGGAGGCAATCTCTTCCGCCAGAGGAGGGCCCAGATGCGACCGGGCTAGCTTTTAACTTTAATTGTGTCCTTCTTTTTCATCTCCTATTGTGCTGAACAGGTTCGCTCCGTATTTCGTTGGGTGGAGGACGGGAGTGGTAAGTGCGCGCCTTGGATTATGTTAGCGCGTGCGTCATGACAGCGGAGAGAGAGCTCATGTCGCACCATGAGGCAGCAAGCGCAAGCGTTGTTATCGTCACTTTGCCGGCGTTTACTGATGCTGGGGCATCGCAGTTGGCATCATAGCTGTTCCTCTTTCATTTGTTGATGGATACTGCTCGCAGTGCCTCAGGCACCCGGCACGTGGGTTGACTTGTTATAGTTGGTTCAGAGAAGGTACGGAAACCGGAGAATCCTGACACGCCTGTATAAATAATATTCTACACAACCAAATACTCTTATTACTAGGCAGTAGAACACCAAAATGACTATCATCAACCCTCAGTCTTCTTGATAAAGGCCATTTTCTGGAAAGCGCCAGAAATTTGGCACCAGCGACTTGCCCATATTACCAATCACAGGGACCCTGCGTGTCACCAAACTGACACAAGATAGCCTTCTCTTGGCAGCTCCACTGGCAGCCCTCCCCATAACTCCAACCGTTTCCAACCCGGTAGAGCATGGATGTTTCTCGAGAAATGTTTCAACTGTCTCGGGATCCCATCAGCCGGGCAATCCATCAAAATCTAGTCACAGCTTGACACATGCACCCATCGAGCAGTCACATTCGCATATTCATACATGTACAAGAATGCCCAAGCGCGCGCGTTAGCAATGCTCGTCATATCATCACCCATCCTTTCGGCTAACAGTACATATCAATCATATCCCATTCTGCTCCATCTTCTGCGCAAGTCTCCCCCATTACATCAATGCTTTTGCCATTACATGAAATGCGTCGCCTTAATAACCATTACGTGGCCGCCGGCGTAGGTACTTCTTGCCAATTCGCTTTACCGTGTGCCAGATAATAAATAAATATACACCACACATCACTGCTATAACAAGCAACTATACTCGGCCGACTGCCTTGTAGCAGTCCCCGATTACATCAATCTGCCAACTGCTTGCTCTCTTTCCATCTCTCTTTCCTTCTCTCTCACACTCTCACACTCTCACGTTCTGTCAATCACCTTCAATCCCCTTTAAGAGTTTACTCCCATTACAAGGCGTACGGGTTCAGAGACCGGATGGTCAGGCAGCTATTGGTAATCGCACATTAGCAAAACTAACACATCAAATCAACATCGTGGTTGTAAAAGGGATGGTACTCACGGCGGGCTCTTGGTAAGATCCGTCTTCAAAATGATGGGCACGCGGGTCATCTCCGTCACGTCTTGGATGTAGTCTCCGCCTTCTTCCCGTAGAGTAAACAGCTTGAGATACTTCTCCTTGTTTGTCAATCGGGTTTCTACGGCCTCTGTAACAGGAACCTTGGAGTCAGATCGAGTGCGGTGCAGAGCTCCAGCGTTGGATGCCGATCGTGCCGGTGATCCAGGCACGCTCTGGGTAGGTCGCTCGGCAAGGGATGCTCCTGCCATAGCCTCAGTCACGTCTGAGGTGTTGTCATCGTCCTCATCATCGTCAAACAGAGCGTCGACATCATCCGTAGAAATTGTTCCGGTATCAGTCTGCTTTCGGTTGGCTTCTTCTCTCTCCTTCTTCACTCGCTCGGCCTCCTCTGCCTGCCGGGCGGCAGCTAGAGCATTTGACATCCTCATGGATGCCGCAGCCTTGGGCCGTTCATCTTCGGGCACATAGGCAGAGCTGGGGACACCCTTCTCCCAGTAAAGCTCCAAAACGCGCTTCTCCTTTCTGAATTCCGCCTTCTTAAGGGGCAGCTGATCACAGTGGACTCGCTTCTCAAAGCCCCACTCGGGAATCAGCACGTCGAAAGCCGACTCGTACACGCAGAGGACGATACCCTCAGCAATAAGGTCGCCATTGACTTCTTGGCGCTTCTTGTCCATGGTACGGCATGACTCAATGTGGATACTCTGCTCTTGTGCGTTCTGAGCCGAGTCTTTCTTGGTGTTGCAAGCCTCTACAGTCTTGACAAGGTTCTCCATGTCATCTGTAAACTCAATCTTGCCTTCGGAAAGAACAGCCTCCAGCTGGCGGTGGACAATGATGTCTGCATAACGGCGAGTAGGGTTGGTAAAGTGAGTGTAGAGGGGGAGGTTAAGGGTATAATGAGGCCACACAATCTTGGCAGTCTTGCCAGAGATGAAGTACTTGGCTCGCTGCATTGACTTGAGGAGAACAGTCTCCATACCCTTGCGCAAATCAGCATCATCAACCTTGAAGAGGCTGTTTTGGAGCGCCCCGCTTCCAGAGGCATCAATGTCGTATCCCAGGGCCGTCATGCGCTCGACAAACGTCTGCAGGCGTCGTGAGTTGGGAGCAGCCTGGCGACGGAGCAGAGCCTTGTCGGGCAGACCCTCTACCAGGCGCTGAGCCACATAGCTGTTAGCCTTATGCATGAGCTCCTCAACAAGCTCCAGAGCCTCAGTAGAGTCAAAGATGTTGTGTTGCACTTGGTTGTTCTCATCATCCAGCCCTTGCAATAAACGGAGAGGGGCAATGGGCTCGCTGCCAGCACCCAGACGGGTTTCCCGGAACTTTTGAGCTACAGCTCGCAAAATCTGAATAGTGTTGGCCGGAACAGCGGTGTTGTCAAAAGTAGAAGCGTCAGTCAAGGCCTTGTCCATATCGTTCAACGATACTTTGCCGGCGGACTTGATGATACTCTTGCCCACCCAGCTATCGCCTTCGGCAACGGCGCCGTTGACCGGGTTCACGGTGAACACAACACTGATGGTGAGACGATCTTCACCTGGTGCAAGAGAGCAGAGTTCGCCAGACAGCTTCGGTGGCAGCAACGGGCAGAAGCGGTTGATGAGATGGACAGCGGTGCCTCGCTTCTTTGCCTCGCGATCAGCGAGAGAGTTGGGCTTGACAAAGTGAGCGACATCAGGAACGTGAATACCGATATCAATTTTGCCGTCAGGGCGGGAAGTGACATGAACAGCATTTCCGAGCTCAGCAACGCCATTATAGTCAACGGTGAAAACGTTCTCACCGCGGTAGTCACGACGCGCAGCAATGGCCGCTTCGTCCTCTTGCGCGAGGGACCAGTCTTGAAGACCGATACTGCGCAAAACTGCATCCGAGAATTCGTCAGAGGAAAAGTTGTTGTCACGCAGCAGCGCATCGGTTTCCACCTTAAGTTCGCCCATGCGTCCCAGCTGCTCCACCAGTGTTCCAAAGGGGTGAAGAGAAGTAATGGGCCATCTCTTGATGCACGCAACAAAGATGCGATCAGCATAGTCTTGGTGCTTCTCAACAAAGTCACGAGGAGCCTGCTCCGTGGGGATAGCAATCAGGGGAACTCGCTTATCAGTAGGCTTGAACCAGACGATCTTGGGCTTGTCTTGCTGGCGGCTATCGTTTGAGCGAGAATTGCCACCCTCGCGAGCCGCCCTCTCAGCCTCTTGCTTCTCCTTGGTAGCCTGGCTACTAGGTCGGAGCAGGCCCAGGGTACCCGAGAACATTTGTCCGGCTACGCGCTCAATGACAGCGACGACATGTCCGGCGTATAATGGCTTCTGCTCATCATTGATTTCCTCCTCTTCAACGAGGAGAAGGCTTTGGCCTTCAACTTCCACGTCGTCATTCTTCTTCTGCGTGGGTCGCTGGCGAAGACTACCACGACGGCGGATTCCTCCCTCGGAGGCGTTGCTTTCGTCGTTTTGTCCAGCGGACTGGCTGCCCTGGTTGATGGAGCCAGAGCGGGTGTCGGTGATATCCTTTCGCTTCTTCTTTTCTTCCTTTTCTCGTTTTTGGCCCCAAACTTCGTCAACGTCGAGGAGCTCGATGGCGACCAAGTCGCCCTCGAGGGCACGGTTGCGGTCCTTGCTACCACAGATGAAGATGTCGGCATCCAAAAGGCCATCGAGAGTGGTGACGTAAGCATCGCTACGGTTCTTTTTGTTCACTCGGAGAATACCAGAAACAAGCTGGCCATCTCCAAGCAGGGCAGGAAGAGTAGCCTGAGGGAGGTAAGGAGTGAAAAGAGTCTTTCGCTGCTGTTGCTGTTGCTGGTTACCCAACTGTCCAGCATGCTGCGAAGCCTGAAGACCCTGAAACTGCTGGCTGTTCATCTGCGCAGCTTGCAAGGCCTGCAGCTGACCAAGTTGCATAGGGTTGAGTTGTTGGCCATACATCTGAGGCATCATCATCTGTCCACCAAGCGGAAGGACCGGAGCTTGGCTAGGGTTGTACTGAAAGCCTCCAATTCCAGACATGGACTGGTTAACAGAGCCGCGCGATCGGTGGCCAGGCTGGAAGCCCTGGTTTTGGGCAATGTTGCCGGGCTGATCCTGAGCCTGGCCTTGGGTACGCCAGTTGCCCTCGTAGTTTCTGGAGTTTGTACGGGCATGGCCGCCGCGGCGCTGGAAATCGTTGCCACCTTCGGAGGGGTTGGTGTTGAAGGCACTGCTGCGCAGGCCCCCCCCTCCACGGCCATTGACAGCCATGCTCTGGCTGCGACCATGGCCACCACGGCCTCCACGTGTAGATCCTTGGGCCACAGGGACGTCGAGGGCGGACTGGGAAGCAGGTCTGTTCTCGTCCTCTGGCTTGTCAGAAGCCGGAGACCCAGCGGCGGGGAACTGGAATCCAGAGGTGGTTCGCTTCTGCTGCGCGAGTTCAGCAGCCTTCTTGGCGTCAGCCAAGGCCAAAGAGTGTCGTCGTTGATGGCCGCCGCCGGCACCGCCTCCGCGGCCGCCTCGGGAACCAGCGTTCTCACGCCCTTGCGCTCCCGGAGCCTCAAAGTTTCCAAAAGTTGATCCGGAAGCTCCAGAGGATGGGGCGGGCGGCGGACCCATGCCCATGTTGGGCAGAGCCGACTGATTACGGCGATGTGAGAGTGGCTGGGACGGAGGGCCCAGCGAAACATTTTGTTGAGGGATCTGATTAGGGAACTGGAAAGCATTGCCCATGGGCTGCAAAGGATTGAACGGACCGCCGGGGCCGATGGTTTGGCCCGGAGGCATCATGCCCATGTTGACATACTGCTGGTGGGTGGCTTGGATCTGCTGCTGCTGTTGCTGCAGGAGCTCAATCTGTTGCTGAATTGCAAGTTGTTCCACTGCGGGCACGCACGCTTTAGCACTCAAGGGTCACGGACTCGATGAAGGTTTTTGGCCATGTTGCGGATGCAAGGGGTCGCGGATCAGAAACCGCGTTGCCCCGCGCCCGCCTCGAGCTGCGGCGACAAGGGCAGCGGCCACAACAGCTGCGACGGCGGGCCAAGCATCAGGACAACAAAGGGAAAAGGAAAAAACAGCGGCGGCTTACTTCCTGGATTGGCAAACATGCTCATGAGCGGCGTCAGCTCAGACGGGCTCCGGCGGTGCGCAATGTGCAGCCTGCGACCAGCCGGCCCATGAACGCCGCCGGAGGGATGCTGCTGGGCAGCTTGTTGCTGCGGCTGCTGCTGCTGCTGCTGCTCCATGGCGGGCAGGCAAACGGCAGCGGAAAGGTGCACGTCGGGTGCGGGCTACTGGTGAGTGATGCTGGAGGAGGGGGTGGCGATGGAATTGCCGTGCGAAGCGTGTGCGATGTGGTTCTTGTGGTGGTGATGCTATGCTCGGATTCGTGGTCAAAGTTCGGCTCTAAGAGACAGTGGCAGGCCCCCGTGGACAAGGACAGATTTTGCCAAAGGAGGGTCGATGCAGGGGATTCAAGCGAGCTCGGCAGAGCCAAGGAGCGTTGGAAAGGAAGGAGTCGGGCAGACAGTGCAAAGCAGATGGGAAATGAGAAGAGAAGGTGAGGATGGATGGGATGCGGATGGGAAGTCCAGCTCCTTGCCAGAGGCTGTGAGGGAGGAGGATGGAGAGAGGGATGCTGCTAGTAGCAGCAGATGGCTAAAGATTGGGGGACGCTGGACCTGGAGCTCCCAGGCCGGGGGCGAGAATTATGGGGATGGCAGTGACGCTCTTGACCACTAGGCGTTTGGCGCACGCCACCTGGGCTGGGGCTGGGCAGCGCGGCTGCGACCGCTACGGCGAGACCTCCACCGAAGGCGTGAGCTACAGCAGGTGGTGGCGGCCATTCAGTGCCTTGAGTCTGTAGCCACACGCACCGGATGACATGACATGCGCTGTAAAACCACCCTTGATCTTGATCTTGATTGCCCAATTGATGCTACTGCAGCTGAGGCGGCTGAGATGGACATGGAGTGGGGATACAATGGAATGTACGCAATGCAAGGCAGCACGATATGAAATACTACAATGCCGGTCCACGACTAAGGGCAGTTGAGAATTGAGGCGGAAGCTTGCGATGGAATCGTGGTTTTTCGACTGCAATTGCCTCGTGGTGTCCATGCCAGTGCGCTCAATGGCCTCTCGCCGAGCTGCCGGGCACGCATCGCAGCATAAGCTATAAAGCGTCGAGACAGGGTTCGGTAACCCGCCTGGACTCGACAAATTGCAACATCCATGATTCATACGCCATACGCCTTGCCAAGAGACATCCATCTTACACTTGTACTCCTCGCGCGGATACGAGACGGCTGCCTCAGCAAAAGGCTCAACTCCCAATTCCCTCGTAGCCGAGCTCGCTCGCAGTTCGGCTGATATCAAAACAACGGCATCCGCCCTCGTTTCGCGCCCATCATAACTCATTCTCGACCCCCCTGCTTGGAGCTGTTGGCGCCGCAGCCGTAGCGCTCCGTGTCCCGCTATTCTAACCCATCACGGCGTCACACGACACCGCGGAAAAACAACAGCTATCGTGATTAACGGTTTGCTCTCGGTGTCTTGATTAGCCTTCTGGCTGTTTCAATGTGCAAACGGCTGATTCTAAATGGAATGTGATATAGAGCACAATCGTCATCAACGGGCCTTTCCCGCCTCATGTCCAGCCGCCTGCTTGCAGTACGAGCCTTATCGTCAGATGGATGCACCGAGTGCTTCGTATGGAGCATAGCTATCAACTTTGCTACCCGCCCCTGAAGCTACCGCTCTCTTGCCCACCCTCATTAATACGAGCCCCGAATTCTAATGGCATTGTGTCCACCCAGACCCTATCATAGCCTTAGTTAGGGCATTACTCACTTGAACACATTCAACGCCCGTTGAACTGTGTCAGTTCCCATGTATTGATCGAATGGGCGTGCGTGGTTGATCAACGGCACTCGGTAGCTCCTTTCCAGCTGACGACGAGCTTGTTCCCAATGCCGCAGCTCTCCATGGCAAACACTACTTCGCAGTGGTAGTATGTGCCTGTATTACTATAACTATCGTGCTACCCATCTCAGCAGGGACAGCAGATACTGTAGACAGGCAGAGTATGGGGTAGCATGGATCAAGAGGTCGAATGTTACAGGTACGCTCTGCATTTGCAACCCTGCCGCCACAAATACAGGGGTCAATTGACCAAATCGAGTGGCATACAGATCCAGGCCCTCTACCAGCGCACTTCGAGAACAGGGCTTCCAGTTGGGTTTCTATTGGGCATGCACACAAGACGCCGCAATGTGTTACAGTAGAAGCCAAGTTTCTTCACTCGTCTTTTTCGTCATGTATGCAAAGACCAAACGGTATCTAGCGCGCCCTTTTCCTGTTGCCGGGGCTAGGAAAAACAAGATGTCGAGTACCAGGCCCTTTTTTTCCCACCGGAAACTAAGACAGTCATCCCCATCATAGACCTACCTACTAAGTTTGTACCTTTTCATTACTTGCGAGTAATCCCACTGTGCTCCGTAATTCTGCCATTGAATAGTTCAACGCAGCAGGCCGTTTACACGCCACGGTATAAAGGAGTCGACTGTGATAGGGCCACGTGGTTATGGGAACGAACAAGACATGACGCTATCATCTTGGTACTTGGAGGTAACAAACCAGCGCAGGGCACGGTCTCGCAGGGTACTTTGCTCGCATAATCTGTTTTGGGTGTCTGGAGAAGACCAGCCGACGCATCCATGTTTCGCGAATGCGTCTTAGGCGAAATGAGACGAGCGTCAATCGTAGATCCCGGCCCTTGCGACCCTAGTCTGAAGGTCTCTCCAGGCTTCTGTGCTCGGTGAGCTCCAAGTCTACATTCGGATAGCGTCGCCTGCGCGGTAGCCATCGGGATAACGTTTCGGCGGCCCCCGGCGCGTCATCTGCTCTTCGCCTGACCAACGTGCGAGCAATGTACCTTGGCAGTCTCGTGTTGCCTGAAGTGGAAAGGAAAGCTACAAGGCTGCAACCTTGGATATCAAAACATTCAACATTTTTTAAAACCATCCTGCTGCATCTGATGATTGGACGATTTCTGCTTTGCGGGCTCTAGAATTCCCAATAAAGAGCGATTGGACTATTGCATTTCCTTTCCACTTTTTATTCTTCTTATTCTTGATACCAGGTCGATATTTTCACGAACCAATATTCAGCAAATGCCGTCGCCTTAAACCATCTTCAGTCTCGCGATTCTCCACGGGAACATGTCCAATTCTCCCCCTCCGCGGAGGAGGAGCCAATTGTTGTCGAGTCCTGAGAACGGTCTATTATCCAACTTTCTCAATGACGGTCGGAATAACGAGCTGAACCATCTGAGTGCTCTCGATGCCGCTCAGGTAGAGCATAAGCGCGTACGAGAAGCGGCCATCCGGGTTTTTGAGCTCCATGAGCTTCGAGAAGAACATGAGCGGATTCTAGAGTTGGAGCGCAAGGAGCAGGAGAGATTACGAGCGGAGGCGGCCATAGTGGAAGAAGAGCGAAGGCTTCGAGAGCTCAAAGCCAAGACGGTGCCAAAACTTCCTCCAGAACCTACGCCAGCGCCTCCCAAGAAGGTAGAGCCAACGCCAGCTCCTCGGCCAGAGCCTCCGAAGCCCCAAGAGCCTGTTAAACAACCAGCCTCCGAAATCAAACAACAGCCGGCAGCAAACGTAGCTGCTCCTCAAGTGAATGGGATTTTTGGAGGACAAAATAAACCAGCCACGAATAATGCCTTTGCATCTCCCACTCAGGCAGTTAGCGCGCCAAAACCCGAGCAACGCTTAGCACCACCTCCGCTGGCATCAGGCGCGGTCCAGGCTCCAGTGGCTAATTCTATATCAGCACAAAAGAATGCCCTGGCAGGACGATATGTCGAAATTCACAAGGAACTCAAGAGGCTGCGGCAGGTGCTGCAGGCTGAAGCAAAGGTGCCTGGGTCGCCTCTTAAAGGCAAGATGGGAACCTATCGAAGAGAGATCCGAGTATCTATTGGACAACTTACCGGTGGAAAAGGCGCCAACGCGCAACCAGTAAGTTCTTGCACATGTAACCTCTCTTTAAACGCGTTATCAAGTCCTGACATGCATGGTAGATTCAAAAAATCACAACGGCTTTGAAGGAGTCTCTTGAGGGCAGAGTCCCTAGCGCTCCCATCGAAGTAAGCCGGTTCATCGTAGGGCAACGACAGCCGGTCGAAGGCGCCTTGAATAACGACAACACGCTGCCTTCTCTCTTCATCTACCTCTTAAATATCTGCGCCAAGGGCATCATCAACCAATTCATCAACGAATGCAGTGCCAATCCCAAAGCTGCAGATCCGATTGGCGTTTTTACCGCACATATATTTTCTCAGAAAGACTTTCTTTGGCGCGGCGAATCGCTAATTGACATCCTCATGGCCAAGTTCCGAGTCGTATGCCCAGTCTTATTTGGCCTAAGGGGAAGCGACAAGACCGAAAGGGGCAGATTAGCCATAGGATGGAAAAAAGATGGCCCTGGCTACGTCACCGAGCAGACTCACAACGACAGAATGACGGGCCTGGGCGCTGGGTTCGCTTCGATTTCTCTTCGCGATTTCAGCAAGACGTCCAAGGCGAATCCATATCCTCCAGTCAACTACTGGAAGGCCCTGGCTGGCATTGTCAACTCACCCCCGAACGAGACTTCAAATACGCAGTATGTTGTTTTGAGAGCAATGATTGAAGGGCACGAGCAGCGGTTTCTGAATTTCTACGGCAATGCGGCCATTGCCGCGCTGCGCCTCGCATTAATCGACTTTCCACAGAGAGCGCCTGCGAACGCATCCGCAGCACAGTCATTACGAGCTATGGTGGAGCTACTTCGCACTGAAGGACTTGTTCTAAGCTGAATGAATCACATTATTTTCTCCTTTCATATAGCTACAACTGTTTTTTCTTTTTACCAGAGACTAAGAGAAGGAAGATCTAATGTATGTTTTTAAATACATGGGAGGCACCGGCGTTTGGGAGGGAAATTGGCATGCCGGAGCATGTGTTACGCTATTCATATATACGTTTATATAAACTGTCTACGACTGATGCCTAGGGTCACCTGTTCAAGTTACATAGGAGACGTTCTCTGCACGTTGGAAATTGTTCCTTCTAAGCAATGGGCATAATAAAGAATAAATGCCCACTACTCTCGTTCTATCTTGCATCATCCTATCGTTATAAATATATAGAAAAGAAAATTGCTGTGGAAGTACATGAATGTATCAACCATAAGTCGGCACGAAGCCATGCCGCCAGAAAAACTCCTAACCCCAATACTCATTCGCCCATTATTAGACGTCTGTTCCCTTTTTTTACATCTCTCTCCATAAGATGAGTCCCCAAGCATGAAAATAGTGAAAACACAGAAGCCAACCGTTCTGCCCCCTTCTCTCTATTACAAGATCAATAACAGAACCAGCAATAGTATCAAGACGAATATCAAAACTCCGATACAACAGCTGCTCAGCCGATCTTCATTCTTGCGCATCACATACTGCAGTTTGGCCATACCAGTCTGCAGTCGGTTGCCTACCCGGTCCGCCAGGTCATCCACCACTTCCAGCATCTCGTTTTGCTCTTCTAGCTCTCGGCCCATATCGTCCGCCTGACGACGCAGGTTACCAACGGTATGGAACACGCCGTCAAGATGTCTGTCTTGCT
Organism: Trichoderma sp. CBMAI-0020; assembly: GCA_030708095.1. Classification (NCBI taxonomy): domain Eukaryota; kingdom Fungi; phylum Ascomycota; class Sordariomycetes; order Hypocreales; family Hypocreaceae; genus Trichoderma; species Trichoderma sp. CBMAI-0020. The sequence continues at coordinate 1,474,913 of JAJNCI010000007.1, forward strand.
CCTGCATAATCTCCACCTGCTGCTGCTGCTCAAACTCAGTGTACGCATCGCCGCCGCCGTCGCCGTCGCCAATCGCAAAGGAGCTCGGGTCCGGCAAGTCGCCGCCCCCACCACTTGCTGTGCTGGCAATGTTCTTGTTGAGCTCCTCGCGCATATCCTGGATCTCGGCGCCGACTTCCTGGACGAGACGCTTCCGGCGAGAGGCCTCATGGTCGGAGATGCCGAACTGGGAGGGGTTGGACTCGATGGCTTGGACAGAGGCCACGAGGTCGGCGAGGTCTTCTGCGAGGGAGGACAGCGCTGTTTCGAGCTCGGTGCGCGCGGACGTCAGTTCTGGGGAGGTGTGCGAGGAAGCGAGGGAGCGGATGCGAAGGTAGGAGGCGAAGAGCGGCCGGATGGACGAAATTTGGCTGAGGACATCTCTGTGAAGGGGGCGATTTTGCTGTTAGAAAAGTGTAGATTGCTTGAGTGTTTGAGGGGATCGGCGTACTGTTGGACTTGGAGGAAGGGGTCCTCCTCGTTTGTTGAGGACATCATCCTGCTGTAGCGGACGGTGGATCAAGATGCATGAGCTCGAGATTCGCGTATGCGCTGGACTGTAACGGGGTGCGTAAAGCGATTGAAGTATGTACGAAGCGCAGGAATAACTGGCAAAAGAAGAAGAGAAAGGAGTGAAAATCGCAATTAAATCCAAGCTCAAAGTCGGAACGTGGATGTAACCAAAAGCTCGAGGTATGGAGGATGACGTTGCAGGGAATCTTGCGACGGCGAAACAAGGTGTGGCCCCAAGGTGAGGCGGTACGTACCGTCGACGGTTCCGGTGAGGACACCGAATGGGGACAGCGTCCACAAATTGGGTTAGGAATGAGATGAGATGAGGAATGGTATCATTCACGATTTAAATAGCCTACCTAATTGTATTCGAAACACAAGCGAAGTACTATGAGTATATGACAGTTGGTCATTTATCTTGAAAAGAAGCGAAACAATTAGGAAGATTGTCATTTTTTAAATGCTTGCCTAGACTGATTGTCCTAACAAGGAAAATTCTAGCGATTTTTGACTTCAATTTTTTCTCAAGCCAGCTCTTCTTTTACGCTACGAAACTCTTCGGCGCCCGACACATCCATAGAGGTGCAGCGGTATAACCCACAATAGAAGATATACGGCGTTTCTCTCTCTCTCTCTCTCTCTCTCTTTTCTTTATTAACAGCGGATTTTTTTGTCCGCATCCTATCCTATATAGGGTAAAGTAAGCTTTGCTCACTGTGGAAAAAAAAAAATACCAACACAACCATGATACCCTCTCGGCCACTGCCATGCAGCGAGGAGTTTTCCACTCCGCAAGAGTACATCGAAGCTCTTTTGGAATTCGTTCAAAAAACGGAGATATTTCAAATCTTCTGCGGCGGCGTTCACATCCTCGACTTCTTCACCTCAGACCCGGGTATTTTTCACTCAGCCCTACCTGAAGAATGGAAAGGGTTTCTGTTATCTTATGACACGATGAAGCTGCTTGATCTCTTTCTGAGAGATGATTTGGACAATCTTAGTTTTGAAGAGGGTCAGGAACCGCCAGAGAGTCTGATTGACTATGCCAGAGCGCTGAGGAGATTCTCGCTGAGGAGAGAGTTCGCGCCGCGGCAGCAGAAGCTGCCCGTCTTGCCGAGATCTGTGTCCGTGGGGATGAAGCCCAAAAAGATTCACGAAGTTGTCAACTTTGCAGACTACGTCGACACTCTCTCAGAGGACATTTCAAAGCAGACCGGCAGCGAGATATCGCATTTTGTGGACTTTGGCAGCGGTCAGAACTATCTTGGTAGAGCACTGGCCAGCGAGCCTTACAACAGGCATGTGGTCGCCGTCGAAGGCAGAGACCACAACGTTACGGCGGCCAAAGTGTATGACTTGACGTCCAAGCTGGCGATTCGGCCAAAGATGATGCGGAATAAGAAGATGTGGGTTCAAGCCCTGGAAACGCTCACTCCGGAGCAGCAAAGGGATCAGGATGCGATACGAGCTGCGGTGCAGGAGGTTGAGGGGGCAGATAATTTTGAGTTCCAGCCAATGAATGTCCAAGAGGCCGAATACGTGGCTGAGGAAGGCAAAGGAGGCGTTCAGTACATCTCAGGAAGACTTGACAGCGGAGATCTCTCAGAGGTCATAGAGAGCATCGAACATAAAAGAGTTGAGGGCGAGTCCGGAAAAGACCTCAGCCTGATGGCCGTTTCTATCCACTCGTGCGGCAACCTATCTCACTTTGGAATTCGATCCCTCATCATGAACCCAGACATTCGCGCCGTTGCAATCGTCGGCTGCTGCTACAACCTCATGACGGAGAAACTAGGCCCTCCAACCTACAAGCAGGCCTATCTACGCCCAACCCTCCAGGCCCTCAACGGAAGAGTCGTGCGCGAATCCGAAAAGCGCGATCCGCAGGGCTTCCCCATGAGCCAGCAGTTCTCGTGCTACGAAGACCACGGCATCCGCCTCAACATCACAGCCCGCATGATGGCCTGCCAAGCGCCGCAGAACTGGACCCGGGTCGAGAGCGACGGCTTCTTCACACGACACTTTTTCCGCGCAGTCCTGCAGCGCATATTCCTCGACCGCGGCGTCGTGAGCCGCGTGTGGCACGACGGCAACGGCGATAACCAGGACGACAGCAAGGGGAAAAAAGCAACCCCTTTCAACATGAGCACCAACCCCGTGGTCATCGGGTCGCTCCGCAAGAGCTGCTACGCGTCATTCAAGGCCTACGTGCGGGGAGCGGTGGAGAAGCTGACCACGAGCACCGAGTACAAGCAATATGCCGCTGTGATGGACGAAAAGATGGCCGGCATCACGGACGAGGAGATTGAAGGTTACGAAGCCCTGTATCTGCCGCGCAAGAAGGAGGTCTGCGTCATCTGGTCGCTGATGGCGCTGAGCGCGGCGGTGGTAGAATCGCTCATTGTGGCGGACCGGTGGACGTTCCTAAAGGAGCACAAGGACGTTGTCAAGGATGCCTGGGTGGAGACGGTGTTTGACTATGGCGAGAGTCCACGGAATCTGGTTGTTGTTGGGATCAAGAAGTGATGGGGGTCGAAATCATAGAGAGAGTGTTGTTGTCAAGAAGAGAGAATTGGAAATAGGTTGCTTGCCATTACGATCCAATAACAAGGGAGAGAAGAGAGAACGGGCCGAAAACATGGTGCAACTTCACGCTTGAAGCAAATGACGAATGGACTGATGGGAGATGTGTTGAGTGGCATGTTTTACTTGTTGTCAAATGGAGGGCGTCACATAGAAATGCAAGTATAAGCTGTTTGGAGCACGGGGATGGAATTGAGGGGTATTTGCCAATTCATGGGATGTAGCACGGCTGAGCCGCATTTCACTATCAGCAGGAAGAAGACGTGGTAGATGAGCCTTTTACAGTCTTTGTTCTTAGAGCCCCGGTGTGGAAATCGGGTTTTGGAATTGTCATTTATCGCTTCCGAGGCATTTTCGAGTAGATTACAAAGTCCAGATATCTCTTTGCAGGGTATCTGGTCTATGCTATGATGTCGAGGCAATTTGAACGTTGTCAGCTATGACTGAAATACCAAGTTGACGAATTAATGTTATTTTATATAAAAGAAAACTTTTGTCAATTCAAAAAGGTATTGTCGGGTTGGCAAATCAGCTCTTGAACAAGCCCAGGGTCTGGTCTGTGGAGCACTTGGCGTGGGCCAACTGCCTGGTGGGACAAGACTGAATGATGGGAGTTCTAGAATGGCCTTTGGTCAGTATAATTTGCCTCGGCTTTTACAATGTACACATAGCGCAAACCTGTTTATACGCAATTGTTGCTGTCCATGTGCTTCTTGTTTTCACCCAATAGGGAGCCCCAACAGGAGATGGACAGAGCCGACTGGATCATATGAAATGTGGCGAGACACGCGCTGTGGCGCATCACGGCGATACAATGCCATGGCGCTCTGAGACCAAGAAAAAAGGTGACAAGTCAACCTGCCACGCAGGGCTGACATCAGCCTCTGCTACGGAGAAAATAGCGAGCAGCCGGTGCTTAATGCAAAGCCTGCTTGCCTGCTACAAGCCCCCAATGTGACGCTGGTGGCGCGCCTCGTGGACGGTTGGAGATGGCAGAGTCTGGTTGGCGGTAATGGTAAAGGGTACCTAGGTATTAGCAATCACAGCAATCAATGCCATATATCACCACACCAACTTGTCAGCCTTAACATGGAGAGAAGGATCCTGTGGGCAGTGGTCAGCACGTTATCAAAAGCGATTGGGCGTTGCAGCAGCCATGGAGGGATGGGCTCTGAGGAGAGGCTGCAGCGCCGAGACATGGCGTGTCGGTCGTCTTTTCCGCGCACCCACCCAACGGTCACGATGCTCGACCGTTGCGGCTAGCTGGTGTTTTTCGGATCATGGCAGGACAGTTGGCCGAGTCTTGGCTGGGACTGGGCAGCTTCGCTTCTTGGGCGTCGCATTAGCTGCCCATCACTCGCCTGAACCTGCGTTCTCATGCCCCTTCAGCCACGCAACAGCTCACCACTCGCCTGGACCGTGCCACCATCATCCGCATTGACATCACATCACCATACCCCGGATCGCCTCTGCAGAGCAGCCCATGACGAGCAAACGGCGTCCAGGAGCCCAGAGCCCAGAGCCCAGAGCCAACAGCGGCCATCCACCTATGTCATGTCTATGCCAACGCCCACCCAGGAACGCTGTCACGCACCTAGACGCCCCAGGCCAGCCTCTTTCTCCACCAGGCTTGGATTGCAGTCTCTCCCTCGCCCTCTTGTGTCCCCTCCTTGTGCAGACGTGCTTCGTCCTTGTCCCGTCTGGCACAAACCTCCGCACCGGCTTGGGTCGAGCCGCTGTTCCGCTGCAGGCTTGGAGGGAACAAAGGCATCAGCATCAGTCCAGAGGCCGCATGCCAGCGCATTGAACAGATATCCCCCAGAGGTAGCACTGCATGCTGTGCCTTTGCAGCGCGCACACGTATCTTGCACGCACACGGATGCGCCCTTTTGTTACCGGTATTGTCATCTGGCAGAGGCAACGGCTGTTGGTAGATACATGCACATACTGTACACATGCTCCATGCTGGCACAGCAATCCCGAGCTTCAGGGACCCTGCCCCTGCGCCCCAGATTTTCGCAGCACCTTGCCGGGCTTCCAGCGGCTCCCCGCTCCGCTGCGTTGGGAAATGCTCGAATGGGCTGCGGCGATCAAGGCCTGTTCCAGGGTCCTCGCCTGGTGTGGGGGGATCTGGCCTGTTCCCTGCTCGAGTGGCGTTTAAGCCCGGCTGGATGATGTCTTTCTTGTCTTGGGCCTAGCGAACCTGGTGCGGTAGTTACTCGTCGTACAGTATTGACGCATCTTGTTGTCTGGACGCCAGGTCTAGATGCTTGCTGCGCGCAGAGATTCCACCGGGGTTCGCACATCACGGCTCATTCGCGCCCGCTAGCACAAACGCGCCGTTGTAGGTAGGTAGGGGGAGGGATTTGCCGATGCTGCACCTCCTCTTCGTACACCGTCGACTGGGCTCGATAGCAGATAGCAGCAGTATTTATAGACCGCCCGGGCCCCTTCTCGCCTTGCTCCCAGACAGCGCCGATTGATGCCTGCGTCGTCGTCTTGGCTGGGGATCCGGCTAGAGCTACCCACTGAGAGATGCTGACCCAGCCTTATCAGTGACGCCTCCATACCAGCTCCATGTACCGTTTATAGCACACGTAACCTTGCCTTATCACTTATCAGCGCCTTCCACCTCCCGGTTTGCGGCGCTCCGACTGACTCGCCGGCCTCGGTCGTCTTTATCGTGACAAACTTTATCTTTCCTTTCTTTTTTCCCAGATACTTGTTGTTTTGAAAATTCTTCTCCTGGTGTCGTTTTTTCTTCTGTGTTTCAGGGTCGCGGAACATTTTTGCATTATTCCGCTACATTGTCTGCTCTCGGGACGTTTCGCATAGGCTGGGAATCCCTGCTTTGATCCTATCTTAGGCGGTTGGCCGGGTCTGGGAAGCCGACGTCGATAACGACAGTTATTGCGCCATCTTGACAATTGCGAAATCGACAGCAACAATCATCTTCTATATATCTCCTCGTGTCCTTTGGCTTCACCTAGTCTTCATTGGGATTTACTTTGTCAGTCTTTTGTCCTCTGCGAGGGGACGGCGTCGAAGCTAGAATGAACACTCACACTCAAGTCTCGTTCCTTGTAAGTTGGTCCAGCCATTCTCGCCTATCTGCATTTCCTCATGGCATTGGATCGTCTCTAACTACCCCTCCCCCTATCACAATATTTTCCCTCCGTGGTTAACAAACGCATTTTCTCATCATCCATCTTTTGACTCTTTGAATCGGTGCTAATTAAATCTCCACTGATAGGACGGGACTTACACGCTGATCCACATACCTCTCGAAATATATCCGACTCTGTTGCAGCCCATTCTTCGCATTCTCCTCCCTCAGACACAGAGCCTCAATTTCTCTCGAGATTCAACAGAATATGAGCTTGAGGGCCTCACGACAGATTTCCAACACGCCTTCCTCAACATTAGCGTCACTCCAATCGAGTGCTCCGTCGTCTGCCACAGCTCATGGGCCAAAAATGTCTTCGAGCCTGCGCTCAATGCTCTCCCGAAACATGTTAGCAAAAGCGTGTCCATCTCTGAAGATACCTTTATGATCCTGGCAGTGACAACTGCCGGCTTGGATCCCGGTGGCCGTGTCATGGAGCTTAGTTCACCCCTGGCCTTTGCGGGGATTCCCATCTTCTTCATCACCACATATTATTCCGACTTCATCCTCGTTCCTACGCAAGAAAAGCTTGAAGTTGTGCTGGCGCTGGATGCCAGAGGCTTTGAGCTTTCAGGGGACCACCACTCCACCTTTGTCAACTCGTCATACGCTCCCAGAACTTCTGACGGCCATTTGCCTCAGCAGCCCCCTGGAACCCCTCCGCCCTCCAACTACGATGAGCTCCAAGCACGGACCTTTGACCTCCTCCTCAAGAACAATGTCAAGCCCATTGTCGAGGTAGGTCTCGAGCTTGTCCAGTGCTCCGGCCGTGAAACCTCGCCGCTCATGAATGCTTACACTACCCGGCCGTCCATGAGCCGGAAAAACTCGACCGACCACCGTCGCTCTTGGATAACCCATGTTGATCCGAAGCTGTATACGTGCATCGTATCTGCGCTTGTTTCGCAGCCGAGATTTCTCTCTCTTACTCTTGCGCAAGATGACCCGCCGTCGCTGTTGCTTGATAAAGCCTTGCTGCCCATCTTCGACGACTCGCTCATGGGCGACATTAGAGGCTGTTTGATACCAATCTTCCTTGATCTCAGAAAGCTGCCTGCCAAGTCCACGGGCATAGTATGTGGTGTTGCCGGGCAAATTGCCAAAGGTGCTGATGCCAGTGAGAGCTCGGAGCTTTCCTATCTCTCCACTGCTCGCGCCGGCACCGTCATCTTGTCGCAGGTGCAATCGATTCGAGCAATGTGCATTTTGACCCCATTACTTACAAAGTAATCGCGAAATGCGGTCCAAACATTAAAAACAAAGGGAGAAAATACATACATGCTTCATGGACACATATTCTTAGGTATACTTAATATTTATTGACATTTAGGTTTATTTCTTTTGACACCCCTACTTAGGGAGGGGATATTGACGGTATATAGTGGTTGATGCCACCTCTTATTGTTCTTGAGTTCTGGGTTTAAAGAGTTTTTATTAGAAACCTGCTTGATGAGAGATGGATCGAGACAAAACGGTGAAAAAAGGGGTGGAAAGGACCTCTTGGGCGGCGTTGAATATAGGCTGCGCGTGCCATTACAAAGATACCTACTTGATTTGTTTTACTGGTTGGTTTATATATGGTTGATATATCACAAGAACGCCTTGTTGAAAAGCTCTGGCTGAATACAAATAACGCAAATTCCAAACACAGCTGTCTGGACTCTTTCCAATGACTGCTACTGTCCAAAAATCTACAAGACATGCTTTCCTCTTCGCATCTCAACACCATCATCGATCGATATAAAAACACCTTTTCTTTCTCTCTCACTTCCCCTTCTTCTTCTCCCTCTCCTTCCCCCCATCCCCCATCCCCGCCCTCACCAGCCCATCCCTCGCCACGCTATTGATCAACGCAAAGCGCCTCGGCCCCAGCTTCACGCCGCCATACCACCTCGTCACCACAACCATGGCGTCCCAAACCTCCATCAGCTGCAGCAGGTGCAGCAACCGGCCGCCCGCCGCATCCTCCCCGTCGTCGTCGCAGTCGTTGTAGCTCACGCCGCCCGCGCCGCGGATGCGCCACGCCGTGATGTTGTGCGTCGCCGAGCGGATGCGCTTGTCCGACCAGAGGAGGTGCTGCAAAAAGAGCTTCGCCTCGGCGGGGGACGACACCCGCGCGACGTGCGCTACAAAGGTCGATTTGTTCTCCACGACGACGTCGGAGAGCGTCCATGGCGGAGGCGGCATCGCTGCGAAATCCACCTGGCCGGCGTTGTTGTCGACTGTCCGTTCGCCCCGATCTGCGTTCTGGCCTTCCCCTTCAACGTCGTCATCGTCATCCTGCTGTTCCTTGTCTTCCTCTATCCGTCTTGAGAATTCTTCCACCGCGTCGAAGAGACATACGCTGCCGGGCTGGAAGACGGTCCCTAGAGCTTCCCTGAATACGCCCAGGTCCCTCGCGCCGGCGCCTTTTCTGCCGCCGGAACTGTGCTGTGTCCCTAAAACACTTGGGGGCTCGGCCGGATATGACGCTGGGAATTGTAGTCTAAGTGACGAGGACTCATCGCCCGGTAGTTGTAAGATGTAGGTTGCCGATGAGGATACTGAAGTCTCGTCTTGATCCTCAGAGGGGATTAAACAGCCTTCGCCGTAGATGGAATTTAATGCCTCTACCTCATCGCGGAGGTCCTCGGACATTTCTTTGAGACGATAAATAGAGATAGACTAAAGACGAATGAAAACGTCGTTTGGATGCTTTACGTAGACTGTCGTCATTATAAGAGACATCATATACATGTCTTTTTACCTGACAAGCTGCAAGTTCCGAGGTATGATTTTCACACAGTGTAAATCTCGGCACATTCAACGTCCATCACACTGTATCCGGGAATGCGATGCTAACTTTCTTGTTGAAATAGAAGCATTCGATCAAGGCTTGTAGAGCAACAGCCCCTGAGTTTAGCGAAAAGTGATATTGACATTTGACATTTGAGCTGATACAATATAAGGCGGCGCTTTCAAAGTCTGGCCGTCTTCTACCCATCCTTGAGATGCAGCATTCTTCTAAGTGCCCTCCAGCTGCACCGTACATATACACGCGCGACCGCTTCTACAGATACTTGATTGGAATGGATTAAAGCCCGCCTCATTTACTCGTCAGAAACGGATGCAAACTTGTCCAGCATCTCCTGCTGGATAGCCTCGTACTATAGTAAACAATGTGTTAGCGATGGGGGCATTCTTTTTCTTTTTTTTCTTGTTTCTTTTTTTTCTTTTTTGGGCAGGAAATAGTAGAAAACAAACCTTCTTGACAATCATATCTTCACCGTCGGTGGGGACCTCAAACTTCAGTTGTCGCAGCTTGGCTTGCAAATCACTGGTTGACTCGCGCACCTTTGCCCAGCTCTGGCCCTGAGCAACGGCCTTTTGTGCCTCGTCGTAGTAACCAATCATGAGCTTCATCATCCACTCCGTCTTCCAGAGAGGGCAGAACTGGTCATAATCGGAGTAACCGTTCTGCTGCAGGAAATCTTCCTTGATCAGAACAGCAAGATCAAGAGTGATTTTGTCGGGGTCGGACAGAGCACTCTTTCCGACCAGCTGCACAACCTGATCCAACTCGTCCGAATCGGAAATGAGCTGCTTGACGCGGTCTCGCAGTCTAGGGAAGTCGGGGTTGTTCTGCTCGTACCACTTGTCCAAGGCCGTGTTGTACTTGCTGTATGAGACGCTCGTGTTGATGGAGGGGAAGTGCTTTCGCTGAGCAAGCTTCTTGTCCAAACCCCAAAAGACCTGGACAATGTTGAGGGTTGAGGTGGTGACAGGGTCTGAGAAGTCACCACCCGGAGGGCTGACGGCACCGACGATGCTGACACTGCCGCTGCGTTCGGGTGATCCCAGAGTCTTGGATCGGCCAGCTCGCTCGTAGAATGAAGCGAGCTTGGCACCAAGATAGGCAGGGAAACCCTGATCAGCAGGCATTTCACCCAAACGACCAGAAATCTCACGCAGGGCCTCGGCCCATCGAGATGATGAATCAGCCATCATGGCGACGTTGAGACCTTGGTCACGGAAGTATTCGGCGACAGTGATACCAGTGTAGATGGAAGCTTCACGAGCGGCGACGGGCATGTTTGAGGTGTTTGCAATGAGACAGGTTCGCTTCATGATGGGCTCTTTGCGGCCATCAACCTCAATGGTAAGCTCGGGGAAATCCTTCAAGACTTCAGCCATTTCGTTTCCACGCTCTCCGCATCCGACGTAGACAATGATATCACTGTTGGAGAATTTGGACACGGACTGACTGATGACAGTCTTGCCGCAGCCGAAAGCACCTGGGATGGCAACGGTTCCGCCCTGGACACTGGGGAAGAGGGCATCAAGAACTCGCTGTCCGACAACGAACGGCTGGTCGGCCGTCAATCGCTCCGACGTGGGACGGGGAACTCGAACGGGCCAGCTCTGCATCATGGGGTACTCGGTCTTCTTGCCGTCGAACTCTACCTCGAGAATCTTTTCGACAACGGTGTATTCGCCCTTGGGGGCAATCTTGGTGATGACACCTCGAGCACGAGGAGAGAACAAAATCTTGTGAACTGCCAGGAAAGAGTTCTCAAAGACCGTACCCCAAACATCGCCGCCGGAAACGTGATCGCCAACCTTGAGCTGGGGCGTGAACTCCCACTTCTTTTCTCGGTCAAGGGCAGGAACAGCAACGCCGCGAGGGATATAGATGGACTTTGATATCTTGGAGATGGACGCTAGAGGTCGCTGGATACCGTCGTAGATGCTGTTGAGCAGGCCGGGGCCCAGCTCGACGGACAAGGGCTTACCTGTCCGAGCAACGGGGTCACCGACCTTGACACCGGCTAAGAGAGCTTGGTCAGTATCATTGTGTCTTTTGTTGTGTGTATCAATCGCCTCGGCTTTCGAATATGGGAGAGCAGTGGGGTTGAGATGTCGCCATACCGGTTTCTTCGTAGACCTGGATGGTGGCCTGGTCGCCGCTGATTCGGATCACCTCACCAACGAGGTTGTCGTGGCCGACTTTGACCTTGATGAATCAGTCAGTGCATGTTTTGTCATGACGGCTCAAATGAAAGATGTCTTACCAATTCGTACATGGCAACACCAATCATGTCTTCGGCGACAATGACGGGACTGCGGCTGGGTTAGCTACGGAGCTATCTTCATGATACCGGCCGCTGCTGGCTAGGATGTCGAGATTGACTGACCCTGAGATGGAGTAAATCTTGCCTGCACAAGCTTGTCAGTAAAGTCTACCCTCTCTCCCGGACACATGTCCATTTCATCACGCTTGCACTCACCATAGTGAATGGCATCGCCATCTGAGTCTGTGGTTTTCTGTGACGCCATACAAGTCAGCTTCGCAGTGGTTGACGTAGCGGGGCATTCGCATCAGCCTCGTCGTTTTGTCTCGACCTCGCCACAGCTGCTGCAGCTACAGCCGGTGCCTGGCTGGCGGACTGTGCCGGCAAACGACGAGCAAATGGGGAGCGGAAGGGCGCATACAGAAGGCATCTTGGGCGATTGGAGAGGAGGAGCGTCGTCGAGCTCTCGATCGGGGGGAACAGCGGACGACTGAGGCGGGCGAGATGGCGATGGAGAGGGAGATGGAGGTGGAGAGTTTCGCAACAGCAGCGGTAGCTTGATGGTTGCAGGAGCGCCAGGGCTCGGCGCCGGTGGAGGCGATGATGTAGCGCTGGCAGCGCCTGGAGCAGCGCCAGGAGTCCCACCAGCTCGAGCTTTGGGGCCGCTAACAACAAAACTGGCCCCCGAAGCGACGGCAGCAATGCTCTCAGAAGTACCGGGCCTAGCAGCAGCAGCAGCGCCAGCGCCAGCACCTGTACCTGTACCTGTACTGTCCACGAGGGATTGCAAGCCAGGGGCGGATGCGCTGCCGTAATCGCTTTCAGAATCGCTGTCGTTATCGATGTCACTGTCGCCTTTGGTGCTGCCTCCTTCGCGGATCAGGTCTAGCAGAGAAGGCCGCGCCTTGAGCTTTGGCCGCAGTCCCAGCATATGCGAGCGTGATATAGACAAAGACTCATGTGGAAATCAAGGGCCGGGCGACAAGAGACAGGGAAAACACGGGTGAAGAATTGTGATTCAGGAATTAGGTTCTGTTGACTCAGGTGTCAGATACAGAGGACGAGACGTTGCACCTGAGAGGCAGCTGGCGGCGACGCCAAGGGGCCATTGAAACTACTGCTGCTAATAAAACCGTGTAAACAAGCTTAGCCACAGCGGACGCGAATCTGCGTCCATCACTATCAGTGCTCATGTTCTCTTTTACTCTTGCTGTTGCATGATGAAGAAATGAAATTGAGATGATCCGCACCGATTTATCCCAGCAACTTTGTGCAGAGTAGAGTTCAAGCCTTCTGCACAATGTTGGTTACTATTCTAATCTGTCATGGCATTTTCAATCGGTTACTCTACTATTGGCGGCCTCCATTATTAGACTCCGGCTTTTACAATCTCGCTTTGATACAACAACTACCCGTACCTACTAGTACCTATACAGCTTCGACGATCTTGTTATACCAGGTGGACCGATATGCCAAGAGACAGTCATCTCATCCTCTACATGCATTGAATCAATCGTACTACAGATATCTACATACATACGCCTCTCCAATTAATACGCAGCGTCTCCCTTCAACGCATTATACCTGCTCGCCAACTCCTCCAGCAAATCCTTCCTCATCGCCAGTGAATTCAGCGTCTTCATTCCCGCCGACAGGCCGCACTCGTCGCTGTTCACAACATGATCCTGCTCATCCACCGCCTCGGACCTCTTGTTGAAGTGCAGCCCCGGCGCAATCGTCTGGCAGTTGTTCTGGCTTCGAGCAGCCCGCAGCTGGCACAGCTCCGCCGTCGCGCAGTCGCCGGTGCACGAGGCCACGTTCCAGCCACGGCTCTTGTACGCAATATACTGGTTGAACGAGGCCGGGTCTGACTGGAACAGGGCCGTCACGTTGTGCCAGAAGGCGGGCGTCAGCTCGGCGGCCGGATCGGTCACGGGAGGGCTGAGCTTGGAGCCGTAAGCCTCCTTGGCGGAGTAGTATTTTGTCCACACCGGGCCTGTTGTTTGGAAGGCGGCGTTGGCCATGTCGGCAATGTAGGTCGTCGAATCGAGGACGGCAAAGGTCTCGGGGTCGACGTCGTAGACGCGGAACGAGGGCATGCCCGAGGTGGGCGTCAGCGAGGGACAGATGTAGGACATCATACTCGCGTGTGCGGCATCCTGGCTGCTGTAGTTGGAGTAGCTGATCTCAAAGTGGTCGACGTGAGTGTGGCCGAAGAACATGGCGGCAATGGTCGACGAGTAGCGGTTCACAACCTGGTCGACGTAGTTTGACCCTGCGTGGAATGCATCGCCCACGCCCAGGGGCATGTGTCCGATGATGTAGACCCTCTCGCCCGCCTTCTCTGCAGCGTCGAGCTCACTGACAAGCCATGCAATCTGTCCATCGGGGTCTTGTTCCATCGTCTCCTGGTACAGCCAAAAGTTCATGCGATAGTAAAAGTTGGTGTTTAGAGAAATGATTCTCAGGTTGCCGTTGGGGTATTTGGTGGAATAAGCGCCAAAGTTTCCAATATCAGCCTTTGCTGAAGCTCCAACCCAGCGAGTCCATTCGTCAGACAGAAGATCGTATACCCATTGAGACGAGTTGCTGATGGACGAAATGGGAAAGGCATTGACGGGGCTGGGCTCATGATTGCCGGCGGTGCCGTAAACGAGGCCAAGATACTGGCTCATGGATGTATAGGCGTTGGTAACTGCGAACAGAGTCGTGTTAGTCTGTAGAAAAGGGTATGAGCAAACTTGGAGACCAACTGGACTGTTCGTTGTAAGCCTGTGAAGTGTTCCAGACTGCATGGTCAACAATATCGCCAGTGAAGAGCGTAAAAGCTGCATCTGGCACAAGTTCTTGGATGGCTTGATACAGGCTCGTCTCCAAGCTCACGGGAGTATCGCAATTGTGGTCTCCGTTTGGGCCTGCAGGCGATGTCGATGAGCCAGGCTCGTCGGCGGCTGTATAAGGTCTTATTCATTGTCGCCTCGTCAGAATTATGTTACTTCTTATTGCGGAAGAGCAGCTTACCTGCAGCAAATGGGCTTTGTGCAATTTGTGCTTGAGCCCGACACATAGAGAGGATCAACATGAATATCCGAGTATTGAACCACTTTCAGAGGCGTCTTGCCACTCGGGGCAGGGCGGCCGGTAGATGGCTTTGGGGAAGGAAAGGGAACATTCCATTGGGGAACAGTTGGTTCAGCACAGAGCCCAAGGAATGACTCGCAAAAGAGTTGTGCTGTCTGTGAGCCGAGGTCCATGTTTCGAAGAGAGTTTGCGATGATGGGTCCCTCGAGTGCAATGGTCCCAACACAAACATCGGTGTCTTCGACCTAGAGACTCATGTTAGCCATGAATTAATACATAAAAGTGTGACGGCTATCAACCTTGGCAAGTTCGCAAAGCCCCGTGGCTATGTCCACGAATGCGCTGTTTCCAAACTCAGCAACGCCCATAAGGAGAACAAGAATGCCCTAGAGTCGTGTCAGAACTCAGCGAGATGAGTGTAGATTTGGTTGCAAGTAGTCTATCCTGACCTGGCAAGCCGTGCAGGTAGCGGCATTCTTAATGTCGTTCCAAATATCGTCCACCAAGCTTCTTGCCTCGATTGCCCTCTTGAAGCCCTCGATATCACGAGAAGAAAGGCTGCCGTCTTCAAGAGAAACTGCGCCCCGAGCAACAGAGCCCAGGGCCAAAAGTGTAAGCGTCAAACTGGGACGCATCGTCAATCACGAATTCTAGGCCTGGACATGAAAAAGATGATCTACAGGGACCAGGAACCAGCCGCTTGGCAGGACCCTTTGTCGTGTATATATAAACTTACACCTACCAGACGCCCGCCCACTTACACCACCTACATCAATTCAGCCGGTGCGGCACAACTCTCTCCACTCGACTATACGAGTCTTGAGTCTTCCCAAGGATCGCTTAGTTCACACGGAGCGTCCCCCAGCTTGATCAGCAATGCTCATCGAGGCGGATGACCTTCCGAACTTTGTCTGGTTCCATCCGCGATACCACGCTGAACAAACACCAAGGCCGAAGCACCGTCCAGTAACATGCCCTCAAAACCACCCTCCCCTGAAGCCGTTCGAAAGCGACGGTCCGGCATCGAGATCCAATCAGAGGCGAGGCCCTGCACATGCATCAAGACGGACCAGTTAATTAGAGGGGAAGATGTGCGGCTTCGGGGGGCTTTCTGGTGCGGCTCGGCAGATCATGGGGCGGGGAAGGACGTCTGGCTGGTGCTGGTTGGGGAAAGCTTATGCAATGACAATAAGATCCGATGGTCATCTCTTTTTGTTTCGGAACTTATGATGGGTGGCTGTAGTTGCCGTCTTGGCAGAGCAGCAAGAGGATGCGCAGACTAAAAACAGCTTGAAGATGGTAACTACATTACAATGAGAGCGATTCTTAGCTATGGATGGTAGAAATGAGAAAATGCCCAAGAACCTAAGCCATCTTCTATACTAACAACGCTGTCGAGACCACTTACAACATCCTGTCTTCCAAGATGGGCTTGTCAAATGACTTCAAGGTTTCTTGCAAAAATCACGAGTCAATAGATCACCAATACGACAACATAATTTTTTTTGAGCCAATATCAGAGCCTGTTACAATCACCTGCGCGAAATTATGTATTGTTCTCGGGCTCTCACCTTTAAAAGGCCCAGGTTTCCGTATATGCTCTCGGTAACCAACTCAGGAAGACATCCATGCTGCTACGCTACTGCGGGTTAAAACGACGGGTGAGGGGCTTGCTGTGATATCGGCCGAGACGTTTCTGCATGTGAAAACAAGAACTTCCAAGGGTTGAATGGCCCGTCGACTCTGCAGCGCCCGACCTTTCCCAGATGGTCGAGCTTGTTGCATAAGCGCTACATTTGCTTCGTGTAATGATCTTTTGTTTGGCGTTTTCATTGATTTGGTAGTTATTTTGGTGGTTGTTTTTTATTGTTGTCTTGGCTGCCGTTTTGGTTTTGAAATGGCCATGTATTGATTAGCGGCCAACCGCTTAAAGCCGTCATCGCAGATCAAGCAGCTTGATGTCCAAGACTTCAATCCCCTTGGCCCTGCTAAAGGATCAATGCTATGAGCAACCAACGTCACCATCAACAGCCAAATAAGTATCCAAAAATGCGTGAGTTTATTATACACAGATTCGTCGCCAAATCGTACAGATATCTATCTATACCTAATACTTACAAACGTTGCCTGCCCTCTGATTTTGATACATTCCGAGTAATAATACAAGTATCCCTCCTGTAATTATGCTAATACAGTAGAGTAGGCTCTCCGCCGATTCACAGCCATCAACATCGTTTCATCATTTCTCTGGTGGTAGAAAGTTCTTGCGAGACACTGCTCCTCGTTCCCATGCAACATGCATCGGACTCTCCGCTTCCTGCTGGGTACGCATCTCTCTAAAGATTTCGCCCTTCTTGGACAGTGCCGGTAGTTTTCCTTGAAACATCTTGTACCAGTCCCAGTTTTCTGAAGGCGTAGGCGCAAGTACCTTCTTTCTCCGCTGCTTGAGTTTGGCATAGATATTGCGTGCCCTTGTATCAGGCAGCTCAGTAATGTTGTATTGAACCGACCAGTCGAAATCGTCTTCTTTTCTGATGTTTGTTGGTCGCTCAACGTACTCGCCATTCACTTGGTTGCGAATAGTGACGAACAGGGCAAAGAGTTCACGTTGTGGCCGTCCAGGGCTTTCCGTATTCTCTGCGGCATCAATCTCGTCTCCCTCTTCTTCTTCTTCTTCGATAAGCTCATCTTCGTTTGAAGTTTCGTCCTTGGCAGATGTCACGTGTTCATCCCCAATGGCTCTTTTATCATCTTCCTTGGCCCTTGTAGTTAGATCGGCAAACATTCGTTGGAATGTCTTAAGATTTTGCGCCTTGTTGTCAATGCCCTCCGTGGCTTTCAGGATCAAATCTGTCAAGGAAGCCTTTTGCATCTCTGAGTCTGCTGTATCAAGATTGGACCCCGAGTTTTCGCGCTGCTCCTCGTCCGATGCCTCGTCAGCACCAAGGCCATCCTCCGTGTCGTGTTTGCGAAGTGGCCCTACGATATCTCCTGGGTCGTCAGATCTGTCTCGTAGCTCCTTAATTTTAGAAGAGTGTGCCGTCAGGGATGCCACCATGGCATCTAAATATTGCTCGATTTCAAGCTCAGTCTTGTCTTTGAGTATTCCGCTTTGTTCGAGAGCTTCCTGAACCGCTTCCCTAACTGATCCTATTCCCAGAGAATCATCTTCTACGGTTTCTTCAACCTTGATCATCATATCATTCCAGGCAGCCTCGTTCTGAGCATCTTGGTAAGAAGGATTCTCAGAAAGCTGCTCCGCCTCCTCGTTGAATGGCAACAATGATTCGGCCTGCGCATTTTCTCCCGTTTCTTCAGATCTTTCTTCGGCTTCTGCTTTGTTGATGGCACGCTCCAATTCTTCAACAGTTGATTTGGCAGCTTCTTGAGTTTTGGTCATTTCTTCCTCCGTTACCGGCTCAACAAAGAAGTACGTAAGAGGCACCTTTGTCGGGCGAGTCTCCACATGCAGTCGAAGCGTTCGTCCTGGGAAACGTTTGGTAGCTCTGTCCATGAGCTCATTCAAAAGTGTAACGCTAATTTTGAATTCTTGGTCGCCGACTCGGCGATCATTAGTCCCGTGAAGAGCCACATCCATTTCATCCAAGCTGATGTACTGGAAACCAAATATTCGCTGTGTGTTGTGATATGCGACGAAGATGCCATCCATGCGGCCCATTCGCACTTGCAGAGAGTATTTCAAAAACACCGTTCTGACCATATCGTAATACTCGCGCTCAAAAGACTCCCACTGACCAAATCGGTTCTGAATTTCGTAGCCTGCCCCTTTCTCGTATCCCCGGACATCCATTCTGACGGCAACAACTGCTCGTGTCTTCAGGTCGAACATACCGGAGCCGGGAAGCCTAGGGTCATAGGCATCGAGCTGTGATCGCATCATGAAGTCTCCTAAAGTAGTATAGTGGAACGAGTCCTCTGCGTTTCTCTCTTCCTCTGTGAGCTGATGAGACCGTGATCTCCTATATTTTTCGAATTCCTCTTTTGGCAGCGTAAGAAGCTTTTCCATGGATTTGCCAAGAGAGCTGAGGATATTTTCGGTGTCATATTCTTTGTCAGAGTCAAATGCATAGACTCCATCATTGAAGTGCGCAAAAGCAGCAGCAGGGCCACGGCTTATAGCGGTAAAGTTGTAGGATTCCGGCTCTAGTGATCGTGACAAATACGCAAAATTAGGTTTCCTCCAAGCTGAGAGGAGAAAGTGAAAATGAGATAAAATCGAAGTCATGCTTGATGTTGAGCCACAGTATTTCATGCCGTGAGCAGCACTGAGCTGCCTCAACTTTACGTCTTTGGATGAAGTCACATAGCTCCTTAGTGCATCGAAATCGAACTCCTTCACCGGCATGATGGACGCCAGATAAGGATCAAAATTGAAAACCCGGGATCGGTCATCCTGCATGTGGTAGACTCCTGGGTTGAATAATACTCGATCAAGGTTATGAGAGAGCTGCGGCACTGGTAGCAAGGCGTCCTCCTCAACTGGGCACAGCTTCAGATGTTGAGGCCTTATGGTCTTGACATCCAAGTTCGGTTTGGCCTTTGTTTTTTTCCCCTTTGTTAATTTTTTGGCTAAAGAGGATTTCCCAGGAGGTAATTCTTCGGGCGCCGCTGGTTTCTCAGCATAACGGGCGATCAATTCATCCTCGTTTTCCTCTTCATGCTTTGTTCCTTCAACATCATTCTCTAGCCTTTTCCTTGGGTTTGAAGATGAGCTTGAGGCTTGAAGGCGGGATTTTAATGAAGTCCATAAGCCTGCAGATGGCGGTATCACTGCATTGTGGGATTCTCCCTTGTCTTTCTGGGCTCCATTCTCATGGCTCAAAGCGAACTTTCCAGGTTCAGCAGAGCTGGGCTGCTTATTCTTGGTTGGCTTTTTACTTTTTGGTTTCTCTGAAGTGTCCTTGCGAGATTTGGTGCTCAAAGGGTTCTGTCGGCGCTTTGCTCTGGCTCTACTTCGTCCTGCTTTGCCGTCTACCACTTGGGTGGTTGTGAAAGATTTTAAACTGATCTTGATCAGAGGCTGTGGCTGGCGGAGGGCCCAGAGGGTAGCACGTTGGGCCAGTGGTCTGGCACGGAGAAATGGTTGAATCATCTCAAATTATGAGACGACAACATGCTGTTATAAAAATAGCATAGAGCACGTTTTTCTTGGATTGAAGGAGGATATCCCTGGCAAACCAAACCATCAAGTTCATGATTGAAGTACAAGGGTACATCATACATAGAGTTTTGCTTATCGATAAAAGATGCGGGTGCTCTCGGCAATACAGCGGAAGAGCCAGACCCTCATGTCACTGCTTAGCGGGCGGCAGCTTGCCGTTTGCATGCGCCACACGCAATCCGCTTTGTGGTGCTGGCACTGATGACGAACTCCCCTGCGACAGCTTCATCGCGGATCTCAAGCAGCTCCAGTTGGTTGGTACGTCATACGAAAACACTCAGCAGGGCTCGAGACCTTGATCTGCAGAAATGGGTGCCAGCGACTCCAAAATAGGATTCAAGCAGGGGATATTCAGACTATCAGAGGAGCGGAACATTGCGGCGCATGACCCGTATTGGACCTCAGTGCGTGATGCCCTTCATCTCACATGCCACCCAAAAGCTGATGGGGTTATAGTTCTGGGAACTTCCCGAGTCGTCTGAGGATGTGTTTAGCCTCTTCTCGCCCAACGATATTCGCCGAACCCGTGACAATGCCCTAGAGAACATCGAAACCCTAATTATAGCCTTGACAACGCGGATCTTCAATTTACGTCACCATCCATCCTTTCCAGACGTCGACAGCGCCCCCGAACGAGATATACTAAACTGCATCAGAGTCTTGACCCGAATACTTCCTTACTTGTATGAAAAAGAAAGTTTAGCGTCATGGGAAGAGCGGTTCTTCTGGACCCCACGAAAAATAAAGCGTCGAACTTCAAATGCAGCTGAAGTGCTGTTTGATGAAGCCCAGGGCGGGAAAGAGGCGCCGCGGCCTGCAGCAGAAAAGCATGAAGAACTAAGGCCTCTGGCTGAGGAGTTGTTGGATACGTTGATCGACCTCCTATTCTTCTCGGATTTCACATTGCCTCGCCAGCCAGATGGGCAGTCCAAGGTCTCGTATGCCATATGGCAGAGCGGGGTTGGATGCAACACAGCTCTTGCAACTACAAAGGAGTTTGAAAGCAACCGATGCGAAATTCTAAGGCTAATTATGACTTTTGCTGGTCAAAGCATGTACATGACCCCAGCGGTGCTCCCGCAAAGGGGAGTTCGGACTCTGACTTACCTCTGCACATCTTCTGACAAGCAAATGGTGCTCTCAGTGCTCTGTTCTCTCCTCAACACCGTGAGAACCTTCTTTTTATCTTCAGAGAGATCCC
Source organism: Trichoderma sp. CBMAI-0020 (assembly GCA_030708095.1). Lineage (NCBI taxonomy): Eukaryota > Fungi > Ascomycota > Sordariomycetes > Hypocreales > Hypocreaceae > Trichoderma > Trichoderma sp. CBMAI-0020. The sequence goes on from JAJNCI010000007.1 coordinate 1,495,729, forward strand.
AGAGCTAACAACTCCGTCTGTAGACATTGAAGTACAATCCAGCAAGCTGGCGCGTACCATATAATACTCTAGTCTTCAAGGACACCAAGCAGGTGCTTGTGACCTACTCCATTCACACCCTATTGGCCATGCTCATATACCCCATACCTGAAGACGCCTCTTCGACCTCCCACAAGAATTACTATCGTCACTTCCTCGGCAGAATACATCGCCCCCAAGACTTCCAGTTCATAGTTGATGGGATGACGCGGATACTCAACCAACCACTTCAGGAGAAAAGTTCATATCTCCCTACCTCTCAACCTTCTTCGAACCTAGCTCCAGAGGTTCTGATGCTTTTCTGGGAGCTGACTCAATGCAACAAACGATTTCGGTCCTTTATCATTGACACTGATAGGGCGCACGACTTTGTTGTATTAGCCCTATTCTATGCTTTGGAGTACAAAAATGAGCCCTCCAAGCAAGGCGTGGTGCGCATGTGCGTTTTTCTCTTGCAGACGTTGAGCGTGGAACAAAGCTTTGGTTCTCACCTCAACAAGTCGTTCGAAGGTCAGGAAAGCCTTCCCGCAAGCATAAGGATTAACGGGTTCAGGGGCACCTATGCGGACTTCCTTTTGCACTCAATCTACACATTAATTACTACAAGCCAAAGCAACTTTGCTCCTGTCTATCCCGCCCTCCTGGCAATAATTAACAACATAGCTCCACACATCGAGGGCCTGAGTGCCTCCAGCAGTTCCCAGCTCATGCATCTCTTTTCATCAATGTCGTCGCCATCATTTTTGCTTGCCAACGAGACCAACCACGGCCTTTTACACTCTCTGTTGGATTCCATCAACTCAGTAATTGAAAACAAATACCGCGAGAATCCCGAGCTTGTATTGGCCATTCTTAAAAATAAGAAGCGCATTGAGGCACTCAGAACATTCACTTTGGAAAGTGGGCAAGAGGAGATTGAGAAGATCAACAGGAGAAGGAAAGACTCTGGAGATCACGTCGGACCTTTTGATGATGGGTCTCGACGAAGCTCTGTGGATAGTCTACGAAGCCCGACCAATGCTTTATCCAGGACCCAGTCGTTGGAAGAGACCCCCGAAGACAGCGCATTCGCCATTGGAGACGACGACGATGACGATGACGACGACGTCGACAATGATGACAGCGAAGAAGAGCCTCAGCCAACCCCAGCGGCGTCAACCGCTAGCGAAAATCCATCCCAGGCGTCCTCTACAACCAATGTCGAAGACGCGGTACCTGTACAGATGCGAGGAATGTCAGAGAAGGCACGAGGGAAAATGCCAGCTAACATCCAATCTTTCTCTCGGCAGAATAGCTCAACAAGCCTAGGGGCATACTCCACTACAAATCAGGCGTATGGGGGTAACTTTGAGCCGACAGCGCCGTGGATCGACAGTTGGCTGCCTGAATTACCTCTCCATACCGTTCTGTCCATTACTCAACAAGCAGCGAGCCTTCTTCCACGGCAAGTATCCGCTCGAGATGCGACACCTGAGACTCTACGTCGGATTCAAAAGATGGAATTCGTTGGTCTGGAGCCATCTCCCGTCCGGGTTCAGTCGTTTGAGTGGTCGCAATTAGCACTTGGATGGTACGAATCACTGCTCTGGGGTGTCATCTTTGCCAGCGAGATGCAGATTGCAAAGGGTACTATGGGGATATGGAACGGTACTTCCATCAAGCTCTTCCGAGTCCAGGAGACGGCGGCGGCAGGTCCCACTCTGACCTCACCCAGAGGGGCTGTGGATGCTGTCGGAAGCAATATCGTCTCGCGAATTGGCCAAATCAACCTTCGCGGCGGCGCGGCACCTTCAAATCCTGCACCGAACAGGGGTGGGCCATGATGATATGCTTCCATCGTTTTATTACATTATTTCTACTACGGGAAATACAGCGTGTGAAATGAGCCACGAGTTGTCAAGCGCGAGGTCCAAACAGTATACCATGACGAGCTGCTCTTGCTTGGCATCCCCAGCAAATCTCATCCTGCTCCGTGCGAGGCGCCGCTTAGCCCAATCACGCCCCCTGGATGAGCATATCCCTGCGTGTACTCGGCGAGAAAAGAGGAAAGCAGCACATCAGCTTCTGGCTAGCATTCCCTCCTTTACAGCGCTACTGGGCCAATCAGACAACTTGACGTGGCTGGGAGGGCCTCGTGTTAATATCCGCAATCGTCGACACCTGACGGGCATGGGAGGGGATGCTAGGAAACGAGGGCATACTTGCACATACAACGTATTTGTGCGACTGATAACGATGGGCATCAATATTCTGCGGCTGGGTGTGATGGTTGGGCCGTGTGTCCCCCATGACTTTTACCCCAGATGGGTGTCCGATGTACGTATTTGAGAGAAATTAATATTGAAAGCAATATGCAAAGTACCTACCTAGTGTCTACCTACTAGATAGGTAGGAGACTGGGGCTGCGACGTCATCGGCGCCTCGACATGAGTCTCATTACTGTAGCCCTTGAAGGTGCCGGCATGGAGGGAATTGAACCTGTGCACTGATTGATGGGCTTACAATTGGAACTTTGTGAATGCGACGTGATGACAGAAGACGGGAGCTGAAGCGAGCGATTTGGTCCCTGGATGAGAGGCCACGCTAGAAGCACAAACTGCGCAGTGCCTTAGTCTTCTCGTCGGGAGGTGATCCCGCGCAAGGATCGGCGATTGCCACTAAGGGCGCTCCCCCATCGTATTAGCAGATGGCAGCTCGAGCTCCCAGCCAAGCCCCAGAATCGAGACGAGGCCGCCGAACAGCGTGCGATGAAGCCGTTTTAGTGAGGGGCCAGGCCACAAGAAGCTGCCAGCCCGCTAGCGCTACCTACCTCTAGCCGCCGTTTTTACCGTGACCTGAACGAATGGCCAGCCGAGCTACAGCTAACCTGATTTGCCGTGTCCTGTTGCTGTTGTATGCGGCTGAGACAAACAATGCGTTTTGCGTTTACGAGCTTCCCTTTGCAACCTCGTCCTCGTCTACCTTGGTAGCTACTGTTCTGTGCGCGAGCCTCTGGTCTCCAGCATACAAATAGCGTCGTGTCTCTTCTCACCTGCGACCGAGGCGATGAATGCGACTCTCAACTAACACCATCAACGAGCTCCCGGCGCGCTGAGGACATCGTCCTTTTACCTCGCCATCATGTCGCAACCCACTCAATCCGCCGAGCCGACAACTCCTGCTGCTGATGGCGAGATCAAAGAATACAAGATTCACGTGAGACTTGGAAAACCTCATTTGGGCTGCTCAGATCTGAGCTCGGGTCCTGACTAACCGTCTGCTTGTCTCCTTGCGCAGGCCTCGAGCAAATACCTGGAATTGACGCGGCAGAAGCTTGAGCTAGCTCGGCTGCCTCGCGAGGTTCCCGACGCGAACTCCGAGGCGTGGTGGAATCCGAAGCCCACGCTGGAGCCGCTCATTGACTTTTGGTGAGTATGCGCGACGCGCGCAGTAGCCTCCAGCTGTTGAGGTTTGGGAACGTAGCAGTTAATGGAAAGTCGCTAGGCTTGAGCACTTTGCCTGGAAGGAACATGAAAGTGAAATCAATGAGACGGTTCCCCAGTTCAGAATCAGCATCCAGACATCTGCCACTGAAGGCCCGACGCGGATGCACTTCATCCATGCGCGGTCGCGTCATCCCAATCCTGTGCCTCTGCTCCTGATACCTCCGTTCCCCTTTACCAACCTGTCCTTTCGGCACATCACCGACATCTTCGCCAATCCCAATGACCCAGACGTCGATCAGCCCTTTCACTTTGTTATGCCGTCCCTTCCTGGGCTGGGCTTCAGCGATCCTCTGCCCAGTAGCGTGCATACAGTTTCCAAAACGGCTGAGATGCTTGACACCCTCATGAAACAACTGGGATATAAGTACTACATTGCGAGTAATTCCGGATCGTCCATTACTCCCAAAGGCAGTATTGACTGGAAAATCATCAACCACTTGGCTGCTAGTTACCCAGGGTCGTGCTTGGGCGTTCATTTGGTATCGCCGCCATGGAGAGCGCCCGAGGCGCGGAAGAATCCCGTCGAGTGGCTGAAACTGACAGTGGCAAAGTCTCTAAAGGCTGGGATTTTGGGCTATACAAAGGAGGACATAGCATCGCTTCGGACAAGTGATCGAGAAAGGGCAAAGAAGAAGGACAGCGACATGACTACCATTGGGGCCTTTGGCGCATATGACCCTAACACGCTCTCTTATGCGCTTTGTGATTCTCCAACGGGGCTTCTGGTGTTCTTCCTGACTCTAATCAGGACGCTGGGATCAGAAAAGGAGTTTACTGCTACGGAGCTAGTCACGATTACCAAGTTGACGTGGCTCCCGGGTCCAGAGGGAGCATTGCGATTATGGGCGGAGAACTATATCTTGGCGAGGGAAGAGGCGGAGCTGAGGCCATCACATAGAGTCAAGGCCGCCGTCACGATATTCTTAACCGACGAGGGGGCCAGTCAGAATGGGCCCGACTCGGCGCAAAAGACCGATTCGCCCTCGTCATTCTCCTACGTATGTCCCAACTGGGGCAAGCAGCATTACGATGTAGTCTGGACTGGTCGAATACAGGGGAAGCAGGGGCTCTTGGCCTGGGAGCGGCCGCAGATTATTGCAGACGGTGCAAGGAATCTCGCCAAGGCCTTGCTCGCGGTGGACAAGAGACTCTATGAGGTTGAGCGCCGTAGAGGAAGGACGGCTTAATTTGAAGTAGCCGCTAAAGCTGATGGAATTTCATCGATTTTTCAGGGTGATGAAACTTGATACGGGTTAGTCATGGTTTAAATACACATGCTTTTAATTGTAAGTTGGTTGGCATTTAATAATAAGGATTTGACGGATTGATACCATTTTCGAAGCCTGAATATGAAGTCAAGGTGCTACCGCTTAAAGGCTGGATATGATATGTCTATGTTGGGAAGCCGCTCAAAAGTCGGTGTTGCACCTCTATAAAGCGACGCATGCTCAAATGATTGGACACTACTTGAGAAAATTATAATAATACTCTTGAGAAATATTTCGGACCATTGCAGAGAAATGCCCAATTTAGACCCATTGCCTAGTAGGAGTGACAACTTGCTCCTATAGCGAACAGTGGCCTGGAGCTTGGCGGGGCTTGTAGCTGTAGCTGCCACTGTGGTCTGTGCGTCTGCGTCAATCCAGCCAGTGCCGAACTGCATTATAGAGACCAGACACAGACTCAAACAACCTTGAACAAGCACCGATCCTGGGTTAAAGCAACAACCTCACCTCGAATCCCCTCTCTGCTGCAACAAATCATAGCGAGGAGTCCCCCGAATCCAGACCTCGAGCGCATCGGCTTCTTTCCCCAGTGCCGACGACAATGATCTCTCGTGGCCGGCCTCTCTGGTGACAATACTCTACGGCCCATCATGTCCAACGGCTACGGCAGCTCGATGCGCAATGGCGACGGCTACGGCAACTTTGGGCGGTCGAATGACGACTACGACCCGTTTGGCGACAGCAGAAACAGAATAGACCGGTACAACATCCAGCCCCCGTCATCACAGAGCCTCCGCAACATGCCGTCGCGGCCGCGCGCCCAGGAGACGAGCGCCGAGAGACAGATTACCCAGGTCTTGGAACACATCAGGGGCGAATGGCCGTCTCTGTGCCGGGAGGACTGCGTGCCTGTCCAGCTGGCGCTCCAGCTGCTGGATAATAGCTCGGTTGGTCGCGCTCACGACTACCGCAGGTTCCAGACGACGCACACGTACCTCCAGGACTCGCTGAAAAACATTGTGCACGAGCACCATCAGGGCTTCAACAGTTCGATCGGTACATTCCACAAGATCCAGAGCAGCATTCAGGTCTCCCAGAAACGAGTCCGAGCGCTCAAGGAGTCGTTGTCATTGTCCAAAACGAGCTTGTGCGCTACCGATCCAGGACTGAAGATTCTCTCCGAGGAGTCGAAAGCCTACGATGACCTTTTACAAACGCTCAATGAGCTGGACGACCTTCGAGCTGTTCCTGATCAGCTAGAGGCCCGTATCTCCGAGAAACGATTCTTGACGGCGGTCGAGGTGTTGCAAAATGCGCTGCGAAGACTGAGAAAGCCCGAGCTGGATAACATTGGAGCCTTGAGTGACCTCAGAAGCTACCTCGCCAATCAAGAAACTGTCCTCATGGATATCCTGGTGGAAGAACTACACGAGCACCTTTATCTCAAGTCTCCATACTGTCAACAGAGATGGTCGAGCTTGGCAAAGAACCGAGGCGGAGCCAACGAGGGGAATCACAACGAAGAGAACCCCGTCACCCCTTTCTACTTGATCCTAGACTCAATTGATTTTGAGAGGCCAGTGATAGAAGATCCCATGAAAAACCCAGAGGCGGACACGTTTTATTACGTGACTCTCTTGGTCGAGGCATTGAACAAACTAGGAAGACTGCAGAATGCTGTAGAAACGTTGAAGAACAGATTGCCTGTTGAGCTGTTCAGTGTCGTCAACGAGACCAACAATGAGGTTGAGCAGCGGCACCCAACATCGTTCCGAGCAGCTATTGGGAAGCTAGATGGAGTACAGATATACAGCCCCAGAGAAATCCAGATGCGAGCAGACGTCATTTACGATCTTCTTTGGACACTCTACGGCAAGTTTGAGGCTATCGGAGAAGGGCAGCGTGTATTCCATGAGTCCATCAAGGCTCTTATCCGCCGCGAAGGCTCTGGCAATAATATTGCGCTGCTCGGCAGTTTCAAGGAGCTTTGGAATCTCTACCAAAACGAGATACGGTCCCTTCTGCACAACTATGTAACAACAGATGCTGATGTTTACCAATTCGATTCCCCTACACCGGGAGTTGGTGCTGGTGGCAAAGACGGCATGCGAGAACACCTATTCAAGTTCTCAGAGACGGATTCCAAATCTACTGAAGTCACTACAGAGTACGAGGCGCTGGAGACTATCATTCAAGCTACCGTTCCCGGCCTGACGGGCGGTTCTCGCAAACAAGGCTCCAATAGCAAGAGGAATAAGTCAACTGCTGATGACGCCGGTTCAAGACGAAGCGCTGCGTATGGTGCGAGTCGACAGGCATCGGGTCCTTCCAAGTCCTTGGTTGAGCCAAGTGTTTTCAATATGAGTCTGCTCTTACCGCCGACTCTCATCTTCCTGCAGCGGCTCAAAAACATTGTTCCTCCTGGGTCCGATCTGGCCACAAGCACGCTAACCAGCTTCCTCGATAATTTCTTGGTCAATGTATTCCAGCCGCAGCTGGATGAGACTCTAGGAAAGCTGACTGACACCGTCTTTGGTGAGGCCGACTCCTTTTCCCAAGATCCCGCGTGGAGTCAATGCTCTCAGCGACCGATTTTCAAGGGAACCACCGCGTTCTTCCAAGTGGTCACAGCATTCTGCCGAATGCTTGGCACTATTCCTCCGGATCAAGCTTTGAGCTCTCTCATCGTCACTCAGATGATGAGATATTATGACCGCTGCTTCAGCTGGTTCCAATCACTCGTGACTAAGAGACATGATCAACCTTCTGATTCAAACAACTTGCGAGCATCGGCCCGCTTTTCTGTGCAATCTGGAAAAGTGAACGAAATCGCAAAGCAACTTTCCGACGAGCTGGACGGTAGCCTGATGAAGGAAGAGGTTCAGCTTTTAATTCAAAAGACAAATGTCCAACGGCTACAGGCGAATGACGTTATCCAGGACCGAGACACAATATCATCCTTGTGCCTTTTATACAACAGCATGAGGTGGCTGGCTGCGAAGATTCAGAGCTTGAGGCATATAACAGCGCATGAGACGGATTCGTCACGGCAGCATCTCCCACGCCAATCAGGCCAGCGGTGGGCGTTGAGTGATCCTAGTAAGGCTACAAACCAGAATCAAGTGCAGCTTCCTCTTACAGAAGAGTCAGCTCAGTGAGTTATCCATGATAATATCATCTAATATTCAACGCCGCCCGCTAATACATCTTGGTAGAAACTTTGACAACATTGTGTCGTCTTTTGAAGAGTTGGCTGCAACAGCCCTATTAACCTTGCACATGGAAGTGCGTTGTCGGGTGATTTATGGGCTGCGAAATACTCTGTCGCCAGACTTGGCGCCATATATCCTTGAGCAGGACGTGAGAGAGCCGGATCCCCAAATCATCAGTCTCAACCAAGAGCTGATTGTTTTGGACGAGACAATTGTGCAATTCTTGAGAGAGAAGGAAGTTTTGTTCATTCGCACTGGGCTTGGCATCCTGATCAACACCTTCTTAGTCAAGAATGCCACTTTAGCATCTCCCATGAATGACAAGGGATGTCAGCGCATGCAGCTCAACATTCTCGTTCTTCAGCAGAACCTCAAAAACGTCGAAGACGGAACCGACCTGGCAAAGGCCGCAAGCTACTTTTCACTCTTCGAACGGGGTCCAGATGCCATCATTGAGAAGGCAAGAGAGTACAAGGACAGGCATGGGATGGGAACGCTTTCCATTGACCCCAACAGCTTCTCGTACGACGAGCTCAAGGCTTTGATTGAGCTCTGCTATAGCGAACAGATGGCGAACCCGGAGAGAGGCATCACGTCGGCTGCCAGGAGACAGCTGGATGATAAGTTTGCGAGGTTGAGCGAGTTTAAATGGGATTAATAGCATTAGAAGTGGCGTAATGAGTTATTTGTAGATGTTATGAAGATGTGAGCGCTGGGGGTATTGTTATTGGGTGGTCATAGTTATGCGCTTGTCGATGTTAAACGGGGGTGCTTTCTATATCAAGATTTTGGAGAACTAGACTCAAGCCGGGTATTAATCATGAGGACTATATCATATATTGAGCATACCTAGGTAGTTGGTAGTCGAGTGGTATTTACCGTGCGAGTATCTTTCACGAACTTTGCCTTTCTTGCATATAAAATACATTCAGTTTTTAAAGGCAACCTTGATTACAAACGCCGTCAAACAGGTATAAAAGGGAGTTTTTGAGAATGAAACATGAACAAGGGGTATCAAAGAAAATATCATGTCCTGGGATGCCTCATATTCGCCAACACCCTTGCGAGCAGCTCCTCCCGGGTATTCTTCTTATGCGGGAAGAGGTTTCTCTAGTATGAGAAGACCAGGTTAGCCTGACATTTCGCGTTTATTTCTTGGATAGAGGAATGGGGAAATCTTACTGCCTTTAACCATCTTCGCATCTCTTCTCTGGTCCAGGTTTCGGGATCGCCTTTGGGGTCATCTTGAGCTGGGAAAATGTCGCCGCCAAAGATGGTCCACGCTGCTGCTGCGGTTACGACAGCTCCGAAGCCTATGTTTGTTTAGAATAAGGATGAAATTAAGCCAGAATATTATTTCATCATGGACATACCGAGTAGTAGATTCTATATGATGTTAGAAATTGAAGTTCGATGAGCGCCTCTCATTAGGGATTGTAGCGCTCGGCTCACCTTGGACCTCATCGCGTTGTCGAGTGGAGTAGACATGGTGGAATGGTGTAGGAGTCTGGATCACACGCAGAGCTTGTCTTGACCGTGGAAAATTGAAAGTTCGTCGAAAATATCCCGGGTATTCATATATTGCTGTGAGAAGAATTAAAATGCAAATCTGCCTCACTTAGCCACTTTGCATTGATGGGATGTGTCCTTGATTCTTGTCCTTCACAGCGAAAGCCACTTAGACCGTCGGCAACACGCACGCCTCGTCGCCACAACCACCAGCCACAACTGGAAACCTCAGCCACAGCCTAAATTGTGGCTAGTGCATCTGTTGGTCTGTGCGTTCCACCCCCGCGAAGCGGACGCACAAAAATAATTTGTTGCCAAAAATCCAGCCATACTATCTCCAATCGTAAATTTCGTTACTCTCTGTTGCCCACGAACCCCGTCTCACAGAGCCGATCAAATACCGCCAAAATGCCTAAGGAGGTCGCTGATATCAAGAAGGTGAGGATTTTGATTGAGAAAGAGTTGATTGCCTTTCTATTATCAATTTACTGACATCCTTTTTTCTCCAGTTCATCGAGATCTGCCGTCGCAAGGACGCTTCGTGTACGTATTTTCGATGCAGCCAGCCGAAAGGCCGCCCCGGACGAGGAAGAATAAAAATCTCAACGATATTCGAGAATGAAGCGACAAGATGGAAAAGAGAAGAATTCAATAACTAACGTGCTTTTCTTTGCAGCCGCGCGGATCAAGAAGAACAAGAAGGCCCACAACATCAAGTTCAAGGTCCGATGCCAGAAGCACCTCTACACCCTGGTGCTGAAGGACAACGACAAGGCCGAGAAGCTTAAGCAGTCCCTTCCTCCTAGTATGCGCCCCCGATCTCTTTACTCCTCAATCCGACGGCATTGGTATCGAAACACGAGAGAAATGATGGAAAGCTAACATTGTATTTTCAACTACAGACCTGCAGATCGCAGAGGTTTCTAAGAAGAACTAAGAAAATGAATCGGCGGTAAAACGGAGGTGGTGGCATTCGGCGTGAGAAGGGTTTACATGCACAAACTGGGCGTCTCGGGATACCTTGCATTTCATGTGCTCAGAACGCGCGCTCGCAATAGAGCTCAATATAACGATTTGAGACACAGAAAAAAAAAACAAAGCAACAATTCGCACCCACAACCGATCAATGAGTCCGAATGATGATGTGTCCCAGCTGAAGCCGCTTGATGAAGAGCCACGAGGAAGAAGAACAAGAAGAATGAGGAAAAGGAAACGGGGATACAGGTGCTTGGTGATGTGCCCAATTACACGATGTGCTTGAAGCGGCGATGATCCTTCTTGAGGGCAAGGCTCGCCAAGCCTTGTAATCGCTCCTTTAGAACATCGCCGGCCCAGAAAATGACCAGATCCTCTTCTTCATCAAACGTCTCAATCCTCCAGCCTGCCCATATGCTCTTCTCCAGACCCTCTTTTCGCAATTCGTCTTCCAGTGCTTGATATTTAACTTGTAGTGCTTCTCGATGATTGCCTTTGACCGTTATGCGGCAGACGTCGAATGTGTCGTTGCTGTCCTTGTGCTTGAAGGCCTCGCGCATCTGCGGCCTTTTCCCCGCCGGCTCCATGTGGAACAGCAGGACAGAGTCGGCCCCTGGTGCGGTGAACTCGCTTAGGCTGCCGTTTGCCATTCTGTTCTCGGCGCTCTGGATCCATTCTCCGTGAGCCTCGGGAGAATCCCAAGGCGCTGTGATGAGAAGGGTTGATTGATCTGTTGCGTCGGTGTACATGCTGCTAACATTGGCGCCGGGATTCAAGTTGTGCGCCTGGTTGTTGCGGACCCAATTGTCCTGAATCTCCTGGCATTCCATGAGAGTCTCGAGGAACTCGAGGGTATCATATTGGCCCCGTAACTTGATGAGGGCAAACTCGGTGACGGGCATGACGGCTAAGTACGTGTGTGTGGTGTCACAAAGGGAAACAGATATGATGGGGTGATGGTATTGAAGTGTGAACTATGGATTTAGGAAACCTGCTGCGAGCAACCGGAGGCCTTTTATCTCGTTCGAGATTATCTTTTTCTTCAATCTAGGCAATGACACAGTGACGCTGCTGTCCGTGGCTCCGCGGACAGCAGTTGTTTCGAATATCGAATGATTGTTTGCGTAAGACGGTAACCTAGAACAGCCGTGGGAGACAGCAGCTTACAGGGCACCAAATTTAAACAAAAGAGGGAGCATGAAGGCATCGCGGCCGCGCAAGCAGCTGCACTTTCCCTTATAGGCGAGTCAATCTCATTTTAGCTCATCCCCCCCTCAATAAACTAAGGCTCCGTCGATCAGCCCGAGTTGTCTGGGCAAAAAAAAATATTAAGAGGTGGCTTGAGGCGTTTTGTGTCGTCATCACCCCCGCCCTTTTAAGAGTCGCTGGACGTATCGCAGTGACAGGATGGCGGTGGCACTTGAAATCAAAGGGCGAAGGGCGCCAAACTTGCTTTGGGCCGGGTTCCTCGCAATCTTCCCTTTTTGGAAGGGGGATTTTTTGACTTTTTTTTTTTTTTGTGTTTTTCATAAAGGTGGCGTGGGAGGGAGTGGGATGATTATTTTGTCTGTAGCTAATGAGGGGACGGGTGATTGACGCCAGTTGAAAGGTCACATTGACGACGCTACACATGGATAAATGGTTGTTTTATAAATAAGTTGGCTGAAGGTGAATGAGGATCAATTGTAAGTGTGGTGATGATTGAAGAAGATATAGTTTCTATAATGTGAGGCCTATGTAAGGTACTCGCTGGCTCACATTTCCATGGGAGCTGCCAGAACCTAAGTGTGAAAAGGATACACAACGATTTGAACAATGAACGCAAAGAATTGGCATTATCTAGATTGATGGCTCAAACGTGAATCGTCAAAGACCTTGAAAATTATTTCTCTCTGAACGACTAGCGAATCTTAATTCTCAGCATCTCGAGATCCTTGCTGAGAGCATAGGTGGCGGCTGTCGATTTACGTTGCTTTAACACAAAATTCACAGACCTCTCTTCTATATGGATGAAATGCGCGTTGAATAGTCCGATTATTGCAACTAGTTAAATTGCCTATATTTCGTTTTACCATTTGATCTTTTTACCTGCAATGGGTAAGATGGGTAGATTAGATATCAAGTCAATGCCAGCACGGCACTTGGTTGCCGAATCTCTAATCAAGAGACCGCGTGTTTGACCGTTGGCCAGTTCCATTGGTCAATTACCCCGACGATGACATATCTCCTCTACATCTATCCAATATAACGTCTATTCCGGGTATAAAACCAAGAGTAGTGAGCAGCTGGAAGATTGATCGGAATATATCGACGAATCCAATTCAGCCACGCACCAGGTGCCTGGTCTCACAAATGTTTAGCTTCGGCTTAGGATTACCTGAGTGCGAATACGCAGCGGCATCCGGGAATCATTAGTCAAAAAAAGCGAAACCGAGAGATTTTGAACACACCAGATGATAATTATGTGCACACGAGGCTAAGTGCTGTCTCTGCGCTAATAGTGCTCTTGTTGATGCTTTACACGTGTATATTCATTTCGCAGTCTCGCTTTTTTTGACGCCCACTTGCCAGGATTCACCCCACTTGCCCTGTTACAGGCTTACAGCAATGCCCAGGGCTAAAAAAGGCCAGCCAATGGTCTCTACTACCTACTAGAGCGCCCACCACCAGCAAATTTCTTCCAATTGGGGCTTCATCATTACTGTGCGGCGCGAAGACAGCTGGGACTTGGTGGCGGCTGGCTAATGCAGGCGTGATCGTGGGTGCAACGCTGCGACCGTATCCGACATCAATGTATACATCCTGCGCATTCGTATCTGACTGACCTGTTGGAGGATCGTGGTACAAGCATCTCTTTTGATTGACTGTGAGACTTTCACAGGATGTGACACATGACAAATATCTGAATGTCAGATTACAATTTAGATACTGTAGTAGCTGCTCGGACCTCTGCTCGAATTAAATAGCGGTGCAGCAAGAAACAAAATGCATCAGCTGGCTTTTATCTTGTTACTGATGATTGTTCCCATTTTGGGGGCAGTTGGAGATCAGTAGCCGCTAAATTCCATCGCGCGGGGGCTTCTTTTCAGGAAAGGCCTGGGCCGCTTTGACTTTGGCCATCCCAAAAAGCTTGGCCCCAGATCCTTTTGGCGTAGGGGGGCAGCCGCCACGACTACCTAGCAAGCAGTCTTGTACTTCCACGTCTCGAAGCTGTGCTGTACAAAGTCTCTGCATCACCCATCCTGCGGCCAGACTGTCTCGAGCTGTCTCCCCTTCACGCCTTTTTCTACACGAATGCACGCATATAGCAGCCCGACATTGGCATATTCTGACCACCGCGTACCTACGACGGCGACGATCTTCCAGAGGCGACCTCTGCCCCTCGCGCCTCGAGAAGCCCTGCCCTGACTATCAGGTAGCAGCTCCAAATTGTCATGACATTGCAGCGTCCGACGCCCGCAGACGAGCCGTTCAAAGTTGCCAAAGCAGTCCAGATGGCTGACGCTGCAGACACCAACGGGAGCGTGTCACCAGTCAATGGCAATGGACACCACCGCACTCTGTCGCAGCGCAGGGCATCTGCCCCCATGGCGCCGCCCTTTATGGTTTCTGCGCCGGGCAAGGTGATTGTCTTTGGAGAGCACTCCGTTGTATATGGCAAGGTGCGTTGGATATAAAGACACATGCAATCTTCCAAGCATGCAATCAATTGCTAACTGGTCATTTCTTTGCCGTGTAGCCTGCCATCGCCGCCGCCATTTCGCTACGCTCCTACCTCCACGTCACAACGCTGTCCAAGTCAAAGCATACCGTCTCGCTTCGCTTCCCCGACATCGATCTCACTCACTCCTGGGATATTGACAATCTCCCCTGGGCCCAATTCCAGCACCCAGACAAGAAAAAGTCATACTTCTCGTTGGTCACGCAGCTTGACCCCGAGTTATTGGCCGCCTTGCAGCCCCACATCGACGAAGTCTCCCCAGACAGGCCAGAAGAGATTCGAAAAGTTCACCGGAACTCTGTCACAGCTTTTCTCTATCTCTTCCTTTCTCTTGGGTCGCCACGATTCCCAGGATGCCTCTACACGCTGCGCTCCACAATTCCTATTTCTGCTGGATTGGGCAGCAGCGCTTCCATATCCGTCTGTCTAGCTGCGGCTCTGCTGCTTCAGCTGCGGACGCTCTCTGGGCCTCATCCCGACCAGCCTTCGGAAGAGGCTCGCGTCCAGGTTGAGCGAATCAACCGTTGGGCTTTTGTATCTGAGATGTGCATTCACGGGAACCCTTCGGGAGTTGATAACACCGTGGCGACCCAAGGCAAGGCGGTAGTCTTCCAGCGAACAGATTACAACAGGCCACCATCTGTACGTCCATTGTGGGACTTCCCCGAACTACCACTGCTCCTTGTGGACACGAAACAGGCCAAATCAACGGCAGTCGAGGTGGGCAAGATAGGAAAGCTGAACAAGACACACCCCAAGATCATTGGCCCTATCCTCGAGGCCATGCGCCACATCACAGATACTGCCTCTCAATTGATCGAGGACAAGGACTTCAACCCAAAAGACGAGGAAAGCCTACGGAGATTGGGTGAGCTCATGGCTGTCAACCACGGCCTGTTGAATGCTCTGAGCGTATCACACCCCCGCCTCGAGAGAGTGCGTGAGTTGATAGACCACGAGGGCATCGGGTGGACAAAGCTCACTGGCGCTGGTGGTGGCGGCTGCTCCATCACTCTGCTCAAGCCCAATGTGCCGGAAGAGAAAATCGCCAAGCTAGACAGCCAGTTTGAGGCCGAAGGCTACGAAAAGTACGGCACTACTCTTGGTGGTGACGGCGTGGGAGTCCTGTGGCCCGCCGTGCTGAAGAATGGCACCGAGGAGGACGAAGAAGGCGGCATGGAAATCGACGTGGACAAGTTCCTCAACGCGCAGGGCACTGAGGGCGTGGAGCAGCTGGTCGGCGTCCACGGCGATGGTGGTGAGCGAGAAGGATGGAAGTTTTGGCGAGTGGAGAGCGAGCAGCCAAGCCCCGTATAATGTCGAAGCTCGGAGGCTGTAGTGTGGTCTGGCATTGGGTCAATATCATGGCGGCAAACAGAACATGTGCGGGAAGAGGTTCAGTAGTACTGCTTTTCAACGCATGAGCATTGGGATGCTGCAATGGCGTTTGAGGAACCTTTTTTTTTTCTCTTCTAATTCTTTTTTCTTTTTCGCTGTATGATATAACAAAAATCATTTCTAATCACGGTTCTAGATACAATAGATTTAACGCATTTGATGACTTGACGTCTCGTCTCTAAAAGTAGAACACATTGTGCGGAGCCAACCAGTCACTACTCATATACAAGATCAAGTCCAAATTACATCTAGGCCACTTTAACTATTTCAACTCCGACAGCCGGTATTTCCAATACCCTTCCCGCACGGGGTCCCACTTCTCCGACAGTTCTCTCAGACACAGCTTGGCTTTTTCAATATCGCCCTGCTTGTGGTAGACTTCTGACATGAGGTCCAACGCATGCGAGCTCGTGACCTCCTCATCCTCAGTGCCCAGATTAGAAAAGAACTGCGAGGCAAATTCTCCCACCGTATCCAGTCCACGGCCACCTTTCGCCAAGACCCCGCGCAAGTACAGCCAAGAAGACTGATTCTGCGACGCAAGCTTAATCTTCTCCTCTGCGTACGCAATCTCCCTATCAAGAATGGCGTCTGGCACCTTGGGATCATACTCCGTAGAAGCACTGCCCTTTGTGGAATGGGACGGGTCCGAGAAGACGATGAAGAAGCGGTGCGACCATGCCGAGTTGTTGCGCAGGTCGTCCTCAATCATGCTCTGCGTGGTGGCGAGCTCAAAGGGGCTCCAGTAGTTGAGCTTCGTGATGAGGTACTGGCGGTACGACCACACATGGTAGTTCTTGGTGTCCTTGGCGAGGATCTTGGAGATGAAGTCGGTCTCGGACTTGGCAAACTGCTTGGTGGCCTCGGCGTCGGAGCTGAGCGTGTTGGCGAAGTGGTGGTCGAGGAGCAGCTGGCGGTGGTGCCAGATCTGGTAGTTCTTGAGGTGGTCCAGGGCGACTTCGTTGAGCCACTGGATTTCATCCGTGATGGAGAGCTTGAGGGCGGAGACGATTTTGAAGCGGTAGAGCCAGACGGTGTAGTGGCCTGGGTTCATGGCGATGACATGCTCTGTGAGGCGGAGGCAGCGAGGGGAGTACTCCTCGGAGGCCATGACGGCGCGGAGGTAAGAGACGGCTGGAGATGTGATGTTAGCTAGTCAGGCCTTCACTTTCCTCTCATACCATGCATTCTCAAGGCTTGTATAGTCATACCCTCAGCATAGTCGTCGGTATAGGCAATCCTCGCCAAGGCATCCTGAGGCTCTTCCTGCGGAATGGGAATCACATCGTCCCACTCCGGGTCGTTGCCAAGCGGTCCGGGAATCTCCCCGTAGAGCTCTCTCTTCAATGCCGCCATCTCTTGCCGCCTCTTCTTTTCCTGGTCGATATCCTCCTGCGGGAGCTCGGCGCCTGTGCTGCGAGCGGCTTCCCTCTTGAGCAGAAACTGTCGATGGAGGACGTTGAGCGCAGTCAGCTTCGCCTGGCTCAGCGATCGCTTCTTCAGCTCCTCGAATCTGTAGGTGCCAACGTCTCGGCCGTGCTTGTCTGTTCCCCAACTGTAGTTGTTCTTGAGGCGGCGGCAGGGGAGGCCTTCTTTGGTGACCTGCTTCCAGTACTCGCGGTCGGTCTTGTTCGAGAGCGATACCTGGCGGTTTGCGACGGGGAGGATCAGCCTCGAGTGGGTGTACGTCTTCTTTTCTGCCGGCGTCAGGCCAGGGAAGCCGACTTCTTCGAATCGCCGCTCGACGGGGTTGGTCTGGTAGTAGCGCTGCTTGGACCGCTCGCCAACAGTCACTGGAGGGGCATCAGGCGTCGCTGTAGAGGGCAGAGAGCCCGTGTTAGCTGGTGGTTTGCTGTGGCGTGTAGATTACAGCGTCCAATCACGCTGGGGGCGGGAGAACAATCGGTTCATGCTTGCCTTTGGACTCTGGGTTGGCGGCCTTTGCAGTGGCCTTTGGTTTAGGCGGCATGTTGGATGCTGCGAGGTGTAAATGCGAATGGCGGGGCTTTTTTTCTGAGCTGGAGCTCCAGATAATGCTGTCGCCTGCCGCCCGCGATGGGTCCGGACCAAATAGTGGCGCGGCGCCGAAAGAACAATGAGAACAATCGGATGGGGGAAGCGTTCAACTTTGCATTTATCGCTTGCATTGTGTATGAATTTTGGAGTATGTATCAATTGATGGCTTTTTTTGGACGGTTTTACATACTATGCAGTTTCTATGGAAATTATTCTGTTATGTACATACATACAGTACAGTATATTATACATAGTATGTTTTATATTAATATGTATTTATTTTATTATAGTGCTATAGAAGGTGGTGTCGCGGATTTGTTAGAAAACGAAAATACGGATCCATTTCTTTTGGGTTATAGCTTGACACTCCTACCAGCTAGCACTGGGGAGGTCCTGTTACAAGCTGCACAATGGACATAAGCAAAATCACTTTTAGCCTTATATTATAAGCAAAAGCCCTTCCTCTTTCACTTTCATCCTTTAAACCCCCCCCCCCCCCCCCCAATTCCACGTAGCACAAACTGTTTTAAGATTATACATTCTGTACGTAATTACGATAATACGTCGACCCAAACTACAGCAGACTGCGAGAAATCGGCATTCGAACATATAGCATTCCACCAGGCTTTTCAACTGACAACCGGCAATTTTCAATCAAGTACTCTTGGACTAGTGCAGTGAAAGGTAATGTTTTGGACTTCTGCAATAAAAATTTCCAGCGTGGGATAAGTAGCTCTATACACAGCAACAAAGAAGCTTCAAGATTGTTGAGCTATAACTTATAAAGAGTAATTCACCCCTTTTAACAATTAGGAAAGCGCCAAGAAGTGACTTACTTTTAAGTCATATTAATGCAAAGACTTGGTGATGGTATACCTAGTGAAAAATAACCACAAAGATATAAGAGCCGGGTTCTACTAATTATGTAACATGTATTATAAAGGAGATGGCAAACTCGTATTTAGATGAAAAACTACAATGCTCAGCTCAATGAGCGTGTTGCTACCCATATCAGGATGCTATAAATGAAATCCCAATAAGATAGTAAGGATGTAATCTCCCAGAATATTCAAGGGCAGGTTACGATATAAGCAATGGGGATACGCTAATACATATACGATGGCGGTCTGTATCGTCACCGATTGGTACTACAAACTTCACACCGGGACTCTAATCAAAACCTATTAGCATAATAGGACGAGCTTGGACCTCGTAAACAGAAGACCAGAGGTCTAACACACGCAACAACACTTGAATATTCCACCACGTTTTGACCCTGAGAAGCAATTTATATGTATTACTGACAGATTCCAAAAGTTCTATTCAAGAACGTATAACACTCATCTCTGTGTTGGGTGAGCGGTATCGCCTTTTTATGAGAGGTATGATTCTCAAGTTCACAGTGAAATCCCATGGGCCGCTGCCCACAAAGGACCCAATCCAGCGCTGGAAAAACTGCAGCGTACGCCTCAGCCTGTGCGAGCATGCGGTTCCGATGCGCTCTCTCCCAAATCTGAACCTCAGCTTCACTCTCTTCGTCCTCGTCCTGTTGATTCTCCATCATATCATGGGTATCAACAACTGAGGAGGTTGCTTCAATATCAAGATCTACCCGGGCTCTCGCGTCAGCGCGCTCACTTTCTCCCACTAGTCGCAGACTATAGTACTGCTCCACATCCATATGGCTAAATGATGAGATGGGATAAGTATCGCGAACTAGGGCTAGCATCTTGAGTCGGCTTAGAGGTCTAAGATGCTGGCGTAGCTTATCGTGGTCTATAAGCCACTGGTGTCTCCACCCAAAATTATTGCCAGCACGAAGACTTAGCCGCTCAAGTGACGCAATCGTACCGAGTGTCATTATTGCTGCTTCAGGAATGTGAAACTCGTGTGATGTGGTCAAATCACTCACGCCTTCTCCACCCCATGCTAAGGAGAGACAACGAAGGTTGTTGAAGCCACCTTCTGCTAGGATAGGGACGACAAGGCGGTCCAAGTGTGTAGTGTCACGTTCATGTACAAAGAGTTTGTGAACATGCTTGTGCTGTCTGATAAAACCTGCCACATGCATACATGCCTGGCTTTGGGAAGGTAATATCGGAATTATTAAGCTCTGGAGATCTCGTAATGCCTCGCACGCAACAAGACATTCCGCAAGCCTTCCCAAAGATATAGACAATTCAAGGTGCTTCAGTGGGGACGAAAGTAATGACGAGAACGTGCGAGGGCTGATAGAAACAGAGCCAAGCCGCAAGTATCGCAGGAGAGGAAAGGATGGAGGAGAAAGGCCTAACGAGATGCTGCCCTTTGACCAAATCCCCATATGCTGCCAACTCAACGACTCTAGTGTGGCAGCGCAACGTTGGAAAAGAGTTTCGAAGAAACCAGATATGGGATTTTCCAGCGCTTCAGTCAATGTGCGTTCCCGGATAACTTCTGACTCAGGCTGATCTGCATCCCAACCGCAAGCCAGCTCAACATCGAGGTCAAGAGAACGAAGAGGCCACAGGGCAGGAACCAGAGGCGGTTCCATAAGCCAAAGTTTATCGAGTTTAAACCTTTTTAACCTGACATGTTGGGCGGAACATCGAGAGACCTCTTTGAGAAAGTTGTCATCCACCGAGAATGGGTCTTCCCAAGTAAAGACCTCAAGATTGGGCATTGCATAGGTGATAACCAATGTGGAAAGCTTCCGTAATGCAATATAATGTGCCTTGGCTTCTTGTCGCAACTTATCTCGCTGCTCCTGAGAATATAAATTGGCTCTCTCGCTAAAAATTGAGTTGTGTAGTTCTTCATAGCATGCTGTGACGCACTCGGGACGCGATGCAAATGTAACTCTACGCACACACACGCCAATGGGGAATGTACGTGTCGTCAGATCTGTTTTGCGTAGAGCTTCCTTTGCTAAATGCACGAGAAGCTGGTGTGATTGATTGCTGTAGTCGAAATGGATCTCCGCAAACTGACAGGAACGGGCGAGATAACGACAATCGCTGTTTACTAGCGCAAGGGAAGCTAAAGCTGATTTGTCGTCGGCAAGCAAGTCGACTATATCGGCTAGAATCTCCGAGGGCATCTGGAAGAGCCTGCAATGGGATTCACGCTTTCGACCTTGCATGATGATATCCAGTAGAAGACACCGCCTTGTGCCCGTATCTTTGCCAAAGTCATCTCTTTCATTGCCACTAAATGCTCCTATCATTAAACCGGCAATATCTTGATCCATGGTGACGGGACGATGGCGAAAAAAAAGCAGCTTATAAGATTGATGTAAAGGTGAAGGAATAAAGACTTAGTGTATGTTAAATATTCTTTCCCCTTGGGCCCCGTTTGCCCTCAACCTCGAAATATCCAGTGTCGATTGGGCCACAATAGCTTTGAATGAAAAGAATCGCCTAGTCAATCATTCTAATCCCGCAAAATTACCTCGAAAGGTTTATGCAGAAACCACCTCGGGCGAGATAATTAAGGTAGAAGAGCGGGGTTACTGCCCCGCACTT
The DNA here is from genome assembly GCA_030708095.1 of Trichoderma sp. CBMAI-0020. Taxonomy (NCBI): domain Eukaryota; kingdom Fungi; phylum Ascomycota; class Sordariomycetes; order Hypocreales; family Hypocreaceae; genus Trichoderma; species Trichoderma sp. CBMAI-0020. Next base: position 1,516,813 of record JAJNCI010000007.1, read on the forward strand.
GCTCTGTCAGGATTCTATAGGACGGGTGCATATATATAACTCCATTTCTGTTGGCTGCTGCAATATTGTGTCTGGCGTATATATGTAAGCTCCGGTAGTATCTTATATGTACATCCCAAAAGACGGTGTTATATTAAGCACTTCAAGCAACTTTGGCTCTAATGATCTAGTAGCTGAGTTAATTACCTTTGTCTCACAATTACCCTTGGCTTAGATTACTGAGGCTGTGTGTTGAATTAGAAAGTTAGGAAGCCATAGCTATAAGTATAGGCGGGCTCCATTTTGCAGACTGGAATTGTATTCTATAGTTGCTTATTAAAGTTAAGTGTAAAACCGCGACACCCATTTCACCTTCTACTACACAAAGATACGACCTACTTCAGTCTGTTAGGAATAATGCCCGTCTTTCTTGGGGTTGGCTTAAGCAGTTGTATGCCGATGCGGGAACATCCTATATTCACTGAATTGAATGCTGAAGAAGTCATGTTTCATATAGCCAAGAGATAATATGGACACACATTGGAGCAAAAATCATGGCTTGATCAGGCACGAATATAAAGAGCTGGGTATAAGATAATGTGTTATAATTATAGGTAGCTAAGAGTGAAATAAGCCCTCGTAATTGCTTTTAACATGCTCGGGGTGGGTATGACATGACTTCTAACACAAGCTCTCAGACTTTTATACTTGACCACCTATTGTTCATTGCAAATGACACCCTGTCCAGCCTGGATGAAGTGAAAATATCAGTAAATGCTCGAAAATGATGAGTAGTTACCGCATCTATGTATGAATCAACGTACCAATCCAAGAGTGCAGCAATTGAGCTTGGAGGCACCATGGCAACCGTCCTGGCCAACTATAGAAAGGGAGAAATATTAGCCATCGAGTTTTCTTACATGGTAACTCAGAAGGAATAAATATAAAAGAAGCCCATACCGTTTGTGCAATCAAGGGCTAGCAGGCCAAGGACATTGGTGCTGCAGCACATGGGAGTGCTGTTGGTCAAGCCGCCGGGGCAGGAAAAGGTGCTGCGGGCAGCGATGTTGTGAGATTTGGTCTCGGTGACGGGGGCGGCGAGGCTCAAGGTGAAGAGAGCGGCAGCAATAAACAGCTTCATTTTGGCGGATTTGAATAAGAAGTAGAATGGTTGAACGTTTATTGTAATTATGGTATTGAGTGTACAGGAGATGATATCTTTGCGTTTCGAGATGGAAGAGCTGACTTATATACATGTTTCCAAGCCAAGGGACGTCTGGCATTGGATCATCACAATCTCGTGTGATAGCTCTGGGCTATTAAATGTTTCGGTCAGTTTCAGTTTTCTCCTATGATGCACTTATAGTAGATCTGCTTTTATATGGCAACGCACTAGATATTCTCGCTCGAGACTGTCCATCTCAAAGGGGTAAGCAGGAGGGAGATAGTAGCATCGCTATTCGCATAGTCTGTAAAAGCCATGGCTCTTCCGGAAAGGATCATTCAGCTATGGCTCCCTTGCAGCCAGCCTAGTGTATTGCAAATTATCTCTTTCGCCCAGATGCAGTCGAAGGAGTATCTTTGCCTACCATGTGGCACCGCTCTCCCGGTTCTTCGACATTGGCCTGTCTGAGACACCAAGCGGAGTCTAATAAGACAAAGTTCCTCAAAGATGATTATCGCCCAGTTGAATCAAATGGCCATACATCGATTGACACTTCTTGTAACTACATCACTTTATATATCTTTAACGCTAATATATTTGAATGACATGCATTACGTATTTGTGATGCCTATTGTGAATTTTATGTCTTTATTTTGAGGTTCTATATCCTATCACAATGAATTTCATCCTTTTGCGTGTATCCGTTCTTGAAGAAGCTACAGGCAGCAAGTATGTCGATCAAGCTCCTGTGCTTATGACTTTCAGATAAAGCTCAAGCAAAAGTCAGGCCACCAAGCGGCTACCCCAAAGACCGAGACCACAAAGGATCACACACAAATCTGTATGTGACAAACACAAATAGGGCGTCACCCCTGCTCGCAGCGGTCTGCATGCCCTATTGTATGCATGTACTTGTTTTGCGGTCTCTGCCCCTCTGATAACAACTTGACCACGGCGACTATGCGCCATCCCAGGCTATAGTAATTGTGTGGATAGCCCAGAGCCACGAAATTGTCATTCAGAATATATCGTCTGCCCAAATGGTCTCAAGACGATGCTCGAAGTGTGCTCAATCCCTGCTCGCGTACGAGGGTCTTAACTTGAGGTTGGTCTCTCGTAGCGCGCGACTTTCAGGTGAAAGAGCACAGGTCGAACATCGTCTTGAGACCAACCTCAGCTGTATAGTGAATAAATGATCCTGTGCATGTGTGTGCGTATGTATGGGTTTCTCAGTTGTGTCTCGACCGATGTAACGTCTCAACATTCAACAGCTTTGACAATTGGGATGTTTAACAGCCAATTGCCAAAGCTGTTGAACATTGAGATGTTACATTGGTTGAGCGTGTCCACTCTCAAAGAGCGCGGAAGTTTTGCGACATAATGAGCCATCTTTTCAATCCTCGTGCCGGGTTTCGCGCCATCGAGTCCCAGTTGGGGGTCAGCACAAAAGTCTCGTTGAACATCTTCTGTGGTGCCTCCCTCCCCTTGCCGAAGCGGACTTTGCCCATGGTCGTGACGACGATGCTCATCTTCCGTCCACTCTTTTCGTTCTTTTCGCTCTCATACACAGTTTCCGGAGCCCCATATTGGAATGAAGGGTTGATAATGTGCGTGTCGAACGACTCTATCTCGTAATGCACATTCTCGCCTTGGGTTTCGAGCAGCTTGGAGTACTCCTCCGGGGTAGGAACGACAGAGCCGTTGATGGAGATGTCGGCCGGGATCGAATATCGAGAGGACGAGTTGATGTAGAAGGTTTCAAGTTGGGCACGGGTGTTTATGGCTTGATAGTAGTTGTTGACAAAGATCTCAGCAGCTGAAATGAGGCGCCGTCAGTAATAGAATCCAAAGCTCCGTGAACGTTGAAACGCACCATCGCTGGAAGCTTTGACTTCTGTATCCGCGTCTGGCAACGGCATAGTGACTTTATATCGCCCGTAGCGTTAAATATATATATATATATATATATATTTTTGGAAGATCTGCTAGGGCTGTTCGTATTGCTTCTGATAGCAACTATGAGGCGTCGTTCAAGCCCAACTCGCGCAGACAAAAAGTTCCAGCCTAGCTTGTCATGACGTGAAGTGCTGCCCCGCAGTTATCAACAGACTGTCTACAGTTATCGTCATACCGACTCGCACCATTCACACTGTATCATGCAATTTCACCACCCATCTCTGCGTCTTGCTCTAATCAAAGCTCGCCGTGGGTGTCGCAACAATGCTGCTCCCATTCAGGTCGCGGGCCCTCCCAGGGCTGCGGCAAGCTCAATCAAGGCTTGCCTTGCGATCTGGCTGGATCTGCTCCAGCTGTCGAACATCCCCGGCTGCCGTGCAACGCTGGAGCAGCTCTCAGAGCTCTGCGGGGTCCTCAAGCGAGAAGCCGTACTATATAACGACGCCAATCTTTTATGTCAATGCCGGTAAATATAATTGGAATTGGACAAGGTTTACAACGATGTGGCTAACATGCCATACAAAAAGCTCCTCATATTGGCCATTTATATACCATGGTTCTGGCGGATGTCATCAAGCGCTGGCAGCAGATCAAAGGTAAAGAAGCGTTTTTATGTACGGGAACGGATGAGCATGGAATGAAGATCCAGAGAGCTGCGCTGAAGCATGGAATGGAGCCAAAGGAGTTTTGCGATGGAAACTCAAATAAATTTCGAGAATTGGTGGCGGCTGCCAATATCTCGAATGACTTCTTCATTCGGACGACTGACCAAGAACACAAGGACGCAGTAGCAGAGTTCTGGCTGCGCTTGAAGCATTCCACTCCCGAGAGCCTGGGGCTATACAAAGGCTCCCACGAAGGCTGGTATTGCGTCAGCGACGAGTGCTTCTATCCTGAAGACTTGGTGCGACCCAGTATTGCGCCTCAGACTGGAAAGAAGATTATGGTTAGCACTGAGACGGACAACGAGGTGGAATGGATCAAGGAAGAAACCTGGTTCTTTCCATTGTCGAAATACAAAGATGCCTTGTTGAAGCTTTACGATGAGAATCCCGGCTGGATCAAGCCTGCTCATCGAATGGCCGAAGCAAGAGGGTGGATTGAGAATCATCTTGAAGATCTATCGGTTACAAGGCCAGCTTCTAGGCTCAACTGGGGCGTATCTGACCCCGAGGATAAGAACCAGACTATATATGTGTGGGTGGATGCTCTTATCAACTACATTACTAAAGCTGGATACGGAAGCAGATGGCATACAGCAAAAGACGACATGGGAATATGGCCGGCCGACCTGCAGGTTATTGGAAAAGACATTCTGCGCTTTCACACAATTTACTGGCCAGCTTTGCTCATGGCTCTTGGATTGCCTGTCTCAAAGGGCTACCTTTGCCACAACCACTGGACCATGTCCAACCGCAAGATGTCCAAGTCACTGGGCAACGTTGTGAATCCGTTCTTTGCCATTCAGCGATGGGGCATCGATCCTCTGCGATATTTCCTTATGCGCAACGCAACTTTCCACAAGGACATGAGCTACTCTAACCAGATAATTGGTACCGTCTACATGAAAGAGCTGCAGGCAAATATCGGCAATCTATTCTATAGAATCGCAAAGCCAAAATCATCTGTGAGATGGTCGACACTGGAAGCTGTAACAGCCTTTCGCAATGGAGAACTGAACACTTGGGCCGAAAAACATGACAAAGATAGTTTTGATGCAGTCTACTTTAGCTTGGAAAGCCACTTGTCCGAAAGTCCGGAAGCCTTCTGTAAGGAAATGGACGACTATGACACGAGTGCCGCGATCCGAGTGATTTTCGAGCTTCTGAGAGAGGTAGGGTTGACTGTGTAGACATACACATTTGGAAAGATGCATAAATACTAACGATATGGCAAATTAGACCAACCGCTACGTCTCAGATACCAAACCTTGGGATCTAGTCAAGAACCAGGATCCAGAATCTCGTGTCCTGCTAAACTGGGTAATCTTCAACAGCGCAGAAGCACTGCGCATTGCTGGCATTTTGCTCCAACCAATCATGCCGACAAAGGCATCAGAGTTACTGGACGCTCTTGGAGTCCGACCTGATAGGCGTACCGTTGAGTTTGCTGCCAAAGGCAAGGACGCCGACTATGGCACTGAGTCTAAGCCCGCAGAGCCAGCGCCTCGCATGAGCAAATGGGATACGATATTCCCTCCAACTGCCAGTGCAGATCTTTCAGATGATGAACTGCTGGAGCACTTGAGGGTTGCGTTGTTAGATAAGACCAGAAACAAGATGAACCAGATGGCTGAGCTATTGGCCATGGAGGCGCGCATGGGAGAGGAGGCCGTCGCTAAGTTATTGGCCGAGACACATGCCGCCAAAGTTGGCGCATAATAGCCATGAGCTAGAGTAGTTGGAGTTTTGTATAACTTGCCGGTGTGCGCGGCACTGTATAAGATATGTATGATATGATCAGGAATTGTAGACTAGATAATAAGTCTCCAACTAGTAAATAAAAATATATCGAATGTGGAAATATGAAATTGAAATTGAACCACAATTTTTGGTTTGCATGTGTGGAATATTGCGACTGTTGTTTTGTCTCATTTGTTAGTGGCGTGCCCAAATTCACCTTCACTTTTGAGCCGATGCAGCTTAATACCGCTCTGCTACAGACTTTTCACTCTTCACACTGAGCCACCCATACAAGCACGGCCTACGAGCAGCAACGATTCAGCATGAAAATCAACGAAAAAATAGGTGTGAAGAATTTTTATATACCGTGCTCTGCTCATTGAATGCTAATTGGGTGTAGCTATCTCAACGAGTAAAGTTTTACTGGTTCCATATGAAGCCCACCAGGTGCTCACATATCATGGCTGGATGCAAGACCCGGTACTAGATAATCCCTTCCAGCTTGATGTTTATTTTGCAAGTTATTAATAGCTGCGTAGGCCATCCAAGAGGTGACTGCATCGGAACCCATGACCTTGGAGGAAGAGTACGAAAACCAGCATTCGTGGCGGACGTCTCACGATAAATTGACGTTCATTGTCTGCGAGCCCTTAAGTGGAGAGCAACGAAATGATGCACGAGTAATTACAGCCAAAAATGACGACTCGCCGGACAAAATGAAGGGAGACGTCAACTTTTTCTTATACTTGGATGACGATGACGATGAAGATGGCGCTGAACAGCAAGAGGGCAGCCATATACGGCTGAGGGGCGAAATAGACGTCATGATAGCCGGGCAACAACATCGCGGCAAAGGCGTAGGAGAAGCAGCAGTGCGCACAATACTGGCGTATATACGGAAGAATTTGACAAGTATACTACAGGAATATGCACAAGGCGAGAATTTAGACAAAGACAAGATACAGCTGGTCGGTTTGATGGCAAAGATTAAAGAGGACAATACCGGAAGTAGAGGACTGTTCAAGAAGCTTGGATTCAGGCAAGAGGGAGAGGCGAATTACTTTGGAGAGGTGAAGATGGTGATGAGCTGGGAAGAAGTTGAGGGTGTGGGAATGGCAGATGGGTTAGAGTATCGCGAGGTGGCATATATGATGCAGAGCCTTGGATGGGAAATGGCTACGTGCAATCGGGTATCTCACTTGCTATATCAGTAGGTTCAATTTTAAACAAGAAATGCATCATTGAATACGTGTTTTTATGTCCTTGGAAGTAGAAATAATTGACTGTCATTTATAGAACTCCCTCAGTCATTCTAGATCAAATCTACTCAGTATGAAACGACGATTTGCGACCTTCAGACCCATTGGAAACCACACATTGATTCTATAGCTCACATATAGGCTTTCCTTGCAGCTATGAACTGTGAGATTCGGCCATGTGTGTTGTGCGGTGTGCACATATGTGTCCGTGAGAAGTGGAGGGAGTTTCACAGCGATTTTGACATACCCCAAGCCCGTGTTTATCCTCAGAGATTAAAATAGGCGGGGGTATTACGGGCTATGAATAGCTGCACGCCCCTCCATTTTCTTCACAGCAATTTTAGCTTCCCTCAAGACCTTCTTTCCCAAGATCCGGAATGCTACTTGAACAACATGAGCAACAACTTACAATGTCATCTACATTATAGCACTGCTTACAAACGAAATGTGGTTCATTGATATCTGTAGCTTCATTCAAAGTTTGGGGAGAATTATATCAACTTTCAGATTCTAAGACTAAAGTACAACATTTTTCTGTCATGTCCGTGCCTATGATCACCAGTAGAGGTATTGTCAGCTTCAACTTGGGGCGGACTACTACTTCACAGCAATTTTGACCCTCTCCAAGGCCTTGATCTAGCTAGGATTGTGATTCGCTCAGTTCGCGGCTGCCTATTCAGAGGATATTATCATGCCTTGTGCTGCTGTGCATGTACATATATGTGGCGTGTCCATCTACTATAGGTAGGTAACCCACCCCTGTAACCTGACTTAGAGCAGCAGTCAGTTTCCTTTCGTGCGTGGCAAGAAAATACTCGTCCAACCATTCACAGCATTTTTACCTCTCCTCAAGGCTTTTATATAACAAGGATTGCGATTCGCTTAGTTCGCAGCTACCGATTCAAAAGAATTTCAACATGCCTGATATTCTCAACTGAATTGGCTTGTACTCTCGCTAGCCCCATGTACCAAGTAGTTTGGCTGCTCCAGGGTCTTTCACAACATTTCTCATTCTCTCCAAGGCTCTGTGTGTAGGGCAGGTAGTAGGTAGTAGATAGGTCAGTATCTAGATATTTACAATAACATCGACTCTGCCAAATGCCATGATGCATTCGCACTGTGTTGTCTATCATAAAGATTTTTCATCTTCACCAAGGCCTTGGTATAGTCAGATTCATGACCCGCTGAGTGTTTTATTAGTAGTTATTACACCCGACTCTTAGGAAGACCTTATGAGATTAACGCCTGCCCTTGAAATCCCCTATACATCCACTCCTTTTCCAACAATTTCCACCGTCCCCAAGGCCATAAGCTAATCGCATTGTGATGCCTTTTTCACAGCATTCTAAACTCTCTTTAAGCCTTCGGAATCACTAAAGTATGCCCCTGCTCATTCTTGACCGGCATACTTCACAGCATTTTGAACTCTCCACAACGCTTTGGATATAATGAGTTTGCGACTGCCTATTTATTAGAGTATACTTTTACTGGTCCCACACAGTTTAGCTGACACGCTATTACTGTGGAAGGGTCGAGCACAGCATTTTTAACTCTCCCCAAAGCCGTAGGCTCCTTGATGCCCCCACCATGGATTAGCGTACGACACTTACCAGCTGCAGCCATTCGTCGCCAACTGTCAAGCCCGAACCTCCAAAAATTCAACGCCAAGCTACTCTCACCACCAAGCCTCGGAATCGCAATCGCCGCTTCCAACAAACCCGCCAATTCACCTCCACATTCTCTCTCCCACCAGCGCTCGCCACATCCAACGAGTCGCCTTCCTTTCCCTCACAATGCATTCCATCATCCGCCTTGCGCGGCCTCTCCTGGCCCCGCGCATCTCGCCCCTCTCGCAAAGGTACGTCTAAAAAATCCTCTCCAACATCATCCAAAACTTCAATTCAGCTAACCGGATTCCAGGACATTCTCATGCCTCTCTCCTCTCCGACCAACCTTGACCTCCACCTTCCGACCCAACAACTCCTTCACTCCTTCACCCACAGCTGCCGCTACAGCCTCACCAGCCGAAACGACAACCGCAGATGTCGTCCCCAAAACAGCGCTCTCCATGCATCCCTCTCTGCAGGGCGCCATGCAGCTCCGCTTCGGACCCCGAAATACCATGAACGGACACACTAGATTGGTGCAGAAGCGGAGACATGGCTGGCTGAAGAGGACGAGGAGTAAGACTGGCCGAAGGATCTTGCAGAGGAGGAAGCTGAAGGGCCGGAGACACGTTGCGTGGTGAAGACGTTTTTACGTCAAAACGGGGAAGTATATGACGACGGATGATCAAAAAGAAAAGAAGACGGGATATTTGTCGATATATATGGGTATTTACATCCTCCGGCATGGGGACTGGGGAAGTGTATAAAAGGGAGCATCTAGAGGTACAGATGTGTTATTGTATTGTACTACTACTTTCACGCCAAGACTCAAAAACAACAGTAAAATCAACGAGATCAAAAAAGCTCGTCAATTGCTCAAATATGTCCATCATTTCGACTCTTTACATCTACACCGGCCCAGTGACACCAGTCTCGCACTTTAGTGTATCGGTATGGCATACAATTCTCAGATTATCACTGGCCTCTCCAATCCACACCTTGTACCCTCCATCTACCGCGGGAACTGTCCAATCTTGGGCCACCACATCCCATACACTCAGATCCTTCCTCGTGAGCGTCAATGTCACCGTCGTAGACGCCCCCGGCGCCAATTCCTGCGTCTTCTCAAAGTCCCGAAGCTGGATAATCGGCGTGTCATAGGCGACGTTATCCGGAAACTCCAGGTAAGCCTGGACAGATGCCTTGCCGGCAAAGAGATCGCCCGTGTTTTGGACAGTCACCGCAAGAGTGTATGCAACGTCCCAGAGCGCAGGATTTCCTCCCTGATCGCCGCCGGAGCGAGGACCGGGTTTCTGGACAGTGGAATAACCAGGCGGGTAGGCATATTTGCCATTCTTTCCATCGGAAACAGCGCTGTTTGCATCACTCTGGGAGAGCCAAGAGTAGATGTAGCGGGGAATGGAATTGAAGCCAGACGGCGCAACGGCTTGCGTTGCGGAGGGGATGGCTTGTGAAAAGTTGAGAATGCCGCTTTTGGCAGGGCGAGCAGGAGGATATGAGCTTAGCTGAGTGACTTTCCTAATTGACGCTGCCGTGTAAGTGAAATTTGTATAGCTCAAACCATGGCCAAAGGCGTATCGAGGTTTGGTTTTGTTCTTGTTGACCCAGCGGTAGTCAATATACAGGCCCTCAGTGAAGGGGTCTTGAGGTTGGTTTAGGAACTCTGAATTGATAAGCGTAGTGACGCTACTTGGCATATCACTCTCAGCCTTGGTAATGGTATAGGGCAAATGTCCACAAGGCGAGGCATGACCAAAGAGGACGTTTGTCAACGATGTTCCAGCCTCTTGGCCGGGCAGATGAGCAACGAGGACGGCCTTGACGGATGGGAGATCAATCCAGTTCTCAAGAACGAGAGGTCCGACAGTGTGAATGACAACAACGACGTTGCTAAACTTGCTGGCGGCGCTTTGAACGAGCTTATCACCATTATACCAGGCGTATAAGCCAGACGCATCACGGTCACCATGGTTGCCTTCAACGGTATAAGTGTTCTCGCCGGCGTCTGATGAGATGAATACAACGGCAACATCGCTAGCTGCGACTGAGCCAACCGAGGGAAAGCTATCAGTGTTGTAAAACGTGACGTTGCTCGCCTCCGCCGTGATGGCTGTGATCGGATCATCCAGATAGGGGTAGTCGACAGTGCCGGAACCCCAGCCCTGGCCAAGAGTGCCTGTATTGCAATTGCGATCCGTACAAGCGTTAGGGCCAGCAGAGTTCTTCTGAGCGTCGGTGCCAAAGACTTTGAGATGCTGTGAAGGCGACATGGGAAGAATGTTGTCGTCGTTCTTCAACAGGGTGATGGCATCCTGAGAGATTTGCCGAGCAATCACGTCGTGATCAGCTTGGACTTGAACAAAGTCGTTTGTAACTCCGGACGGAGAGTTTGGCCACGCGGCAGGATACAGAGGATTGACTGCAGCACCGGAATTGGTATCAAAGTTGGTCGCCGGGTAGCCCTGATCCTGGCCCATTTGGTACCACGCCGCAACAATGCGCGTAGCCGCGTCGTTGAGCCGATCCATGGGCACCGAGCCGTTGAGAGCAGACCGAGTAAGCTCGTACATCCAGTAAGAGTTTCCAAAAAGCGGGATTTGAGTGTCGCCAGGCATGTCCATGTCGAGGCCAGCAATGGCGGAGGCGACGCCGGACATGTGCGCGAGCCAATCAGTCTGGGTGAAGCCCTGGAAGCCCATCTCGTCTTTGAGGAGGTTGTTGATGAGATATGGGTGCTGGGAGCATGCAGTATTATTGACCTGTGGTGATGAATCAGCTCATTTGAACTCGTCAAACTCAGTTTGAATTTACTTACTGCATTGTATGCCATCATGACGGAGCCAACGCCTGCTCGAATGCTTTCGGCGAATGGCCAGGCATAGAGTTCATGCATAGTCCTGTCGTCTATTCATAACAATCATCGTCAGCTATCATTAGCTCCTCACAATTATATTTACTCACCAAGATTCGAGCTGTATGCATATTGGAAGGGATTGTACATGCGGTACATCTCCTGCTCGTTGCCGATAAAGTGCTTGATAGTTGCAATGACTCCCTGCTCCTGAACGCCTTTGATCGTCTCTCTTGCACCAACAGCTTGAAGCACGGGATCGGCTCCAAAGCCCTCCCAGTTGCGGCCACCCTTTGGCTTGCGGCCAATTGGCCCAACCACCGGTCCCAGCCAGACGTTGACTCCCTTGCCACGATTCTCCTTTCCAATGGCCACGCCGCGTTGGTACATGAGAGACTTGTCAAAGGTTGCACCAACCGTGATGCCGTCCGGGAAAGCTGTGACATTGTCGGCATGTCGCACACCCGCGGGACTATCATTGAGGCACAACTGGGGAAAGCCGACTCGAAGTGCTGACCCTGTGTTTCCGGCACATCGTCTTGAATATGCCACAGCAGAATTAGCTTCATGTTTGTTTCAGGTTACACTCAATCGGCTTGCTATATCAGAACCATGACAGTTTCTTTCCGTGAACAGAAACTGCTTAGTGGTGTGCTTACCCTGTCAAGAAGTCGGTCAGCATATAAAATCTCATACATCATATTACAATTGTATCATTACAGAAGAGACGCTAACTACTAGTACAATTCACCACGTATAAAGAGCTCATGCTTACCCATGTATATTCCAGTCCCTGCAGTGATATTCGTCTTTTCTGCCAGCGTCATAGAGTCGACAAGAGCTTTAGCTTTGGCATAGCTGTCCTGCCAATCGGCCACCCATCCGCCATACGGCGCAGGATAATACGGCGGCACATAATAGCTAACCTCGGCCGAGTCTCTGGCCGACAACTGCTCATTGTCTGTGTCGGCGATGGCTCCGGCGGATCCAAGCGAAGCGAGGCTGGATAGAAGACAGATGGCGGCGGTGGGCACCCCGACCCTATCGAGAAACGGGGCCATGATGCCAATGCCCAAGGGAGGCAGCCGGCTAACAAGATATCAAAAGATACGAGATCCTATTGCAACGGGCGCTGTTGCTCTCGCGTGCTCATGAAGGCTTCACGCAAAAAAACAAGGATCAACAGAAAGGCTGCCCAACGCCAATTGACAGGGACAAGTTACGGAAAAGTCATCTCAATGGCCGAAGACGGTCAATTGTTTCCCTATAAAGAGGGCCCTGGACCGCCCCAGGACAGGAAAGGATGGCTGAGCACTTGCACTCCATCATCGGCTCGGGGCCACGATAAGACGATCGTGACCCTCCTGCTTTAGACGAGGTCGGACGAGCCAAGACTCAGACATGCCTGTCACGAACATGTAGAGCGGTCTATTCTCCTCCTTTTTTTACATGCTTCGTTCCTTATTTTCCCTTTCATGCGTTACGTGTGACTTGAGCACTGCCCAAAGCAGGATTAGTAGCGCCAGAGACATGCAAGGGACTGAATGAGGGAAGAAAAGAGGCGAGCTGAAGGGACGGAGCAATCAACTCGGGCTATTTCTTTATCCATACCTCTGCCAAGAGCTGAGCGGTGGTAACACACATTGTGGTATTTGGCTGCGATAGACAACACTAGCACCCTCGTGTCTCAATAGTGCTGTCATGCGGCAAACGCCAGGTCACCGCCTCCAGCCCAAAGCCGCACGAATGGGATGGTCACAATGGCCACTTTTTTCATACTGTCAGGCATCGATCATTGGGCTCGGTGAAATGTCTCGTCGAAAATCCGTGGTGGAGTGGCGGCTTTCTTCTTTCTGCATTCCGTAACGAAAGACAGGCGGGGGAATCCCGCTCTGGTTACGACAACGGCTGTGGACTTGTTCGTGTTTGCAGGGATCAGAGGGAAAGCTAAGAGACCGGAGAGATTCTGGGGAAAGCAGGCCGATGGCGGGGGAAAGGCAATTGCGTGGAATATCCAGCAGTAGTCGTATTGATAATTGATGTTACCGCAAGCAGGCAAGGTAGTAGTAATGACAAGCACTGAGGAGCTGGAGAATGGACGTATCGTCGAGACGCCCAAATCAAGGGCAACTTCTTTGGCGGTACAACAGCCAAGCCTAGCGGGGAAATCACAAGGAAAAAAAACAAGACAAAAGCCACCAGACAGGCGCGGATGGCCCTCGGTTCAAATAAAAGCTGCCAAGGGCTATTCCATCGAATCTACGCTTTAGCGCCCTGCACGATGATCTTCTTGGGAGTTGACAAGAACGTGAGGGTGTGCAGCCCTTACGCTTTGCGCTTTACGCCTTGCAGTATGCACCGCGTGGTTGTTTGCCCGTTCCGGCGTCGGTGCTGACTGTACAACTGCTCATTGTTTTGAGTCTGTAGAGAATGTCGTATTGCGCCTCAATGAAGCATGTCAAAGCTCGGGTCAGTCAGCATGTATGAAACACTTGCACGTCCCAAAAGCGACAGTTGCGGCATGTCGAAACCAACAGCAACGGTATTTGATGCCGGACAGGGGTGGTCCCGCTGCCGCAGCAGAAGGATTCATATCCGCAAAAAGACTCAGTCTGTTGTTATAAGGTTGCAGTCTGTTGCTGCGACCCTGTAAACGGTAGGAAAAGAGACGGTTTCGGGTGGCTGGCCCCTGGGCAAAGGCCAGTTCATACGAAAAAATGCTTCGTTGGAGCCTAATTAATTCCACCGACGAGTACATGCGGTCCGATTGCCGATATGTTGAGCGTCTTTGAGGCCTGTCAAGGCTCAATCCCAGTCTACTCTGGGAGTGGATTATCACTCGCTCCAGATTCTGCCGGTGATCTACATGCAGCTTTTTTATTCAATCAGCTTCTATGTAGAATATCTGATACAGTAGGTGGAAAGCCGGATTTGACCTATATTAGCAACACAGCGTTACCTACCTAGTCTTTTCACTTGTATATTTTGATTTCTCTTCTCTATAAAGATGCCTAGTAACGAGTCCACTGCGGGTACTGGAGCTTCTTTTCGAGCTGCCGTTTGGAGATGATGTCCGAAGCCAGGTGTCGGCCGAATGGCTTTTGTAGCTCGTAGAAAGAGCCACCTAGTGTTAGTCCGGTAATTAGTCTATCAGCTAGAGGAAATGGATGTACAAGTATAGTGATTGTTATGGTTTATGAGCCAAGACACATGAGCTCTAGATAGCTACACTTACACGGAGATTAATAGCAGTAAGCTGTAAGCCCCAGAATGAGAATAGAGGAAACGGATCTCAGTCTGCCTCTTCTTTACGCCAAATGTACCTTTTGATTCTTCATGTCTTATCTCAGTCACCATTGTGACCATGAATAGCGTCCTTCTCAACCAACATGCCCCCCCGGCAACAATTATCCGATTTCTCCTCGTCGAGCTGCAAATTCGACCCTAGAACAGAACTTCCATCACCCCGCAACGCCACAGCAAAAGATCCCGCTCTAATGCCGGCAGAGCCCTAGCCAGTGTTAGTCTCTTCCACTAAGAAGCCCAGAAAAAACACCAAGCAATGTCATTTGACGAGATTGCCGCCGACAACGTGGGCGAGCGTGCTATGATACAGCTGATCCCTCCAGCTGCCGTATTGCGTAAACATACGCACAGCTGCTATAAGAGGCTGATACAAGATGAGAAACTGCCATCGATGCTCCCTGTCGTCATGCCGCATTGGTTCCAGGGGACAAATGCTTGGCAGGGCCACGATATACACCTTTCCATCGCCCTTTGCAGATCCCCAAAGAAGAAAGCACATGGTATAGTGAGTGCTGATAACGCAGCCTCTTGCGCTGCAAATGCCACCTACCGCGTCCGTAGCGCTCTAGTGTCGATCCCAGATCCTTGGACGCATCTCCCACCCATTTTAAACATCAACAGGCAAAAGCGCCGATCATTCACACGCATTCATAGCCGCCCTGCTCTTTGTTTTTTTGTCTTCGTCGACTCTGCCACCAATCGTCTTTCACGATTCCGTTCCGAGATCTCCATTCGGCGCCCTCATCCTTGCCTCCTTGGGAAGTTCTGCCGAATCTCCGAGCCTCCAAATCAGTTCTCATCCTGCACTCTTGACAAAAAGTCTCTTCTTCTTATTCATCCTATTTCTCCATTCGGAGCATCTCCGGTGCCGCTCGTTCCTTTTCCATCTTCCAAAGAGGCCTTTTCAAGCCCAACTAAACTGCATGTAGACACCGGCAAGAGTAAAATGGCCCCTCACATCGTGGAGAACTGCGGAGTTGGCTGGCGGTTCACGCACGCACTTTGGACCCATGATACGCAAACGACAGAAGAAGGAGAAGAAGAAGAAGAAGAAAAGAGGCGTAGCTCATTGTGAGACGCGCGCATGCTTCATGGCTTGCCCGGCATTGAAGCCGCCCGTCCAGCTGCCTGGAGGGATCAGGGGCGCTCGGACGCCCCGAGTTTTGCACCCGCGTCTCACATGTTGCCATTCGGAGAAGATGAGCTTCATGCACGGTATAAAAGTATATAAACATGTGGCAACTCGCCCCAATGATCAGAGAATCAAGCATTTGCCATTCCAGACCATCTTGTGTGAGCAGAAAGTGTGTTTCGGCATTTCTGATTGACTTTCTGTCTGAAGATTGGCATCTCATTGAGCCCTAACAAGCAAGACACTTTGACTTATACCCATCTCCATCCACACTTTCTATTCTCATTATACACACATCACAATGAAGTCTGTTCAACTTCTCTCTCTCGCTGCTCTTGCGGCCGGTAGCCCCATTGGCTCTATCCAAGAGTACACCCGCCTCCTCAAGGCTCGCCGTAAGTCTAAACTCACTCCGTGGGAAAATACACCACTTACAAGAGCTAACAACTCCCACAAGAAAGCGATACCAGCTTCACCACCTCGCAGGCAGAGCTCAACAACTTCCAGTTCTTCAGCCAATATGCCGGAGCCTCCTACTGCAACTCCGCCACGCCTGCTGGACAGGCCGTCACTTGCGCCGACGACGTCTGCGATGACGTTTCCGGAATCGTCGTCAACTCCTTTACGTGAGTCTCTCTTGATATCGCCTTATATATAAAGAGTAGCTAGCTAACAGCCATGTGACTTTTACAGCGGCTCTGTAACCGGCATTGGCGGCTTCGTCGCCGTCGACTCGGCCCACCAGCTCATCGTGCTCTCCGTCCGCGGCAGCAACAACCTCCGCAACTTCATCACCGACGTCACCTTTGCCTTCTCCGACTGCGCCTTCGCCGACGGCTGCGAGGTCCACGACGGCTTCAACGACGCCTGGAACGAAATCGCCGACGCCGCCACCGCCGCCATCAGCCAGGCCGTCGCCGCCAACCCGGGCTTCAGCATCGTCACCACCGGCCACTCCCTCGGCGGTGCTGTTGCCACGCTCGCGGCTGCTACTCTACGCACACAAGGCTACAGCATCGACATCTACACCTACGGCTCTCCCCGCGTGGGCAACGACGTCTTTGCCAACTTCGTCACGGCCCAGCCCGGCGGCGAGTTCCGCGTCACTCACGTCGACGACCCCGTTCCGCGTCTGCCTCCCATCCTGTTCAAGTACCGCCACGTCTCGCCCGAGTTCTGGCTGTCCACTGGCGATTCCTCCACCGTTGACTACACAATCTCGCAGATCGAGGTCTGCACCGGCATTGCCAACACGGACTGCAACGCCGGCACGTCGGGCCTTGACGTCTCTGCCCACTCAAACTACTTGGAGCACATCTCGGGATGCGCCCCGTCTCCTCTCCAGTTCAAGCGTGATGATGGCGACTCGAGCTATAACCAGACTACCATTGACAGGATCAACAAGTGGGCCGAAGAGGACCGGGCTTTGGTTGCTTCTGGCCAGGCATAAAATTGCTGTATATATGGGGGTTTTTTTTCGTACGAAGGAGGGCGTTATGGGTTGTTACTTCGGTTATAAAAATGTAGCATGAAATGTGCTGGGAATGGAAATGTTCGACATAGCTACTTCGAGCTGTGCTGAGGGATCAATGTACATAAATCTTCATACTCGTATATATGAGTTGGATAGAGGTATATACAAAGTTGTTACTGTGAATCTCTACAAGACATATGAAAAACATCAAGTGACATGGTAGCTTTGGGTTAGAACATTGGGATATAGACCAAACTTCATGGCTCTAATCGACTCTGTGTATTCTCTCTTAAAATCTGGCTATATACATTGCCGCGCTTTCGCTGCGGTCAAATTCCTGAGAGAGGAAAAAAAAGTTTAGGTTGATCCGTATTATTCCATACCATATTTAACTTGCCCTCTGTAGCGTGAATTTCGTGAGAAAAGAAAAGCATGACAAGTGCAAAGCTCTCCGGCAGATCATGCTCAGTGCGTGCCTTCAGTGATCATTCCCTGGGCGTTGGGTACGCCAACCAAGATAACGCCCCGTGGCACTCTGACGTCCTTCACCTTCATGCAGCCAAACACATTCACTTCTTTGATATTCGGGCAAGACCGAAATATGCTTCCAAGGATAAAGTCGGTGACTTCTTCGCAGAAGCTAATCTCTAATTTTCTGAGCTCCGGGTACTCCTTCTTTTCGCTAAAGGCTTCTTCAAACGCCTCACGGGAGATGTGTCGGCAAGCGTGCACATTGAGATTTCTCAAGGCGTGGCCAGAATGCTCCATGAGCGCCTTGAAACCCTCACTGCAGAGCCCAATACCGTCGGGATTCTCTCGTGGATGAGCGGCATCGAGCTGCCGGCATTTTTGCAAGTCCAAGAAATCCAGAGGCGGGTTTTGCCAGTCTGTAAAGAGCTTGGCGAAACCCTTGTCCGTCATGGTTTCGCTTTCGGTAATACGAAGCTTGGATAATGATCGACAAGTATCATGAATAGCCTCCAAAACACTGTCATCGGCATCGGGTACAATCTTGTAGGACAAAGTCCTAAGGTCTTTCCCAATTTGTGTGATGCAAGTCCTGAGAGCTTCTGCCGAACTGTCCTGCTGGAGCTCTAGACTGAGATGCCGAAGGCTTGCGAGATTCCCAATTGCAGTTACTCCTACATCCGTAACCTTTTGATTGTGGCAGACCTTGAGGCGAGTCAATTCGGGGCAATATTCCCTCAACAGTCTCAAGGTTTCGTCTCCAAAGTGTCTATCGGTAAAGTAAACTTGTAGTTCTTTCAAGGGTTTGCCTTTGGCAGCGAGAAATTCGTGCCACTTATCCTCGCTGAGTAGATTGGCACCATGAAGATAGAAGCTTTCCAGCAGGATATCTCTCGAGAGCAGATAGTCCATGACCTCGTCCTTGAATTGGACCGCACACCGCACCTTGAATTTCTTCAGGTTCGAGGCAACTTGAAAAATGCTGATGAATTCTTGATGACCAAGCTTTGCACCATCGTAGATATGCAGAACTTCAGTGGTAGGCTGGGTGAACAATGGAAGAGTATCTGGCTTCAATAAACGCCGCTTGGAGAAAATCCTGGCAATCTTGTCGATGAGATGGTCAGGTAAATCGCCCAAACTTTCTGCCAAGTCCACATTCTTTGCCAATGTCTGCACACACAACGTAGCCAAGCTTTTTGTACCCACGTCTCCATCAAGCATTCTGCTCTGGAGTGTGCGTCGTGAGCCTACACCGCCCGTCTGTTTTCGAGGCTTCTTTTTGGGCTGTCCCTCTCGTTCTTTGGCAATCTCACGCCCACAGGGAGAACATAGAAGGCCTCCATCAGGTCCTGCCAAGGAGTAGGGAGTCACAGTGAAGCGCTTTCCGCAGATTTCACAGTTCTCCATCTGCCCGGGAAGCGGTGCACTCCTCTCTTCAAAGATTGCCTGGGCGATTTCGTCGTCGTATTCGTCGTCGTCGGCGTTCTTCTTGCGCTTTTTGAATGCTTTGCTAGCTTTGATCTTATCCAAAGCCTTGGCTTTCTTTTCTGCTGCGGCATTGCGACTTCTTGCTCCCCGTCCAGCCGAGCTTGCTTCAACAGCAGTGAGGGAGACTTGTACCGTTTCTGAAACTTCATTCTCTTCGGTCGCTTCGGCCTCTCCTGCTTCTCCTGCCTCTGTTGTCTCTGCCGTCTCTCCATTCTCTCCCGCTTGTTGTCTTCGGCGGTCGGCATCGGCTCGAATTTGAGCTGCCGAAATATTGTGTGACTAGCATATGTGTTAGCAAACCATGACCAGAGACCGGTTGAGGGATGTTTCAAAGCATACTGCAAGAAAATCAGTCAAGGCAGATTGGCTAAATAGACACAGTCAGCACAATCTGTCTAAAAAAGATTATCATCGTCAATATTGTTTTGCTTACGGCCCAGTAATGTTACGACTTGGCCGCCCATTCTGACCTTGATCATATTGGCGTCGACGAGCCCTAGACATTCGTATTGGTCAGCCGAAATTGCAGCAGAAAGAAAGTTAGGCCGGAATATGGAAGACCAACATGATGAGAGCCTGGATAGCAGAAAGCGACTATCAATGCTATGCTCTTGTAGGCGTATTGTGTCTCTGTATCAAATTTCCTGGTGCGAACAAGCGGTGCAGACAAAATGGCAAAATGCACGCCACAATATTCAGCTTGTTCTTTCACCCAGTGTCGATGACATACAGCGTGTCGACAGTGTCGCGAGATAACACGGTGTCACGTGACGGGACTCTTACTCAATTGGCACTGTGAACCTTCATTTACCAGTAGGGGAAAGTAGTCACTCACCGGTCGCCGGTACAGTCCCAGTACAGTGCGTATCTACAGTTGTGGCAACCCCCTTATCCCTGCACGCGCCTTCGTGTAAAGTGGCAATTCGCGCCTTCTTTCCAAAGCAGGCACTGTGAACTGGCATGGCCGCTAGGTAATCACGGCCGATGAGGCAACTTCCTAACAAGTTTTCGTCCAGTAACAGGTGCCCGATTTTTTTCGTTCTTTTTCTCCTCGTCCCTTTGTCAGATTGAAGTGATTGAGGCTCTTTCATCAGCAATTGTCTGACGAAAAGGCGAAGAGAGGACTCATTTTCTTCGGCAGTCATTCTCAGAGCCTCTTCTCCACCATTAACGATCACTGGTGAGCCTGTGCTTACTTGGGCTGGTGGATGAACCTTTTCTCAGTTTCAGCCCAATTTCCCTCTTTCTGGCCAAGCCACCTCTTCGTCTATTAGACAACTCAGTCCGAACGGGAGATTTCTAAGAACTTTTATTGTGCATCGTCTTTTTCTCTCACTTTTTTCCCTTGATCTTCGACCGTTGCTTGTGCTAGTGAACTGCGGCAATGCCTCGTACGTCGCTTGGAAAGCGTCGCTCGTTACTGACAGGGCCAAGTACCCCTGTCCAGCAATCATCAGGTATGGTAACATATTCATCGCTTCAACCGCCAGATATCACTAACAAATTATCTGTAGAAGTTGAAAACGGCTCTGTCGCTACAAATGGCCGTCTTACCCGTGCACGATCCGCAAGGAGTCTTGTAGCTTCCTCTGTGGTCGATGAACTTTCCTTGGACACTACTGAGTCTGTATCGTCGGCTCTTACGCCATTTGGCCAAACTTCAGAAAGCGGCTACTCCACGCCTGGAACAAGCAAACTCCCAAGCCCTGCCGAAGCGGCCAGTTCATCAAAAACATTTCTTGAAGTGCGCATTCCTGCCAAGAGCAGGCTGCAAGAACCCGACGGAGATGAGCGAGCCTTACGACAAAGCGTCTATTCGTTAAGCTCAAAAGCAAAGGGGAAAGGAGTCACCGAAATTGAAGATTCGGATGAAGATGACGATGACGTCTATCCCAGCAACAGTCGCGATGCCCAAGTAGCTCGTCGACTGCAGAACCAAGAATACCGCCAAGCGAGCCTAAGATCTCGCCGTTCCATGGCTAGCGATATTCAATCTCCGGCCTCAGCCGAAGCATCAGTGAAACGAACCAGATCCCAGTCAGGCCCTTCTTCAGCGCAAAAGCGACCAGCCAAAAAAAGCAAGATCATACCTGATTCAGACGACGCACCAGAGTCTGGTTTAGATATGGACGCCGAACTGGCTGCTGCTGCCGCCCTAGAAGACCAACTAGCTAATGAGATTTCCTCATCTGATGAATATGATTCAGCGGATGAAGGACGGGCTGAACCTGCTGAACAAATGAGGAGCCTGCCGACAACTCGGGGCTCTAACAACCTGGTTTTTACCGATCCCAAAACTGTAGCCGATATGGAGACACTACCGTTAGGACTTACTTCAGATGTGTCATCTGGACTTCCATCTGAATCCTCCGGCTTATCATCTGGTATTAGCTCTACCACTGTTAGCGATAGTGAAAGCGTTGATTCCGAGATAGCTGCGCCAGAGCCTGGAGCTCTTCGGAGAATTGCTAATCAGAGACGTGCATATAGACGGTCTAGACACAAAAGCCGTACTGCCAAGGAGCGAGATCGCCTTGAAAAACACCACCCTGAATTAGTCACTATGTGGACGGATTTGGAAAACATGCCGGCAATAAACGCTGGCAAGATAGACCAGCCGACGAGTATATCCAGGCAGTTGAAGCCCTTCCAGCTGGAGGGTGTGGCTTGGATGAAGGAAATGGAAAAAACAGAATGGAAAGGTGGCCTTCTGGGCGACGAAATGGGTCTAGGCAAGACGATCCAAGCCGTCTCTCTCATCATGTCCGACTATCCAGCGAAGCTGCCCACTCTAGTCCTTGTCCCTCCTGTTGCACTCATGCAGTGGCAGTCAGAGATCAAATCTTACACAGATGGAACTCTCAAGACCTTTGTTTTCCACGGAACCAACTCAAAGGCTAAGAATATCACAGCCAGGGAGCTCAAAAAGTTTGATGTCATTATGATGTCCTACAACAGTCTAGAATCCATGTATCGGAAGCAAGAAAAGGGGTTCAAGCGAAAGGATGGCATCTACAAGGAAAAGAGCGTCATTCACAGCATTACTTTTCATCGAGCCATTCTTGATGAAGCACATTGTATCAAAACACGAACCACAATGACTGCTAAAGCATGCTTCGCGTTGAAGACCGAGTATCGTTGGTGCTTAACTGGCACACCTTTGCAAAACCGAATTGGAGAGCTCTTCTCATTGGTGCGATTTCTCAACGTCAAACCGTTTGCTTTATATCTCTGCAAACAATGTACCTGTTCGAGGCTTGAGTGGTCTATGGATGACAACAGTCGTTGCTCCGACTGCAACCATGCTGGTATGCAACACGTCTCTGTCTTCAATCAAGAACTCCTCAATCCCATCCAGAAGTTTGGCAATTTGGGTCCTGGCAGAGAGGCGTTCCGGAAACTACGATTGATGACAGGCCGTATCATGCTGCGACGTCTCAAGAAGGACCACACCAACTCCATGGAACTTCCTGTGAAAGAAGTGTATGTCGACCGCCAATTTTTCGGAGAAGAGGAGAACGACTTTGCCAATAGTATCATGACCAACGGACAGCGCAAGTTTGATACCTATGTTGCGCAAGGTGTCCTCCTGAATAATTATGCCAATATCTTTGGTCTCATCATGCAAATGAGACAGGTGGCCGACCACCCTGACTTGATTTTGAAGAAGAACGCTGATGGAGGTCAAAACGTTTTGGTTTGCTGCATCTGTGACGAGCCAGCGGAAGACACTATTCGAAGTCGCTGCAAACATGACTTTTGCAGAACATGCGTATCTGCGTATATCAAATCGACCGACGAGCCTGACTGCCCCCGGTGTCACATTGGGCTGGTGATTGATCTCGAGCAGCCTGAAATCGAGCAAGACGAAGCCATGGTTAAGAAGTCGTCAATTATCAATCGTATCAAGATGGAAAACTGGACTTCTTCTTCCAAAATTGAGCTGCTCGTTCATGAACTTCACAAGCTGCGCTCTGACAATGCCACGCACAAGTCCATCATCTTTTCTCAGTTCACCACAATGCTGCAGCTTATCGAGTGGCGACTTCGAAGAGCTGGAATCACCACTGTCATGCTTGACGGTAGTATGACCCCTGCTCAGCGCCAAGCATCGATTGAGCACTTTATGAACAATATTGACGTTGAATGTTTCCTCGTATCTCTCAAGGCTGGTGGCGTTGCACTCAATCTCACCGAGGCATCGCGAGTGTTCATCATAGATCCGTAAGCACATTCCCTTTCCCCTTTATGCTCTTCTTCAGCTACTAACATTGCATTCTTAGTTGGTGGAACCCGGCCGCTGAATGGCAGTCTGCCGATCGTTGCCATCGCATTGGACAAACTCGACCCTGCAGCATCACGCGTCTCTGTATAGAGGATTCCGTCGAGAGCCGAATGGTACTGATCCAAGAGAAGAAGACGAGCATGATCCACTCCACTGTCAATTCAGATGACAAAGCGATGGATACTTTGAGCCCTGAGGATATGCAGTTCCTTTTCCGTGGCTCCTAGACTTGTTTTTAAATTTCTTCATTTCTAAGCAAAGGGTACTTGTTTCTTGAGCAACGAGTTATGATGTTATTGCCTAGACGAACGCATCGCGGATATAATGACTGGAGCTTTTCCGCAAGAGGCGCTAGGGACTTTGAGATGATTTACTCGCATTAATGGATTAGTTGACTGCGTACACGACTACCTATATATAAATATACACTGAGCCTTGTTTTTTTTTATTATGGTTCTAAGATGGTGCTATATCGTCACCCACGTGTGACTACATTCATTTTATGGTCCGTTAGGGAATTCTAGAATGGTTGTTTCACTCAATATAGCCAAGCAAGGTGTAGACCATCTTCAACATGCAAGAATCCTAACGTGGTTTCGAAGTATGCTAGCTTTCATCACAAAAAACACATGTCAAGGTGGCACAGAATCAAATGTGTAAGATGTAAGATTTAAGATGCTAATGTTGTATTATTGCATCCCGTGTTGCGTTGTTGTATCTGTTTATCTAACTCGGGACTCTATCTCCCTTCATTTTTTCGTAAAACATTTGTAGTAAATCCACAGAAAAGTGGCAAAAGTGCCTGGTACTATTAGGCAGCCTTTTTACAGGCATCCTTCTTCTTTTGACGGAAACCCTGACGAAAGCCTTCATGACCAATTGGCTAGAATGTGAAAAACCACTCCCTCCCAAAGAATTGCTTCGCCCCTTTTGTTTTCCATGATATGGCAAATATATGCCAGTCACATGCTTAGAGGCCCATGAGGGCCTTTGCTCCAGGCTCGCTGCAGACGTAGATGGTGTCATGCGAGTTGGGGAATCCGTTGAACTGGGTGGCAGAGCACTTGGTGTAGGCACCCATGTCCTCAAAGTAGAGCCAGTCACCAACATTGAGGGTGCATGGGAAGAAAGCACTCTGGCTGATGAGATCGATGCCATCGCAAGTAGGACCCCAGATCGAATACTCGATACCATTTCCGACCGAGCACTGTTCGGCGGCGTAGGAGTTGTAGAGGGTCTGGCCATTGGAGTGGAGGATCTTGGCAACGGGGTGCTGGTGATCGAACATGATGCTTGAGAAGTTGCCATAGACACCGTCGTTGATGTAAGCCATGTAGCTGGTGGCTTGGGCCGCGGGGTCATCGACAGTGCGACGAGCGATGATGTTGCAAGCAATAGTGAAGGCTGTAGCAACGTAGAAGCGGCCAGGCTCGGCAATGATGTCAATGCCGCATCCAGCGGGGAAGTACTCGGTCAGGGCATTGTCAAGGACCGCAGCCATGGTCTCAAAGGTCTCTCCAGAGAAGCCTCCGCCGACGTCGAGGACCTTCAAGTGGAAATCATAGGCACGAGCCTGCTGGAAGACGGTGTGGGCGTCGACGACGGCCTTGCGGAAGGCAGAAGGGTCAGAGGCGCCAGATCCCACATGGAAGCTTACGCCGACCACGTTGAGGCCAAGCTCCTTGGCCAAGGCGAGGAGCCCCTCGGTAGTGTCCATAGGAGCACCAAACTTCATGCTGAGGCGGCACAAGCTCGACGTATCGTCCGTCATGATACGGAGGAAGAGCTCGGCGCCAGGGAACAGCTTGGCGATCTTGTGGAGCTCATCAGCATTGTCAAAGGTCATCTGCTTGACACCAACAGATTTGACATAGCGGACGTAGGAGTTGGTCTTGCAGGGTTGGGCATAGATGATGTGGTCGGGGCTGGCACCGAGGCCAAGGACCTGTTCAATCTCTCCCTTGGAGGCGCAATCAAAGCCAGTGCCGAGGGCCGCAAGGAGCTGGAGCACCTTGGGGTCAGGGTTACACTTGACGGCATAGAATGGCTTGATGCGGGGGAGGTTCCTCTTCCAGCGGAGGTGCTGGCGGTAGACCTCACCAAGGTCTGCGACAAAGAAGGTGTCTTCCTCGCCGGGGTCGCAGAGCTCATGGTTGACGGCGCCCACGCGTTGGCGGAAGGCCTCGCCGATCAATTGCTTCGGATCGAGAGCAACATTGTTCTGAAGAGCACCCAGATACTGGGGTTTCTTCTTTACAACATGATTATGGATGACATTCTGGACGTAATTGTCGAGGACAGCTGTTGCCATAACCATATCCCTGGAAAGTAGGGGGGTTGAGGGATGTTGAAAATCAGAGTAATTCGTATTCCGAAGAAGAAAATCTGAAGATAGTCTTGTGAGAAAGACTCGGGAAATTCTGCAGCTAAATAGCGAAATGGATCTTAGGGTGGTCGAAAGCGATAGCAGACTGTTCCCTCAGTGATCGGGCGAGGCCTCCTCGACGACTCTTCCTCGGCGAGAGGAAGAACCGCAGAACTCCTCCTATGCGGCAGCTGGCGGGGGTCGTTTAACGACGGCGTGGGCGGCTGGTGACGAGGCACGTCGAAGAGCAAGAAGGCGACGAGCTGCTTAGACGGACCAAGCGGCGGGAGGAGGGATGACGTTGATGATGTGAGGGATCTTGCGAGCGCAGAAATCTTTGTCAGTCACGGCCTGGGGAGCCGTGATGGGTGGACGACGGAGTGCCTTTGTGGAGACAAGGCACCGAAGCTGGGATCGAGGCGAGAACGCGGGAAGCTCTAGAATGGTGGAGAGGCCAGTTAGCTCAAGCAGCTCGAATTGATCGCGAGGTGGCATCGACGAGATGCAGCTTTCCGCACAGTTTGCGCACTTCGCGGCAGAGGAGTCATTCTATTTGTGGTGGCGGTGACATCCGCCTCACCCAACGTGAACAAAAATCGACCCAAGCCCAGCCACAGCTGATGAAGACACGCAATCCGCACAAGAAAGAAAACATCTCGCGAAAGAGCTAGAAGGTAATAAAAAAAAAAAGCCTCACATACCTAGAAAATAAAATCTAGAGCGACGGATGCAGTAGCAGCAGTAGCGGAGAGAGCTATTTTTTCTCACAAAAGTGAATAAAAAAAGAGGTAGGAAAAGAGTAAAAAGGAGGACTGCGTGCGAAAAATTGTGGTGGTGACGAGGGGTCAAGCTAAGGTTTTATCCTGGTTTTTCTCGCTCCCCCCTTGCAAATCGATCGCCGCGAAAAAAAATTCTATAGAGCTGTAGTGCGGCAATGCGGTGCGGTACGTACCTGCGTTTGAATTTGAGTAGGCCGGGAACGGCGTTTTAGGTTGGGAGAGGCGCCCACAAATCTTTTTTAGTATTGAGCGCCAGCAAAACAAATTGGATTGCATCAGCGATACATGCTGTATAACTGGAGAGGGACAGGAAAACTGGATCCTGGATGAAGCGGGCGTGTAGAGAGAGCCAATGGGACGTGCAGCTTTTGTGATGCAGCGGTTGATGCTGTTTATAAGGCAAGGGGCCGGAGGATTGCTTGTACAGGCGGTATCTGGTACCGCAGCGGTGATACGCATCATGTGCAGCTTAGACGCAGTAAAAGCAGTCTATTCAAGAATCACATAAGCCTCTATACCGAGCTTTGACTGTAGAAAAGGCAGTGCACGCCACAGCCGTCCATCATGGTGCCTGTTATTAGACTTTGCAAGCATACCGGTTGCCAAAGATTCGCCATATCCTGTCTAGAAGCTCTCCTATTAAGCAGCCAAAGATAATCGACAGGTACTAGTGCTGCATCTCTGCAATTGTACGTGATACATGATGCCCTGCCTTTGTAGTGGTACTAGTAGCTACCCCGGCACGATATTTACGTCGTGCGTCGTGCCTTGCGTCCATCTCACTCACCCTGTACTACACACTTACTCATATATGCTTTCATATACAGGCACATCACAAACAGCTGAGCACTCCCATCTCGATTCATATGCAGCCCCCAAGAATTACCTCTCGCAGTAGCCCACCAGGTATTGTATATGTGTGGCCTCGTGGGTATTTTCCAACACTTGCCTCCAGCGCGACACCACGTACCTACTAGGTTAATAATGAAGCCACGAACAAAGCCTCTCCTCGTCCATTCCCACGAGGCGCACTCTCCTTGGAGCAAATACCCGCCCGCCGCCACACCGCACGAATCGAATAAACAACAAACATGCTGTCAAGCTTGATTGGCTCGTCCGGGGTAAATTGCCGCATGCAAGGGAGAACGCTGCACTGCCTGAATGGCCTGTGACACGTCTTTACTTTGCGGCCGGATACTTGCCGTACGGTGCATAGCCGCAAGGAGCAATATATTACCTAGGCTGCTGTCATGCAACATGTGTATTCGCCTTTCCGAGTAAAGCCATAACTAAACTAAAATGTTCTGGATCTTATGCCTCCTTAGCCGAGACATTGCCATGCAAAAAACAGGCGCCAAATGCCACAAATGATAGAATGCCAACTCTAATTCGCATGACTAGCTTCTCCATTTGTCTTCCCCAGTTTATTCCAAGGCCATCGTTAGCCCCCTATCCTTGCAAGACCCAATCTATTCCGTTCCGTATCCAAGTGCTATGACGAAATCAACAATAATACACCTAAAAAAGCGTAGAGCACACAAGAGGGAAAAAAACATCTCAGCTCCGACAAGTTTATATCATATAGAAAGTACCCAAACTACAGACACAGCCTCCTCTCGCTTACCTTCAATCTCACCTTTTAGCAGCTAGACCTACCTATAACAAAACCATCGAGGCATTTATCCTTCAAAATCCCTCTCTCTATCTCTCATATCCTAACGGTAAAAGGCAAATGTGCTCGGCTCTTTAGTCCAGTAACCCAAAGCTCAGGGGCTCTGGCTCTGATAGAACGACCTCCTCACCGACGTCACTCCTCGCCTTTCCTCTCCCTCCCCTCTTTAAGGTCCGATGCTTGTTGCTTGCGCACCTCAGCACCAGTCTAAAAGGGATCGTTGAGAGACTTGGGCCCAGGGAGGCCGCCAGTGAGGTACAATTGTTTTGCTCTTGCGTTGCTCTGTGATCTCCATGCCATGGGAAGTGAGTCGGTCAAGCCGACTCGGCAAGAAGATGTATCGTATCTGAACGCGTACTGTGCCTAACAGAAAGCCCCCAAGTCTCGTAAAAAGCAAAAGAAAGAAGAAAAAGAGGCAAAAAGCCCTCAAGAGGGGAATTATTCTACAGATAATGTACATCTTGTATCGTAAATACATCCATATCATCACAAAATTACCCAACCATAGCCCTTCCGCTGACGCCATTTTCATATGTACCCCGAGATGAGATTCTTAGCTGTGTTAATGATGATGATTGTTCCTTACTCCTGGGAGCCGTTTACGTTCATCTCATGGACGGTCCATGTTCCATCCACCCAGCCTTGCTTTTCTCCCAAAAAGGTTGTGCGCTCCTCTCCCTTTTCAATAGGCTCGACAAGGAACTTTTGTGCCACAGCTCTGACTTGATCCTTTGTCACGTCCAGCAGCTGCTCTCTCTTCTTCTGCTTCATCTCATCCGTAATGCCAGACAGGAATCTTGCCATGCCCTCCTGGTTCACAGACTTGGGAGCGTCAACTCCTTGGAACACAGAAATCTTGGCCTCTTCCAGGTCTCGATCGCTCCATTCCTTCTCCGTTGCCCAGCGTCCTGCATTACGCATAATGCTCAATGTGTTCTGCGGGTTAGGATCACGGTATGAGTAGAAACCAAACAGGCCATCCAATGCCTTGGAGTAAGCCCCGCCGCCGTAGGCACCACCCTTTTCTCGAATCTCGTGGTGGAGATGTTTGTGTGTCAGCAGCTGTGCAAGGATCTGGAGCGGCGCACCGTCGGGTGAGGTATATGATGTCGTGGCAACGGAGAGGCCTCCATAATAGACTTGATATGGCAGAGGGAAGAATGCTTTGCTGTCTTTCGGGAGAGGC
Organism: Trichoderma sp. CBMAI-0020; assembly: GCA_030708095.1. Taxonomy (NCBI): domain Eukaryota; kingdom Fungi; phylum Ascomycota; class Sordariomycetes; order Hypocreales; family Hypocreaceae; genus Trichoderma; species Trichoderma sp. CBMAI-0020. The sequence continues at coordinate 1,546,211 of JAJNCI010000007.1, forward strand.
GACGGGCCCTTGCTTGCTACCCCTGATGCTTTTTGTGGCAGTCCGCCTGTAAAGCTCTTCAGAGAGTTCAAGTTTTCTTGCACATTTTCAGTGCCGCACGTAAGGGCCGTGCGCATCTGACCGCTAGTTAGAGCAAAAGTCTGGATCTTCTTGAGCTTGCCAATGACATCCTCTAGCTGGTCTGACTCGGGTCGGCTGGTCAGCGAAGTAACCAGCTTGACCTGTGACAAACCGCCAATTTGCTGCCTCAGCCAGGCGCTGCGGGTTAGGCTGGACTCGGCGTGGCCCATTGCGAATCGGTGCCCAGACGAAGCAATGTCGTTGACAACTCCATCAGCCGAGGCCTGCAGCAGCTGTCGAATTCGCAGTGAGGCCTCAGGGCTATCAAAATCAGTCTCTTGCACCAGCTTGCGCAGGATATCGTACATGACGGGCACGTTCCTGTCGAGCGCCATTCCAGTAAAGATGATACCTTCACTTGACTGAGTGTAATCAGTTGGCGAAGGTGTGGAATGGTAGCCAACAGAAACACCGCCAGTCTTGAGCTTGATGAGATCCTCGAGTTGCTCCATCGTCATGTCCTTTGTCCCCAAGCGCATGATGCTGTCCGTAAACAGAGGGATAAGCTCTCGAAGGTCGTCAGGTAAGTTTTCCAATGTGTTGATGGCGCGGAAATAAGTAAGACCATTGGTCGGGGCCTCGTGCCACTGGATCGGAATACCATTTGCAACTTCATCTCGGACTACCGTTGGCTCTTTTGACCTTGGAATATCCTTGACATGGACGGTAGGCAGACAGCTTAAATCCTCAGTGTTAGTCTTGTTCTGTTCCACCAACAGCTCCTGTTCCTGCTTCTCAAATTGCTGCCGTGCGCTTTCCTCGCTTCCGGCCTTGTTCACGGCGTCTTGGATTTTGGAAGAGAGACGCGCCTGTTCCTCGGCAATCAGGTCATCTCCGAAGGTCGCCGATGGCGCCATCGTAAAGGTCAAAGTGTTGTCGTTCAGCAGATATTTATCCATCAATCCTTCCAAGTAGCCACCCTCAGCCATCTTGGCCTGGAAAGCAGCAATTGTATCATTCCAAGCTAAGGAGTCAAAGGGATCACTTCCATTGAACCACTTCGGCTTCAGCCTGTTAAGCATCGAATAGCCAAAGGTAGACGTTTTGTGCTTGAGCGCAAGCTCGAGTTGGTGAAGCGTTCCGTCGATTTTGCCCTGGTCAAAGCCCTTGTCCCGGGCATCGCGCAGGATCTCTTGGATCTTGCCTTTCACCTTGGGAACATCAGATTCCTGGACGCCAGTAAGGCCAATCGAGAAGATTCCGCGTTTCGCATAGCTATCATAACCTGCATTGGGACTCCAATCAGCGCCCATGCCGGCTTCTATCAAGCCCCGGTATAACGGCGAACCATAGCCGTCCATTAGGAGAGTTGATAGCAGCGACACGGAGAATGACTCTACTATATCAGTGGTATCGCCAGTAATCCAAGATACCGATGTCTTGTACTGTCGATCCGGAGCAACCAATGGGTCCAATGGGCCGTGGAGAGTAACTTCTCGAGGACCGTCCAGCTCAACAGGCAAATGAATCACCTTGTCCTTGGCAATCTTCTCAAAAGCCTGCAGCCTAGCGTCAACCTCCTGCAGGTGGTCTGCCAGGGGCATGTCTCCATAGGTAAACAGCTTGGCATTGCTGGGGTGGTAGTTTTCGGCATGGAAGCCCTTGAGCTGCTCGTAGGTCAAATCCGTAATCTTTTGCGGGTCGCCGCCAGAGTTGTTGATGTCGGGGAAGATGTGGTCGTGGAATCGAATGTAGTAGAGATATCCCGCATCCGACATTTGTCCCTTCATCTCGTTATACACAACGCCCTTGAAGACAAGCTTCTTGCCCTCCGCGTCCTCAGCCGTGGGGTTCTCCGGTCCAATTCGCCAACCTTCCTGCTGAAAGTCGGATTGCTTCAGCAGAGGATGGAGCGTTGCGTCGAGATACACGGACATTAGGTTCTTGAAATCCTGCTCGTTTGTCGTCGCAAAGGGATAAAAGGTGTGGTCCGAAGCTGTCATTGCATTCATGAAGTTGGAAAGCGTCCGGGGCAGCATCTTGAAGAAGGGATCACGAATAGGATATCTGAATAATTGTCAGCCATGTCGACTCTCGTTGGCTGCCAAAAGAAATCTCCTACTTTTCACTGCCGCAGAGAGTGGTGTGCTCCAGAATGTGAGGGACGCCGGTATCGTCCGGAGGATTCGTCTTGAAGCCGATGGAGAAGACATTGTTGGAGTCATCGCGGGCAATGTGCAGATAATCGGCGCCGGTTTTGTCGTGCTGCAGCTGCAGTGCGGTGAGTTCTAGCTCCGGAACGTGCTTCGCTCGGACGACAGTGAAGCCGTGGAGTTTGGCGCCAGGCTTCGGATACAGCGCGAGATCCGTCACGGTCTTTCGAGCCGCATTTGCTGCGTTTCGCAACATGGCGAGAGAGCACGCACTATCGCGAGGTCTATAAGTGGGAAGAAGTAAGAATGAATGGCAAACGTTCTAAGGATGCATCGGAACCGGAAATGCGCTGTGAATGACGCGAGTAGCTGCGCAATGCCCCTACAGCTTAGCCACGCAAATAAAACGACCGCAGCCAGAAAACCAGATGCTGATGATGATGTTCCCAGCATCTGTCGGATCTGGCTCGGACTCTGTCGAAATTTAGCAACGCCCGCCACCAGAGCGCTTAGTCACGTCCTCAGCAAGGCCCCCAAGTCTTTCCGGCCACTCGGTTGCTAGTGCACTAACAACCCCACCATATTGGACGCTGACCTAATCCCTGAGGCACTAACAAATTCACTGCACGCCGCATCATCGCACTATTAGAATTCTAACGAATTAACCTCCGCCTGGTCACGCTCCCACCTACACATGTCTGCCATCGCCGGCTGGTGACAAGTTCGACACACGTCAGGATCGCATCGACGGCCCCCCACGCCCAGTCCGGACCTCAATTCGCGGCCGGCTAGCATTTCGTAAGCACCGGCGCTCGCCCATTGTCCCGTAGCCCGGCCGACAGCCCAGACGGCGACGATTTTGACAGCCATTCCGCCTCGTTTCCCGCTGGAGCCGTTGCCCGCTGGAGCCTCGAGTCGACGCCGCCTTTTACAAATATATATCGATTAACAATCAGCTATATTGAAAGAAGAGAGATATATAAAAATATTTTCTTTTCCCTTCTTTTGGTCGCCTACAGCTCTCCATCAATGTGGCTCGGCCCTTGATGAGACTCGAGCCCAGCCAAAACACCCTTCCTTGACGCATTATTCGAGCCATGCCGGCAACTCATGTAGAGGCGGCCCTCACAAATGGCCACGATGCGCATGTCCACTCGTCGCCCGCTGCGAAGAAGGCCAAGGGAAAGAGGGGGATGGACTCGTCCGAAGCTTCGCGCCTCCTCCAGGCCCGTATCTCGCAGCTGGAGCAGGACGCCGCTGGAGAGAAGGACCAAGAGATGGAGATAGGTGCGTCCAAAAGTTGCCGCATGAGACAAGAGTATTCGGGCCAAAGGCCAACTAACGTCTATATTTTCGCGAATAGAAAGAGAAGTCAAGCGCGCCAATCGAGATCTTCTGCAGCAGGTATCTAAGATGGACGACATGCAGAAAATTGAGCATCTTATGAGACGCTCAAGTGAATTGTTAGCCGACATGCGACGCCTAGAAAGAGAAAATCAAAAGAATAAGAAACGCGGAGACGCTCTCCAAAAAGAACGAGATGCTAGCCGTACAGAACTCAGCAAGACCGTGGGATTGAAGGAGAAACTTGAAAAGCTGTGTCGGGAGCTGCAAAGAGACAACAACAAAATGAAGGTTCGCACCGACCGCTTCGAGCAAACAATTACCGAGCCTTTGGCGCAACACGGCGCACTGACACTGGGACATAGAATGAGAATAAAGAGCTCCAGAGTACGCAGAAGCGAAATAACGCCGCTTGGGACGAGAAATTCGCAAGCTTGTTGTCAAAACTGGAGGGATACCAAGAGGAAAAGGACACACCAAAGAAACAAGTAGTGGACATGGAAATGGACGAATTGTAAGCTTAACCCACTCACGAATTCTCCGGGGCGCATGGATTAACTGGCGAGACACAAAACTAGATTCCGAGTTCGATTCAAATCCTTCATTGAGCAGTACGAGTTGCGCGAGCTGCATTTTCACTCTCTCATGCGGACCAAAGAACTCGAGGTTCAATACCACCTATCTCGCCATGACAGGGAGAAGAAGAACGCCGAAGCCGAAGCAAACAAAGCGCGCCATTTGCAGAACCAGGTCGGAGCTTTCACCAAGACGGAGACGGAGCTTCGGAATCAGCTGAATGTATACGTGGACAAATTTAAACAGGTATGTCATACAGCATGCATTGGTTTAGCAATTGGCAGCCAGGCCTGACCTGTTGCGTCTTGTAGGTGGAGGATACTCTTAATAATAGCAACGACCTGTTTCTCTCGTTCCGGAAAGAAATGGAGGATATGTCGAAAAAGGGCAAACGCTTGGAGAAGGAGAACGAGACACTGAAGCGTCAGAAAGAGGCGACGACAGCGAATATTATTCAATTGGCGGAAGAGCGGCAAGACTGGAAACGGAAGATTGATGCATCCGACAAAAAGAACGAGAAGCTCATGAGCATCATCCAGCAGATGCAGCAACAAGGGCGGAAAGTTCCGCGGGAGACTGCCACCACGGTGGAGGCCAGCACGGTAGAAGTATGTCCCCCGGATAATCAGGGGCATGGAGCCGCAGAAGGCGAGGGCGAGGAGAGCGAATACTCCGAGGAGGAGGGCGAGGAGGAAGGGCTTAGTGAGTTCGATGATGATACTGAAGAGGAACCTCAGCCGAGCGAACAGGGGCCCCCAGTGCCTTATGGCCCGGAACGCCCGCCGCAGCCAACTACGAATGGACATTAGTATGCGGCTATTCGGTGTCTGGACCCAACCGCACCAGAAGTCGCACCAGAAGCCAATCCAGCGACAGTCCAAATGGAAATCAACAAGCTCTTGAAGGTGCCAAAAGACCAGATGTGCTCTCACCTGATACAGCGAGCGAAAGATGACCCAATCATGTTCTCTCACTTGCTAAAGCGAATGAAAGATCAGGAATTCCTGCCTAGGTTGCTGAATTTGTTGCTAAGCATAATGTTGCCGCCACCTATGCCACGGCCAGACTTGAAAACTGTGCCTCGCGCATTGCTGATGGATGTCTTTTAGGAGCTGATACTGGCTGCGAGATACAACATAGACCTACATGCAATTTTCAAAGGCCAAGATGGACAAGAAGAAAAAGAAGAGGGGAAGAAATAGGGGGCGAAAGAAGAACAAAGTATGCTTGGTTTGTATCAATTGTCTGACTGGCAAAGCGGGATTCATGTGTTTGGGTCAACCCTGTAATTATTATCGTCTATGCTGTCAATTATATTGCCCTTTCTCAGCGGAAATCATGACTGCGTTTTCTCCTTTGTTCTCTAGTGAGCCCCGAATCTTGAGCCTGGACGAATTATGCTCTATGTGTTGGTGAAGCTGTAAACTCCCCTCGCATTATGTGTGTAAGGAAAGCTTCCCTCACGGCTCCCAAGATGGCATCGATTACTCACGTATCTGGGTCAGGTCTTTTGCTGTACAGTTGTCTAGGTACCTAAAGCAAAGCAGCTGGTCGCGTGTTCTGGGACATGACAAGGTAGCAATACTTGTCGCCGGCTTAAAAGAACCCAGAGAGGTCTGTCCGTTACCTTGGTATGTTTTGTACGATGTTACGACAGGTATTTCACTGATGTGGTTATCAATGCAGGGCGTATCAGGTAGAGTTTACTGCAATTGACCTCTACAGCGAATGGTCACCAGTAGCATCAAATGTGCATGTAGTTACATATGAAACTGCAGCACTCTCAACAATTTTCAACAAGTAAAATCCACCAATCTTACTTGAAGATCGAAAGATATCAAGTAGCAGCAGCGTAATTCCATCAGATCTCAATTGACCCATTCCTGAGCACTTTGGAGGCACGTCATACACGGTAAACAAGGGCCCAACTAAAAATCGGGTAGCTATCCGCGACGTGCATTAGCTCAGCAGCACTTATAGCCACCCTGGCCTTCCCCCCGCCGTGTCTAAGCTTCTGGTCATTCCATCTTTTGTCCTCTGCATAGCAAGAAAAGACCCTGTCCAAGCTGTTGATATCCTGAATCTACCAGGAATAAAACAACAGCCCATCATGGACTTTCTACAGGTGCGTCTAAGCTATAAACCCAATTGCACTTAGCCAATCAATTGAACATCCCTCACGATACAGTCGCTAACCCAACGTTCTCTTCACAGCGCCTGTCGCAGTTCCTCGACCGCCCGCTGTTCCCATGGAAGAGGCTCGTCCTGGGCTTCTCCCTGGGCCAGTTCGTCTTCGAATCCTTCCTCACCTTCCGCCAGTACCGTGTCCTCCAGTCGCCCAAGCCGCCCGCCGTCCTCGCCAAGGAAGTCTCCCGCGAGGACTTTGACAAGTCGCAAGCCTATGGCCGCGCCAAGGCTGAATTCTCCGTCGCCAGCGGCCTCTGGGGCCAAATCGTCAACTTTGCCTTTATCCAACTCGATGTCATGCCCAAGCTGTGGTCCTGGACCGGCGACCTGCTGCTGAAGTGGGCGCCCGCGCGCTTCACCGGCGAAATCTCCCACTCCATCGTCTTCGTCTTCACCTTTATGCTCATCCAGCAGGCGCTGGGCCTGCCGACCAAGATCTACAGCACCTTTGTCCTGGAAGAAAAGTTTGGCTTCAACAAGCAGACGCCCGGCCTGTTCGTCTCCGATATCGTCAAGACCAACCTCCTGACTGCCGTCCTGATGCCCCCCGTCCTCGCTGGTTTCCTCAAGATCATCCAAAAGACGGGCTCCCAGTTTGTCTTTTACACTTGGGTTTTCACCGCCACCGTCCAGGTTCTCATGACTACTCTGTATCCTACCTTTATCCAACCGCTGTTCAACAAGCTGTCTCCCCTCGAGGACGGCGAGCTCAAGACAAAGGTCAACGAATTGGCTGCTCGGTTCAACTTCCCACTGCACGAGCTGTACGTCATTGACGGCAGCAAGCGCAGCGCTCACTCTAATGCCTTCTTCTACGGTCTGCCTTGGAAGAAGCACATTGTCATCTACGATACTCTGCTGGAAAAGTCCGAAACTGACGAGGTTCTCTCCATCCTGGCCCACGAGCTCGGTCACTGGAAACTGGGCCACACCACGAGCCTATTTGGCATCTCTCAGGTATAATCTTTTCTCTCATCTTGCTCTACGCAGTATCCAAGCATCCATCCAACTAACACAATCGCAGGCCCACCTCCTCTACGTCTTCAGCCTCTTCTCCGTCTTCATCAATAACCGCTCCCTGTACTCCTCATTCGGCTTCCACAACGAGCACCCCATCATCATCGGCTTCCTTCTCTTCTCCGACGCCCTGTCTCCCATGGACACCGTCATCCAGTTCCTCCTCCACATGGTCACCCGCGCTTTCGAGTTCCAGGCCGATGCCTTCGCCAAGGGTCTCGGTATGCAAACCGAGCTGGCCAGGTCGCTTCTCAAGCTGCAGATCCAAAACCTCAGCTCCATGGATGCCGACTGGATGTACGCGAGCTATCACTTCTCGCACCCCCACCTCTCAGAACGTCTCAAGGCCCTGAACTGGAAGGGAGAGCAAGCCGTCACTAGTGAGAAGGATGAGGAGGGTGTCGTCAAAGCCAGTGGCCGTGACGAGTTGTAAAAGACATAGATAGAAAACTATGCGTGTAATAGATAGTTATCTTAAGTAGGGAAGAAGAGGGGGGAATATTCGAGAAGAAATCATGATTTTGATTGAGAAATGGTTTTCACGGCTGTTGCCGTACCATCTATTTATGTAGATTCTACCTGCTCATGTCATCATCTGTGAGTCTATGTGAAGCTTACAGTACAGGCTTTCCAGGCCCACGTCTTGAGTTTGAGAAATTGACCTCGTATCATCCTGTCTATTTAGTCCTCGTCCTCCTCGCTCCCCTCATCCGAATACGCTTCTTCATCGCCATCTTCGTCATCGTCATCGTCATCGTCATCGTCATCATCCTCGTCCTCGTCATCACCAGCATCCAAGCCATAATCATCGTGGAAATGGCTCAATTCTTGGGTCTGAACCTTGTAGCCCATGCCCTTGAATGCAGTTTCCATACCCTGTACGAAATATGTCAGCATAGCTCTCTCATGTTAAAAAGGAGAAGAACAAAACGTACCTCCTGCATCAGCTTAGCGCATGTAATAACCACATTACTCTTGCCCGGCTCAAAGCAAGGCATAATGATGTCCTTTAGCGCCTGTCGAATCTCATCCTCCTTTACTTCTCTAACGCGCTTCAAGATATCCTTGTTCCAGTTTTCGGGCAGCTGCTTGAACACGCTCTGGACAAAGTTCTGCTGGGCAGCACCGGACATGGTAGATTGCTCGTCTGCGAAGCTAACCACAATCTGACTGATGGTACCTTCCAACAGGTGTTTATCAATTGGCACCTCTTCATTGATAATCTTTTGAATTGCATCACGCGAAGCACTAATTGCCTTGGAGGCATCTGGAGACCGGTAAACCTTGTAGTTTATAACCCCGCTCTCAACATTGCGTGAGAAGAAGGATCCGTAGGCATACCCGGCACCGCGAACGGCATTCCACAGGGGTCCCTCTACCGACTCAAGATAGCCGATTGCCACCATGATGGACGGCAACCTAGGATCTGAAAATGAGAAGAGGCCAGGAGCAGTGCTCACGGAGAAGGAGCTGTCGAGAGTCGTCATGGGGACGATAATGGCGCCGACAGAGCCAGGGGCCTTTCCTTCATCGTTCAGAGTACTTGAGGGCCTCGGAATAGTAACCATCACTCCGTTTTGCGACTTCAACGCGGTGGAGAGCGGATCCCAGGTCGTGATGGGGTTAGGAAGCTTCTCCAAGTTTGCGGTGACGAGAACTCTGACGTTTTCAAAAGTGAATAGTGAGTTGCGGATTGTCTTGAACCACTCCACAACCTGATCTGGATTCTTCTGAAGAATCTTCTTGAGACGTTTGAGGTAGACTGCCTTGACAAGAACGCGCCTGGCGACTGTAAGAGTTGACTTGTCCTGGTGAATAGCTGTGTCGACCTCAGAGGACATGCTGCGCCCGTCGCGTTTCGATTCTGGGACGTCTGCCAAAGCTTTCATGATGGCAGCCTTGATGCGTATAGGGTCAAAAACAGCATCAAACATCATAGTACGGAGCCAGTTCACGGCCGCAGCATACTTCTCTGGCTCTGCCTGAAACTGGATCATGTATCCTTCTCCGTCGCCGAGCTGGCGAGAGTTTCCGATGTCGTAGCCAACACTGTCCCTCTCCAACTCCATCACAACCTGCTCAAAGTTGATTTGCTTCCCATCTCGTGTGATGTGAGTGTTAAAGAAGTTATCACTAAAGATTGACATTAATGGCTTCAAGTGAACAGGGACTTGGGCTGTGCCAAGGTGAAGAGTAATGTGCACAAAATTTGTAGGCACATCTTCGAACTGAAGGAAAAGCGGCAGTTTGCCACCAGGGGCCGCATTGATGAGTTCCTGCGCACGGCCTGGACCAAGTCCAACGGCCTTGGCGTGGCCAGAACGAGCTGTATCGGATTCAATGAAATGAATTGATTCTGTACCGGGGACAGCCCAGCGATCAATGACTTCAGGGGGAATTGGTGCGTCGTTCTTCGTCTTTGCATCCTCAAGCTTTTGTGCGAGTTTTTGCAATCCTTCTTCTCCAAGCTCTTCTTTACGCTTGGCAATTCGAGCTTCGTGATCGCCCTTCATCTTGATGGCCAATTGCAGAGATGGCTTGCCCAGGACAGAGATGTGATGGGCATCAGCCATCCATTTGCTCAAGAAAGCTCGCCAATCTTCGTCTGACCACTTCTCAAGAACATCATATTCTGCCATTGATGCCAAATCCTTGAGTGTTGAGCCGTCACGCTTTCCAAAGAGGTAATCAGATATGATGTTGGTAGAGTAGAAAGACTCTGAAGTTTCAGCGTGAAATTTAACTTGTCGCTCCTCTCGTCGAATGCATTCTGTCATATAGCTCATGTCTAATGGTTTCGACACGACATCTTTGAGGACTTGAAAGAGGCGCTTCTCCACAAATTCCAGCTTTTCCGTTTCTACGCCAGTAGGCTGGAGCCAAATGAGTGAATTTGGCCGTGAATCCCACCAGTAAGAGACAGAGCTTGCAAGCTCCTCCCGTTCCACAAGAATGTTTTCCAATACAGAGACAGATGAGCCGCAAAGGTAAGTAAGGAGAATGTTCAAAGCGGATGTGGCGAGCACATCAGCGCAGTGAGGACCAAAAAACCCAATCAGTATCTCGCCAACGGATTCATCCTCTTCGGGGAACTCTGCTGTCGTGACGATGCTTTCTTTGAGAGCTGGCGGTTGAGCTGACTCTACCCATGGTCGCTTGAATTCGGAGTCAAGAGCAGGAATGTCATCTTTGATGCTTTCTTCAAATGCATCCAGTATTTCCAGGAGATTCTCGTGGTCTGCTTCACCGACAATGACTATGCACAAGTTGCGCGGCTGGTACATGTCGCGATGAAATTGGCGAATACGCTCAGGAGTTAGTACCCGTAGAGCCTCCGTCATACCACCAGTCTCGTAACGGAAGCCGACGTTTTCTGGGTACAAAAGTCGACGAGCCTTGAGGTCCATGATTTCGGCACTGCGATGTTCCACAGCCTGCATTTCAGAGTATACAACACCAGCATCGTTGCCTTCTCCATCGATATGCCAAACTTCAGTCACAACGCTCTCATCGGTGATGGTAGGCAAGATTACATGCTCCAAATACACAGGGAGGATTTGGGCAAAGCCCTCCCAGCCTGCAGTTTCAAGAGTGTAGGCTGTGTGATCGGTAGCAGTCCAAGCATTGGTACCGGAGTACGCTCGAGAGGACAGCTTATCCAGAAGACCTTTCCACTGATAGTTCTTTGAGCCCATGAAGATCAGATGCTCAAGCGTGTGAGGGGCACCAGAGTCGTCGAAAATCTCGGTAGCGAGTGTGAAGTAGCCGTTGATCTTGGGGCCCTTGCGATCGGCCACCACGACCTGCATGCCACTTCGCTCAGAGACATATTGGGTGATTGTGCAGGGAGCATAGTCGGTCTGAAAACTCTGCACCTTGCGGAAGCTAGGCTTCACCTTTTGAGAAGGCATTTTGAAGTCTTGCGAGTAGAAGCGCCCTTTCCAGCCGGACCTAAGCAGTGGTATGTTAGTACAATCGCAATGGCAGTCAATATCGGGCCCCTTGTCACTACACTCGAGTGTCTAGAAAGGAGAGGATGAGGCGAATGAGAAGAGGCATGATTTTGAAGAACGGGTTGAGTTCAAAAGAAATGGTGCAGAGACAGGAGCGGCAGATGATGCCTGCATGGACCACCCAGACAGAGGAGTATAGAAGGAACCAACCTCAGCAGGTGGCCTTCCAGGAATGCACAGACAGCTTGGCCATGGCCGCCGATGAACAGAAAGTACCCGCCGACGCTGATGAGGGCGACAACAAGCGGTAAGATCTCATTCGTAAGCCTAGCTGGAAGCATCTAGGAGGGCCCTCCAGCAGTGCTGCGTAGAAGCCAAGCGATGACTTCCAACTCGGACTGTTTGATGGGAGAATGCGGGCAGTTCAAGATGAACAGATCGGCGAGGCGGTTCGCAAAAGACACGAGAAGCAGGGCATGTGGGATGTTTCGTTTCAGCAACTCACCAAACACAACGACGCCCTGCTAGTAGCAAGTGAAGAGAGGGCAAACCACGTTCTGTCCGTAGAAGACGAAACGTCCTGGGCGATGTCTCTTGACTGAATCCTGGCCAGCTCCAATTGCAGATGCAAGAGAGAAGATGATCTCTGCCCGCGATCCAAGATGAGGGGCTGTCGAGACTGCTTATGGAATGTCCTCCGGCCTAAGAAGACGAGCCCAACGGTCAAAACCCTCGCGTCTGACAGCAATGGCTTTTCAACACACTTGATCCCTGTCTAGTCGAAGGATTGCCAACGGCAGAACAATATCAAAGTACGTACCGCCAAATGCTTTGTTCCGTCCGGATGGAGCGCATTGCTGGTGGGGTAACCGAGAAGCAGTTGGGAGTGACATGTGCCGCATGCGCCACAGAAGGAGGGGTTTAACCGCCTAGGCGCGCACACGCCGCCATCAGCCACCTGTCAGTACAGTGTCTTCTCAGCTGTCTGTGGCGCAGCAGACGCCGAGTGACGTTGAAGTTGCCAGCTGCTACCTGGTACCTGAGAGCTCAAATGCTGGCATCATCAAAAAAGGCGAACCTGACCCGACTTGCGCAAATCGACGCGCCCTCCGCCACAACGACTTGATACCATGTCCTGCGATGCCAGATAATACCCTACGCAGCATTGATGCTATTCACAGAGGCTATTTACTCCATTTCCGTCGAGTGGCCAGACATACAATCGTCTAATTCTCTGCCATAGCTGCGGCTGCTAAGGGTTATTGTGGACGCTACCATGGCGACAGCGACAGAGCCGCAGCAGCTAAGCAGCGCTGTTATATCGTTTACCTTGGACGGGAACTTCCCTGAGGATGCAGCCGCACTTCTAGCTGTCTCAGGGACAGATCTTGGCCCTACGATTGCAGCTCTGGATAAAGCCAAAGTGGATATTGAGGTACCAAAACTACTATTGAAGTGTTGTCGCTGCAGTAACGGATTTTGTTTTAACGTCATTGTAATCTAGACCGAAATACATACAATAAACGAAGAGACAAAAGATGACATTAGCTCGTGGGTTAGAAACTCAAAAGTCTTACAGGAGGACATTATCCGATCGAAAACCATTGCCAACGAGATCATCCTCCAATCAGAGGCCCCTGAAGTAACTGGAGAAGCAATCCTAGACGCAGAGGAAAAGGCCGAATTTCTGAACCGAGAGGTCCAATACAGTCAACAGATGCACAGCGTCTTGAGACGGATCCAACATGTAAATCAGCTCCTCGCAGAAGTCGAGCAGGCAAGTCGGGAAAGGCGCGTTCTGGATTCGCTGCGGCTGCTTGAGAGTGTGTATTCTTCTGATTCCTTCATCAACTGTGGCTAACTTGATAAAGAATCATGGACAGCCCTTGACGACGTGGGGGTCAGCAAGACCGCCCGAGTGATGAAGCTGTTAGATCTGAGAGCGTTTGAGCTGAAATCTGACATTCATCAAGTTTTTGAGCATGTCTGGAAGACCTTGGTTCAGATTGATACAGAGTCTGGAAAAGTTGCCATTTACAATATGCGTCCAGGTCCGTAATGCAACTTACATATGTACCTGACTCCCCTTGGGCTGCTTTTGCTGACAATCGACAGATGAAAAAATGAGTCTGGAAGATGCTGTGATTGGCTTACAAGCTTATAAAGAGGTCGATGAGAGAATGGAGCAGCTGTGGCACAACTTGGATACGGCAGTGGTATCACCACGCATGGATACTATGAGATCAAACATCCCGGGTATCAAAGTAGAAGGGGACGTGCTAGAACTCGCAGGGTCTGCCGATGGCTCAGCAGAGTCTCTTTTGTCGGATCTTGAGCGGATTCTGACATTTATTTCCCAGAAATTACCTGCAGATTTACTGCAACCCTTGGTAAATGTCATGATGAACGACATCATATCCAAACTGACACGGGAATGGCTGAACCCTGCTGTTCCTTCGGGACTTCGAGACTTGGATCGGTTCCAGGCCTTGGTCTCAAAATTGAAAGACTTTTGTGAGGAGTTGCAACGTAGTGGTTACTCTGGCCTTGAGCAGATACAAGACTGGGCCAGTAAGGCACCTACAATATGGCTTGAAAAATGCAGAGAAACTTCCCTCAACAGCGTCCGAGTTAATCTTACAGGCGGTATTGGGCAGTCAAAGCGGGTAGAAAAGATTGAGAGACAGATGGTTTCCATTGCTGAGGGCAAGGAGCTCTCTAGGACAGGAGCCGGAGCTGTTGCTGATACAAACGACTGGGGCGAGGATTGGGGAGAAGCTTGGGATAATGACAAGGCGGAGGAGCCAGCAACTGAGGCGAGCGACCAGAATGAGGGCCCTGGCGGAGGCGATGAAGACATGGCAGATGCTTGGGGGTGGGATGATAACGAGGACGCGAACAAAGATGCGAGCGAGCAAAAAGAAGGGCCGGCGCAAACGGCAGCTGCCGAAGCAGAGGACGGAGACGATGGTGCTGATGCATGGGGTTGGGGGGACAACGACGATGCAAACGGCAATGCAAACGACGATGCGAACCAGGCAGCAGAAGTCAAGAATCCTGCTGAAACACCAGACGAAGATGATGGCGCCGATGCCTGGGGCTGGGGTGATGATGGCGACACTGCTGTCCCTGCGGCTCCCGCTCCCGCACCTACGTCAACAACTCGCAAGACGAGACCAAGCCTAAAAGCAAGAGAAAAAACACGAGAATTGGTCTTCAAAGAGACGTACAGCATTTCATCAATGCCCGAACCTGTTCTTGAACTGATCTTCTCCGTCTTGGAAGACGGAGCGGCTCTGACAAAGGACAGCGACGAATATAGCCTGCTAACCGCAACGGCACCTGGCCTGTTCAGCTTGCCTACATTCGTCTTGGCACTATTCCGAGCCATTTCACCTCACTACTACTCGTCAGACGCTGGAGGCAACATGTAAGTCTGGTAACGCCGCAAACCCCAAATCTCATCATATAATTGACAAACGATCCAGGTTCCTGTACAACGATGCCATGTATCTAGCGGAGAAACTATCTGACTTTTCTCTGGCCTGGAAACAACGCGAGGAGCTAACGCCTCGTGCGCGGAGCATGCTTCGTATTGACAATGATGTCAGGACACTCAAAAGCTTTGCGAACCGCAGCTACGCAAACGAAATGAGCCTCCAGAAGACGATATTGCACGATCTTCTCGGAGGTTCGCAGAGCCTGGCGCAACAAGACGACAAAGATTCTTCGATTGAGGCTGGAACAGCACGAATTCGAAGCGTTGCTGCGACCTGGGAGCCGATTTTGAAGAGATCTGTGTGGTCTCAAGCTGTCGGGTCACTCGCAGACTCACTTGCGTCACGAATTATATCAGACGTGCTGGAGATGTCTTCTATTGGACAAGAGGAAGCCTTTGGCATTGCCCAGCTCATTGCCTCGGCAACAGAGCTTGACGACCTATTCATCCCCAGCAAGCTGGCTGGTACAGCACCAGTGCCAGATGAAATGCCAACAACGGCTCAATATGCGCCAAACTGGCTGCGTCTCAAGTATCTTGGCGAAGTGCTGCAGAGCAACCTCAACGAAGTCAAGTTCTTGTGGTGCGACAGCGAGCTGAGCTTGTATTTCACGGTGGACGAGGTGATTGATCTGATTCACGCTAGCTTTGAGGACAATGCGAGAACGAGGGGGACAATCAAGGAGATTCGTGCCAAAGAGGCGTTGGCTAGATGACGGAATATGGACGCAATGAATGAATGAATACGATGAAATCTATACGTGTCTTTGGCTACTACAGTGTTTTTCCCTCTATATTTCCTGTCGAGCTTTCCCATATCCAGAGGCAAAACTTCCCGATTTCCTGCGCGATAGCTTCATGAAGCTCCTCCCTTCACGATGCCTCCAACAGCAACTTGGGCGGATGGTTTAGTGGTATAATTTTCCCTTAGCATCAAGCGACCTTCTGGTTCAGCTTCATCGCATGGGAAAGGTCCGGGGTTCGATTCCCCGTTCGTCCAGATTTTTGCCTTTTTAAGCATTTTTTGCCACTTCATCTCCCCCCCTTTTTTACGCAGTGAAGAGGGAAATAAGCATCAAAGTATCCGTATCTTGCAGCCAGCTGACAATGTCGTAATTTTGTCTATTTTGGGATTTTCAATGCTGTTTCTCTTTGTCTTAACTAAAATGGCCACAAAGTCAAAAGAACCAGTATCCCCTGTAAAGTCGCTTCTCATCCAAGCAGGTCCTCCGTACAACGTTTCCCCTAAGAACAATTTTCTCCCAAAATCTGCCGATGGCAGTTCTCAGTATGCATAAATAAACATTTTGTCAATCTAATTTAATTTAAAAAAAAAAAAAAAAAAAAAAAAAAAAAAAAGAGGTGTGCAATTTCCTTCAAATCCTTCCAATAGTTTTATTTTTTTTCCTGTCATGACTCGTTCCTTGCATGCTGAGATGGCTGTGTGGAAACCGGATATGTTTCTTTTTTCTCTTCTCTTGTCCTAATGTTTTTCTTATCTTTGTTTGGCTCTACTTTATTCAGAAGGGGGGTGGGTGGCAAATTTCTCTCTTCTTTTCTTCTTCTTCCTTCCTTGCCTTTTATGCCATTGAGGTCGTAATCGAGTATTAGTCTATGAAGAAGTTACACTACTTTATTCCTTGTCTCATCATCCATCTTCATTCCATTGAGTTTTAATTCTCACTGACAAAAGAACTTTTCAACAAAAACTTCCATGCACAGCCCAATCCCGGCCAAAATCAGCCAATCATGTGAGATAAACTCCGTTGGTCTTCGGTATTCAGCGCCCTCCTTAAAAACCGTTCACTCACCGCCATCTACGACTTTATACTGCCGCCCTCTCTTATACATACCTACAGAAGAGTTGACCAGAGATACAGTACAACATCATGCATTAGCACTTTCGCCATTCTCGTCCCATACTTGTCTAGCCTTCTTCTCTTCTATTTCTCCCTCTCCCTCCCTAGACCTAACCTATATTTACTTCGTATCTCTCGCTCCCTTGCCTACATCCCAGACAGAGCCCGGCCCCTGACTCACATCGGCCTCTCCAAGCATCCCTACTCCGAGTCATTGATTCGTTCATTTTGAAATTCAGCTCAGCTCAGTTCAGCTCTCTCGGGCTTCTTCCTCTGCCCGGCCCCTCCCTTGCCGACAATATGTATTCGCCAAGAGGACTGCTACCCGCTGGCAACATATATACCAATACGAGAACTCCCCTACCTACAGTCATCGCAAGAGCAGAGAGGTAGGTCGTAGAAGGTACTCGGTACCGGTAGCAGTACCTAGGTACCTAGTGGCTGTAGTGTAAGTACCTAGTGGTGCATGCATATCAACTCAACAAGAGGCCACCCTCCCCTGCCCCCAATCGCAAGTTGATCATCGTGATCTTTCTTTCCGCGGACGGATTCAACGGCACGCGGAGGCACTAGCCAGGAAGGACGGTGCTACTGCTCCTAGCAGCACAAGCTACCAGGATTTTCTTCCAGGGCGTGGCAGCCTGCTTGTAGAAGAAACAACAACAAATATAAGCATCCCCTACCCGGTCTTTGCAGTAGCGCACAATGCCCATCAGCCTTGCAAAGACACGTCAGCCGTTTTTGTTCCATTCTGTTGGTAAAAAGCGATAGAAGTGTATTTTGTATTAGTAGTGTTAATACCACATACTTGTACACAACAAGGCAGCAACGGGCCAGCTGCCGTGTAATAAGGACACGCAGGGGATAAATCCATAGCAGCTGGGCACCATAAGCAGCTTGTCTCAGGAGGATGGATGACTTCCCAGACCCCGGAGAATTGCTATTCTTACTGCAGTGCCTTGTCTGCCTAAAGCAACGACTGACTCTATGACCAGCGTAACTGATACCAGTCCTAGCTGTAACGTTGGTATGCGAGAACCACCAGCCTCACACTCACGGTGACCTATCACGATTTGCGAGCATCGTCCACCGCTCTTCCAAGCCAGGCTCCTGAAGAGAGACAAAAAGGCAAAACTAGGCTCGCTTGCGTCTAGATTGCACTGGCGCTGTCCGAAACTAATGCAGTCTTTTGCCTTTTTCTCTCTACTACGCGGTACAGTAGTTTTTTTTCTGATCTACGGTCTAGATGGCGGTTCCTGGTGTCATCTCGCGATAGCCAACATACCTTGCGGGCATCGTCGTCTCCGGCACGCTGGTTTAGCAGTACGTATGTACAATATCAGGAGGGCCGTGGTACTAGTGGGAGGCCTAGCCAGGCACAGCAACACGTCCTGCTTACTGGGGACCCAGCAGCGAGGGAGCTACGCATCAAAGAGCATGGCATTTCCCCAGATTTTCACTTCCCGGCCCCCCTGAGATTGTCCACAAAACGGGCTGGGGTGGACACGGGGCTGATTGCCTTTCTCCTCTGCGCCCGTCTCTGTGTTGGAGTCGTTTGACGGCACACGAGACCGTATGTGCGCGCGCATTAGGGCATATCCCGTCGTTCCAATGCACACGCCTCCCCCATTTGGAGTTCAGCAAGTGGCAGTACTAGTACCATGGACACGACCTGTCGTAACTCATGCGCTCTGTACATGGCATAGCCCACCACCAAAAAGGCAGAAAGGAAGACGAAGAAAAAACCACCAACAGCAGCAGTACCACCCTTGCTAGCTGGACAACTGGGCTGGAAAAAAGAGTAGAAACCCGAGGCAAGGGATCTATGAGTGGGAGCCTGTAGGATCAGCAGGGACTCGGGTACCGAGCTATTGGAAAAGGTAGTGCTGGTAATAATAGTACCTGATGGTAGTCAGCGACCCGGGGCGGGGGGGGGATTGGCTCACCATCCATAATCCTGTAGCAGCTGTTTCTCTATGCCTGCTCGGAACTGCAGAGTGAGGCTGGTCGCCGAAGCTGCCGTGGCGAATCTTTCCCTGCATACTGAAGATATGTAGCTTCCACCACTACTGCTGCCGAATGAGGGCCCTGGGCGGAGAAATGTCTTTCTTTTCGGTCAATCATGCGCCAAGGCAGCCTGCCAGCCTTGGGCCACCCGATCGTGAGCCAACCAGCAGTCCGGAAGCTCTTCTCCAGCGCTTTACCGACATCCCTTCATCCTTTGGGTGGGCTCTGGCTCCTTCGCAATGACGTTGTATATACGAACCATATATGCACACTCTGTAGCGGCAGCAGCACAAGTTTGACCAGATCGAGCCACCGGGTGGGCCGTCGTCGACTTTTCCCCTCTGCGACACACGGGACGGGACGAAACGAGCACTCGCACTCCATCCTTTGCATGAACAGATGGGTAGCCCTCGTACAAGGTTGGCCGCTAGACGCCCAGGAGGCTCATGGAATCCACCGGGCGACGACGAGCCGTGACTGCCAGGCATGCCGGAGCCGGTTCCGGCAGAGGGACGGGGAAACAGATTGGATGCCATTGCAAGTATGGCTTGCGAGGACCGAGCCCTCTATCTGCAATGACACCCACAACGCTTGCGTAGGTGGGATTTGTCGCGTACAGTTGCACAGACGTGCATGCATGCGCAGCACTGAAATCGGACCATCTCCTGGAGTGTGCTTCAGAAACGGCACGCCGCCCAGCCAGCTGCGTGCGATTGCTCATGCGCAGGGTGCTCTGCTCTGCTCCGTTATCCAAGCAGAATTGCCACCGGCGCCGTTCCACTTTATTATCTCCTTAGAAAATTGCCCGGCCTGCCATACAACCCGTCATATGCAGGCTCAGACCGTCACGCCCGTCTGTGTTTGCCGCTGCTCACTGCATCGGCTCACCTAAGCTGTCAATCTTCCTCCCTCCAGGAACCTTGCAAAGGCTATTGCAACGTGCATTGCTCGGGTGCTCGTTTCCATCAGCTTTTGTTTGTTTCAAGGTAGCAGTAACACGTAGTCCTTGTAGTCGTATATCGTAAACGGCGGCTGGGCCATGGGCGTATGCGTACAGAGTACAAGTAAGCATCGGCGCGTCAGCTCTCGATTGCATCAGACAACCAGATGCATGCACATGCAGTCAGCGTCTGTTCGCTTTCGCAGGGTCGGTAGGGAGTTCGACCACTTTCATCGCCCAACAGGAGATATTGGTGGAACGGCATGGCCTTGTGGAGATACGAATCAGCGTCGCAGCGCATCGCATCGCGAGCTGCCAAGGGCTGGCATGTTTCGGCAAGGCGAGCTTCTTCACAGGTCCCTCCGCACCGCATGGCGCCTTGCTCAACGGCATGTGCTTGACGGGAGCGGGTTGCAGAGCCTCTGATCCCCGAGACAGGATGAAGCTGTCAGTCACAGCATCGCTAAGCTCTCATGCAGCGACCCGCAATACGTGCTGGCCGGCTCTATGGCCACGAGGCGGCTCCCAGGCCATCCTCGACGTGTTCATGTCACTCGCCGCCCATGTTGATCCCGCAAAGCTTGCCGTGGTTTAATCTTTTGATGGATTCGAGCTGACATGCCTTGCCGCTCCTCCATGTGTATATGGAACTGGTCCTTGGGCCGATAATTGGTAGATGGGCATGAAATAGCCCCCTCCTTCTGCCGCCTGATCTGCAAGGAGAGCAGTAGTTCTCAAGTCTGCTAGCTTTTGCGTTTGCCGAATTAAAGCCATCGTGATTGCCCCAACAGAAGATCATTCACGGGGGTCGTCAGAATCCGGCCGCAGCTCACCCAGCACTACAGACCTCAGTAGTCAGAGCTACTGCTGCCCGTACATAAGACAGGCGGGCTGTAGCTGCAGATTTAGCTCAGGCATAGCCTTACATACCAGTGCTAAAAGTAAGCGAGACATGACCAGTCGTTGCGTGCGAAGCAAAATGTGATGGCAGTGAGCAGGATTCCAGAGCAGGTAAGAGCATGAAGCCGGCGAGGACCGTGCCGTAGTTGAAACCTGCCCTTGAACCATCAGCTGAGTCCAAGGAGTACTACTAGCAGCGTTAGATAGACTGGTGCAGTTTGTCGCTGACGATATCTCATGCGCACCACGGGCCATAGAGTCCGCGAGTGTTGTTTCAATCCCTGGTGGTTTCTGCGCCGTGGTCCAACAGGCTCCCACACTGCACCATTGCGCCACGTACAAGTGCATGTAGCCCACTCGATATCGTGCTCGCCGCATCATCTGCTCATTCATGCTGTATATACCCATGGCTTCAAACGGAGTTTTAGGTCCGTAAGAAGCGCGTCCATGTCGATAACGTGGGTCTTTCCAGTGGTAGAATAGTTCAGGACATGCCGAGTCCACCGAGGCCCCTGTTTTCCAGCTGCAATGTCCGTCCCAGGGACATGGCCAGCTAAGCACAAGGCTGAGAGGCGATACTTATCGCCCATGTATATTTTCTGAGACAAGTACTTCGTATATGAGAAGTACACAATTGGTTGTATCCACAGCAAAGACCCTTCAAGCTGCTCTGTTTGGTTCAGATCCTAGTATTCGCTGATTCCTGTTAGTATGTCTTGCCAGGCTCTCATCCCCCCAAATCCTGATCATTACTATCCGCGGACACCAAGGATAGCAAGTAAATGCTCAAGGAATTTTGACATCAAATAACAACGTGACGCAGCGTTTCTCGTTTCACGCATGTATATAAATAGCCCCAACAGTATGGGGCAAGGTGTCTAGCGATTGCCGAAAGCGAAGGGGTAGGGTCCCCCTATTCCCAGCTCACATCACCAGGGTGGTCTCCCCTGTTGGCAAGAGAGCTGGAGCTGGGGGGGGGGGGGGGAGGGGGTAAGTCGACATGATCCTACCAGCACCTAAGGATATGGGTAAGTGTACAAAGGAAGACGTCAAGGCTGTCTTTAGTAGCCCGTTGAGCCCAAAGCCTAGAGTTTCTTAGGTTAATCAATGATTGCCTCGGTTTCCAGCCCCAATGTTTTTGTTGTATATTAGCTGGACTGTTTTTACTCGTGGTGCGGCCTCCGCGAGAGACAGATCGTGCGATGTATGTATGTTGATGGTGCCATAAACAAGAGCTCATTATTTGAAATTTCCGGCCCTCCGGTGTTGCCACTGGTGCTGCACCCATTCTCGCAATGCCTCTCCTTTCCGCTTCGCCAATTACAGAGTACAATGACGCAAGCCATGCTTGTACCTAGTAGATCTGAGTATTCTGCATAAAGATACATGGCCAGAGATGAGACTTTGCATAAATACCAGCAGCCAAACGGATAGCGCTCATGCACGCTGCAGCAGGCCAGCCAGCCACGAAGCGTCCTTGCAGGAGTAGAAAAAAGTAACCGCTTGCAGGCCAGCCTCACTCGGACAAATTCTGCCAGCGAAAGGGGGTAGGACGCACAAATGGCATCATGTTTAGTGCTGCTGCTGCTGCTGCTGCTGCTGTGTCGTCGCGCTTCCAGTTCAAAGCAAGGGTTATGGGTGGGTGGTTGGCTCGGCTGCTGGGCTGACGGCTGCTATTTTCGACAATGAAACAGGGTAAGTTTGGCTGAGACACACACACATACACACAGACACACATATGAAAAAAAAAAGATGATATATGAGATGGTGAAAGAATCAAGCATCGTTGGTACGAGCTGCTGAGCTGATGCAGCTCAAGCCACCCTCAGCCCTGCGCGGCACAAACCACTTCCCACCAAGTTACCCGATCCGGCAGCCGGACAAACAGGATGATGGGAAGCCGCAGGAGGCCCAGAGGTTCTTGGAGCACTCGCCCGCTTATTCTCACTGCATAATATCTGGTCAGAAGATCGAGATACGCAGCGCCCCAGGAAAGCGGTTAAGGCGCCAGGATCGCGGTGGAGAGCGATGGTGGTGGTAGCTCGGCAATAGCGCGCACTTCTCAAGTCCCCAATGCTCATATAGGCAAGAAATGGAGCCAATATAGCATCGTCACATTCTTCCCTTCGGCCTGCCCAAAGGGAAAAATGGCTCAGTCCACAATGACCTACGCACACAGTCATACACATGTCTCATGCCCATACCCATGCCCGTGCCCACGTCCATGCCCATGCTGTACCGGCAAGAAGGATTCTCTTTGCCAGGCACCCAAGACTTGCCCTCACGCGGAGACGGATAGCGCACCAGCCGAGCAGTTCCTCTTCAGCCCCAGCGCCGGGATGAAAGAAGAAAGCAGCAGTAGCTGGTGCTAGTGCTATTTGATAGTGGCGACTGACGTGGAAGAAAAGACATCAGCCAAGGCGCAACTCGGGAAAGCCCGCCGCCTCAGCCGCCAATTGCAGAAGAGAAAGGTTCTAGAAACCCAATCTCCAGCTAGCTGGAATGCCCCCCATCAGCTCCTCCTCCTTCCCCGCGACTGGCTTTGGACACCAGTAGCAGCCAGGAGGGTAAGGGAGACGCCAATCCATTGCCTCCTTCTCCTCAATGGCTCTCGCTGGTGGATGGCTGTGACCGGCCGTCTATGGTGACACGACGCGATGCTGGCGTGTGGGGACTGCTGGCATCCGCGTGCAAGTGTGAAGCGATATGCATGGCTGGGCTGCATGATGCTCGTCCTAGATGCTGGCCGTGTGGAGAAGATATCGTTGCCAGCCAAACGGTGGGTTAGACCCGGCCTCCAGTGCGGGCAGCATTTGGTATGAGTAGTAGGATTGAAGGGGGTTCATCTTTCATCAACTGACTTGACCTGACTGAAGGTGCGCGTCTTCCCCACAGTGCAGTTCACGAACACCCCGTAGCACAAAGATTCGATGCTTTTGCTGCTGTCGTGGCAGCCGCTGATGCGTCTCTAGCACCTCTCATCCCCAGCCAATTCGTCATTCAGCAGCCCATTTGCTGCATATCAGTCAAGTCGACCCTTCAGTCCAGGCGTTAGCCGACATCAAAAGCGTCACTATGCCCTCATTGTGGTGTGTTGCGTACCATTGCAATGCACACCACATCCCTCGAGACATCGATTCGGCTGTACTTACTCTGTCTGGTATCCGCCTTTGGCATCTGCAACCTCCAAGTACAGGTGGAACGTGTATACATCGTGGTTAACAAAGCTGGTATTCTATGCTACCAGATTGCATCCCACGCGCGCACCTGCTGTGATTTGCCCGGTAAATCTGGCGGGAAAAGGCATAAGTTGTGACATACAAGTCATACCAACCATCTAGAAAAACCCAAGCGTATGGAACTCCTGCTGCTGGCGATGTAACAAGGAGACAAAATTATTGCTTCCACGAGTCCCGGGCACCCTGTATTAGTATTATGCAGAATGTGCGCGCGCGCTCGAGACCCCCTAGGCTGTCCAACTGTCGCATGGCCTTGCTTCGCTCTAGCATCAAGGTGAGCGTTTTTGTACTGTACGATTAGAGTCGCTTTGTCTGCTCTGAATTTATACCCAACAGTCGCCACAATTGCAGCATGCTTGTAAGAAGGAGATAGTATGAAAGCAACATGGCTTGCGGCACCCCTTGCCAAATCAATAGTCGATCTTCCAAAATATGGGGCGGAAAATGGTAGCGGATAAGAGCCCGAGAGCTTCCCATCCTTACAGAAAAGAGATGGGGTCAATAATGTACCCATTTCGGCATCCTTCAATAATAAGTAGAAACCGAGTGTAGGTACCTGGTTGAATTTTTTGTTTCCCCTTGTCCGTGTACAAAAGTATAGTTTCTCCCTGGGATGGTCGAAGGGCACAGACAAGGCTCTCATAGTAGTCATATGGGAATGGGATAGATAGTAGAATTGTCCACGAAGCTTGGGATGGTATTGAGTTTTTTGTGCCTGTGAGTTCTATACAGAAATCGCCAAACAGATAGAGTTGTGATACTGCAAGGGAAGCACGATTAGTCTCACGTCCAGTGTAGTATTGTCCTTCTCTGCAAGCCAAGCCCATGACCTGCCACCTGACGGGCCAAAATAAGGCAGCATCTCATCAAGTGTGACAATCTATAGCTTGTGTAACGATAGCCCAGAGGACAGCAGGCACAAATGCACAAGTGTATTAATTTGATCGTCGCCATCGTCGCCTGCCAATCGCATTGCGAGTTGGCGGGAGAGCAGTCACCCATAAAAGTTGATGTTGGGGAATATTCGAAATGCTTGAAGAGCAGTAGGTCTAGAATTATGGCAAAGCCGTAATTCCTGGAATGTGTGAAGAGACGCCGACCGGAGCGGCCATCGTCATGCTCCTTGCCACGTAACTTGTCTCAGCGCGTGCAATTGGAGCTTCAGTCACTTCCGAAAACCTCCGTAGAATTGGCAACTGATTGACAACAAAGGAGGCCACCTGTGAGCCACGACAGCAGGTCTCCTGAGAACAGGATAGCTGTACATGAGCCCACCATTCCGTTCCCGCGAGTGCCGCCAGTAACCAGCGGCGGCGGCAACTGCACGCCTCCAAATCGCGTAGCGACCCTTGCAATTTAGGCGGCCAGGGTCGCGGCAGCACAAACAGGACTCTTATCGGCAGATAAGGTATGATTGTAGACGATCGGACGCGGGTGATGGGCGTCGGCAAGACCAGGACACAAGGCCTCCCCCGCATCAGTCCCGTCCATATGGATGAGGCTTCTTCATCCCGTACCGTAAGCGATCCAACCGCGTCGCGCCGCCAGCTCGCGCCGCAGCCCATCCCGTCGGCTAGCTGGCCCTTTTGCTTTTACTCAGCATGTCCTGGCCTGCCTGCGATCTTGCAGGCGCATATGTGGCTGATCTGGTGCTGTTGGATTTGACGCTCAAGCTGCAACAAAGATTCATATATTCATATGCCTTGGATAAAAGCAGGATGTGATTTGGAAGTCAACAACCCGGCTGCAAACTGTAGATGGTAGTATAGATCGACCCCTCCCAGGAAAATTGCGGTGCCAGCTGCGAAAAAGTGGAATGTAGATACTTCGTCTTGTTGCCCAGGCTTGACCAGCCACTGTTCCGTATGCACCCAGAGGATTTGGAGTGCATGGAGAGTGACAGCAGGTATATGGAGCCCCAGGGCTCCGCTCTTTGATGTCTGGTAGAGAGAGGGGATAGAGCATAATTTACCATATGGCTGAAGAGGTTGGTCGCATGCAGATTTATGCAGTCCGAAGGCGGGTAGGATTCAAGACGGAGAATGCAGGAGTGTGTAGCAACGGTGCGGATGCACTGCATTGGACATGGCAGGGGATGAGATTGCGCCCGCGACACGATGCGTTGCTAACGTGAGGCTGAATGGCCCTCTTTGCTCAGCCTTTGAGTACCTAGCCGAGCGTGTAAGAAATCGAGCTTCACGGGTGTGAGTTATGAGCAGCATCATATCATCCAAACGCATTGCATGGCGCAGCTGATGGATTTTTTTTTTATGCATATCGATTTATAAGCGCTGATCAGAGAGACTCTATGTGTCACAGTTTGGTGTTATGTTTCGAATGGCGTCCTCATAAAGTTCTATTCATTTGATGAGTAGAGAAGCTGCAGAGAGTCGCACCATTAGTCTTGTCCGTTTTCTTCCTGCTTTCACTTTTTCTTA
Organism: Trichoderma sp. CBMAI-0020; assembly: GCA_030708095.1. NCBI lineage: Eukaryota > Fungi > Ascomycota > Sordariomycetes > Hypocreales > Hypocreaceae > Trichoderma > Trichoderma sp. CBMAI-0020. The sequence continues at coordinate 1,572,383 of JAJNCI010000007.1, forward strand.
CTTTTCATTGGTCGCGTAATTGGCGAGAAGAAAGAAAGGTCAGATAAGTAAAGGCCAGATTGAAAATCGCACACAGCTTGCATTTGAAGTTTGCAACTCAGTATAAGAAACTGATTAGATATCCGCAATGGGGAAGCATTAGCCGGGAGCTGGGATTGGCCGTGCGACTTGTAAAACGGGATTCTTTTTCCTGCGTCGTGAGTCGCCAATATTGACTGGCCAAGGGCTCAGTAAGCCCGTAAAAGGCAATTTATTCGCTGATTATATCTGAATGTTTGGTCATGCTGACCTAGTCTAAATGAAGACATATCCGACGCACCCGAGCCAAGACCAAGCTGAGAGGACATCTTGGCTCTCGTTGTTACCTCTTGGCAGCTGTTCTTGAACGAAAACTGCTAGACGCTTCTCGCCAATACGACATTTTTGAGTGCGAGATGTCAAAAAAGGGGGCGGCAGTGTGGGCGTAAGGAACCAGAGGGGGGATAGAGACGCCACGTTAATGCCGGCTTTGTGCCTAGGCAAGAGGAGTTGTCTCAGAGTAGCCGCGATTGGACAAGTATGTAGTCATGAAGGGAAAAGAGTATTAATCTGCGAAGCGTGCCCTCCTGCCATGTTTGACTGTAGACGTGATATACCTACTTGTAGGTATAGGTAGGTACTCCTTATGCCGATATAGAGGGGTGAAAACTACCTGTTGATTGGTTAGCAGTGCTCGAGGTCTAGATCTTTTGCCGTCCAGCTCACCTGCTTACCATCACAAACGCCTTTCCGATTGAGCTCCGAGGAGGAAGAGAAAAGGGCAACTCAAGCCGAAATGAAAGGAATGCTGAGGTTGCAAAGCGTCAATCAAACTGGTGGCCAATGTAACATGTGTAACACCGGGAAATAGCGATGCTCCAACTCCCTCATTATATGGATGCCAACGTTGGGCACGCCCACTTGGGCTGCGTCTAGGAGCAAAGCAGAAATTTTATTGGAATATTCGAATGCAGAGGAGCGGAGCAAACGTGCTAGCAGTTGACGGCCATTAGCGGCAACTCTGATGGAACCAACACTCTCCAGCCGCTATGAATTGTCGTGGAATTATGTGCTAATAAGCACGGAGTACGGGATTGCATATTTGTCTTGTGGGTGATGCCTTTGGGGCTCCGGCCCGGAGGCCAAGGTGCGCCTCGCTTTACGTCACAGCCAAGGCCAAGCACCAATGGCATCTCCATAAGCAGCCGGAAAGACCCTGGCGGTCCTGGTGATTTCTACCTGGCTCCAATGGGCTGCAATCAATCCACGGAGAAGCAGTGCCCGACGAGGCCATACATACAGAATCGGCTGCTGATGATCACGGCTCGGCAGCCAGGGCCAGGGGAAGCCAATCCCTCACAGCCCCCGCGACGACGAATGATTCGAGAAGAGCGTCTGTCGGGAGCAGACGTCAGGCCGGGTTCCCGTTGAGACGGCCATCTGGGAGGCGCCTCCCAAGTAGATCCCTAGTCGGGCTAGCAAGGCTGCGCGCTTCAGCCGATTGGGCGACTCTAGGGGTAGGACGTCATGGCGTCTGAGCTGCAGCGTGAAACGAGAAGCCCCCGGCAACGTTTGTTTCTGGCTGGAGGCCCTTGCACCAATGTGGTCGCCCAAGCCGCCGGCCGTGGCCTCTGATTGGTCCGGGCGGGTGGCGCCGGTGTGCTGCCAGGCTCGAGAATCTCTTCAAGCGAAAACGTGCATCAAGCTGTGCTCGCCGTATCCGTCGTGCGAGGACAAGCACACCGCATCTGATAGGCGCTGTCTCGAAGACAAATTACGTGACGCTCGGAGCCTTGTGTCTCTTCCGGCCGGGCACCTCTGCCTCGGGCTGCGGATTGGACCCTGATCTTCAATGGCCTCATGACGTGACGAGGTCCGGTCGTTAAAAGTCGGTGAAATCTCGCGGCCGTCCTCGTCGATGACTCTTACTCGTGCCGTTGTGAGGACAGGCAGGCAGATGCGCCAGATCAGACCAGCCAGACCCCGCAGTTGGGTTGCATGGGTGTCTGAGGCCTCGTCCGCCCGAAGCGCTTCAGGAAATCCCACGATGCCCACGATGCCTGCTGCGGGTGGCAGAAAGGCAGGTCATGGCCGAGGCGGCTGGCCAAGAGGCAGCAGGGCAAGGCATCCAGCCCTGGCCTGCGCGGGCGGTACTTGGTCGCACGGCAGGCAGTACCTCCCGAACAGCATGCATGCCACTAATGCTCCCAGTACTCAAGGGCTGACGGCTTGTAGTAGGCCAAGTCGCACAGACTAACAACTGCAGAGGACGGCAAATGAAATCGTGTGCCGTCCCCAATTCAAGCTACTTTTTTTTTTTTTTTTTTTTTTTTTTTTTTCTTTTTTTACACTTCCTTTTTTCGGTGACTATGTGAACCAACTGCAATCCGCAGGGCCTGGTCTATCTGGACAGCTCAGGTGACGCCTTTGACCGCTCGGCGGCACGGATGCAGGTTCGCTAAATTCATCTGCAGGGCAGCTGCATCTGGGCATACATACAAGCAGGACTGCCTAAGGTACTGTATGCTACGTGCGAGCTTACCGATTTAGTAGCACAGCACAGGCAGTACCTACCAGATAGGTTCCTGCCAGGTATGTAGGTACGAGAACATGGGCAAGTGCTACTACGAAGATAGGCTGTAGGAGATATGGGGTTATAGAGGTAGGTATTAATAGAGCAGTACAAGGCCCTCTCGTACGAGTTGCGCGGAGCAGCTGCGCAGCATCTAAGGCAATACCGGCATAGCTCTCTGCATCTTTGCGCCAGCAGCCAAGGGCTAATGTACCTGCTAGCGATGTACCTACACACGCACCTACGACAGATGGTACCGGGTACCATGTACCGTCCTCACGCCGCATGCGTCAGCCGATATGGTTGGTTGCACAGCGTCGTAGGTACCTTCAAGCAGATAGCCCAAGAAGCCATACAGAAGGAGCTCTGCGAGATACTAATGTATAAGCACGCACAGGTACGAGCAGGTAGCACCCGCGTTCTTACCTTAATCTTCGTGGCGACGGCGGTGGGGGGATGGGATCAATTCTTATAATCGCACGCCCCAGAGCCAGACCGCTGGAAACTTAGCGAAAGCGCCGAGGTCCTTGCTCGCTGTGTCAAGACCCATTGGGTTTTGGGCTCCTCTGATTCCCTCCCCTCTCTGTGCCGTGTCGACTGGAATGGGGTTGAGGATGTCGAAGGGGAAAAAAGTTTCTAAAAAAATTTCCAAAAAAATTAAATGAAGTGAAATAAGCGATGATCTCATCGAACACTTGAGCTGACACACCCAAGACAATTTGAAGCCGCCCTTGGAGTGGGATGGCATAGCCGACCGTGCTGGCACAGCCAGTGATATGTAGCTAAGGCTGCACTCATGATCCAATTTGATCAGACGCAATGCATCTCAGCCAACCTGTCAATGCACTCGCCCGTCGAAGAAGTAAATACAGCTTCCTAATGAGAATGCCAATGCTTGTGTAGCTTCCCTTAATTTAGCACCAAGTGTGAGTGTGCCGTGAGAGGGAGGTCCAAAAGAGGAGGCACCGCAGCACAAGAATACACACACAGCTGGGAATCAGAATTACACCGGATTATCGACTAGTATAATGATCTTCCTACGCCCACAACTATGGCTCATACGCGATGAATTCGTCTAGGCTTGACGCCTCTCCTCCATATCAAGCCACCATTGTCTAATTTGCCGAATAGTCGGAATAGTTGTTATGGCCAGACATGATAAGCAGTAAAAGCCCATGTAGAGGCAATCGATCACAAGGTAAGGTAGGTAAGTATCTAATCTATATGACGGTGTGCGTAATTGAAGATTGTGGGCGCAGCGTGACACGTCTCTTTTATCTTTGCGCAAGATAGGTACATACATCGACAAGTGTAGTCGCAACGACGCACATCTTCGGCTGCATGCGAGTCTCCGAGCGAGAGCGTGTGGCAGGTGCAAGCGATCCCACGCCCCAAGTCTCACTCCTCTTCAGCCAGGGCACTGCGCGTACCGGTACTTGCGACTGCACGCCGACATACACCTTACATTACTAGCAGCAACGCCATTGCAGATGTTGGAGATTGCATCTCAGCTTCCAAGGGCCTGGTGCTATTTCATGTACAAAGGGGCGCGTGGCCATGGTGGGATTCAGACCCCAATTTACCCGCCAAGTCGGATAGCCAGAGTCAGCGGCAGACAGGAGGAGGAGGAGGAGGAGGAGGAGGTGGAGGAGGAGGACAGAGCCGCTTTCTGCTTGCCCGCCAGCGCAATACGAAGGCATCGCGCTAGCCTCTGCCTTTTGTCGTTTGCCTACATGGACTGCACAGACGCGGCTGGCGAGACGGCGTGGATATCTGCAGCGCGCGGCCTTGTGTAACGGCGTGTCAATTGTCAAGTCCGGGTAGGTGGTATCGAGCGGCGGCGGCTAGCAAGGTGAGACGACGAAATCGTTGAATCCGTCAGATGCAGAGGCCCCGACGACATCGTCATCCGCCTCGGCGGCGCAGCCTGCCAGCAGAGCAGATTGCGCGACCAGGCTGGGTGTACAGCGCTAGCCGTCTGGTGCATTGGTCCCCCAGTCCAGTCCAGTACGACGACGGCCAACTCCCAGGCAAACGCATCACGCACATACTGGTCTTCCATGCCGGCGGCGAAGCACCCACCGCGCATGGCTCGTCCGACTGGCGAGAAGGCATCCGCTCGAGGCTAGGGTTTCTTCCCTCTGCGCTTGGATGGCGGGGAACTCCAAGACGGCCATCGGCTCATAGAGCGTTCTTGGCAGTCGAGAGATCACTTGATCAGACAAGAACGGAGGGCAGGGCCCCGTTCGTCTTGTTTCAATTCCCCAAAGCAGCAAGATAGGTGGCTTCCCGTGTCGTGGTGCATGCACTGGCACTGATGTATGGATTACGATGCCTTAGCAGCTACAGTAGCCAGCCCGCAGCCAAGGGGGGCACTTCGTATCCTGCAGCACTACTGCGGCTGCTAAACTGATGCTCGTCCACCAAGGTCGCAGTAGCAGCAGCAGTAGGACGAACCAGGCCCCTCTTCTGTCACTCTAATTTTTTAATTTTTTTTTTTTTTCCTTTTTTCCCTTTGCCGTCTTTTTCTCTCTGGGCTTCGTGCAGAAAGATGCTCGAGAGCCAACAGTAAAACGCCGAGGCCAAGCAGCTCATCTTCGCCGATCTCAGCCATCTCGTTGGTCGAGGTTGCTGTTTCATCTTCTTCGCTGGGGCACACAATGGCGCTTACAGAAAAGCCGTTGAGCAGCTGTCATTCGCCCTTTGCATGCACAACGTGATCACCGGGCAATGAGAGGGATCAGCACCTTAAAGCCACAGCCGTTTGTGCTGCCATGCGGTTGCAGGCTTTGTACGGACCGCTGGCAGAGCAGATAGAGCCAGGCCCCCGGAATTGTCCGAGAAGCGCCGCTCTATCGTGAAGCTGCCACTCAGTCAGGTGTAAGAGTCCATATGCTTGGGCAGCAGATGCAACGGAGCAGACGGTCTCAGTCGTGATCCAGCGTGCACCTTCACCGGTGTGAAGGTGTCTAGGGGGGGCGTTGTAAACCCACGCTTTGATAGTCCGAGATCGCTGGTGTTGTCCTGACGTGGCAGCGCGAAGAGTGATCAGCTGCGCCAACAAAAGAGCAGCACGGAACCAATAAAGCGTCACCTCGCTGAAGCATCGTTGAAGCACAGCCAAGGATCATCATCATGAGGAGCAAGTTGGGGACCCTGAGAGAGGTGGATGTGACGAGTAAGAGGCTCAAGAGTTGACATGTTGCACGGACGTACAAGCAGTCCCTCTCATAGGGTTGAACAGACCTAAGCTTTAGCCGCCCTCGGGCTGACTGACATGCCGTTCATGCCTCGCCATGAGGTGAATTGCTCTGCATACGGTAGGCGGACAAAAAATGTCGATGCATTGTTGATAGCGCACGCAATGATGCATGTAACAGTGCACTAGCAGGTGTCATGAATCGCCTGCCCTCGCTCGACGTCTGACGTCTTCATGTACTCATGTACTCATGCCAAACAGCCGGTCCCGTGGAGAGCCCTCCGAGTCCGCCTGTGATTCGCTGTCGCCGCCCTTGGATAAGATGATAATTGCTAGGGATCAAGTTAAGAGGCCGGCGATCGCCATTGAGCCATAACTTTTCCAACCGTGATGGTCAGGAGAGGCACAATTTGTCCTGACTCCCATGGCACTTTCGGTATGCCGGCGTGCCCAACATTGAGGCCGGCCTATTCCAGATAGATTGCACGCTCACTGGCCGCCTATTGCCACCGCCCCCCCGGCAGCTTCTAGCCCAGACGAACAGCCTTCTTTTGCGCTGCTCTTTTCTTTTTTTAACCCTTTTTTTCCGGGCCCTGATGCGATTACTAACGGCGACAGGACGTGCCTTGGTGCTGCTGCGGCTGCTACGAGGTGCTGCTTACCCAGTGGGTGTTAGCGGAAGAGCCCCCATGCAAAAAGCGCGGGGTGGATAAGAAAAGCTAATGCGAATCTCGAGAAAAGGCTGGACACATGGCGGCCAAGGTACATGTACCCAGCGACGGCCGGTACCTCTGGCACAGCGCTCTCAAGGTACCCCAATTGCTAGACACACCCTCCCGGGGCTTCCGTCGTCATTCCTACGCTGCTGTTCAGGCGTTAATTTCGTAGTTTAGCAGAGCAGAGGAACTGCTGCTGCAGCGCGCATCCCTTGTCTTAGCATCCAATGCTAATCATACCCTCTTGTGCGTTTTTTGAGGAGCATTGCCCGCCCTTGAGCCAGTTGTTCGTGTGCTAGCGGACCAGGAGGGAAGGGCAAAGTATTATTTTCTTCGTCTTTGACCTTCTCTCTGCCCTTTTATGTTGATTTTGAGATACAGGTGCCTAGAGAGCTAGAATTAGTACAACTTCGGGCAGTAGCTTGCAGACCGAGTGTCCGCCTACAAAGCTACCTCTGGGAAGAGAGCAGCCGTAGCTGACATAACCACACCTCATGCATCCAGCTTCTCACGGGCTGTTTCCGCCTGGACGCTGAAATTGCGCGGCATGGATGTCCGTCGCCTCACTTTTTCCCTCTGACGTGTTGACCTGGCCTGACGTGATGGACGGACTCTCTCATCGCATTGACGCTGCATTGTCGCTGGCCCCCTTGTTTCTCCTGTCTCTCATGTTCCATTCCCCCGCTGCCAAAAGGGCCTCACCGGCGCTCGGCTTGGGCTTGGCCGCCAAGGATCCCTCACAGCTCTCCTGTCCACCCGTTGAAATTTCCCGACTGCTGTTAGGAGGAGGTACCCCATCAGTGCCTGAAGGGAGGGGGGGGGGGGGGGGGGGGGGTACACAAAAGAGGAATAAAGAAAAAAAGGAAAGAAAAAGAAAAATAAGAAAGAAAAAAAAAAATTAGCTTCTATAGGCGTAAAGCCACACACACACACCCCCTAACGCAGATTCCACGCCATTAGCACAGGCGTTATTTAGCACTTTGCTCTTTTTTTCTGCTAGCCGCACGCCCCCATCACAAAATCTAACCTGTCCCGCAGCCATTTGACTCAACGCTTCTCGACTACTTCTGTGTTTCAACCTCCAGACTCAGAAACATTTCCTCTTCGTCCCACGCCTAGATATTGCCAATCCTCAACTGAACTCCCTTCGTCAAACCACTACATACGCAAAGGCAGCACTAAAGTGCTTCGCATTAGCTCGCTGTTCATCCGGACATCGTACGAAAAAAAAAAAAAAAAAATACTCCAAGACGTCCCTCGCCATCGAGAGTTACATCCGGTCCTCGATTTGCCTCTTTGCGGCTCTTATCAAGAGATAGTCGGGCTCGTCTTGCAGCTTGTCACCCCAGGACTCGACCTCTATTTAACTCGGCATCTTCGTCGCCTTTGCTGTCGGCGGTCCTGCTCCAGCTTCTCTCCAGCTCGCTGCCTCCCAAGAAAAAAAAAAGGCAAGGCAAGACACCAAGCAACAACATCGTCATCAAGCGTCGCCCTTGGCCGCAAGCCTCCAGCCTACGTCTAGCAAGAATAGCCGACTCGCCCCCAAAAGACTCGCCAGGCTGTGTCGCATCGTATACCGAGTTGCCTCACAGCTTCGCGCGCTTTTGCCCGTCCTTCCTGCAGTGCCTCCAAGACATAGGCCTGGGGTCAGTACCCAAAGCAGCGACCTGCATACGATACAATTCTGCCACCTCACAGCCTGCCGCGACCTGGCATTGCCTGACAAGGTCAGATCGCCCCCCTAGTCTACGCTTTTGACGCTCCGAGAGCCACCCTTGACCAACGGCCCACCGGACTGACGCCAGCGTCTGCAGCTGCAAACACAGGACGTGTGTGTAGAGGGCCAATTCGCCTACTCTCAACGGCCGCCTCTGCCCTCGACCCTACAAGTTCAATTGTACATACTCTTCGTACCTGTACGCCTCCTCCATTCACCCCTGGGCCAGGACGGCAATCCGCAAGGGCTGGCCGCGGATCTCTGTTTGGACCTTTTTTTTCCTATCCCCCCCCCGCAATCCCGTCCCCCAGATCGCTACAATATGCATACCGGTACAGCTCAAGGCTTATAAGGGTCAATCCACCGACTGAAACCTCGAGGCCTGCCTCTGCCATGAGCTTGCTATTCACCTACATACCACCTCAATCATGATTAGCAGCAACACAGCTTCGACTCGCTCCTCTACACCTCAAGCATTGGGCTCTAGTAGCACCATGTCTTCACAATCCAACAAGTCACAGCGTCCAAACGTCCAGACAGATTTCCACGCGCAGAGTCCTGACGCAGCTCCCGCATCTGCCATCAGCGCGTCCTCTGGAGCTTCCAATTCACAGCATGGATCTCCGACCCAGTCTCCGAGATCTACCATTCTCACCGTCGCTACCTCCATTCATGCGTCGCCAACTCAGTCTCCGAGATCTACCATGCTCACCGTCGACACCTCCATTCATGCGTCGCCCGATCTCATACCAGATGCAGTAGACCAGGACTCTCCTGAAGACCTCGAGCAGCTACCTGGGCCCATCATCTCACCAAAAACAAGCAGAAACTCACTAGGATCCAGCGTAACAGGAAGCACGAGTGCTCCTTCCGAGACCGTCTATAGTAACTGTAGACCATCGAATGTTTCAACGTCGAATACTACAGTGTCATATACTACAGCGCCGGCTACCACCGCGTCGATTACTACAAACAATAGCACCAATAGCACCGGCGGTACCCCCAAGAATCTGATTCGAAGCCTATCTAGAGCATCATCCAGAGCATCAAGGCGGCTGTCCAGCAAAGGGAGGCGACAATCCTCGGCTGCATCCTCAAGCCGCGAAACTAGTGCTGGTCCTGGCTTGTGGCGGAAACGCAGTGACAGCAATTCCACTGCCCCTGAGTATGGTGTTGCCGACTCTGATTCTGGATCCGAAAATGCTGGCGAGGATAACAACTTAATTCGCCAGCCCTTCATTAAAAACACCCTCAACCAAGAATCACCACCAAGGAGCACGTCGGCCTCCATCAGCAGTGGCTCCAACACCACGGTTGGACCTGTCATTCCATTACAGCTACGACAGGGAACGCCGCTCAAAAAGATATCCAAGAAGAACCGCTCCAAGCGCATCAATCTTATTTATGACACAGCAACCAACAAAATGATGTGGGATGCAAGCCGTCCTCAAAAGTTTCTCCACGTCGATGAAATAATAGAGATTCGGACTGGTTCCGATATCGAGCAGTACGCTCGTGATTTTGGCGTTCAGCCGGAAGAGCGTTCAAATTGGTTCACCATCATCTACGCCGTACCAGAAAAGTCCAAATCAAAATTCCTCCATCTTGTGGCTCATAGCAATGAGATCTACTCAGTGTGGGTCACGTTTCTCGAGGCCATGCTCAAGCATCGCCAAGAGGTTATGGCATCCTTGATGACCTTTGATGAGAGGGCTATCAAGCAGTACTGGGAGACAGAGATGATGAAGCACAATTCCGAAGACCAGGAAGAGCTTGACATCACCGGCGTCATGCGAGTGTGTCAAAACCTACATATTCACAGCTCTCAGTCAACTCTACAGTCTAATTTTCGACTCGCCGATGCCCGGCAAAACGAAAAATTAAACTACGACGAATTTCTGGAATTTGTTCGCCTCATGAGGCAGAGACAAGAAGTCCACCGTCTTATACAAGGCCTTGCTACCAGGCCCTACGTTGGTCTTACCTTTGAGGAGTTCTTTAGCTTTGTTCGTGACGTGCAAAAAGAAGACGTTAGCGATCGAGACAAGTGGCGGAAAATCTTTGACGGGCTTGTTCGTAAACATAGAAATGACGACACAAGCGCCACAGTCACTCCCGATGAGCTAAACACCCTATCGGAGACAGCGTTTACTGGATTCTTGAGCTCCAAACAGTTCAACCTGCCCACCATTGACGAGCAGCGCGAGTTTACGCTAGACCGACCCATGAACGAGTATTTCATCTCCAGCTCGCACAATACCTATCTCCTTGGACGCCAAGTTGCCGGTCAATCTAGTATCGAAGGGTACATTACCGCCCTGTTACGAGGCTGCCGCTGTGTTGAGGTTGATTGTTGGGACGGCCCTGGCGGCTCTCCCATAGTCGTCCACGGACGTACGCTCACTAGCGCAATCGGCTTCCTTGAAGTCATGAACACCATCAACAAATATGCATTTGCGAAATCAAAGTTTCCGCTCTGGATTTCTCTCGAGGTCCACTGCAACCCCGCCCAACAGGCTATCATGGCCGGAGTCATCAGGGACACATTTGGCGAGAAACTTGTTACAGAACCTGTAGAACCAGACTCTTCCAAGCTGCCCTCTCCCTCCAAGCTCATGGAGCGCATTCTTATCAAAGTCAAACAGCCACGAACGGCCGCCAGGAGCGATACTATGAGCACTGATAGTATCATGGGAATGGGTCGAAAGCGCGGAAATAGCGTCGGCTCTGTATTGGCGAGATCGTCTACCACTGAGTCCAACACAACCGCTGCCACCACCCAATCTCTGCCCCAGAGCCCAACGATGGCCCCTATCAACGCTAGCCGCAAGTTTACGGGTAACAGTCAAAAAATAAACACGATTAATGAAGGCCAGGTGCAAGAACTCAACAGCGACTCAGACAGCGGGGGTGAAAATGGCTCCCTTAAGGGCCTCAGCAACATCATTCCTGATCTAGGTAAGCTCGGAGTGTACTGCACGGGCCTCAAGTTTTCTGGATTTGAAGCGCCGGCGGCCAAGAAATTCAACCACATCTTTTCTTTCATGGAAAGCAGTTTTGCAAAGAATTCCAAGACAAAGGAGGAAAAGATGCAATTGAACATACACAACATGCGGTACCTCATGCGCGTTTACCCTGACGGCTCTCGCTTGACTTCAAGTAACTTTGATCCGCTCGCGTACTGGCGTCGTGGTGTCCAGATGGCTGCTCTGAATTGGCAGACATTCGACATGGGTATGCAAGTCAACCAAGCCATGTTTGAAGGTGGCACCGATTCGTCTGGATACGTCCTCAAGCCCCAGGAGCTTCGCGACATTCAAGTTTACCCAAAAGACGACACTGTCAGCGCAGCTATTGCAGAGGGCAAAAAGGAGCGAACCGTCGTTTCATTTAGCATTGACGTTGTCTCCGCTCAACAGCTGATGCGGCCTGCCAATCTCCCTGCCAATAAGTCCATGAACTTTTACGTTGACGTTGACGTCTTTCACGCAAACGACAAGCGAAACAAGAAGGACAAGGACTTTGATCTGGGCCATGAGCCCGACTCGCCTCTGCGACGCCGTACTGAAGTGATTCGTGAGAATGGCTTCAATCCCATGTTCAGCAATGGCCAGTTCCGCTTCAAGGTCACGACTAAGCACCCGGAGCTGATCTTTGTTCGTTGGTCAGTCAGGCTAGCTAACGATAGCGACTACAACAGCGCAAAGGATAAGCCTGCAATGGCTAGCTACACGGCGAAGCTCACCAATCTCAAGAATGGATATCGCACACTGCCTCTCCTCAACCATGCTGGCGAGCAGTACCTATTCTCGAGCCTATTTTGCAAGATTGACATTGATCCTTTTGAAAAGAAGTTCATTGACGTCCCCCGCCCCGCTCAAGAAGGAGGTAGCAAACTCAACCGCCTGGGTGGCATTTTTGGGCGAAGTAGTAATACCAGCCCCCGAAGCACCATGGAGAGAAGCAGCATAGAGAAGAACAGCTTTGAGATGCACAGTCCTCAGGCCTGAGATGTCTTGCTGCCTCACCCTCCCAATGCTATGATGGAGGCTTCTCCTATCGTTCTCTGGAGAACAATAAAACGGCCTTTTTTTAACAACTCGATACGAGGCTTTGTCACGAGAATATCTCCACTCCCGCTTGACTCCTTCCCCAAAATCGACGCTTTTTCAAAGGCTGGCGCATTTCAGCGTTGAGATTTTCAAAGGGAGGGTGTTCAAGCTTCTTCTTTTTTCTTCTTTCTATCCTTCCAATCAGGCCTAGCGCTGGTTACTACCCGCTGACGCTTGCTTCTTTTTTACATTTTTTACTTCAAATGGCGATAGACAAAATTCTTTTGTGACTTTTTGCTGATGCAAAGCTCACACGCCATCTGTCTTCTTTTTATCACTTTTTTGGAACTCTTTTTTATCCTGCTTTTCTTTTTCTCATGGACAGCATGGCGCGGAACTAAAAAGCGAAACTAAATACCCACCCGTTATCGACTTTGTGGGATATGAATAACATTTGTACACCTTCTTCTTTTCGCTTTCTCCTCTTTTTACTACTTTTCTTGATTTGTTTTGATGATGGAATGCAATGGACTACCACAGTGTCCCAGGGAATGCATACACCACCTCTTATTATCTGGCTATTTACAGATGAAGCATTTGCATAAGGAAAGGACACACATGAAAGGCATAATATAGAACGGGACAGGCAAGGGGAGTCACTAGCTTTTTCTTTTTCTTTTTCTTTTTCTTTTTTCCTTTTTATCTTTGATTTATTTTTATGTTTTTTGTGTCATCACATATGACAAGGGTCACATTACTGGTTAAGAAAGAAACAACTTTGGCTTTGTACAAACAGACGATACATGTGAAGAGAATGTTCAGGGATTAAAGACTGAAAAATGGATGTGTTCATCAACGATTGATGCATACTACTGTCTTGTGTTGTGTTCCATATAGTGTTGGCTTTGCGAATTATGTTGTACTTTTGTTTCTTTTTCGTTTTCTTTTGGAATGTCGGGAAGCCCGGCCTAGTGATACACGGGCAAAACGGGAGGGGCGGGAGGAGAGGCACAGAGCACATCATGGTCAAAGGCGGAAAGGGGGTATTTTGGGAATGAGGACAAAGAGAGGGTCTGTATGAGTACCCGTCTATGGAGGGGGGAGGATTATGAGGGCATTTTTTCAGGGCCACTTTGGCGACAAGGACACCTTTACGAAAGGGGGGTATGTATTGTTATGAATAGTATTGAAACGAAAGCAGCAGAATGTGCATTGTTGCTGCGATAGCATGAAACAGCGGATTGAGGCGCATTTACTGCGATGAGAACGGAATTGCTTGGCATATCTTGGGATATATATAGCGAAATGTGGATCTAGTTCGTGTTTACAAGAGACATTTTTTCCCCTTGGACTGGTGCTTGCTTTTGTAAATAACGTGAGATGTACTCTCAAGGCAGGATAGTACTAGCTTTTATGCAGCAGACGTTTAGCCCATAGTGTGACTTGCAGCGTATGCACTTTTGGGAATGCCTTACACACGGAGCAGTAGATGATCATGATGGCCCAATTCTGATACAGCAGTGTTTGATTCGGGGCCGCTAATAAAAGAGAGATGGGCAAATCAGCTCAGCAGCTGACGTACAACGACAACCTTCGAGAACAAGGGTGGAAACAGAGAGAAGAGGGAAGCATCACATGACATGGCATGCCCAAGTCTGTGCATACAGTACTTGTATGAACCTCACAACTTGGGAGATGGACCACAAGGAGATTGGGTGATAGGGGGAGAGATGATGTGATTTGATTTGGCGAAGCTGGTGTCGGGTGATTTTGAGTTTCTGGTTGAGTGGCAGTAGTGCGGCTCTGAGGTTGGGAACTACCGAGATTCGGAATTACGAGAAGATACCAGCGTGTTGCCTACCAAGGTACAGTGGCTCTTATCCTACAGTATCTACTTGTTCTAGCCGAGTCTTTGTGCTCCAACCATGAGTGTTTTCGTCTTTTCTTTTACTGATAACGGGAAGCGGCGGTTGCGTGTTCAAGTCGCGGTGGTGGCTTGTGCGTATTAGGCGGCCGTGTATTTATCTCTACAAAGTGGCATATAAAGTCGAGTAAGCGGCAAGGAAATGGGTGGAACTCCGCCATGGAGATTTCGACCGAGGGACGGGTTTGACTCTGCGGAGTGCGGAATTCGAGGATTTGCACTTTCTTCTGAAAAACACGCACTGCTTATCAGAAGAGGGGAACAGCCGTGGGTACGCTTCCTGTATGTGGTGTGCAGTGCGTGGCTTGGCACTGAGACGTTAAACTATGGGAATTTGTTTGTTTGTTTTATTTCCTTCTCCCCTTTCGTGCATGTGTTTTTGCAGATGGCATGTACCATTGGGGGAAAAGATTGGCAGAAAATGACGTATGTCCGATTTTTCTTTCACTTGATCATCGTAAAAAGGGAGACGAGAGGTTATGTTGCGGGCATTTTTTTTTTTTTTTCGCTTGCTCTGTGGATGGGCAATCTTATCGGCATTTCGATGGGCAAAGGAGAAATGGATTGGCGGAGGGATTGGCGGTTCATCAGTGATGTGCAAAGAGTTCGAAACCAGATGTTTCACAACGTCGGTCTAGTTTGAGACGGCTTAGCTAATGCAAGCACCAATCTTCAGGAATCTAATACGGTAATTACCTAGGTATATGTGAAAAAAGGTGTGTGTGCGTGTGATGGGAAGAATGAGAAGGGAAAAAAGGAGAGTGGGTGCAGGGTGTGCGTCGAACAGAGAGAAAAAGCTAAAGTACTGCTGCACCGAGTTTGAAGTCGCTTCGGTTATTACCATGTTTGGTTAAGGGGGAACAAGAAGAAGCCGTTTGAAACGGAGCTTCGCGGCTCTAGCGGAAAGTTTGCGAGCACAAGGTGGGGAGAGAGGGAAGAAGGCTGATTGGTGTGTGTGTCTGGACGTGAAGCTACACCAAAACATTGCAGCAGCTGTGTGTTCTTACCAGGAGGTATCGTATAGATATGGTCGATCAGTGGCTTTACGGGGGCTCGTTTTGCGCAATTTTGTAATGAGTGTATCGGGCCTGTTTGGAAATAACCTCGAATGGGAGACGTTTTCGTCCATTTAACGTTGCATACGAGGTTCGATACGAAGCGAGATTCCCGCCAAGGAGGGAGCCAAAGTTTGTGACTGCCTCTTTGTAGCAGCCCAGTTTCTTATGCCTTGATTTTGCGTGGCATTATTGCTTGGGAGTGCTGTATTCGGACTGTGCTCCGAAAGCAAGATAAACGCATGTAAGCACTTAATGGCATTGCCCTTTTTCTGGCTGCTTTTTCTACAGTATGCCGTATAATGCATGAATATGCTACATGGCAGGTTGTCTAAACTGCCCCAAGGATTGAAATAGGACTAAATTCTCAGGTGTGCAGCTTTCTCCAACCCTTTGTTTCTGTGGCCTTTTGTCTTTCAAGGTTGGGTAGCTTTGAGCTTTTTTTCTCTTAATGCTAGCTGTTCAAAACACCCGCGGGGAGGATGGCGGTCCGCCGTTTTTCCTTTTCCAACCGTTGTGTCTCGGTGGCTTGGGTCTAAGCCCACGGTGCCGGCCAAAATGTCGACAAAGAGGGGGAAAAAATACGCTTAATAATGTGCTGTTTTCTCGCTTGAGCTCTTTTTGTGTTATGCCGTGGAGAACCAAATAAACGGAGAATGGGGAAGTGAGAAGAAAAATACGGAGACGAGAGAAGCTGCTCAAAAGGCATTACTGGACGCAGTTTAGGCTGCCAAATGTCCATCTAGGCAGAAGGGGGACAATCTGTCATCCGGGATCTTTTTGAGGGGAAAGATCTACAGTGCAGAACGCCTTTTGTGTCAAAATCAGAAAGCAATGCCGAGTCATGACAGATGATGGAAAACAGAACAGCGTGACAAGATTATCAAGTCAATAGTACCGTAGAAAAGTAAAAAATACTCGCATGAACAAATTACGTTGTCGAGATGGGATGACTTTGCGGTTCTAATTCCGAGAAATACGGAACATCACCAAGCATGAGCAAGAATGAAAGGGCGTGCAGGAAAAAGGAGTTAAACCATAAACAGACAAGAAAGAGGGAGAAGAGAGAGAAACGGTACAAGATGGCTCAAAGCCTGCCAAGTACCTTTTCCTCAGCAGTACTTTGGCCTCTAGTACAGCAGCTGTTTAGCTTCCTAGAGCTTCGTTTTAGCTCGGTCAGGGCTTGGGGGATGTACCAGCATTTCTGCCCCTTTGGAACCAACTGCGAATAAACGTGTCGAGCCAGGGTTCGCTGCTTCTTTTCTTAGCAAAAGGATGGTGTGTGTAGATTGCTCTGTTGTCCCTGGAAATGGGTGTAGCAGTACATACGATCCTTCTGGGACGGGGGCCCCATGGCGATAAAACACGCCAAGCCCGCTGGGAAAGCCTCACTTTCTCAGCTCAGATGGGCCCCTGTGACTGAAGGTGAAAGAGGGAGTCAATTCGTTTCTGCATATACAATTTACTAACATTACTACAGTAGTATGTATATGGACGGAATTGCTACAGTGAACGCTTTCTTGCAAGAGAATGTCAAAACAAGTCAGAAAAACACATAGTTCGGTAGGCACAGAAAACAAAAGCATGCTGCATCATTCCCTCACCCTTGCACGCCGTCATGCGCGCAATTCGCAGTGCTGAATCCGCCGGGCACAGCTTGCCTCAAGGCGAAATGACCCATTCCCAAAATTGATTTCCACATATGTAGTAGTAGGTATGTACATGAGACAGGTGAAATCATTCGCATATAATACTTGTCAGCTAGGACGAGAAATGACCAGGGAGGGGGGCGTATATGAGCTGGGCTGAGTTGAGCTGAGCTGAGCTCAAGCCAAGTGTCTCTGTATGCGAGCGCGGAAACAACGGCTGGAAATGAAGATTAAAAAATAATCCAAAATAAATTGCGTGAGCGCAAATGACGACGTTATTCGAGCATCATTACAGAATAATGGTTTTTTGTGAAACAAAGGGGTGTGGGGAAATAGTCAAGAAAACACAGTTCCCCCGGTTTAGCCGTAGTACTTTGTAAGTTCGTTCGTTGATGGCGTGCGCTTTGTACCTTTTTTTCGGCCCTGGCCCTGAGAAGGCTAACGGATAACGGTCTCCGTAGCTCCGGCTTCTGGGCTTCGTTCCCCCCTGTTGCCTGTTCAAGCAAGAAAACGCAGTACAGCATACCTTTTTCACTAAGAAAAGAAACATGGTTCATCCATGTCTAGAAGCAGGTTTCTTTTTTTTTTCCCCTACGTACCTAGGTACCCAGGCAGCTGTGCTAGCAGCTTCGCCGCTTGTTCGAATCAGCCTTCCTACGAATTCCCTCTAATGGAAAAGACCAATGGGGATCAAACACGCCCCCCCCTTTTACGAGTAATGCTGCCTATTAACCCTCTCCCCCGCAAATCGAGCTCTTTTCCATTGTTTGTGTGAAAAAAGAGGCCGAGTCAAATCTCCATTGTACAGTAGTTTTGTCGGCCTTCGGCGCCGAGATAGTGTCCGCGACGCGCATTAGGAAGAAACACGCGAGACTGGAGAATTGCCTAGTAGAGAAAACGGTGGGAGGAGAGGGGGTGTGTGTATGTTATTGTGAGACTAGAGGAGGAAAAAGCAAAGTCCAGCTAACGGTGCCGAACAAGCGTGAGCTTTTATAACTGAAGCAACTGTTTTGAAATGGTGTAGACGGCACTAGAGCCTCAGTTGCAACTAACAGCATCGCGCAGGATAGTGACAAGTGTTGCTTCTATACAGCTACAACAAAAGGGGCTATCCTTTAATATAGAACAACGCAGAACAGCAGACTAGCTTCGTATATTACCCATACATTATCAGTTAACTCATATATCAACGCTCTATATCTGGCGCTCTAGCAATGATGCAGACATCCGCTCTCATCAAACAAAGGACGGGTTGATTGGCCCTCCCCCTTATTTCCCCAGTTTTCATTCTTCCCATTTCTTCTCCCATTCTCAGCAGTGTATTCTGTATTCCATCTAAAGAACAATTCTCAATCTTTCTTTATGTCTCTGAGACGAACAGTGATTAGGATCCTCCCATCAAAATATCTTTCATTCCAACTTCCTCCTCCCCTTTCGCCCCAACTTACCGCTGTAATTGTAAAAGCTGTAATAAGACAAGAGAGCAGAAGACAGGGCAAAAGAATAGAAACAATTCAACGAATAAAAAAGAATCATAAAAAATTTCGATCAAGTTGCTCGCCATATAGAAAGATCATGGGCATAGTTTATGTCGAGCAAGAACAGATTATAAAAGATTTCAAGTCAATGAAAAAGACATGTAGATGCAAGTAGAGGCAAGTCGAGAGAGACCTCAATCCACTCCATCATCATTCTGCTCGGTACTCGGGCTCACCACACGGCTGCTGTGGCCGCTGCCGCCGCCGCTCTGCTGGCTGCCCTGGCGTAGCATTCCGCTCGCGCCGCCGCGTCCCCACGGCCGTGTGTTGGTCACCACGCTCATGGCCACCCGCTCAGCTTCGAGCCGGCTGGCCGCCGTTTGCTTATTGCCATTGCCGTTAGCAACAATGCTCAGCTCCTCGTCGTCCGTGTCCAGTAAATCATCGTCGTGTGGCGCCGCATGGCCCCGCGGACTAAGTCTTCGCAGGGGCACATCTTGCGACGAGTCAGCGTACATGTTCGGGTCCCTACCCAGAATGCGGTCCGCCTTGCTCTGCGTCCTTCTCGGGCCGCCGTTGGCTACCCGGCCGTTGGCTCCCGCGAGAGGTGCGCGGCCGTGGTAGTTGCCGGTAACGTCCGCCGTCGCTGAGGGAATGTCTTCGCCCTGTCCCCAGCCTGCGTTGATCTCTCGCTGTCGCTGCTGTTCTCGTTCACTTCTCAGCCTCTCACGCTCCGAGACCCATTGGGGGTTTGCCTCCCAGCTCCAGCCATCGCCCGTCGTGTTGCAGATTGGGAAGAACCACAGCAGCGGGCTGGGTCCGAAAAGGTGCAGCAGGTTTCGCTTCCAGCCAAGGTCGAAAGCATTAGGCAGCTTCTCCGAATCCTGTTCGTCAAGGTACTCCTCGTAACGCTTGCGGCTCTGGTATCGTTCCAGTTCCTCATACGACATCTGGACACGCGGTGGCTCTTGTGTCGAACGTCGCTCTTCGCCCTCTTCCCGGTGTGTGATGCCAGGCAGTGCGCTCGCATGAAAGTCTACAAACTGCCTTGCTTGCGGAATTCCGTTGGCAAGACCCTGTGCCTGGTGGAGCGTCCTCTTGACTGTTGACAGATATCTCGTCTTCTCCAGGCACTCAATCGTCGTCTGGTTCCTGCGCGCCAGGATAATGTGCCACGTGGTGAATGCGCCCACGACAAGCCCGATAATTCCACTCATGACTGCCAGCATGATAAAGTTGACTGGCAGCAGCGTATCCAGGTACTTGGAGTCGTCCATCACCTCCAACCAAAACCACGTACCGCTGACCGCGAAACAGTAAAAGGAAAAGACAGTGGTGTAAATCAAGAAGAGCAGAAAGGGCTTGTAGTTGCGCAGCCCGATGCACGTCGCCAGCCAGGGGCAGTGGTGGTCCATCTTGAGAACGCAGCGGCGGCACGTCGAGCAGTGGTGTGTGCGATCCGGCTTCCGCGCCTGGCACTTTTTGCAGAATCGAATCTCGCCATTGCTCTTAACTGTAAAGGACGTTGCCGCGCGATTCTGGCCACCGCTTGTGGGGAGAAGGCCATAGCCGTCCACGTTGGTTGTTGCGCCGGGATCGGTAAAGACGGCTGTCGTGTAGGACCAGTTGAGCAGTAGATAGAGCGCAACTCCGAAGAAAGAAGACGTTGGGCCTGTATATTTTCCCACGCCAAGGCTTTGTGTCAGCAAGTTGTTCTTCTTTTTCCTCCTTTCTCGCAAACCGATGGATACCATGATCCCAAATCTCCCACGTACCTATCCAGCGGCTCCTCTCAGTCTCCTTGCCGATGCTGACTATCACCCAACATGCCCACGACGTCAAGCCGTAGACAAAGACCAGCGGCAAGTATCTGGCCGTGGTGCAGCACGCCCGCTCGATTCTGCGCGCCCAACGGAACGCCATGCTAGGGTTGTCGCTTAACGACTCGTCTTCCATTAAAAGAGCCGGCAGCCCGACGTCTCCGCTTGCGCTCGCTCGCGTCCGTGGCGCTGCGTTGTTGCTCCTATTTCCCCTGCGAGCTGGATCTGTGCGCTCAGGATATCGTGATATTGGGGTCGTCCGTGGCGATGGTCGCTGGTGCCGTCTCGCGTTCGTCCAAAGGTCGGCCTCGAAGTGATGTATCAACCATTCGGCTCGGCGGTGGAGATTAGCTGCAATGTGTCAACTCGCACATTTGACGCCGGGGCTGCGCGGTTGATTGCGACTCGTAATTAATCTGACCAGGGAGATGTTTAATTCGTGCACCTCGAGATGGATGCTTAGGTCATCCAGGGGCGCAGCTTGATTTCGAGGCTTGAATTTCGGGAAATGTCCCGCGTCGCCGGCCGAGACGCTTAACCCTGTAGGGCTGCCAGTGCCTGTTGGGTGCTGTAGATGCTGTAGCTGTTGGCTGTAACGCATTACGCAGACTGGAGTACCCTGCAGCATTTAATACGCCTTCCCAGATGTTTACTAAAACAATGAGAACAAGGAGCGATGTCACTAAAAGTCGCATCTTCCAATAGTCTCAATAGAATCAAAACTTTTATTAATCAGATTGTGTAAAATGCTCCTGCGCGATACTATTAATTGTGGTGGTCTTCGTTGCGTGCCAATGTCTGGCGTTGTCACAAACCTCAAATACCAAACTGGAAGATATCACCATATTCATCAACCCTCTAATAAACAACAAAAGCCTCTACAGCAAAGCAGAACAGCGCGCACGTCCACTACCAGTAGGAATCTTTGCCATCTTTAGTATCCATTGGGTACTTGTTCATCTCCTTGATGGGTTGACCACGGAGCTTCTGCTTCATCTGCTCGGAAGTCTTGTAGATGATGCTGCCCCCCTGGAACCGAGTTCTCTCGATGTCGACCATGCCCGCCGTCAATTGGTCCATAAACGTCTCATATTGGGCGGTATCCTGAATCTGACACTTGGAGCTCTTGGCCTCAGCGTGCGAAGTAATGCCTGTCAAGGTCTTGAAAATTTTGAGGCAGCTTGGGCATCTGTACTTTCTATTTCCGTGAACGGGAGATTTGAGGTGGCCAATAAGACCACCTGCCGTCTTGAACGTTTTGCTATGCAATGTCATTAGTTATTTACGAGCAGGATTGTAACATGAGGCAGTATTATTCTTACCCGCAAAGTCGCTTTGGGCAATTGAATCTCTCCGTAATGGAGCAATAGCAGCTAGCCGCATTGAAAGATGGGTTGTAAGGATCATCAGGATCCATACCTGCGACGACAGTAGTTATGCCAGACTTGAAAGCTGGTAGAGTAGACACTTGAGTCGGGGTTTGCTGATTTTGCTGCCCATCTTTGACATTGCGCTTGCTCTCGCTGAGAAGTCGTAAGGGAAGCTCGAATTGAGGTCGGGCTTTAGGCGTGGTATCAACGTCCACTGTCTCATCTCGTTTCACGGCCGGCCGAAGAGGAAGGTCAAACGAAAATGGCTGTTTGCCCTTTCTATCGTTAGTCTCATCGCTGCAAAGATCCAATTTGTTGGATGTATCCGCTTTCGTGGGTTCAATGCGAGTATCGTTTGCAGTTGCTAGAGCTGGGAAGTCTTCTTCGACCATCTCGAAAGCCTCTGGCTCCTTGTCAATGTGCCATGCCGAGACTGTGTTGTTTGCGGCAGCCGATGGCATATAATTCATGTAGTTTCCCTTGACTTTTTCCTGGGTCAGTTGCTCCAAGCGTCTGGGGAACTCGAGTTTCTCTTCTCGGAGTTGATCAAGAGTGGTGGTGTCGAGGCGAGGACAAAGGCCGCGTTCGATGTGGTAAATTAAATTACTCAGACGCTTAAATGGGCCACGGCCGCAACCGGGACAGTCGAGATTTTGCTCGAGAGGATGTTCCTACGCTGGTATTAGAGGAGTGCCCTTCTCTTGGAGAGCTGTTGCCTGTTCTCGGATTGACTCACCGCTTGCATGTGTAGCATTTCTCCAGCCAGTGTCTTGTAATCACGCCCACAAATCTTGCAGTGGATGTGATCCTCCTTATCGTCATTTCGTTGCTGTCGTTTGTGCCTTAGCAGATCTTCCCAAACGCTGAATGACTTATGGCAATGGTTGCAGAAGAATTCGCCGTCGGGAAAAGGATCAATGTCCGAATTCATATTGTTAGTGACTTGGAATGGCAGGGCTATTCTGAGAGAGGATGAAATTGGCTCAATCAAGTTGAATGAAGATCTATTGGCCAGATTGTTGGTCTTGGAGGGCTCCAAGATGCGATTGAAAGGATGCGAAACAATGAGAGTGAGGCGTTGATTTGGAAGAAGAAGGAAAGATCAGGATTCTATCTACGGAAAAGTGTTTTATGGAGGAAAGATGCTGCCCAAGAACTGGAACAAGGTGGCCTTAGGCATCTGTTGCTCAGCGCAGCGGCAAAGAGGGCAGGCGCTGGGGGAGTCGAGAGGTATAAATTTAGGCCTTGGTGCTATAAGAGAGGCAGTGTCGGTACTTCTATTGACAGTGAGTGCACAATAGGATGCCACGCGCGTAAATAGGGGCTTGAGAACAGACGAAAAGCCCCTGACCTGATATGTGTTTCAGCACATGCAGAGTGTCTGCTTGTTTGTATGCGAGCATGGCAGAGTAGACCTTTGGTCAATTTCAGCTGAGGCATGCTCTGTTATGTCTTTATCTCTGCTATTTACCTACCTACATAGGGTAGAAGCTTTGATTTGTTAGTTATGTATTTCGTAAGGATTTTGATTTCAGCTGAGATATGTTTGACCATCTCCATCACATCTACTAGCCGCCATCTCTGCCACCTACTCCTCATCTTCCAGTTCACCGAAACCATCTTCATCATCTTCATCCCTTTCAAGGGCAGTGCGATCCATTCCATCTTCTTCTTCTAAGTCGTTCTCGTTCTCGTCATCATCGTAATCATCAGCATCACTACCAGCCTCGGAGCCCTCACTATGGGAATCCATTCTGCCAAGGATACTAGCAGCTTCTGCCTCTGCGTCCACGTCTGCGTCTGCATTGGCATCGCGAGAGGTAACAACCGACTGCTCCTCGGTATCGGCATCTGGCCTTCTAGTACGAGGACGAACCCTAACGTTATAGACCTGGCTCTTCTTCTTTGAAGGTTCTCGACCTCGAAGCTGCGTGAGCTCTTCGGTTGTAAGATGTAAATTGGGCAATGGAAGGTGGAAGGTCGCCGACGTAGTTCGCACAGGGGTCTGATCTCCACACTGCAGCGTTGGTGCAAAGTCCTCCTTGGTGAGCTGTCGGCCAAACTGGATCGCCACCAGCTTCGTCTTCATGATGGCCTTGACTTTTGCCCACAAGCCTCCGTGATACCATCCGCTACTGACGTCCCACGTAGGACGCACCTCTGCATTGTCCAAAAGCTCGCGGAGTAAGGGATCCGTGATGTCGCACACCTGCCACACCTTACCATCGGTGTGATATGTTTCTCCGTCAAAAGTGTGGCTGGCCGATAACTCTTCTACAAACTCCTTCGTTCGGCCCATCTGGGCTCTGCGAAGCGACTGCCAGGTCTGGTCTTTGCGAGCACGCTTCTGCTTGGGAAGCTTAAACATGAGAGTTTGATAAATGCGATATTTGGGATCAGTTCTGGGGTCGATTCCGTAGGGAACAACTCCATCTCTCCATGGCCCACCCTTGAACTGGTAAGCCGCGTAATTTAGATACTTTTTAAGCTCGTTCCAGTTTCGGAGCTTGCCAGCAAGATGATTCAAAAGAGACCGTCGAGTCCATACAGGGCGATATGCAAATGCTTCTTCAAGCTGGGCAATCACCTCCACCATGCGCGGATCTGTCATGTCTGGAGGAATTTGAGGGCCGGCAGGAGCAGCATCTTCTGTTCCGATAAAATGACCAACTTGCTTGACCGCCGTTGTATTGACGGTACCGCCATCCTCTGTCAAACGAACATAGGGATTTTGAGAGTAGAAGTAGTTGAATGGCAAACTCATGTGGGTAAAGATGGGTGGTGGGATAATGTCCACATTCGAGCCTTGGTCGATGCCAGGCGTGAATTTGAAGTCTTTGATCGTCTCAACTGCAAGAATGGTCAATACCACATTGTGAAATAGAAGAGAAACAGGCTCAAAATACCATCTCCGGGCAGGACTTGGTCGACAAATCTCTGTGCAAATGATGATTTGTCCATGTCCCAGTAAAAGTCAGCCAAACCCCTGAAGCGATGCGTGTGCTTGATCAAGCCCGCAGCCTCGACGTGATATTTGCCGACATTGTCTTCCAGTTTGCGCCTTAGAAGTCTTGGATTATCATGACGCCCTATGGAACGAACATTCTCTGATGCCGGGGCCGATGGGTCGATGCCCTCGAATTCCACATCTCCTTGCCAGGGCTCATTTGTTCCGCGCTTGCGCTTCCTTCCAGTGCGTTTGGGGACTGTGACTTTGAGGACGACGTTGTGAGACCTGGCATTATGTGACATGATTGGCGGGCAAAAGGGCTCCTCTGGATTTATATACAGCGGTACTGAGTTTCTCAGAGGATCTAGAACCTGTATCACAAGATTGTTTATGAGTGAGTAGAAACAAATAGATGAGCCACGGGTTCAATGCTTACATGTTTAAGTGAAGGCACTCTCCCAAATGCCCTGACAGCTCGGTCGATGTTTTCAACTACCGCTGGGATCTCAACGGCCGTGAGGTCTCGTCGCGGTATGGCGTATCGAGGAGCGCCATTCTCTGTTTCTCTTGAGCCGACGCCATCTCCGGCCTCTTGTCGAGATGAAGCCATCGCAAAAAAATCTCTCTTTCTTGTCCGTTTATTTCTGCTTTAATCTATTGATATTTTTTCTTATTTCTTTTTGTAAGACGATATATCCCTGTAGTAGAATAGTCGAAGCTTAGCTTATCAGGCAGATGGAGCATGGCCGCAGATTTTGTCCTGGGCGCTGAACAGGACCCCTGCCGCTGGAAGAGCTCAAGCTGAAGCTGCACGAATTGGACAGTTTCAACCAAGCAACGGGAGGAGTGGTGGGGACAGTACGCGGCCAGGCCATGACGCACCGTATGCTTGCAACCTTTAAATTGAGGCCCCAGTTAGGAGGTACGTAATTTACGCATCACGCGCTTGCTGGCGATGGCTGAAACACTTCCGATTGGCCAGTGGACACAGTAGCAGGAGCACTGTAACGGTAGGAAACAAAAGGCCTGGGAGCTTGGGCAATACAGAGCGCCCCGACCCCAGAGGGAGAAGCGCGAGCTGCAGCAAATTCAGAATGGTGTCCTGCCCATTGACTTTGGTTTGCAGGCCGGGAGCTGGCCATTATCGGGTTTGCGAGCTCTGCTGGTTCTTTTTGGACATTGCTTTCAGCTGCTCTCCATCGGAACTAGGTACAGGGAAAGCGGCTCCACTGCTACAGGTCGGCCGGTTTAGCGGGCAGGTTACAGGTAGATGGCAGTGCCCCTACGGCTGCCGGATCGCTGAATAGATACCCGCAGGCCCTAAGAGCGAGCGGCCAGAGCGAGCGTCCAGAGCCCTGGAGCCTCCTCGACTGCGCAAGCACGACCAGCAACTCCCCCGCGTCGCCTCGACGGCTAAACCTCCCAAGCTGCTGCGCCGTCCGTCCCTTAGCTCTGATCCAATCTGAGCCCGCCACTGACGCCGTACAGTCTCTCGCTCTCTATCAGCATCGCTACAACACACCGGCGGTCTCTTCCTTCCACTCCTTTGGCCGACATCGAGCACCCACGGCCACCACAGCACCAGCATCGTCTCTCGACACCGGCTCTGCGCGCCCAGTCGACAATTGGCTCCTCTCGCTGAGCGCAGCTGGACCGCCCCCAATCCTGATTCCCGGCGGTTGAAGCGTGGCCACCACCTCGAGCCCCCCTGCCTCTTCCTCCTCGACCAGCTCCCTGCGACCCGCGTTCCTGCGTCCAGCCTCCAGCTTCCAGCGTCCAACTCGGCCTCGCCCAGGTCGAACTCGCCTCTCCCTGCTCCGACGTCGAGATCCAGCAGCCCGTCGCCTCCATCGACACGCGCCTTTGTGGCTTGACGACGCCGTTCTCTCTCTCTCCGGCATAGCTGGCGTTGGTCCCCCCCTTCGCCCGCCCAGCCTCGCCTCACCTCCGCTCCGCATCCCGACTGTGTTGCCTCGCCTACCCCACCGCGGCTACGGAGCTGGCTGGACGGCTTCCGGTTCTTCGACATCGTGATTCCCTGAGTGAGACTGAGAGACAGCTTCACACGCCATGATGAAGCGATTCAGCCAGAGAGTGAGTCCCAGCTTCCATCCCTCCTGACGCCCGTCGCGCGCACATCGGCTGACGCAGGCTATGCTTGTGTGTGATTAGCTCTCGCGAGGCAAAGATGCCGCAAAGTCCTCCAAGAAGAGTAAGGATTCCAAGGATGGGACTTCGTCTCCCTCGTCTCGAGATGCCAACCAGTCCCCGGTCCTGACCCCATCGTCTTCGACATCAACCCTCAACGACCCTCGCAACAAGCCGCTGCCTCCAAACTCTGCTCTTGGAGGTGATCATGGTGCCAACCAGTCTTCGGGCCTTGGTGCTGGCCAGCAGGGCCTCGATCGATTTGGGCCGATGGGCAGCGCGGGCAGTCCCAACGGCGCCAACGCGGGCGGTAGAGGTCCCCCAACTGTCGTCATTAGTCCGACTCCAGGCGTAAGTATTGCCAAACGCCGAACAATGATGGACAAATTCAAGATTGTGATGCTAACTCATCTACTTCATCCCAGCACATCCCTCCCCCCGGGGCCACTGAAACAATGCCTCACGAACTGGCACCCCCAAAGGCCGGCCAAAAGTCGCTGATGATCAATCGTATGGATAACCGAGATGCTATCCCAGAGGGCCTGCGGACGCCAAAGCGACAGCACTCATCTCGATTCGACATTTCCGCCCATCGCGAGCTGGAGAAGCTCCCGGGCTTCCACGAGGTGCCGCCTAACAGGCGCCAGGAGCTCTTCATGCAAAAGATTGATCAGTGCAATGTCATCTTTGACTTTAACGACGCTAGCGGTGACATGAAAGCCAAAGAGATCAAGCGGCTGGCTCTCCACGAGCTGCTGGACTACGTTGCCAACAACAGACAGGTCATCACTGAGCCTATGTATCCCAGAGTTGTCGAGATGTTCAGCAAGAACCTGTTTCGACCAATCCCGCCGCCATTGAACCCCCAAGGCGAGGCATTCGATCCGGAGGAGGATGAGCCCGTCTTGGAGGTCGCTTGGCCGCACATCCAGGTTGTCTACGAGTTTTTCCTGCGCTTCATTGAAAGCCAGGACTTTAACACCAACATTGCCAAGGCATACATTGACCACAGCTTCGTGCTTCAGCTGCTAGATCTCTTTGACTCTGAGGATCCCCGCGAGCGAGATTTCCTGAAGACGACCCTCCACCGCATTTACGGCAAGTTCCTCAATCTACGATCATTTATCCGGCGATCCATCAACAACGTCTTCTTCCAATTCACATATGAAACGGAGAGGTTCAACGGTATTGCCGAGCTTCTAGAAATACTAGGCTCCATTATCAACGGCTTTGCCCTGCCTTTGAAGGAAGAACATAAGATCTTCTTGACCCGAGTCTTGCTCCCCCTCCACAAGCCCAAGAGCCTGAGCATGTACCACCCTCAACTCGCTTATTGTATCGTCCAGTTCCTGGAAAAGGATGCATCCCTCACAGAAGATGTAAGAAGACTCGTACACGCAACTACTCCCTCGTTTCGTAAAGTTCTAGAACGGAATACTGACGACAGACTTGATAGGTTGTCCTTGGGTTGTTGCGATACTGGCCAAAGGTCAACAGCACAAAGGAGGTCATGTTCTTGAATGAGGTTGAAGACATTTTTGAGGTCATGGACCCCGCTGAATTTGCCAAGGTCCAGGAGCCTTTGTTCCACCAGCTTGCCAAGTCTGTGGCGAGCCCCCATTTCCAGGTCGCCGAGCGTGCGTTGTACTTCTGGAACAACGAATACTTCTGCAATCTCGTAAGCGATAACGTGGAAATTATCCTCCCCATCATGTTCGCTCCTCTCTATGAAAACTCAAAGGGCCATTGGAACAGGTACGTTTACCACTGCACTGCTGAGCTTTTGAGATCGCATTACATGGACTAACATACAAAAGGACAATTCACGGCATGGTTTACAACGCTATGAAATTGTTCATGGAGATCAATCCTCAGCTCTTTGATGATTGCTCTCATGAATACACAGAGCAGCAGAACAGCGCCGCAGCCCGAGAAGCTCTGCGAGAGCGAAAGTGGGCTGCTCTATCCCAGCAAGCTGACGAGCGAAGAGCATCACTAGGGCTGGCCACAGTTGAGGACCCCGGCAGGGCTCGCGGAGGAAGCCTCCCACGGGTTGACGAAGTTGACACTGCCGAGGATAACCAGAAGCGCCTCGACTCGCTAAAGCTTCAAGATGCTACCGGACGACAGCAACATGAGCGACAAGGTTCCGTAGGGTCCAACCGAAGCAGATAGCCTCGTTGTGTGATACACAGGTCCTTTTATCATTGCGGTTTAGCCTTTGTTTCGTCTTTCTCGATTCAGTCTGTCCAGAATCTTCTATTCTCGCCTCTTTCTCTAATCTTAGTGAAAATTTGCCTCGACAAACAAGCCTCTTTATTACAATGGCCCTTAGAAAGTACTAATATTGCGGTTCTGGGACTATCAACTTGTGCTTCACATACAGGGAGGCACTTTTGGATGGCGGATCAACGTCAAAGCTGGTTACAAAAGGGGGCTGCCTAATGTTACACAAGAAGGAGCTGTTACTCACAGTAATGTTGACGATTCTTCTCTTTTCTTCTCTTTTCTTCTCTTCATTTTCTCATGGTCACTTGCATTCACTTGCATTCACTTGCATTCTCTTGCAGGCTTTTGCAAAAAACAGCACCGATCTGGAGCAGCATCCGTGTACGGCAGAGGATCGATACAATAATATTTGTTTTATTACTCTTTCTTTTTCTCCCTCTTTCAAAAGAGAGAGATATCTCAAAAGACTGGGAAAAGAGAAGAACTTCTACAACATTACTGCTTCTTTCTTTTTCTTTGAAAAGGAAAACAAATCAGAGGTGAGATACAAAAAAAAAATAAAAAAAAAAAGGGTTGCGTTTGGGCTATAGAAAATGCCAGGTATGTTTGTTGACAAAAGGGGAGAAACGATGTGGGGGAGGGAAAAAAGGGAGGAGAAAGCATACGCTAGCGGAACAGCGGTTGCATCTGTTTCTTCCCATTTTTTGGGAGGAAAGAAAAAGAGCAGCGAGATAGATTGTGTGTGTGTGAGAGAGAGAGAGACGGCTTTGGGACTTTGCTTTATTTTTCTTTTGTTGCTTTTCTTCTCGACGTGATGGATTTGGTTGGCCGGGCGGCTGTTGTGGGAGAGGGAAGAAGGAAACATACGTGTTTTTTCTTTTTTATTTCTTGTGCGCGTGTGTACTTGATTGTACTTGATTGTACTTGACTCGGATAGACTACTTGCCCTTTATCTCTTTTATAGTTGAATTCTTATTTCTATGAGGCTTTTCTTTTGTAATGAGTGATATATTGTTCTTCTGTGTAGCGGTGGATGCGGCACTTTTGTGGTATGGAGAAACACTACCAGTTATGTTGGTTTCATTAGATTCAATTGGTATAAAAGCTGTTTCTAGTGTTCAGTGGCCTAATAGCCAAGATCATCCCATGGTTTCAACCAGCTGATACTACTACAAGTCATTATAAAATTTTAAAGGCAACTCCATTGTCTGGTCCCGGAACGCCCTATATCATAAAGTAACATCTCTAACAGACATGGATATTAGGTACTAGTATTGTCCTCTGTAGCCACCGCGGCCATATCCGCCTCTTTCACGACCCCTATAGCCACCATTTCCGCGTCCGAACTGGTTGTTGTACATGGACGACTGAGGTTGCTGCTGCTGTGGTGGCGGTGGTGGCGGCGGAACAGGGCCGCCGGGGAACTGGTTCATGCTCATGAAGTGAGCAATCATTTCAGGAGGGATTGGGGGCGGTGGAAATCCCGGTAGAGGGGGAGGCGGAAACGGAAATGCCATGGCGTTGGGCGGTGGAGGGAATGGCATTGGCGGCATATTAGACGGTGCCTGAGACTGCGGCTGAGGCTGAGGAGAGCGGTCATTGTACTGGCGTGATATCGACCGGTACCTGGAACTAGATGCGTCGTTGCTGTCATATCTCGCACGACTTCGGCTTCGGCTGCGGCTGTGGCGGCCGCGACTACGGCTACGACTTCGACTTCGACTCCGGCTGTAGCTGCGACCACGACCACGGCCACGACTGCGACTTTGACTGCGACTCCTGTCGCGCGCCGAAAGCCGAGGTCGCTTGAACGAAGGTGGGGATGAGCTTCGAGATCGATCTCTGGAGTAGCTGCTTGATTTTGATCTCGGGCGTGATCTCGATGCGGACTGTGAGCGTTCTCCGGATGCCTTTGCCGATTTCTTCTGTCTCTCTCTCATGCGCTCGCAGAACTGGCGAGACCAGCCGTAGTAACTCTCTCCTCCAAGCACCTCGCCCGTAATTTCGTCTACAATGATACGTTCGCCTAGTTCGCTGAAGCCCGTCTGTAGGTCGTCGCTCGGCTCGCTCTCTTTAGCGTAGATGTAGTCTGCGTCTTTCAGCAGCATCTTGACGGCATCCACGACTCGCTTTTCTGCAGGGCCTGCCGCGAGCTGAATGGGGCGGATTTGATCGGGGACCATGGGTCTGGAAGAGTTTGGTGTGATGTGAGGCAGCCAGGTACCTGCAGGAAGATCGTACCATGGGATGGACGCATCGCCATGGAAAGAGGGGAGAATATACGGCGCGTCCTTGGCGAGTTTAAGGGAGCTCTCCGAAAGCTCAAGATTGACAGCCGTAATCTCAGCAGAGCCGTTGGCGAGAGCCGTGCGAAGCTGCGTAACCACCTCTGGCGTAAAGTACCCCTTCTCCTCCCACAAATCAATCAGACCCTTGAGTTTGCTCTTATGCTTGGGGCAGTTGTCGAAAGCCGCCGCATTTCCCATCATGGCGGGCAAAACGCCAGCCCACGCCTCTCTAAGCTTGCGGTTGCTCTGGCGCACAAGCTCGTGGTAAAGGACATCATTGACAATGTAGAGGAGGTGCAGCCTCCGTCTCTTGGCGCTGCGGCGCTTCTTCCCGTCATTCTCCACCACCAGATTCTTTGACAGGACGGCCCAGAACTTGCCCAAGGCTGTGCAGCGCGCGGCGGATGGGACCACGTTGTCGACTATCCAAGCCTTGCATTTCTAAGCCCGAGGAAGGAGTTTAGCAAACATGAGCGACGGCATTGCGACAAAATGCTTGGCGAGCAATGAGTCAGTCAAACCTGAACGTTCTGGCGGGAGCACTGGATGATGGCGTCGTCTAGCAGCGTGAAGAAGGCGTCGACCGCGGCGCGGTTCAGCGAGGTTGGGTCGGCGCGAAAGAGCGTGGCCGACAGCGTCGCCTTGGTGATGGCCAGCTCGGGAGAAGCCATCGCGAGAGAGAAAGAGAGAAATACAGGCGCAACCCGGGAAAGGGATGCGGAGAGAGAGGCTGCTCTCGCAAGGCCTAGGTTGAAAGAGAGGATGGCTTTGTGGTTGGTCTGGGTGAAGCGAGACAAGGCGAGCTGGAAATTCTTCTTGGAGCCTCGGCGTCTGTGTCGCAAGCAGCGGGAAAACTACGGAAGTGCTCCCCACCGTGGCTTTGGAGGAGCTCCGAAGCTCACGATCAGCGACGGGCTAATTGATGCAAGCTCGTCTGGGTGAAAGAGGTGAAAATGCATGTAATGAGAGCTTTTCTTGATGATACTACTAATTCTTGGAAGCTGCAGAAACAAGCTATTGCTGCAAAGCCTGGGTAGATTGTCTCTAAGCTCAATCTAGGACGGCCTCGGAAATTCGGCGAAAAAAAAAAAAAAAAAAAGCTTCATTGCGCCAGGCTTCTGAATGTCACCTCCTATTACATGCGTTTCACTCCCTCATTCTCAAAGCTACATATTCAGTTCTGATTTGGAGCAATAACAATATTCCATTCTAGTAATGATTCGGAGATCAGAAACAGACTTATCCAGGTCCCCAATGTGTGGCGCGAATACTATAGACATGAGCCCAGCGAAGGGCACTATTTTACACCATGATAGAATACAGCGGCGAGCTCAATGTCTTCAAAACACTTCCAAGACCAGCTGCCCAACTTTCCTACAATTTCCCATTCCCTGTCATTTCTAACTGAAACGGTCCCCTTTGCGTGTGCGCATCGGTATGGCACTCTCATATTTGCTCTTCTCGGCTACCTGCTCGGACTCTGTTGCTGGCGCATGTCTTGTTGCCGCGGGATCGCTACTTGCTTCCTGACTTGGCAAACCGGTATTGTCGGTTCTTGCTGGGCCACCGTTCACGCCGTTGCCGGAAGAGGCTGGCTCCCCGTGTTCAATGGCCCAGTTGGCTGCCTGCTTCTCACGCTGTGCTTTGAGCTTGGCCACGCGCTGTTCTTTGACGTTCTGCTTAGCGAAGTAGTAGGCACCGCCTCCGGCTGTCAAGGGCAATTCATATCAGCTGCGAGTGTTGGACAAAGAGAAGGTATTTCATCTGCCTACCGAGAAAGAGGGAGCCCCATCCGAGCCTGTAAGAAATGTTAGCAGTTGAAGAACTTCTGGACGCAGTGACAAGCCGGGATCGGCGGGCTATTCGTAGTACCAGAAAGATCGAACCTAGAGAGCAGTCAGTAAATGCCCATGCCGGTGCCGGGGCAGAGAGACTCATACGTTGTTCATTGCGGCGGTTGAAAGATTTGCGGTGATTTCTACGAGTCTGTCGAGTGTCGTGGGTAGTGGAGATGGCAAGTTGCGAGTAGCCGGGTTGATGCAATGCTAGAAGAAAGCCATCGTTCGATCAAAAAGCTTAGCAAAGGCGGTGATGCACCCAATGGGCGCAAACGGGGTCTGGCGCATCGGCAGCTTCAACTGATGGCGGTGCCGGCTGTCAATGCTACAGGGCAGCCCTGAGGGCCAAATTTAGCGCTCTGGCGGCCCGTGGACGCTACAACTCACACTGTACAGGGGTCGCCTTACCGAGATCCAATTTACAGTGCCAAATTAAAAAGCCCGGTTTCTGGATATGACATAGATCGTCATTGGGGGCGTTTTCCTAAAGACCACGCAAGCACCTCAACAAAAGCTTGGAAGCTCTTCCATTGCACTGCCAGGACCGCGTCAGGAGCATTTCCTGCCCCCTTTTCTCGTGCGCTTCTCTCGCCGTGCATCCGAAGCGTCTTTGATGCTCCAGTTGTTGATCCGACAAGGTTCTTTCTGCACTACCAACAAGGCTGCGTAGCCAAACTCAGACTCGTCACCGCGATCCAATCGGCCCCTCGAAAATCCTCACCTCACACACCCCTTTAGACTGCAGCATTTCCCACGCCCATCTTTACGAGAGAAATCGAACACGTCTTTTTCCCATCCACGTTTTACTTTTGCGCCCTGCAGAATTCTCGTCCAAAATCTCAGTGCGCGTATGATCTATTAAGAGGCCAAGCTGTGGGTGGAATGGGTAGTTTTGCCCAGAACCCCACCGTCCAGAAACCATGTCTTCCCCCAGTATAGACCAGACAGAGGGCAACGGGCCTGATGGCTCCTCCATCGTGAGTTTTCCTCTTTCTATGGCTAGACGCCATGACTCTAATAACCATGCTCGCTCTACCAGAGACCCGTCTCGTCGCTCCTCGCCCGATTCGAAAACATGAACGCCAACCCTCCGTCGCAATCACAGCCTACCTCTGCTCCGGCTCCTCCTCAGCCGCGAAGACTCTCGCCGGGGCCAAAGCCAGACCGATTAAAGACCCTCAAGACGGGGCAAGACTCTGTTCATGGCCCTGCTTCCCCGATCGCTCCCGCCAAGCCGTCAAATCTCAAGGACCGCACTTTTGCTCCGGCGTCTCCTGTAAGCCGCGATAGAGGGGCACCGATCCCACCGCCTCCCCTGTCCACACGGCCAGCGCCACCGGTTGCGTTGAAGCCTCAGGTGCTGCCTCACCCACCGGCAGTTACAGTTCAACCTCCCCAATCGCCCCCCAAGGGCAGCACATTGAACATCGCTCCTGGCGAACAGTCACCGTTCCTAGGTCCGGCTGCGATTTCTGCCTCCGCCACGCCGAGCCGATCTCCTACGCCGCTTAGGATACCGAGCCGACCGCATAGTCCTACCAGCAGCGGGGGTGGCAGTGGTACCGCAACGCCGCGATCTCCAAGGCAAGGGATTTCGAAAGCTCCGTCGCCGCCGCCTCCCAGACGATCCGCCGAGCTAAAACGAGAGAAGGAATGGAAGCCTACGCCGCCGCCGCCGCCCGCCCCACGATCAGGGACGACGTTGATGAGATCGGCTACCGGAATCGAGGTGAGAGGCAGGTCAGCTGTTCAAAGGTCCAACCGCTCGCAGGAGTCGTCTCCAGTTGGCGGCGTCTCGCGAGGCTCCGAAGCCAGGGCAGAAAGCAATCCGCCAGACTTGCCTTTGCGACCGAGGCCACAGCAACCGAATGATGGACCGAGTAGGACGAAGCAGATGGCCGGAGTGTTTGAGCAGCCTACTCAGCCTACCCTCCGCCCATCCTTGTCTGTGCGAAGACCAACACGCGATGGAGAGCCAAATGCGCTGGGTTTAGTCAGGGCCCCAATTACTCCTCAGCTCACCGGGGATGTTCGCCCTGCCTTGCCCGCCCGACCTCAGACTACTGATATTCCCCCACAGCATCCAATGCCAAACAACGTAACAAAGCCGCCTCCAAAACCTCCGCGACCATCTGCTCCGAACCAGGCGCCGGCCGCTACTGCTTCCACTCCTCTTCCGCCGCCTCCCACAAACCGAGTCGTTTCCGGTCCTCTCACCCAACAACTACCCGCAAAGCCACTTGGACGGTCTACAACGGTGGACGTATCAACAGCAGATCATGCTATCGTGGATGCCCGTACGCCCCAAGCGCCTGTGGCTGCTGCCGTAGTAAGGCACGCGCCTGCACCTGCTGCCACCGAAGCCATCATTCCGAAATCCGACCCCCCTGCCCAGATTGCAGCATATCCCGACAGCTCGAGCACTAACCGCCGGCCTCCATTCATCAAGAAAGGATGCTATGAGATTTCACCAAAGTACGATCCTCGTATCTTTGATGTTTGTGGGCAATATGTCTGCACTACTGGCCCTCTGACTCGGGTGTGGAGCATGCTGGATGGAGAGCAAATTGTCAGCTTGGCACATACAGAAGGCGTCAAGGCCACGGCTGTATCGTTTAAACCCAGCGCGGACCCTGATCATGAAGGCTCCAAAGTCTGGATTGGCACCAATCTCGGAGAGATTATGGAAGTTGAGATTGCGACGGAGCGCATATCAATGAGCAAATCGGGCATCCATGGAAAATCGGAAGTTACCAAGATATACCGACACCTAAACGAGATGTGGACTGTTGACGAAGGCGGAAACTTGCACGTTTGGGGCCCCGATGCCAGCGGGGAGCCGAATTTGAATAATTACCCTCATCAAAGTTTCAAGATTCCCAAGGCAGAGACTTTCTCAATAGTGGTTGGGGATGAGCTTTGGCAAGCGACTGGCAAACAATTACGGATATTTGCTCCTACTCAAGATAACCACAGGCCATTTCAGGTTTTAGCAAGGCCAATTACCATAGAAGGAGCGGGAGATGTAAGCTCCGGTACGGTAATGAAAGGCCATCCCGGAAAAGTCTTTTTGGGACACGTTGATGGAAAAGTCAGCATTTGGTCCACATCCGACTATTCTTGCAAGACGATTGTGAATGTCACCACATGGAAAATCAACACACTATCAGGTGTTGGTCAGTATATCTGGGCGGGATATAACACGGGAAAAGTTTGTGTCTACGACATTGCTCAAACACCATGGGTTATTTTGAAGGAGTGGCAGGCACATGACAGTACCATCTTGGGGATGAAAGTGGACTTTGCCAGCTCTTATCAACTTGACCAATTGCAAGTTGTTTCTCTAGGCGCGGATAGCCGGATTAAAGTGTGGGACGGCATGTTGCAAGACGACTGGCTTGAAGACGAGATGAAATCCAAGGATACGACATATTGCGACTTTGACGAGATTAAAACGCTGATATTCACGTGGAATGCTGGCGCTTCTACCCCTCACAGTCTTCGATACTCTAACGGCGATGCCACATTCTTCCAAGATCTTTTGCAAAAAAGCGGCTCCCCGGATATCTTGGTCTTTGGGTTTCAGGAACTTGTCGATTTGGAAGATAAAAAGGCGACAGCAAAGCGGCTGCTCAAGTCGAAAAAGAAGGAGGGAACAGATCAGGAACGAATGAGTCACCAATATCGAGACTGGCGCGACTTTTTGCTCAAAACCTTGGACGACTACATGCCAGCAGATCATCTGTATCATCTCCTGCACACCGCACCCATGGTCGGACTCTTTACCTGCATATTTGTCAAGTCCTCGCTGAGGGAAAGGATAACACATTTAAGCGGTGCTGAGGTCAAGCGAGGTATGGGAGGTCTTCATGGAAATAAGGGAGCCGTTGCCGTTAGATTCCAAATCGATGATTCGTCTCTCTGTTTTGTGAATTGTCACTTGGCAGCGGGCCAGACCCAGGCTAGCTCACGCCATAACGATGCGGCGGCCATTCTCGAAGCCAGTCTATTCCCCGTCGAACGTGATGGTGAAAGTCGGATTGACACCTTCAGTGGAGGTGGAGACGGCTCCATGATTCTTGATCATGAGCTTTGCATTTGGAATGGCGATCTCAACTACCGTATCGACACCATGTCACGAGATACAGTGGTGAAGGCCGTGGAGCAAAACAACCTAGCAAAGCTCCTTGAGCGTGACCAGCTGCTTGTTGCGCGCCGCCGCAACCCAGCCCTTCGCTTGCGAGCATTCGAAGAGCTGCCGATTACGTTTGCGCCAACCTACAAATACGATGTAGGAACAGACACATACGATACTAGCGAGAAACGAAGAAGCCCCGCATGGTGCGATCGACTTTTGTTCCGAGGACGCGGTCGTGTGCAGCAATTAGACTATAGACGGCACGAAGTAAGAGTGAGCGATCACCGGCCGGTTACAGGAGACTTTCGACTTTGGGTCAAGAAGATTAGACCAAAGGACAGAGCAGCCGTCTGGATGCAGTGCCAGCAAGGGTTTGAAGATGTTAGGCAAAAGGAGCTGGCAGAAGATAAGTAAGTTTGTCTTGAATGATGGTTTGAGAAGATGGAATTCAAATTGAGCACCGTATACTAACCAGGGATGAACAGACTTTACTACCTAATGAATATTTGTGGCTTTGATGCAGCAACAAGCCATCGGTTACTAAACGAGAGGGCAACACGCAAACCGCATAGAGAGCCCAGCAGAAGCAGGGCAGCGTACTAATTTGGACTTTTTTCTGAGGGAAGCACGTACGACGGGCGCTGGCGGATTGGCGAAAGAATAGGCCGGTATTTAATATATATGGAAGACGGGGCATTTTGCAATGATGATACAAAGGGAAATGGGAGACTAGCCCCCGAGTCTGCTGGTCTCGGAGGCGCAAGAAAAACAAACGACAAAAAAGCGAGAAATTTGACGAAAGGGTTTTAATGAATTGTTTGTTATAGAAAGTCGTGCATATATAATTTTCTTAGCGACTGGAGCGTTTCGGGAGAGAGCAAATTAGGGATGGGTTGGTTGAATCTACAGTTGGAGGGTTTTTCAAAGTTTTGAGGATACAGAGCAGATTAGACAAATGGCTATATTTCTTGATTTTTTACAAGTACATAACGAATCGAACGGGGCTGTGATGATTTTTCGCACATTTCATATGAACGAGATTTATAAGCATATTGAATGAAAGACAAGATGCAAAACCGATTCAAGTGGAAGATGAAGTGAAAAGGTACTACAGAGGGCAGAGCAATACTAGTACAAGATGGCAGCAACAAGAATGCGATGACTTAAAAAAACCATACTGTAGGCAGCAACATTCAGCTATACGATAGGCAAAGCCTCAAAGAAAAAGAAAAAAGCGAATACGAAAAGATGGCGTAACCCGGGACACGACGAGGCCGAGAGACAAAGAGATCGATAGACGCAGGGGTAATGGAAATTAAAGATGGGCAAGTCCGGCGGTCGGTCCGGGGCTCTAAAAATGCCCAGCTGCAGTGTTTAAATTAGCCTCTACTGTCTGCCTTTTTGAGATCAGAATATTTCCCTTCAATCCTTTGAACCAATTTACAAAAAGCTCAAGTCTTTTCTTTTACATCTTCTTTCTGATTCTAGTTTGAATTTGGATTTGAATTTGCGCTCGTGCCTTGAAAACGAAGTGAGAAAGCGGTCTTGGGCGGTAAACCCGAAATTAGGGGGGATTTATAACAAGCCACCAAAAAAGGCTTATCGCCAATCGCATATACACAGTGCCCGCACCTCCTTTCACCGAACACAGTGAAGCTCTCATTTGCAGCAAAGCCTACGGCATAGACATTCATCTGGGGTCATCAGAGGGCTTTTCCTTTCTTTCAGCACAAAACAAAAACCACCATGGCTTCCGCAGCAACACCACAAGGGCCCCGGAAAACGCCCATCGCGGCGCCCACCGCAGACTCCACGCCCGTGCCGCGGCCAGACCTCACGGCAGAGCAGCAGACCAAGTACGAGGCGCTGCTGGAAAAGGCAAAGGCCTTCAGCGAGGTCAAGTGCGACAAGGAAAAGGACAAGTCGGGCCCCCTGGCGGACCACGAGCTCGCGTGGCTGACGCGCGACTGCCTGCTGCGCTACCTGCGGGCGACCAAGTGGTCCGTCGACGATGCGGCCAAGCGGCTGCTGGCGACGCTGGCGTGGCGGCGTGAATACGGCATCGACGACTTCTCGCCGGAGCACATCTCGCCGGAGCAGGAGACGGGCAAGCAGATCATCCTCGGCTTCGACCGCCAGGGCCGGCCGTGCCAGTACCTGAATCCGGGCCGCCAGAACACGGACAGCAGCCCGCGGCAGATCCAGCATCTGTTCTACATGGTGGAGCGCGTCGTCGACACGATGCCGCCCGGCGTGGAGACGCTGAGCCTGATGATCAACTTCAAGCCCAGCAAGCAGCGCCAGAACACGAGCGTGCCGGTGTCGACGGCCAGGGAGGTGCTGCATATTCTGCAGAACCACTATCCCGAGAGGCTGGGCAAGGCGCTCATCATCAACGGTGAGTATTCTAGCCCTACAAAAGAAGAAGAACGACTAGCTGATAAAAAAACAGTGCCCTGGATTGTCAATGGATTCTTCAAAATCATCACCCCCTTCATTGACCCGGTGACCCGGGAGAAGCTCAAGTTCAACGAGGACATGAAGCAGTATGTGCCCGCGGAGCAGCTGTGGAGCTCCGACTGGAACGGCGACCTGGACTTTGACTATGATCACGAGACGTACTGGCCTGCCCTCAACGAGATGTGCAAGCAGAAGCGCGAGCAGAAGCTGGTGCGGTGGGCCGCCGCTGGAAAAGCCGTTGGTGAGTCCGAGGAGTATCTCTCTGGCGGTACGGACGTGAGCGTCACGGGTTTCCAGTACACAGCCGAGAAGAAGGCGGAGGAGCCAAAGGCGGAGGCAGAGGCAGAAACGAGTGTGCTGGCAGAGAAGCTGGAAGCGGCAAAGCTCGCGGAGACAGTTGAGGTGCAAGCTTGAAGAACAAAACCAACGGGAGCAGTTTTCGGTGAGACTGGCAGCAAATATTGGTCGGATAGAGGAGTCATAATCAGTCGTGTTAGACAGGAGGACTGTGGGTTAGACATGGTATAGAACGTTTGTCCTTTTGTTTTTTTGTTTTACCCAATCAGTTGCAGGATCAGAAAGTCTGCCCACTGTTGGCAGCCAAGATTTGGGATTTGTTATACGTTAGTAAGAGCAGTAATACACATGACTGCATAATAGATGGATACATCGGACAAAGAGAGAGCGCACTGTATGCCGTGCTACAAGGGCACACGCACATAGAATCAGGCATGATTTGTCTGATAGCCAAGGCAGTCTGCGAGAGGGGCCAACAAAGCCAGAATTATGCCTCGGGCGTGAAGATGAACTGGAGACGGTGAAAACATGCCATCGACTTACATGCATGCTAAAGACCACTTGGCAGTAGGAATACCGACTCCTCTGTTGGAGCGTAAATGGGGCCCCGAGGATGCGTATAAGATGCTCCATGACATTACGGATAGTAATCCCATCCCTTCTGACATGTCGGTTTATAAAGCCAACGTTGGGTGCGCAACATCCATCGCGCACTTTGATTTGTCGACCCAGCCTATCGGAATCGCTCTCTTCTAGAGTCGAGCAAAAGCAAGAGCCTAGTAGGTAAGCATTCTTCAGCCTATGAGAAGTACATAAATAGCTCACGCCCAACCTGAAAACGCGGTCATGGATCTTCCAACCTCGCTTAGCGGTGACCGTAAGAGCCGCACCGCCCCAGCATCGGATATGCACGTTGGCTGGACCGTTTTCGAGGGCCTGCAGTTGGCCAGCTCACAATGAGATGCCAAAGAAAGAAGTGTCGGCCGCGGTCTTGAGACCCAATGTCGTTTGTGCTGTACAAAAAAAAGGTCTACACGCAACAAAGGTACCCTTTTTTCGCACTTACATGAGGCAGCGTTGCACTGGGGTCTGGCCTCGATGCGTTGGGCGGACACCGAAGGGTTCGAATCCATCAATCAACGGCGCGTTAAAAGGCCACCGCATGACGCAGTCTTCAGTCCGTATTACACTGCATGAGAGACAATCCGACCCGTGTCACCCTGACAAGTGCTGCAAACTGCAAACTCCGAAAGCAAAAGCAGAGAAGCCCAACCAAGCGGCAGGTGATGCAATTTCGTCCCACAGCCAAGGATGAAATCAGCAATAGGAACCGTAAGGCGAATAAACTTGCAATAGAGAGCAGAAACGCTAAAATGAAAGAAGGGACTGCCCAGTGGCGTGGCAGCAGTAGACGACGCAGAGCCAACAGAGGTGTAGAGGCGGTATAGCACGCTTCCCCGAAACTTTTCTAACCAACTTAGGCCACTCTGCTCGCTGGTTGGCCGCGAGCCACATGCTTATTATCCAGCGCTGAAGATGCTCCAGGCAGACTACTAGAGAGAGGCAAGAGTGATGACGACGGCGCTATTTCATAGCCAGTGGCGCTATTAGTACCCGCCGGCGATCGAAAAGGTGGTGTATAGTTCGGATTTCCGTCGCAAGGCTCATTCATCTGAAGCTATGCATCTAATTGCTCGAGTAACCGCCTTGTCCAGCCGCGAATTGCGCGCCGCGCCCATAGTCTCGCGGCCTAGTCCAAGGATAAGCTCGCCCTCTAGTTGTTTTCGCCACCAAGAGCAGCACCAGACTGTCTCCAAATACTGTGGATAGTTGTAGATATATGCCCTGGTCTTGTTCTTGGATTCGAGTCTGGAGTTCAAAACGAAACCGAAAGCAGAACACAAAAAGTAGAGAAGAGCGGATGGGATCAGGCGATTGCTTGGGTACGGCTGGGCAGAACCGCATCAGCTGGGCCTCAAGAGAGGTCGCAGCTGTAGTTCCCATAGGCAGTTTGATGTTATGGGATACCATGCACTTCTGTAGCGTTAGGCCTAGCAATCTTTCAGATTTCTTAAGCAAGTATCGGGTGTCCGAGGGGCGTGGGAGTTACCGCCGCCGCTTGTCTCTTATTTTTCGCCATCGGTTCTTGCTGAAACTAGGAGGCCTAGGTATAAAAGCCACACGATGACGTGTTAAGCTGGACGCTGATATCCAGCTTACTTTTTTCTTTCATTCAAATAGTTAGCTTGCTGCCTTTCGTTGAAACTCGGTACTGGTTCACGCCTCTCAGCACTCATCATGACCCTGGTATCCATCGTCAGCTCCTTTAGCAGGATGAGCCTTGCTCCCATCTTTAGCACTCCTGTAGCAAATACATCATCTTTCAATGCTTCGTCTTTCACTACCAATCTCAGAGGGGAGGGTGCTGCGGGAGGAGACAGCAGCTCAAATGTTCCTCTTGTTGCTGGCGGCGTGGTAGATACCATACTCACAACGACCGGTCACGCTTCGCCTCTCGCACAACTCATCCTCTTCGTTTATCGGCTTCTAGGCACACAGTTCGGTCTGGATCCGTCAATGATACTGGCCATTTTAGGTTTCGTATGGGGGGCCTT
The DNA here is from genome assembly GCA_030708095.1 of Trichoderma sp. CBMAI-0020. NCBI lineage: Eukaryota > Fungi > Ascomycota > Sordariomycetes > Hypocreales > Hypocreaceae > Trichoderma > Trichoderma sp. CBMAI-0020. Next base: position 1,614,916 of record JAJNCI010000007.1, read on the forward strand.
GAAGATTGGTTCACAGATCTATGACTCTATTCAGCGGTTTGTTGACGACTATCTCATGTGCGCCATGTTTGTCTCTGAAGACGACCACATATATATGCATCTGATGAAATGGCTATCTCACCATCCGAGTATAAAAAACAACCAGTATCTCATGGCTCAAACCGTTTGGAAGAGCGCTTGGGAAGAAGAGGACGAACTAGAAGGTGCACTATTCTGGACGAATGGCGGCGAAATTGACGGTGGCGATAACATGTACCTGAACTTTTCTAACCAAGCAGCTAAATCGGTACGTATGTGTTGGTGAATAGGTAACTTGAGAAGCGATGTAAGCTGACGTAAATGCTTATAGAGTCCTAGATTTGTTCCTGCTATGGGCTCAACGGCATTTTGGCACAAGGGTACATATTTCAGAGTCCATCGGAAGAAGGAGTCGTTCGTCAATACTCACTCATGGGGAGGCCCGATGAAGGATCTCGAAGAGGTTAGGATCTCGTGCTTCGGACGTTCAATAGGTTAGTATGCCGGGCCCTTTCTTCTGAATATTTCACTGACTGTTGTAAAGACCCTATTAAGCAGCTGCTATCGGATGCCAAAGCCCTGTATTACAATGACACTCGTCAGAAAACGACCATATATCGTCCAAGGGTCAAAGAGCAGAGGCGAGATCATAACATGTGGCAGCAAGTGGCACGACGCCCTGTAAGACCCATGTCAACAGTTGTGCTCGATTCTTGCGAAAAACATGATATCTTGTCCGACATCAACGAGTATCTGCATCCTTCGACGCCACGATGGTACGCATCTCGTGGAATTCCGTTGAGGCGAGGTTATCTCTTTCATGGACCACCGGGCACCGGCAAGACCAGCTTTTCCTTTGCATTAGCGGGCGTATTTGGCATCGATATATATGTCATTAGTCTGCAAGACCCCGGCGTGAACGAAGAAGACTTGGCTACATTATTCACTAAACTGCCACGAAGATGCATAGTCCTTCTGGAAGATATTGATACCGCAGGGCTGCGACGAGACCCCAGCACAGAAAACGAGGATAAAGCAGAAAATGATAAAACCGAAGACAAAGACAAGAAGGATAGAAAAAAGAAGCAAAAGCGAAAGGTGGAGACTAGTGACAGTGAGTCGGAGAGCGAGCCCGAAAGGAAGCCGAAGAAGCGAAGCTCTAGAAAGAAGGGTTTCGGCAAAGGTAACTCTGTGACTTTGGAAGGCATATCTTTATCCGGGCTTCTGAATGCTGTTGATGGCGTCGCATCTCACGAAGGTCGAATTCTCATTATGACGACCAATAAACCCGAGGCTCTGGATGAAGCATTGATTCGTCCTGGAAGAGTAGATGTTCAAGTCAATTTCAGCAATGCCACCAGCGTCCAGGCCGGTGAGCTATTCCATCGAATGTATGAGGCGTCTCGCATGAAGGAGACGACAAAGACGGTAAACGGCACGGCAAGAGTGGAAGAGGTGGTAGAAAAGACGAACGACCAGCCAACAGCCAGGCACTCTCTTGATGAACTAGACTCCGTCACAGCTGAAGATATGAAAGAGATAGCGGAGGAATTTGGTCGGAGAATCCCAGAAGGCATCTTCTCCCCGGCAGAGATCCAAGGGTTCCTCCTCAAGCGCAAAAAGTTCCCGCGCCGAGCGCTGGACGAGGTATCAGAATGGGTGGAGGCTTCACTGCGACAGAAAGAAGCGAATTCCAAAGTCTTGACCGTTCAATGAAGTCGTTGAGATTATGGGTCTGGTACTAGAATCTGGATTCCGCCATTAATTGATGAAGGGGTGAAGTAACTTGCAGTGTCACGCATGGTGTAGATGCCACGGAGAGTCCGGTATTGGTGTTGGGGACCTGTTAATTGTCTTTTCTTGTCTTTTTGCATAGGACATTTTCGATATATCCTATTGGCTGGCCATAGTTGATTTAATAACGCAACATTGTCAAATTTGTTCCAATTTGTGCAGACGTAATGAAGATGAAGAAAGTGACTTGTAATCGTCGTCGTTCCAGGCAGTCGCTCCTAAGTGGGCAGCAGGTACGTACAGCCAAGTACAGTCAGCCAACCCCACGTCCTGAATCTCTCACAAAGGTACAAGCTACATGCAAGTGCCATCATCCCTCACATCAAATCGCCGCCGCTTCTCGTCCGCTTCCACCTGAGAGCCCTCATATCGCATATCGCAGAGACAGCAATGCGCCGCTATTCCGCCCGGTAATCGCTAGCTTCAGGATGTCGTCCCTCCCCTCAAGCGCCTCCGCAGGCAAAGATTCCGGCCTCCGCGTGCCCAGCAATGGCAAAACCATCTACCACCGCCCGCTCAATCGCACCAAGGCGTCCGAGCTCAGCCAGGCCAGCTTTGCCTTTTTGTTTTCCGAGATGGTCGCATATGCGCAGAAGCGCGTAAAGGGGATCCAGGAGCTGGAGCACAGGTATGTCCATCTGGTCTCTTTTCGAATCAAACTTCCCCGACAAGAATACAATGAAACTGATGTTGTCACGACACACTCTAGACTCAACGTCCAGGGTCACTCTATAGGCATCAAGCTCCTCGATCTCCTTCTCTACCGCGAGCCCGTTCGGACGCAGCTGCGGCCCCAAAATATTGTTGCCCTCCTCCACTTCGTCAAGCAAAACGTATGGCAGCATCTCTTCGGCAGACAAGCGGACAGGCTGGAGAAGTCGACAGATGCAGAGAAGCCGGACGAGTACATGATTATCGACAACGAGCCGCTCGTCAACCAATACATTAGCGTACCCCGCGAAATGAGCCAGTTGAATTGCGCCGCCTTTGTGGCTGGAGTCGTGGAAGGGGTATGTGACGGTGCAGACTTCCCCGCAAGAGTAACGGCACATACTGTCGGAGAGGGCGAGATGTGGCCCGGGAAGACTGTTTTCTTGGTCAAATTTAGGAGCGAGGTAGTAGAGAGGGAGGCTTTCTTGGCGAAGAGCTGATTTTGAACGCTTTGATATGGCTGATTCAAGAGCATCAAGGAAGACGGGAGTTTGAAAGAAAGGGCACAATGGAATGGAGTTTTGGAGTTGGTGGTTTGGTCAGCAACCGTCTGCTTTGATTGATTCGTCGGTTCAGGTTCAGGACTACTGCAGGCTGTAGACAGATTCGATAATTTAATGTGGCTTGTTTGCACAATGTAGAACTGATGAGATTTAAAGATCCGATTGATAATCATAACTTCCTAGCCGTCGTAACGCCATGCCAGTCTCCAAATTTGTAGAGCTTCTACTTTCAAAATGTACAAATGTCCCATCATCCTGACTTGCAAAGAAAGGAAGGAAAGAAAGAAATCACATTCACCGCGGCAGCGCCTTTGACGCCTTGCTCGGCCCAGCAGCCTTGCTCTCTGAGCTGGGCCCCTTTCTCATCAAATCCGATAAGCCCAGGTCTTTCCACGCGGACTCCTTGACGCGCTGCGTGGCGCGCTGGATGCCAAATGCTGCGTGCTGATCCGGTACCACATCGTCCTCGTCTTCTGGGTTGATGGGCCGGTGCTGAGGCGGGACGTAAATCTCGTCGTCGGGGAGCTTGTCCTTGCAGAAGTCCTCGAAGAGATCCGCGTCACCGGAGCGATGCATGTGCACGTAGTTAAAGCACGAGTCTTTGTTCTGGATTGTACGTGTTATTTATGAAGTGAGAGAGATTTTGGGTTGAATTGAACGAACCATGATGATAGAGCTTGGTTTGCTGTTATTATCAAGTAGTGGTCGAGATGGAGGAATGAATCCAAATATGAGATTAGAGTTCACTAAACCTGTTGTGGAGTGGTGGCTTGAAGCACAGGGGACTTACAGCGCTAAATGAATGGCTGTCAGAGCTCAGCCTTTGTAGGCACTTGCCGGTCACACATTGTATATGGAAGTTATTGGCTGCTGCTTTGTAGAGAGAATTGCCCTCAATTTTTTTTTTTTTTTAAAAAAAAATTACTATCTCCGAACTTTCCGTACATTACATGCCTTCCACATCATTCCAAAGTTATTGTCCCTTACTTCGGATCACCAAAATAGATTCTTTGTCTACCTAAGATCCATTACCCATTACCACATCTTCAGTAGTAGCAGGACCAGACGAAGTAGTAGCGGGATCAGAAGAAGTAGTAGCGGGATCAGAAGAAGTAGTAGCGGGATCAGAAGAAGTAGCAGCGAGATCAAACGAAGAGGTAGTAGCAGGACCAGACAAAGTAGTAGCGGGACTAGAAGAAGTCATAGCAGGACCAGACAAAGTAGTAGCGGGACTAGAAGAAGTAGTAGCGGGACCAGACAAAGAGGTGGTAGCAGGACCAGACAAAGTAGTAGCGGGACTAGAAGAAGTCATAGCAGGACCAGACAAAGTAGTAGCGGGACTAGAAGAAGTCATAGCAGGACCAGACAAAGTAATAGCGGGACTAGAAGAAGTCATAGCAGGACCAGACAAGGAGGTAGTAGCAGGACCAGACGAAGTAGTAGCGGGACCAGAAGTAGAGGCAGTAATAGGGCTCGAAGAAGGCGTAGCAAGACCAGAAGAAGAGGAAGCGGCAGGACCAGAACAAGTAGTAGCAGGACTAGACGAAGAGGTACTAGCAGGACCAGAGGAAGAGCGAGGATTAACGAGACTAATCGAAGTATTCGGAGGGAGGCCAGCACGGGCGAAGGCCGCCCGAAGCTGTCGCTGTTGGTTACGCGAAAGGGCTCCGTTGGGGCCTCGACCTCCTTGGATTTGTTTTGGGTCTGGATTAAGAGTTAGAAATGAATTGTAAATGAATTTAACGAAAATCAACAAAATAAGAAATTACCTTTCTTGTTCTTATTGGTCTTCTTGGACTTTTTGGTGCCCCTAGCACCACCGCAACCTCCAAGGCGACCTAAGAAAAACATCAATCTCAATACAAGATAAAAAGTAAAAGAAGAAAGCAAGAAATATACCAGGGCTACCATTTTTTTCGTCGTCTGGTGGGCCACCACCATGGCGCCCATAAAGGGCTGTTGCAACGACGTTCACGAGTTTGCTTATTTCGTCCGCGCGAGAAGGCATCTGGATAATGCATTAGCAATGCATTGTTCAGAGGCTGTGAGGGAGAAACTTACGATTGGCAGAGCCTGGGGAAGACAATTAATCTAGACAGCCAATTAGTTAGCAGAATGCAGCAAAAGGACAATATAATACTAACAAACTGGTGGCGGCGGCGTCACGGTGGTGGTGGTGATGATGCTGAAGAAGAAGAGTTTCAAAAGAGGGGGGCGATTTTTTTCCTCTCTACAAGTGTACATGAAACAATGTGACCTACACTCTGTAGCTCCTGCCTTCACCTTTTGATCGCATTCAACTCAGTGGGCTGATTTTCGCTTAACGACGGTCTGGACCAGCTCACTCGCTTAGCAAACTGCTGTAACTACCTTGGATTTCCTGCTCGCTCCTTCCGCACTGTTGAAGATGAAGCTCTTGATGACGCAATGTCAAGAATCGATTATATTAGTCGAACAAATTCTGTATATCGTAGATAAATTATTCTTGAGATGTGGAAGCAAAAACGGTGTGAAATTGAGCTGCGTCTTATACAAAATATAGAAACGAACTGTCCAGAGACCAAAAGGAGCAATGGGTTTCCAAATGCGCAGCTTGAATCATTTTTTCTAGTTCTAGTAATATACAGCATTTACCAGTCAGTTGAACTTTTAGTCCATCTCCTTGTGTTGAGAAGCAAAACATCAACTTAAGTTATTGCAATATGCACAGGTTTACTAATCTTGTTCAAGTAAGTGGCAATCAAGCAGCTAATACAAGATAACAAAAGTCAAACAATCTCGTAACATCCTCTGCTCTATTAGTATTCTTCGAAAATTATGACTAAAGATGAAAAAGCGTGATGCTTAGTCAAAGCGTTCATACCTAGGTAGTGGTGAGCAAAGTAGCGGCGTCGATCAAGGCCACCGGATGTAAACAAGGCCGCCCAGTTACAGTCAACCAGTCCAATCGATTTCAACAGGAATATTCGAAGTCAAACTGACTGAACGAAGTGTCTCTTGTATGAAGACCACCCAGGATGGCAGGTACACAGGCAAACAAGCAGCTAAGTTGTCTTTCGTTTCCAGCGCGTTCTTTCTTCCCCGTCTTCAGGGAAACCTTTATTCAAAGTGAGAGCTCTATAATTTGATAGCTAGAAGAAGAGCTGTTAGGAGTAGCGAGAAGAAGAGTGACTTTGTTGGGCCAGAAAAGGCAGTGCTGAGTGTATCAAGGCCTGAATAGAATAACTTCATCATGTCTAAGCACGAGTTGAGGGAAGGAGTATCAAATACGACTTCGTTAAGAAATTCCTGTGAAGAATCTTTCATGAAGTAGATGCATTAAAGGCTGCAGTTCAAGCTATAGTAACTGACGTAAAGGTAGCTGTGGCGGTAGATAAACATAAGCAAAAAGGGGAAGAAGGATGGAAGAGGGGGATTTTAAAGCAAGTTTGGTACTTGATGCCAGGGCGGCTGTAATGATATATGAGGGTGAATGGAAGAAGAGATGACCGATAGTAGAAAAACGGCATCAGCCGTGGATATGATGGAGGCTGTATCTGTGTTTGTGCTGATAAAAAATCAGGGCGGTGGTGACTATGGAATGAGCATAACTGGAAGAAGAGACGCGGCTGGGATTAGAACAACGGCTTCTAAGACGGCAGCGAGATTAGGGCAGCCGTGGCTGGTTCAGATAATAGGCCCACGTTGATTGAAAAGATTCACTCGTTCCAGTAGATACGCATCTTCCAGCGTTCTAGCGCCGCAGTCGTTAGCACAATCAGGGAAAGTAGATTTCAATAAAAATGCACAGAGGATGACTAAGGCGGTTGAGCAGAATGTTTCATACAAGTCCTCGCCTCGAAGGCCAAGGGCGAGGCTCCTATTATACCCAATTCAAGTTCAAGAGCTTCGTTGCCAAATCCAGCAAGACCAGTGGCTAAGACTTCGCCGCTTTGATAAGAAGCTATGTATGTAAGGTCTTAATCTTCGTCACTTTAATTACCAAGGAGAGAGATCAGCAATTATCACAGTAATCCAGCTTTAAGAGGAAAGAATAGTAACTTAAAGACTATAGTGAAGCATAACCACTGTTGGAAAAAAAAAATGAGGGGGTGGCAGGGGAACAGCGACCTTTTCAATAACCAAAGCTAGTCCCCCAGCGCAATAACACATAAGACGGTTTACCAAGGCCATCGGTTTGGCAAAAACACTCACTCTGTTGATTGAGATGATAGGGAGATTCGACGTAATCAGGAGTAGAAGAACGGCTTCGGAGGCTGACATGGAGGTCGTGATTGTGGACATGGCCCTGGCGGTTGAGGCAAGAGCTGTAACAGTGTCGCACGATGAGTGGAAGAAGAGGCGCGACTTCGGTACTAGGTAGGTAGGTAGTGTCAGTACAATGTTGTACAACGATTAAACTAGCTTCTCAGATCGCGTAATTACCAAGCATAAGTTCGAAGTGGCGATAGCGGATGCTAAAGTCCGGGTCTCGCCGGCGACGCGAAAAGTAAGGTTACAGTAGGTAATAGGACCGTGATTGGAAAATGTTGAAATAGGTTTTCGGAAGGCAAATCAAGCGGCAACCAGTACCTAGGTATATTTTGACTCATACAGTTGAGCGAGAATTCTTCCATGTTAACTGATCAATGTTCTTCCGGTTGAAGGACGATTTGCTTGCTCACTGGACTTCCATCTCCTGATGCAATGATGGTGCTATTGTATTGGGTGGTGTTCGGCTGTGAAATTTCGATGAGTAGTAGAAAAACGGCTTCCAGTAGACGTGGATTTGCCTGCTTGCTGTAAACTCATCTCCTGAGGCCATGATGACATTTGGGAAGCCGTATTGGGCGGTGTTCTCCCAGAATTTTCGATGAGCAGAAGAACGGCTTCCGAGGCAGACGTGGAGGTGGTGGAGGCCGTGGCCGCAGGTGGTGGAGGCCGTGGCCGCAGGTGGTGGAGGCCGTGGCCGCAGGTGGTGGATCAGGATGATCGAAAGAACGGCGTCGGATGTGGACCTATTGGAGGCCGTACGGAGTACGGAGGTCGCTACCAAAAGACCTGTCTGACCGCCTTTGAATTTAAGTGGGTATTTGTCAAACCCCTGCCATTACCCTTGCATGTTTGCTGCCCTATAATTATAGGGGCCTTAGTCGCTAAACCGTTGCTCGATGCCGCTATAAGTGATATTCTTTAGTAGATTTAGTGAGTACGACCACTAAAAGTTAGTGATTGGATTTTGCCGGACATATTGGAGCGCTTGGTCTGTGCGTGATCTTCCTTCAAAGGCGGTCAGACAAGACTTTTGGTAGCGACCTCCGTACCTGTACTCGTAATAGAGGGTGTACCCGGGCGGGGTAGGTAGTCAATGTCAAAGGGCGGGGTGACTGGAAGAGAGACGCGACCGAGAAGATGGGAAAAAAACGCGCGTTTGTGAGAGACAGACGCATACGTGCCTGCGGGGCCACAGTGGCCGGAAAAGGTGACGCCAAGGGGTACGAAAGACGAATTCATTTTCTCTCTTTCGTACTAGCCCCACAACATACGAATTTGATTTTCTTTTCGTACTGAAAAGTTCCTCAAACAAGAAGGCGGTATAGTGTTTTTACCGTGACTATAGCCTAAATAAGAAGGCGGTATACGAAAAGCTTAGTCAGTACCTAACTATGAAAACTAAGGTAGGGTACAGAAGTATTAAAGCATTTCGTACTTTCGTGCAGGGTACAAATAGGTACAGTAACAACCCCAGTGACTACGGCTAAGCTAGTAGGGCGGCTTATGTAAGAAGAGCAAGCAATTTTTACCACTTGTAGGTATATAGTACAAACTAAGAGTTAATTATCACTATCAACTCTGCCAAAGCACATAGCAGAGTTAGGAATACTGGTGGAAGAAACGTAGCAGAATGAGTCGAATGGCCAAGTTGGCCTAGGGTAGGAGGAACGGCTTAAAATTGACTAAACGCCGACATTGGGTGGCTTGAAAGGTTGAACCCACCATAGCCCGGGCGAGTCTGGGATAATCATCAACCCCGGCATCGTGCCGATTGTTATGTAAAGAAGGTAAATAAAGATAATCAGCTGCACATGGCATCCTCCGCGGGTATCTCGAACACGCAACGTTCTACCCACCCATGCTTGTGAAATCCTTCATCGAAGACACTTCTTCCACAGGATGCTTGTTCAAACTTTCATAAAGCTGCAAGTAGCTGCCAATCAAGAAAGCCCAGGAACCCCTAAACAAAGCAACAGCCAGTGAATCAGCAAATAAACTCCAAAGAGGAAGGATCGATAAAAGAAAAAAAAAAAAAGAAAAGAAAAGACTTACCAAAACGTAGCCAACCCAGCCTCATACTGTGCCCCCGAATTATTATACGCCATCCCCAGCGCGCCACTGAGCGTAAATCCAAACGCTCCCACAAGATTCCAAAAGGCAATATGCCACCCTAAAAGTTGCGGCGCGGGCTTCCACCACTTCTGCTGCGTTTCCAACATGTACAGCGTGCTGCTGACAATGAAGCCGCTGCCGCCAACGACCTGGGGGATCCAGTATGCAGCATTGAGCCGCCACTGCGGCGTGAGGTGGTTCTGGATGCCCGGCAGTGCGGTAAAGCCAGAGACACCAAAGACAGTGGCGCCAAAGAGCTGTGCACACCCAGCAAGAAAGCCCAATTCATGAAGACAATGTGTGCGCAGTTCATACCAGGACGGGAACCACTGCCATTGCCTCTTCTCATCCACACTGCCGGAATCCGGACAAGCTTCGGCCAGGGTGGCTGACGAAGCTTTCCCAACAAGGTTGCGTTTATTCTGGTGATGATGGTGGCAATGTCTATGAGCGGCAACCACTTGCAGCCTCGGACTACCATTCTTCTCGCTATCAACTAACTGTTCAACGGCCCAGCCAAAGCAGCCTGCGCTGTTCGTGTTTATGGCCTCGAAGATGAGCAAGATGGAACCCAGCTCGAAAAAGATGATGGCGCCGATAAAGGCCGTTATACCGCCGCCGTCGGTGATTTCGCCGTCAAACTCAGTAGAGGGGGCTGCCAAGGGAAGCCACACGAAGAAGGCCTGGTGAACTGCATCGTTAGATCTCATCATTTCGGTCCGCGCTCAATGCTTTTACATCACAGCAAGTTGGAACATACGTTTATGACCCAGACCACGCTTCCCCACGTAAATATAAATGCCACTAGCCACGAAATATCCCAGATTGGATAATATATCAACGTCTTGATGACGGTTTTCATAATCTCCTTGGGATGCGACGATCGTCTCGGCGTCACGAAAGGCGCATCCTCCCCAGCACGCGCTTGTTGGACAAGCAGAGGATGTCTGCCCTTTCGATTGTCTCGCGACCGCCACAAGAACCTGATGTTCCTGGCGTGGACATTGGATTCCGCGACGTGTTTCGGCGGCTCGTGTCTGGCTTCCGCGTCGTCGCCGCTCTCTTGCGGCGTCGCTACCTCGTTGGACGTCGAGCCAGCGCATAATTTCGAGTGGTCAAAGTGGGCGCGTGTCGGATTGAAAAATCTAAACGGCCCTTCGGCGTGTTGCAGCGTCAATCGATCGTCATTGCGGAATGGTTCTCGCGTGAAGAAGCGCCTGTTCCTGGCTGGCATTTTCTGTTGTCTCTCGGCGGCAGGCTGCTTGTCACCAACTTCTATTGGAGGGTTCGCTGTAGCACTTGATTCTGGTCGCCGGGTTTCAGAGGCGGTCTGCAGGGTATTATAAACAGTCCATTGGAGAGCACGGATGTGTCGCGAATGTCAATTGAGACTATGAGAGCAACAAAAGCCGTCGGGCCTGGCCGATGACGACAGGCTCTTTTTCAACATGGCGAGCCTGTTGTTGCATGATGGCAGATAAAACCAGCTTAGCGGGTTTTAGGCCCCAGCTGCTAAGTGCCGTTTCCATGTTAGCGCTCTATTAACGCGGGTATTTCTCCGTATAAAGCAACAGACGCCACGAGCTTTCCCCGCCAATACCCCAAAGCTGTAGAAAACCGGGCTCAGCGGCACGGGCTCTGGTCTCCATCAAGTCGGTGTTGCTCACATAATGAAAGGTGATTTGCAAAGGTCCAAGGATTAAGAAAGATGGTATTACTGGCTATCCATCCTGGTTGAACTGCCGGTTATTGTTTGTGGTGTCGTACTCGTACACTCTTGTCAACATCCGATCTGAATCTCAGCTTAGGTAGGCTATCAAACTCCAGTCGCTATTCAGAAAAAAATCGTACATTCCGTTTTATATTTTTGTGTTCATACTCCTTAGCCCCTATAAATGATATTCCCTTATTGGTACATAACTAATATTCCCATGCAATCAAGTATAACTCTTGATAACGGAGATAAAGTGTTTTTATTAGAGAATCAAACTTTCCTCTCGCTCTCTCACACGGGTTCTATTAACCCATGATCATGCCCTTCATACCGGCAAGATCACCCTCCTTGGCCGCAATCTCGAAGTAGCCATAGATGATGCTAGATAATATTAGCTTGGTCACATTTGATACTTCCTGGAAAAGAAAAAGACTTACGTAACAGCGAGAAGGGTACCAGTACCAGAGCCAAGGGCGCCCATAAGGTCGCTCAAAACGGAGAGAGCACCAATGCAGGCACCGCCAAAGGCAGCAGCAGTAGGAATGATGCGCTTGAGCTCCTTGTACATGCTCTGGTCACGGTGTCCGGCCATGACAAGACCCTGGTCCTTGAGCTGCTTGGCAACATCACGGGGGCTGGAGCCGGAGACCTCAATCCAAGTCTTGGAGAAAAGAGCACAAGCTCCGAGCATGTAGACAATGTAGACGGCGGTGTGGATAGGGTCGAGAAGAGCCTCCTTGAAGTTGAGAGGAGGAGACATGTAGTAGACGAGACCGGAGACGGCGTGGAGCTGAGAAGTACCGTCCTTGGCTTCCCAGACACCAAAGAGGCGGACCAGCAGGTTCTCAGAGAAGCGAGAGAAGAGCATCTGGCTGATCAGGAAGACGTTGGAAGAGAGAGCGGACTGCAGCATGATGGGCATGTTGGAGGTGTAGAACAGACGGACGGGGTATGAGCCGCGGGCACCACGTTGGCGGTTGGACTTGACGGGGATCTCAACGCGGAAGCCCTGGAGGTAGATGATGGCAACAAAGACCAGGATGGTGGCCAACAGGTTCATGATGTTGGGGAGGTTCTGTCTGTAGAAAGCCTCCTGGAGAGCACGCTGCTTGTTGGGCCAGGTCATCAAGAGGTGGAAGAGAGCGATAACAGCACCCTCAAACTCGGGGCCACGGCCAGTGTTGATGGTGGTAGGAGAGAAGGCCTTCCACATGATGGACTCGCAAATGTTGGTGGCAATGAACAGAGAGATACCGCTGCCAAGACCGTAGCCCTTTTGCAGGAGCTCGTCGAGCAAGATAACAATCATGCCGGCGACAACCAATTGGAGGATCAGCAGGAAAACAATGCCGGCACCGAGGTCGGAGGGGGTTCCGTAGAGGCCGGTGAAGACGTAGACGGTAGCGGTACCGGCAGACAGAATGAAGGCAAAGAGCTTCTGGGCGGTCTGGTAGAGCTCGCGATCCGACTTGAGGTCGAGGTTGACGTCAATGAGGTGGGTGCCCGCAAGGAGCTGGAAAACCATGCCAGAGGAGATGATGGGGGTGATACCCAGCTCCATCAGAGTACCTCGATTACTCGCCATGACCATTCGCAGCCAGTATAGGGGATCCGAGTTGTCGGAGGAGACAATGCCGTACAGCGGCATCTGGCTCATGACCAGGAAGATGAGGAGCGTCAAGGCCGTCCACATCAACTTCTGGTTGAAGGGAATCTTGGTTTCCGGCTGCTGAACCTCGGGGAGGAACGGCACGAACGGCTTGACCAGGTCGAGAAAACGTACTGCAGAGGCATTGCCCGTGTTAGCGGCGTGCCATTGACAATCAATTGCGCGTTTCTGGCGGATCGTGTGCGCGCGCGCGACGCAAGCTGGCCGGAAGCTTGGCGGGGGAGAGACGAAGATGCAACTCACGAGAACTCATGGCGGCGACTGGAGGGGGGAGCCCGAGAAGGAAAAAACTAATTCATCCAATGAAAGAAACAAGGAAGAAAAAGTTCGAGCTGGGATGAGCTCGGGGGGGAGAAAGAAGGTTAATCAATGGGAGAGAAAGTGATGAAGGGAGCTGGAGGGAAGGTTGCGATCTGGCTTCAAGCCGAAATGTTGATGTGGCCCGAAACGATGGGGTTGCACGTGACCGCCGATGGCGAGAAGAAAGCTGGCCTCGACCGCAGCAAGGGGTCTGCGGTATATTGCGGAGCCAACCAGTTCGAGCCACTCCAGCGCGCGAGATTCGCTGGATCAACGAGCCTGAAGTGGGGTGGATGACTGTTCCGTTTCGAATTTGTTCTATTCTTTTTCTGGTGCTGCCTGTATCAATCAAAGAGGAAGCTTGTCTGGAGTTGCGCCTGAGAAGACACATTGCAGGATCCCCTCGGCCACTGCTTACTGTCTTTTGGTGGGCATGGGACCCTGATTCGGTCTGTTGTCGAATGCTTGGCCGCCAGGGTTTCCTGCTGCGGCGCCATGTATCTATGATGGCCCATACAGCTCCAGCCGAACCGTTGCTGGTTGTCTTGGGCTCTACAGGCACGGGCAAATCAGAGGTAGGCGTCTCTGGTCTCACTACAGCGTGCATATGATTCACTTTTCTGATGACTTTACACAGCTAGCCGTAGAACTAGCAACTCGATTCAAAGGCGAAATCATCAATTCAGATGCTATGCAGCTCTATGATGGCTTGCCTATTATAACAAACAAAATCAGCGTGGAGGAGCGGCGCGGCATCCCGCATCATCTTTTGGGCCATATTCCGCTTGACCATGCTCCGTGGGATGTAGAAGACTACAAGTCAGAAGCTACCAAAATCATTCGTGAGATCCGCAGCCGGGGAAATCTTCCCATCCTTGTTGGAGGGACTCAATATTATGTTGACCCACTCCTCTTTAAAGACGTTATCCTTGACGATGTTGAAATCGATCCGTCTTCATCATACCCGATCCTGGAGGAGCCTACTGATGTATTGCTTGAGGAGCTAAAGAAGGTCGATCCGATAATGGCGGAGAAATGGCATCCAAACGACAGGCGCAAGATCCAGCGATCACTGGAAATTTATCTGCATACGGGCAGACCTGCATCCGAGTTGTATGCGGAACAAGAGAAGCGCAAAGCTGCGGCTGCTCAAGAACCAGAGACCAATCAACCTTGGGAGAAGCTGCTGTTCTGGGTCTACTCGGAACGTGAAACTCTTGTTGAGCGATTGGACAGTCGAGTAGACAAGATGCTCGACGCTGGACTACTGGACGAGGTTCAAGAGCTTTACGACATGAAGAAGAAGAAGACGACCGAAGGTCAGATTGTGAACATGACAAAGGGTATATGGCAATCGATTGGCTACAAGCAGTTTGAGCCATACATGACTGCAAAAGAAGAGGGAAAGGATCTAGCTGATCTTGCAAAACTAAAGTCCAACGCAATGGAAGATATGAAGGCGGCGACACGCCGATATGCCAACTCTCAGACTCGGTGGATCAGGCTGAAGCAGATTCCACGCCTCAAGGAGCAAGTCCCCAAGGCTTTTGAAAGCTTGTACTTGGTTGACAGTACCGATGTCTCTCAGTTCAAGGCCAAAGTCGTAGAGCCTGCTGCTGAGATAACTGCAAAGTTCCTCTCTGGGAAACCTCAGCCAGTCCACACCGAGTTATCAGAGTTGGCCCGCGAGGTGCTCACGCTAGTGAGTGAGCCCCCGCCGAAAGCAGTTCCTTGTAAAAGGACGTGCGAGATATGCCAAACAGTCTGCTTGACAGACCAGGCTTGGAATAGGCACATTAAGAGCGCTGGCCACAAGCGAGTTATGAAAAAGAAGAAGAGGCTTGCGCTTGTACCAGTAGACGACACCTTGGATACCCCCTCCGATGCTGAAGCATCCTCGGATCCCGACGTGACCTCGATATTTGCCGCTTGACACGTCGCAGTCTTGATACGCGGACGGGATAAGCCAGTGGTATCACGCATATCTTGGGGTTGCATTCGGCGAATCCGCACCTATCTTTCACCCCTCCATAAAAGATGATTACCTTTCACTACCCACATTCAAGCCCTGGTGGCGTGGGTAAGGTGAATTTCAACCTGTTGGTTCACGATGTATTGAGAGGTAAAAGTCATCTAGTAAGAAAATGACAAACACATACGATAGTTCAGTCCGATTGATAACATTGCCTATGTGGGCATTGCATAACAATATATCCAAATAATATATTTAATGGTGTTGCTATTTCCAAATTCATGATTTCTCTTTTCATTCAAACATATTCCAACGTCATCAAAGACAGAACAAAAAACGTAATGGTGATACAACCTGGGTCATGATAATGCAAAACAATTGCCCTCCAACATCCGAAACATGCGCCATGAAACTCCCAATATAAAAGGAAACAAAAGATAAAACGAGGGTAAGAAAAGAATGAGTGGTTCCACAGATGCGATTCTGATCTTTATCGCCATGTCTGCGTAATCCATAGGTGTTGGGCCAAGGACCTCAGCCTTGGCCGTCAGTGCAAAACGGCCAACCAGTCGATCGTCGACGAACATCAAGTAAAAGATGGGCAATAAGAATCGTGCGAAAGCGCCTCACGCAAGGCAAGACGTAATTTTCTCAAGACATGTGCTTCTCAATCGTAGGCGCCTTGACGCCAGGGCCGCCGCGCGAGACCCAAGTCCGAGCCTCACGCACGACGCCCCGGAAGAATGTGTAGATGGTGCTGGGCTCGCCATCGACGCCTCGAGGGGCGTTGTCACCATAAGGGTCGAGGTAGATGCTTCGTCGAGCCATTATTTCTTTTTTTTTTTTTTTTTGCCTGCTTTGTCTTGTTGTTGTACAGGGCGCCCGTCAGTGTGACAAGGTGGGATGGTGTAAGTTGCAAAAACGGGGGTTCTTTTATCTTGCTGGCGCAACAGGTATGTGTGTTATGTGTAAGTGGTTATGTTGATTGCATGTGAAAACAAGAACAATGAAAGGACAATCAATCCCACAGCGCGGCCGCCCTCATTCTTTATACTCCTCACAACCGGCCGGTGCAGCCGCCACTCGCTAAACCAACCTGCTCACGCGGGGGACACCATGTGCAAGCCACAACGCCTTCGCTGTCTTGGAGAAACCCCATGTTGGGGCTGCCTTGGAGGATGCATCCTTTGGAGGTCTTTGCTATCTCGTAACCAGCCCACCGCACGGCCCAATGGCAGGCCCCTGCAGCGCATAAACTAGTTCCTCCTACTGTACCATGGAATTTGGCGTCTTTACGCTTTTCGGGTAATGTCAAGACGACCTATCATTGAAAACGGCCGACACGCAACTAAAGTATAAGCCCCAAAGACAAGTTGACAAGGCTCTCAGTCTCTCTCTCTTGTTTTTTTCGGTGTCTTCCCCTCACTTCTGTATCACCTGGGCACTTATAGTGCTTAACACCTGGCAAATGATCGGCCGCCGTCTTACTGATTCAAACAGCCCTGCCCTTACTAGTCTATCCATCTATTGTCATGGGAAAAAAAAAAGGCTGAGTGAGCTGCCTGCCTGGAGAAAATGCCTGCCTACAGTACTCACAATCGCTGAATGAGGAAGCCCGCAATAACCGGGAAGTCGTTCCCGGCTGCCCGTGCGTTAAATACTGTTGTAGATAGATACCGAGCGGCGGCAGTACTGTAAGAACAGTTCTCTCCCGCGTCTTGGATATGCAATACGACCCCCCTTGCAGATTTTACCGGAGGAAATAATCCTGGAATAAGAAAACTCAATGTAATTTATTAGAGTAGCATTTAAGGATTTTACGCGGCTTATAAAGAGCCGTTTGGATGATCTGCGTGCAAGATAACCCAGTTTCAGAAGGAAAAGAAATAAAAAGCATGTGGTGGTAGTAGCAACAGTGGCATTTGCGGCATTGGATCCAAGTGGCTAAAGTCTCTCTCTCTCTCCGCATCTCGCTTACAAGTAGTAGTATCATGTATGTATGTTAAAGTGGTTGGTACCCTGTTCCAAAATTGAGAATCTAATCCATGTCTCCTTGTAAAGGAAACCTTGTCCATAGAGAATGCAGGCTTGCTATTTGTCAATATATGACTGCTCGCTCATAAAGTACGAGGGAGCGAGGGAAGGCTATTTTAGCCTGCCGAGCAATCCGCCCGTCCCTAGTAGAGATAAGCTGAACCCTTGCCGTCTTGAGTAATACGCATCTATTTTGGTTGCCGATACCGACCAAGACCTATTCCATGGTATTCTATATAATTTCAAAACACGTTTGAGACAGCGCTCATACAAGTAGGACAATAAGTAGGGGAAAGTGCATGTCAGGTTTTACTGGTGCATTCTGATGGCGCTTTGACCGTCGCAATTATATGGGGTAACATGTCACAGACAAGCCCAGGGCCAGGGAATACCGAGGCCCTGGATCTGGCGATGACATCCCTACGAGGCCTTGCTCTTTCTCTTGGGGGGAGAGCAAGGCGTGACGTATCATCCCTGGTTACACTTTTGGCGGGGACACGAGTTTGCCAGTCTCTATAGAGCAGAATGCTATAGTTACATTGTATCGCTGTCTGTGCGTTCATATCGATTCATTATAGCCTTTACTAGGTACTGCTGAATACTGCATTCCCTTTACTCAAAGGGTTCTCGTGTGGAGCTGGCTGCTTTCCTCACGAAGACCTTTAAGCTGCTTTTCAAACTCCTTGTTGGCCCATTCCCAGTAGCCTGTCCAGACACCTGCCGCCGCCGTGTTGCTAGTAGCTGCGCCAGCGTTTCCAGTCATTGCCTTCATCTTGTCACCCAGAAGAAGCGTTACTCTCAATATGCTCTTATTGGTTTCTTCTTGCTTCTCAACGTCCTGTTTGACAGCGTTATCCTTGAGTTTAATTGAAAGGACTCCACGGTAGGCCTCGGCGATTGAGTCCAGCCGTCGTGCTGTCTCATCGGGGTCGATCACAATGAGCTTGGTGACCATGAGGTTACAAAGTTGACGAATGTCGTTGTCATCCTTAAGACCAGCAATCACTCGGTCATAGAAGTCAATGTTGTTGATTCGCGTAAAGGCCGTCTCCATGAGTGCATAGAGGGTCTCATATGCGCTCTGAAAAAAAAAAAAAATAACATTAGTGTCATGAGAATTTATACCAAGAATAAAGCCGTTTACTCACCTTGCGCACTTCCAGGCCGTCGTCGACCTTGTGTTTAAATGGACCGAGCATTACCTCCCGAATAAGCTCCTTCTTGATCACTGACTCGCTGAGAACGAAGGGCAAGAGTTCACCCAGATGAGGCAGAATGAGATCAGGCTTGTTGTGAGCGGCTGAATTCAACGTCGTCATGGCAAGCCGGCGGATTTCCATATCTGAATCTTGCAGCATGACCAGAAGCATTTCAATGAGGACATTACGAAGCATGGCATCAAACGTCTCGTCACTCTCAGGAAGTGTGTATCTGACTGCTTGGACTGCCATGCCTCGGATTCCTGATGAATGGTCCTTCAACAGCGTCTAGGCAAAATAGCATTAGTATACTTGCAATTTTGTTTTTCTTAAAAAAATCTACATAGTGTTTCTGAAAGTAACTTACCTGTAATTTGGGCATAAAAGTTGCAGGGTCCAGGGTGGCGAGGCGGCCAACACACTCAGCGCAGATAATCTTGTTGTCAGCATTCGATGAGGCTGCTAGGAGCTGGTCCCAGATGGGAGTGGCGTAGCCTCGAAGATCGGCAGACTGTGATGAAATTGACTGCAAAATCTCTTTAATCGACTGGATAAGCAGATACTGTGTATTGCCCCCACTCTCCATTGTTTTGAGAATGATTGGGAGATATTCGGGAATATTTCCAGAGCCAGCCCTGCCGAGGGCAATGGCAGCGGCCAGCGACACCTTGTCTGGCTCTGAATGGAATTGGTCCAAGAACAGCTGAGGCTTCAAAGGCGACTTATCTCCAAGTCTCATTCCCGACTCTCCTAGAACAGCGAGGGCAAGGCTCACACCAGCCTCCTCACCGCGTTCTGTACTACCATGGAGCTCTGTAACGAAGCTGTCAAGGGAGACACCAGCCGAGGTACCACCAGTCACTAGAAGGGTTCCAATAACCTTGCCGACGACACCCGGATCGCCTTGAACGCTTACGTCCTTTAAAAGACCTTGCATAAGCGGTTCACCGGCGCCACTCTGGCCGACGCGGCTGATCAAGTCAAGCAACTGGTCGAGGACGATGCTTGCAAAGTGAGACTTAAGCAGCTGGCAAAGCGCGCCAATCATCTCTTCATTGATGATCAAATCCGAATGGTCCTTCACCATGTTGCCAAGAATGATCAAAGTAGGGCCGAGGAGGTGTGTGTCGCTGTTCTTGACGGTGGGCAGCAGAGCAGAAACAAGTCCCTGAATAGTGGCTGGCTCTAGCTTGCCTTGAGTGGCCGGCGAGAGCACGAGGTGTTTGAGAGCCTGGACACTGGAGCCTCGCAGAGAGCGGTTGGCTTTTCGTAGTTGAGCCGAGAGCTCCAGGGCAACTTCTTGAATCCAAGTCTGCTCTAACTGGTCCGGAGAGACAGCAAACGCTGCAACATTATCCACCGCACGAACTGCAGCTAGACGTGTCGTCTCATTCTTCATCCTCTCCTGAAGAATATTCAGAGCAACCGTTCGTTTCTCGGCCGACAGGAGGCCAGAACCTTCCGCGCTAGAGGTCCTGGAAATGAGAATTCCCAGAGCATGGATAGCACGTTGTCGGACTTCTGCGTCAGCGTCATTGGCGGAGCCACGATCCACAATGACTTCGTAAAGCTTGTCCAAGTCGTCCTTGAACTTTGATCCGGCAGTGCGAGCTCGTGGAGGAGTGATTGCCTTGACAAGTTCCTCTGATGTGCGAATTGCCTCGCTCGAGATTTTGTAAAAGCGGTCATGAACGGCCGACGCGACTCCAGCAACAACTTTGCTCAGGTATGGCTGAAGCACGGAAGATGAATGTGTCTTGGCAATATCGCTTATAAGCTTCAATGAGGCGACGCGCAGGGTGCTCGGAGTTGCAGATGCAGAGCCTCCTGCGGCGGCAAGAGAAGACGAAATCGAGCTGGTGCCGGTAGTCTTGACGGCATCAATGATGGGTCCGATGACTTCGGGGAAAAAGTCGACAAGGCCACCATGCTGAACGGAGACCAGGTCATCTAGCATACTAACGATAGCCTGCTTCGTTGGCACAGTTTTTCCCTTTAGCTGCTTGGTTGCGGCCTTGACGATGCTTGGCGTTAGTTTGGAGAGATCTGCTCGTGGGCCTTGAGCAGGAATCTTCTCTGCGCCAGGTGATGTGATGCCAGAGCCCGCCATGAACTTTGCGGCGCTTGATCCCCCAGCACTGCTTTGCCTTCTCCTCTTACGGTTGACGGGGATCTGAGATACCATTTCAGGCTCGTACTCGTCTCGAGTGAGATCTACCGTGTGAAGGCCTTCGCCTGTCTTGCGGATGAGCAGCGACAGAGCCGAGATGACCTCGAGACGGACATTCTCCTCTCTCTCCTCGATACGCTTCACAAGATGTGGGGCTGCTTGATTATACAGGACACCGTTGTCCAAAAGATCGCCGCTGCCGCGAGTGGAAATGAGTGTGTATATGGCTTTCGCAGCACATCGACGGACTTTCCAGCTTGCGTCATCGTCGTCATCCTCAAAGCCATCGTCGTCCTCGAACTCGTCATCTTGATCATCCTCTTCCTCCTCATCGACGTCCATGTCTTCGTCATCGTCCACAGCATAGTTGGGATCGTACTTCAGATACCGTAAGCAGGAGGTAAGGGCATCGTCTGTGAAAGGCCGCATCTCCTGTGGGCAAGAAGCCAAGAATGCCTCAAGCGCGACTAAAGCAGTTTCTCGAATTTCGTTGAATTCTGGTCCCAGATCGTCTCCATCGCTAATCTTTTCCGTATGCGCTTCGAGTTCTGCTTCAGACAAGGCGGCAAGGATAAAAGGCGTCGTCTTTTGGAGGTGCACGCCGAACCGAGGAGGAATTGACCGGGCCATGCTGCCCATTATTGAAATATAGAGACGGCGGGTGACTGGAGAGACATTGGCATTGGATAGATCAGTGGTGATCCGATTGATGACATCTGCCAGATGAGCATCGGATAGGTAGACGGCAAGCATAGATATAGCAACCACCGCCCTCTTCTTAACCACAGAAGAAGCCTTGTCCCCTTGCAGTAGTTGCAAGACGACCTCTTGCATCGCTTCCACCTCGACTTGCTGTAGCAAGGGGCCAAAGCATCGCACAACTTCCACTAGCACATCAACGGCTTCAGCGTTGACTCCGTTTTCGTCCTGCAGTAGGCCGGTCGGGACAGCAGGCAGATTGACTCTTGGTGCTTGTGGGACTCGCGTCAAAGGGCCGGGCCCAATGAGCCTGGGAATCAACACACGGCTGATGGCGTTGTATGCCTCTTGGATACTAGAAGTGCTCGGAATGCCTGGGATAGGCCGAGGGAGTGCGGTGATAACGGCTCGTAGGGCTAGCGCTGGCACAGCGGTATCAACAGAGTTCTTGAGCTTCAACGACGAGAGCTTGTCGATCATGGGAGCAATAATGGGAGTCGGGACTTTGCCCACAAGCGGCCCGAGACTACATTCGACGAGGCGTCAGTAAATCCAGCATGACAAGATGCAGGCTAGAATGCTGAACAGACCACTTAATCGCCAGGTTCTGCACCTCTCCATTCTGATCGTCCAGCGTCTTGATGATGCCATCGACCGTTCTCGCGGCAATGTTGTAATCGTGCTGAAGGAAGTCTTCTCTCGCAGTCGTGAGCAGCTGGAGCAGGTCGTTGAGGGACATGAAACGAAAGTCGGGATCGGCATCGCCTAGCTTCTGGACATGGCCTATGACGGCCTGGGGCGTGGCGGCAGAGGCGGCGATGGAGGCCATGGTGAGCTGGTGGAGGCTGCTCCTCGCTGTCTGTCGAAGATGGAGCGGTGCCAATCAGCGCATCTACCAGCAGCTTGTAGGCGTTTGAAGCTGAAGAGAGATGGAAGCCGTTTTGGTGGAGTGAGGCAGCAGTGCGAGTAGCATCGAGGTTCGAGGTCCGAGTTGGAGGCTCGAGTTGGGCTGCTTAGTGGGGTCGAGCTCCAGGCAGGGCGGGGCGCGCTACTGTTTATTCTGTAAAATACTAGTAGTAATACTAGTACTTCCAACTTGAAGTTTCGGGTACCTTCAATAGTTTTTTTCTACATGTACCTTCGTATCTTTCTCTGGCTCTCTGAGCGACGCAGCGCCGCAAGCCATACACAGCAGCAATTCATTACTAAATCATCATTTCAAGATGCCTCAACTTAGCATATCTTTGAAGGGCTCTCAGGCGTACAAGCGCTATATTGCTGGTATGCCCGACGAGAATGGTAATACCAATGGCAGACGATGGAGTGGTCTCGATCCATTTGAGCGTGATGTAAGTAAATGGACTACTATACTGATTAGTTACTAAGGTGCTAGGTATCTATAGCAGGCACTAATGAAATTCACCTAATGGTATAGGACAATGATTTTATACAACTTCCTTTAGGAGAAGTTTTTTGTCGCATGCTTATGGGCGATAACAGCCTTTGCATTAATGTAAGGATTGTGTAATGAAATACAGACACTTGATTGATGTATTACTAGGAATTTGCATTTTCTACACCTGCGAATTTAAAAACGCATATCGAAGGTGTGCACCGCGCTGCATGCATTCAAGTGCATCTAGGTAGCTCGACAATGTTGGAGATCCGTGAAGCAATCAGTATGTATAATGGTGAATCATTTTTACACTTTGCTAATGCAGTCATAATATATAGAATACTACAATACCTTAATGAGATCGATTGATAACAATGGTTCTGGAATGCCGGCGACTCCAGCAAAGGCAGCCCACAGCACCCGACGTGGAGGTCGTCTAACTCGGCCGGCAAGACAGGAAGAGTCTGAAGGACAAGAGGAAGAAGAGGAGGCTGAAATAAGCCTTGAACTTGCAGATCTTCCAATCCCGGTCTATAAAACAAGCGGCCCTGGCCGTGAAAAAGGCGCAGTACGTTATGGAAAATATGAATCATAACAGGATACACTGACTAGTCCTTAGCCTAACTATAAAGAGATGAAGAAGTGTGCTGGCATTGCTATTAGCAGTGTTTGTGATCGTTGTCGTGAGCATAACTCAGCGGGTAAGTGTTTAGTAATGAATTATTGTTACATTGCTAACATTTACATAGCCTGCCCACCTTTCAACCCAACTCTTCATTGTTCTGTGTGGGTTTTCTATAAGAATAAAATCACGATTGATGATTTACTTGAACTTATCTAATTCATTGTTAATAAAACTTTTGGTGGCTATATTTGCTTCGGAAGAGAGTCCTGTTTTCCTCCTTTTACTTCTAGAGCACTTCCTTTTTAAATTTGAGGAAGCAGTCAATCTCACAATATAGCACGTGTATATATTCATTTGTTTCGTTGATCTTCTCTTAAGCTACTAAGTCACCTTTTGAAGTGGAAATCTACTATTTTTAATGTTTTAGGCGGTATAGTGGCTAGACAGCATGAGTTCCGTCGACATATATAATGCGGTGTCCTAACGCTCTAACAAACGCAATCCAGGCTAGTAAATTTTCACCTGAGACGATCTAGTTCTTTCGAGATTACAAGGGGACGATACAAAAACTACGCTCCAAGCTTTAATTATCTAGGTTCTTAAATCTCTTGAAAGTGTCATCACTGAGGAAGGGCGCATTGTCTCTATGCTAAAGCGCCTGGTACTGTAGACATGCGAAGAGCTTAATGCCGTCATTATGGAGTGCAACAAACATGCGTCTGTGGAATGCTTCGACGTTTGTAACATAGCGGCCGGCCAAGCCTCCAGACAGAGGGTATACATCATTTGGTGATTTTTCTGCCGAGGATAACAGCCAACGGATTATCGTATCGACTCTAGAAGATCTCCTAAGCGCCAAGAACGTAAAGGTCGGAAATTCTTCCTCATAGTGGTTGGGCCCCTAATAATTGTTTATGGATTGGATGGCGCCGTACGATAATACAAGCTTGATGCTCGCTGAAGGCGTCAATTGGGGGAAAAGAAAGCTGTTGCGACGATCAATTTCAGCTAATTCAATCAAGGTCATCTAGGTCATCTGGGTCATTTACATCTTAGATGATAGAGATCAATGAATACTCCCCTTGGGGAGCGCCTACAGCGGGTTCTTTGCCTGCGACGCTATAACCTGCGGCGCATTTAGTGGTTGTAAATGCTACATATGATTACCTAGCTATCTATACTTCGAGTGCTTTTTCATTGAGCAAAGCTGCGAAGTAGATTTGCGTAGGTGCCGACCAGAGAAAATTGCACTTGCAACTTTGCTCTTAATAATGAACTGAAAATTAATGCTAAATAGAGCTTAAAACTGATTCGTCTGGCAGTTAGTTAGGGCAGAATCTTTTACTGCCCTCCGATGTGAAATATAGGTCTACCTGTTGTTATGGTGGTTTTATATCCCCATGCTGTGAAAGTTGTTTTTGCCACATTGTAACGCCCTACATACTCCTGAATGTTATGGACTTCTTAACAAACAGCACGGATTACGCCCAACGCTTCAGTGAATTTTTAATGTACTTTATACAGGGGGAAGCCCTGTCTTTTAGCTATAGATCGGTATCAGTTTTTTTATATAAGAAAATAGCTAATAGAGAAGGGAACAAAAGAAACGCTGGAAACAAAAGCTTACTTGCCTGCGTGCGTCCCTGTTTTCTTGTTTTCCTGTTATCGTAAGTGGCCTCGATCAAGCAAGGCGGCTTCGGCCCAACAAGGTGACTTCAAAACGCTCCTATCAAACTTGAACATATCTATTGACTTCAATATAGATAGGCGGCTTCGTTGAAACAAGGAGAATTCAGCTTCGATCAGCGCAGCAGCTTTGCTCACCACTATGAACGCTTTGAATGGGCATCAGGTACCATTGCTCACTTCAGCAAGAGAAGGAAGCGAATTGACGACCTTATGACAAGCTTGAGCCAACTTCGAGAAGAGAATGTTAGCGCCAAGACAATCAGTGGTCATCTTCAAGCCCGCGTTGACGAATTGACCGTGGAACTGCGAAACACCAAAGAGCGTGCAGCCCTGTCCCATGCCTTAACTAGGCCTCATGGCTGATAACAACCTGCGTCAAGAACAACAACAATTCAGATCTCAAGCATGATCTCAACCTAGCCAACAAGCAGCTGGAAAATGCAAAGGCCCAGGCTGGGCAGTATAAGGAATTATTTGACATGTATTTTATGATTTACACTGTCTCCGCACTTTGCTATTACTATATCTTGTTTATAGTGGCTTAAGTTTAAAAAAAAAAAAAAAAAAAAAAAAAAAAAAAAAAAAAAAAGCACCAGCAGTACCAGCAGCACCAGCAGTACCAGCAGCACCAGCAGTACCAGCAGCACCAGTAGTACTAGCAGTACTAGTAGAATCAGTATATAGGTAGGTGGTAAGGTAGTATAAATCAAATAAACATCACATTAAGCTCAAAGAAAAGTGTGTCCAATAATACATTCATGTACTATCAATAACTTAAAATATATAATTACTATTCATGCTCATACATAATGTTTTATATCTCTTACCTCCTCTCTCGCATGTATTCCGATGCAGAGAATAACAATAAAATTAGGAGCATGCATCCGAGGAAATCCGACTCCTTGGTGCCTGCATATGCTTCTCAAGGGGGTCCCGTTTTTCTCCTCCTATTTCTAGAGCAATTCTCTCATTTTTTTTTCTCCCCCCCCCCCACCGATGCACTCAACACTGCATATACAGAGCCAATATACCTCTAATTGAGACGCTTTTCTTCTTTCTTTTAAACAATGCAAGTGATTTATTTCACCCCTCGGTAGCTTTTTTTCTTCTTCTTATAAGCATTCGTTCATTCTCCAACGCTTAACAGCTGGCCTTCCTCCCACTTCTTCTTGGCTGCTTTGACCAGGATATCCATGTCGCCACTTGTCTCGCACATGCTTCTGAAAGTTCCATCTTCTCGGTTGATCAGTTCCCACGGGTGGTCGAATTCGACTACCTCGCCCTTGTCGAGAACCAGGACCTTGTCATAGTCGACAATGGTCTGGAGACGGTGAGCGATTGTGATGACGGTTCCTGTGAGTTCACGAATGGTTTCCTGGATCTTGGAGTCTGTGTTGTAATCGATGGATGCCGTGGCCTCGTCCATGACCATGACGGTTGGCTTCTTCAGCATTGCTCGTGCCAGACACAAGAGCTGTCGTTGACCCTGAGAAAGGTTGGAGCCAGATTCGGTTACGGCAGATGACAAATCAAGGAAGACGTTCTTGTTCGTGGCAACTGACGGCGTTCTTGAACCAGATGAACCTTCTGCGCTCTCACCTTCGGCGGTGACTTGGATGGCGGGAGTGGCGGGAGCTGTAGGGGTGGTGACTTCATCAGGTCCGATGAGCTGCACACGTCGCAGAGCTTCAAATACTTCTTCGTCGGTATATTGATCAAAGGGGTCAAGGTTGGTTCGGATCGTGCCCATGAAGAGTGTGGGGTCCTGAGGCACAATGGTGATGTTTTCCCGAAGATCCTGGAGACCGATCTTGCTGATGTCAATGCCATCAATAACGATGCTTCCTGAATCAGCTTCCAGCGCACGGAAGATAGCCAACGTCAATGAGCTCTTGCCTGCACCGGTTCGGCCCACGATACCAACCTTCTCTCTGGGAGTGATCTTGAGAGAGATGCCTTTGAGAACCGGATCCAGCTCGGCACGATAACGAGTAGAGTACTTGACAAATTCGACTCCACCCTCAGCGGGCCAATTCTTCGGCGGCCGGCTATCCTCGATAATAGCATCTGCTTCTTGCTCGACATCCAGATATTCCTTAACACGTTCCATCGAGTTCATGTTTTGCTCATTCATGCCATACTGGCGGACCAGCCACAGGACGTTCTCCGTGAAATTCATCGCATAGCTCAGCGAGATACCAGCCGCACCGGCATCGATCTTGCCTAGGTTAATGATGATGAAGACACCTGCGAAGAAAGATACAAAGTTGCCCAGCAAATCGGCTCGGAATGCGAGCCATCTGTTACAGGCCCACAGGTAGATAAAAGGTCGGCTCTGAGTATTGATCTTGGCCAAATTATCACGGATAAAG
Organism: Trichoderma sp. CBMAI-0020; assembly: GCA_030708095.1. Classification (NCBI taxonomy): domain Eukaryota; kingdom Fungi; phylum Ascomycota; class Sordariomycetes; order Hypocreales; family Hypocreaceae; genus Trichoderma; species Trichoderma sp. CBMAI-0020. Next base: position 1,642,147 of record JAJNCI010000007.1, read on the forward strand.
CGTCGCTCGTCGCCGTAAGCTCTAATCGTAGTCATACCACTGAGAGTTTCGCCAAACTGCTGGAAGAGCGGGCTGCGTTGAACCGATTCCAGACGCTTCAGATCGCGAGATGCACGGAGATAGAAAGCGGCGACAACGTAGAAAAGAAACGCAATGAGGAAAGCAGCGATAAGGAAGCCAGGAGTGATGTAAGCAATGAGGGCAACGGTCACGACAAGGGAGAGAGCGCAAGTCATGACGCCAATAGCGGTGGGTGCGATGTCTTGATCGACGGCCTCGAGATCCTTGCTAAAACGGTTCATCAGTTGGCCGAGAGGAGTGACATCGAAAAACTTGAATTTGGCTCGGGTCACAGAGGTGATGAGACGGTCGTGTATGCGCCTGGAAGCAGTCAAAGAACCAAAGAAGATCCAAACGTCTCGAATCAGGGCAGCCGCCGCGCCGAGTGCACCAATAACGGCGAGTCCACCGAGATAGTAAGCGACATTAACGTCTGGCATGGTAGTAGTAGCCCCGAGCGCAATCTGGCCATCCGGTACACGCAAACTTGGCTCGCTCTGAGGAGGATACACTTTGCCAAGGTTGGCAATAGATGCCCAGGAACCCTTGGGGAAGGACTCGGTACCGTAAGTAGCTGACATGGAGCCGAAAACAACCTTGATGTTCTGCTCTTGAATGTATTGGTTCGCCCACTGTCTGACCCAAACATTCGTTGCAACGGTCGAGAGTTGCTGCATGCCGAAAACCATGAAAGCGACGAGCCAGAACCACCAGGGTCCCATGGACGCAAGGTAGATCCTGAGGACAGACCATTTGACGGATCCACTTGCCTTGGTTTCCTCCTGTGGAGGAGGTTGTTCCTTCTTCTTGTCTTTCTTAGAGGTGCTTGCGGCATCGGATGCATCGCCGTTGCTATTAACCATGGTGTCCTCGTCACCAACGCTCGAAGGGACGCGAGACGGAACACGAGATGCAGTATGAGAAGCAGGTCGAGAGCGCTGAATTTCCTCGCCAAGCTTGCCGGAAGCGATGACTTCTTGTGAAGGTCCCTGGGCGGTGACTCTTCCATTGTCAAGCAGGACCACGTAGTCGGATGAGGGGACACAGAGTTGAATGTTGTGAGTGACGAGAATGCAGGTACGGCCCTTCATCAGGGGACCATTGATGCAGTTGGTGAAGATCCATTGAGCCGTGTGCGAGTCAACAGCGCTCAGACAGTCGTCCAAGAGAATGTGAGCCGAATTCGAGTAGAGAGCACGAGCCAAGGAAATTCGTTGTTTCTGGCCACCAGAGAGCGTGATGCCCTTCTCACCAACCAGGGTCTGGTCACCGTGATCCAGAATTTCGAGATCGCGCTCAAGAGCACAAGCCACAATGACATCTTTGTATCTCTGTTCATCAAAAGGCGCGGCAAAGATGATGTTGTCCTTAATGTTGGCGTTGACCAACCAAGCAGCTTGGGCGACATAGGCAACTGTATCGGCAAGGCCAGTCTCAGGATCAGGGCGAACATCCTCTCGGCTGCGGCCACCGGGGCAGAATACCCTGCCCTCTACCAGTGTCATCTCGCCGAGAAGGCCCATAAGCATGGATGTTTTACCAGAACCAGTGGGACCGGCAATGATGTTCAGCTTGCCAATCTGGAAGTCGACATCAAGATCAAGCAGCCGGAAAGCCCTGGAGCCATCTTCAGCAACACTGTCTTTGCCACCCCAGATAAGAGTTGCGTCTCTAAAGCCAATGTGCTTCTTGCCATCTTCATCCACGTTATCCAGACCGAGCTGCTTGTACTTTTCCGTTTCTTCCTCCATAAGGTACTCTTCAACTCGATCAATGGAGACCTTAGCTTCCTGGACGTGGGCGAACATGTCACCGAGGAGATCGAGAGGAACACGAAGAAGCATAAAGAGAGAGATGGCCGTGAACGCAACAGAGGGATACAGCGGCTTCTTCTCGATGAGTGTGTACACCAGGAAAGAGAAAAACGTGATGAGCACGGGAACCGAGTTCCAGATGGCAACCGCGAGAGCCCAGAGCATGAATCGGGAGCGAAGAGCTTTGAGTTCGGCCTGACGCTTCTCATCCACAATCTTGCCGAATCGTCGTTCCCAGGCGAAGTATTTGATAATGCGAATGTTTTGTAGGATCTCGTTTGTCACATTGATGCGCTTGTCAGTAGCAGCCATGATGTTCTTTGAAGTGATGTTGAAGCCACGAGCCAGCATGTAGTTTACGGGCAAAAGGAAGACCATGACAACGATGCCGGGAATGGCGCTGAGGCCCATGACCTGCCACAGCAAGAAGACAGAGATGACCAGCTGAGTGGGGGCCGAGGCGCACAGGAAATGCAAGTAGGCAGTAATTTCGGCGATTTTGAAGCTGTCGACTGACATGAGGTTGATAATGGTTCCCAAGTTGGCCTGCTCATCTTCGCCCTCAGCGGCCTTGATAGGACCAGCAGCTTCAGCATCATCGGTGCTGGCAGCCTTTTTCTGTTTCTTGCCGCCAAAACCAAGAGCGCGCTTGATTTTACTAATGGCACCTTGGCTGTCAGACTCTTCGTCTTGATCCTTGGTAGATTTGGCCTTGTCACCGAGCAGCACTTTGTCTTTGCCAGCGGCAGCCTTCCGACGCAGCGCCTTGGCGTAGATGTCACCAACAATGATGGCACGGACGCGGATACAGATCCTGCGGCCGATCCACAGGGCCATGCCATCGCAGTACGAACGGAGTGTATCAAGGACTGGGAGACCAATTACAAGGAGCCAGAGAACGCTGACAGGCGCGTCGTCGGGGCGTTCTACATACTGAAGGATGGCCTTGAGCAGCAGGGTGGGAGCAAAAGTAAAGATACCAGCGACAGCCGCCAGTGCACATTGCATGACAAGCATACTGCGGAAATATTTGAGCAGATGCCATGACAGGGCAGTCGTCTTCTTCACAAGCCTATAGTCGGCAATGATGGCAGTAGATTTATCCTTGGGCAGGAGGTTCCAGACATCTTCCAAGTCTAGGGGTTTCTTCCAGCCTTGCCAGACAATGGCATCAACCCACGAAAAGGTGGCGATTGAAAAGAGACTGGCAAGGGGCTCTCGCGAGGGCTCAATCCCATCCTCCCATTCCAACACCACGGTCTTGTTGCCCTTTCTAGTGGAGGCAGCAATACCGAAGAGTAAAGAGTTGAGGGCGAATTCGATAATGATGAGAGTCTGAGAAAGCTTCGTGTAAGGATGAATGATGGCCGAGCGGAAAATGAAGAGTGCCAAGGTCCATTTGCAGCCGTAGATAGTGGCGGTGTGGTTCCAGATGTAAGGGATTCGCCATTTGGAGGTGCCCAGCACAACGCGTAGCGTGGCCAGAATCAAGGTGTAGATCCAGGTTGTAAGCCCAGCAATGGCGGCAAGACGGCCACCCGGTCCAAAATCGCCAGTTATAAGAGCAATTGCATTGACAGCAACGAGGCCAACAAGAGCAAGCTCTTCGACAAACTGCGAGAAACGCTGAGCAGTAGGAGTATCGGCCTGGACAATGGAGCCCCTGGAAGTCACTTTTGCCAGGGCCAAGCGGCCACCGTTGATCTCGAGGTCGTCGTCATCGCTGTCTTCGGACTCGTCGTCAAGGGGGGGGATATCCGTGTGGTTTGGCGTGACGTCGGAGGCAGAAACAGAGCTATAACCCTTATTCTTGCCACTGCGCACGACACGGCCAATGCTGGACCATGAGAGGCGCAAGAAAGAAATGCCGATGATTATTAACGGGAAGAGGACGCTGAGGTAGCTGTTGGTTATCCCATTAGCTGAATTGTCTATCAATCGCCATGCACAGAGCAGGGCGGAAGCGCGCGCATCGAGAACCTACTCTCTTTGAAAGCACTGGGTGAGGTCATCGACCTGCCACGGCGGCCACGAGCACTGAGCAAAGCCCATGTTGGCGCTGATTTGGAGGCGGAGCGCTGCCCAGGGATATAGAATGATGGAGAGCCGTAACGATACCAAGAAATATGTTTGTTTCGAACCAGCTGGCGGCTCCCCGATTCGAGGTCGGAAGCTTTGGCGATCCCGGCAGCGTCAGAGCGGCGCCGAAGCTGGCGAGTCCGGCAATGTCGCGGGGCAGACGTCGGCGGTGTAAGAAGAGAGCAAAAGAAGTCGTAAAGTAGATTGACGGAGCCAGTGCGACTTGTCTCCGGTTCCCAGCGCGTTCCTCCTGCCGCTCTATACACTCATGGTGTCAGCGAGTGCGCGAACAAAAGAAAGGAGAGCAAGAGGGCCAGTAACGTGGAAGGGGAAGAAGAGAAAGAAAGGCCGTGATGGGACGTCGAAAAGACGACAGCAATGTGGAGCTTGCTAGCACTGCTAGCGCCTGCGACAAGACCGCCTGTGGGCAAGGGACACGGCGCGGACGCACGCACAGGCATGCCGCAGCCTGTAGTGCAGCGCAGGCACCGAGGCCACTGGGTCGCAGCGGGCTGCACGCCGTAAAGCCGCCAGACTAATAGGGCATGGAGCACTTATCAGTGGGGAGGCGGCGGAACAGGGAACTGGATTGAAGCTTTGCGCGCGATTTGGTGGAGAAGATACAACGATCCATGACACATGAAGCCTGAGGGAGGCACTTTTTTTCCTTTATTTTTTTTTTTTCCTTTCAGTGGCGGTAGCGGTTCCACCGGGGAATTTTGCAGGCAGTCCTTACCCAAACCAACGGGCTGATGCACCCTGTAATCGATTGAACGTATAACGTGCGGAGCATGCACCTCGTACAGCCACCGGCGAGCCAGACAAAGTATAGCGGCCTAGTGTTGTAGCAAGCTTCTGCCAAGAGGACCTATCGTGAACGTGAAGCAATACGACGAACGGGGAAACAACATGCTGAGTCCTGGATATTCGAGCGAGCCATCAATCGAGTGCTTCATTTGTCAACAGCATAGCGGCTCTTGAATGGTATCTATATCTCTCCTTGCTCTCGCTAGCTCACAGGTCTCTGTCGAGCCAACATGACGATCAGCCTCAGAGACAGTTCGATGAGAACCGCGCAGGAAGAGTCACACGGCAGCAGGTGCATTAGTGCAACTGCATTCGCCCACACCTTCACATGATGCTTTGTCGGGCAATAAGTGGTTACAGCTGGCGGTTGGTCCAGTGCCACATGAACGAGCATGCCTCATCTCCCATATGGCAGATTGTTGCGGTTGGACTGTTCTCCCGCCAAAGCTCACGCAGGGTTGGCCTCCGTATCCCGTACGATGGATTTAGGATAACGCTGTTACATACCAGCAGTACAGCTAGGCAGGACCCAACGCCGGGACAAGTGAAGCTCTCGTGAGAATCGGGTCACAACCGCCGAGTGGTCTCGCGTGTAATACGCATGATTGATAATAATGCAGAGATTCAAAGTATTGCTCGGTAACTCTCATCCGCCACCCGTGCTTGGACCGCAGCCACTAGCCCCGGAAGCTTAAAAAGGGCTGCAAAAGTACTTCACAGGTACCTCAGACCATACCTCACCTATCATATGTTCGCCGCTCCATCTCCAACTGACTGTGACCAATCTCGCAGGCCGATCATCACCTGCATCTGCGCTGCTGCATCTCCCGCATTCCCAGTCATCGATCGTCTTCGAATAGCGTCGACTCACTCATTCACTCAGCCATTGAGTCACCAGATTGCACGCGATGCGCTTGGCTCGACAAACGTTCCAATTCCTTCTCTACCCCGGTTCCTGTTATTCCAGGGCGCTAATGCCCTCCCTGTCCTCCAAATCCAATCTCAATGCATGCTGTTTTGTTCAATTCATCAGATGGGTGCGAGCACTGGTATTCCGCCATGCAATTATCGACCATGCTGCATACCTACCGCTTAAACGCCGCCCTCGCTGTTCCAACTCGAACATCATTGCTCACATTTCAGTCTCTCTTCGTCTTTCTTCCTTCAATCATATATTATACTCTCTTTCACTAGCGCTAACAAAGAGCCAGTCCACTTCTTCCAACTCCACCTTCCCCTTAAAGTCTGCTTGTCTGGCTGCCAGCACGAGCCTCCATCTCCTCTCGCTGCTTACCGTCGTGACTCACCGCTATGGCGGCGCCTCATCCAGCCTTCTTATTCTGCAATGCCTAGGTACTAGTGACGTCTAGCAGGGATGGATTCTGTGTGCGTGTCTGCGGAAACCAAGATGGTGTCTTGATCCTACAGGATGCAGCAAGCAATCCTGACAGCGCCAATTTTCATACCTTGTAGCTAGGTACTGCAGCTTCGTGATTTCTACCATCAAGAACACCACGGCTCTATTCAATCAACTTACCATACAAAAGGGCAGCCACGCTCCATGCAGCCATGCGCATTGATCCCTGCATGACACCCCGGCACGCACGCCACCCTCCACATAGCCTCGGTTTGCTGGAGACCCAAGCTCCGCGAAGGGTTCATCCGAACTTGGAGCTCTGTTTCATCATCCATCAGCTTGATTTCTGCTTACCATGTAGGTATCATAGTATTCATTTGTTTTAGAACGAAGATTATTTTCGGCTATCTTGACAGCGGGGAGATTTGTGTCGAGAAAAATGATCGGCGTCGTACGCACAGCTCAGATAGGAAAGCAGCGCGCATCGCAATGCAGGAATTACATGCAGCCGCTTGCCGCATGGCAAGCAGTAAGTACTACCTATATGGCGGGGGGTTTTCTAGTAAGAGGTCTTGTAAAAGTTATAAGCAGGTGTAAGAGGCATAAGGGGATTGAAATAATAATATAGTTATAAAATTACATTTATTTCTTTTATATATATTAAAGCTATTTCTTATAAAAAGCTTTAAAGAAATTAGCTTTTTTTTATTTAATAATTTAAAATTAATTATTATTATTATTATTTATTAGAATTAATTATTAGCTTTTTTATTTATAAAATATTAATAATAATTATTACTTAAAGTATAATATATTTTATAATAATAATGATTAATAAATATATAAACTGTAAAGGGCTGACCCTATAAGGGCTAAACGATAGCTAGCGTAACGGCCTTCAGGGCCCTATCGGGCCCTATCCAATTGCGCTATGCAAAAGAATACGCATTAAATAAGTCGCCAACCAACCTATTTAACTAGCTATATAAGGCCCTATAGCTATAGGCAGGCAAAGCCTGAATCCATAACAAAAACTATATAAAAATAAGTATTATTTTCTATTATAATTATTATTGATATTTTTTTAATTAATATAATTTTTATTTATAATTACTACTAGGCTATTTTATTTTATTTTTAATTTTTTATTATAAACACTGATTATTTTTTATAGTAAGTTATTATAAAATTACTTATATAAAAAAACTATTTTCTCCTAAAAAACTATTACCATACCTTTTACTAAACCCCCCCCCCCCCCCCCCCTTGGCCCGAAGGTAGGTAATGTCTCAGAACAATTTCGGTTTCGCCACCATCTGTTTCCAAAGTGCCTGACATGCAGCGTCAAGATGATTATTCACTATCATTATTAGTCGCCATCATGCAAAAGTAGGTATTCTGACTAGCAATACCTGCTGTAATCATGTCGAAATACTGACATGGGCAAGTTCCCCGCAAATGCCTCTAATCCTGCGATGTGTGTGTCATGAGACCTTGTGATAACGGCGCCTAATTGTATTGAGTAAACGCCTACGATGGTTGTTCCACTGAGACATGGATGCAGATACTGCCTATCAGATCTCAGTAGCCTCAGATGATGCGCACGTAGATTACCGGGTAGATTGACGAAAAATAACGGAAAGTAAGACGAACCGTTGTCGCCTGTGCTTGCATTGCTGGCTGTCACCCGAATCTCATTGATATCACGACGGAGTACAGAGTCTAGTTGGGTAGTCATTTAAAGGCATTACAAAAGTCTCTTTAGTATGCCGAGAGCTCACCGTCTTTCTGACTGCTATTCTGACGCTGACAAATACTATCTATCAATTGATATGCTCACCCTAGATTGAACTTACTCATACCGACTCTTCTCCGTATACAAGATAGCGACTATTCTCATATGCAGGGCAGTGGACAAGGCAAAGAACCTGGTGTTGAACAATTAGCTTACCAAAATTAATAAGATATTAAACCCATCTTGCTAGGTAAAGCCTTCTGTTCGCGAAATGACTCGACGTAAATTTCCAAAAGACTGACAGCTCTCGTGATATCGTGAGTTGAGCGGATGTTCGTTTGTATTCTGCTTTACTACAGTAATGAGTTATGCTGAGTCCGATACCGATGGCCAACCGCGGCCCAGGTCGGATAACTTCAGAAAGACGTAATGATATGGCAGTATCCCACAGAGCTAAACTCGATAGCAGCAATAGCGACGACAGCAGCAATAGCAACAATAATATTGATTGCCTACCAGCTCACGTATGCTCTCTATCTATCAAGGCGTAGCTTGGCAGAAATGCCATACTCTCGATCGTGAATCGTAGACATATTCTAACTCGTGTGTCGGGGCGTGCTGTGTATGCGTTCGGCTGCGCTGCTTGCAATCCTAGGGTATCATTGCGGGCTTTTATCTGCTGTAGCACATAAAATTAGTCTCACTGGTGTGCCTTTGGTTTGAAGAAAAGAATAAAAGGTCAAGGATATAGGCAATGAAGGACACGATGCTTCTAGGCTTCGGATATCCTAAAGCATCTTGAACTTATCCATCTGGGAGGAACAAAAATTGCAAGGACTCTATCCACAATCTAAAAGGAAAGGGCGAATGTTCATGCAGCAGTGACGTACTGGTAGAAGAGAATAGCCGGGATGGATCTGGCAAAATTCTAGCTGGCTGGGTAGGCATATCAGCAGCCGCAGCTAGTATTCCATGAAAGCAAATAATGGGCGTTGCTGGTGCCAGCATTAGAGCTCTACGGGAAGAGAAAAAGGAATCAAATGAAATACCATAGGACAATGGCCCGATTCCTCCCTCCCCCCAGCAAACGCTAGAGGGAACAAGTAGTTCGCGGCAACTCCTCCTCGTTTGCAGCCCTCACAGTTACCGGATCAACAGCCCTACCAAGATCATTTCACGTGCAAAGTACCGCACACCTGCTTTCTTCCACCATGTTGATACACGACAATATCAAGCACATTATCGAATATGCAGTAATTCATCAACCCAGTGTATGATATTCGAACGGTTAGTAAACCCAGCTGCCATACTCCCACCTCGACATGCAAACTTCAAAACCAGCAGGATCCACAGCAACTATCCACCACCTCAGAGAATAATCTCTCCTTACTCATCGTTTTTATCAAGGCCTCCTCGTTTCATCAGAAATATCTCACTTTCAGAGTCTCTTCGTTCAAACATTGCAGCCCTCCTCCAGCACCCTTCACGAAAAAAATAGGGGGGAGACCACCCTTTGGGGGCAGACAGACCACAAACAGCTGCCAACACTTGCAGCAATCAGTTACCCTCTCCCCCCAATCACTATTTCCTCCCAAATTGTCAGAAATTCCCCCCCGGCTCTGAAAATTTTCTTCATTTCAAAATCTGCAAAGCTCCCCCCAACCTCTGCAGGCTTCCTTTTTCCATCTCCACTCCCTTCTTCTTCAAACTTCACTCGTTCCTCTCATTGCTATCCAACTCGTTCCAACGCATCTCAGCACAAAGCTTCATCATACTCATCATCATTCTCAATCACCAGCTTCTTCTTTCTCCGAGAAGAGAGCCAACGCAACAAGGTACGTCCATCACATCCATCTCTTCCTCCTCTGCTCCCTCTTCCATCCGCTCCTCAGCTAAAAGTGCCACTCTCTTTCCCCCCAAAGCAAAATCACAAAGACCACTTGTATCACCAACTTCTTTCAAGTTTCATCATGGCAGACGTTACCAAGAACAAGACCTTCTACGCTGCCATCGCCGGATGTCTAGTCGGTCTCTTTGCGATGATGGTCGTTCCCTGCTTCATCGCGATGTGCGTTGCTCGCTACCATGAAAAGCGCCAGCTTCATCGCGATGCCCTTGCGCGCGAAGCTGCCGAGGACGACAGCACCGATTATCTTGTCTATGGACCCTTCCCCTATGACTCCTCGCTCTACCATGTCGATGAAGTTGGCGAATCTTCCGGATACCGTGCGCCCAACAACTCTGTCGAAAGTCTTGATAGTGCCATTCAGCTTGAAGCTACGCTCGAAGACGATGCTGCTATCGCTATGGCCCTCGCTGAACAGGAAGATGATGTCGCTATCACCACCTCCGAGCAGAATCTGGATGATCTCCGCGAGCCTCAGTATGAAGGCAAAGGCAAGGCCCCCGTGTATTCTCACATCCAAGAAGTCCTCGTCGATCAGCAAGAGCAGCAGCTCCCTGAGAGCATTCAGGCTCAGCTCCCTGGCCTCGTCCAAGAGGGCCTCTCTGAGCATCTCCCAGCTGCTCTCGCCGAGCTTCCCGCCGAGCTTCCAGCTGAGCAAAAGCCTGCTGAAGAGCTCCAAGAAGCTACAGAGGCTGCCCCAAAGGCTACTCCCGCTGAGAACGAGCAGTAACTCCTCGGCAAGAAGCAAGACCAAGCTTAAATGGACAGCGGTGGACTTCCGCACTTCACATTCTCACGAAATCAATCTGATGATGAATTATTTATAAGGATAATTTGGCTTTAACAAAGGGTTTACAAGGAAATGGGTTACTGGTTTTCAATAAAGGGTTCTGTACTTTAATAGGGCGTACGATTAGGCATCATCTTCTTCGTGAGAATATTATCAAACAAATGCACCCTTTTTCAATTAAATAACTTGCACCGCTATGACATACCGCCTTTGACGTGATTTCTATTTTGATCGCGGTATGGGGAAAAAAAACAATGAAGTCATTTTTGTGCTAATTATAGCTGCGTTGGTTTGCTTTGTTTTGATTTCTAGCCCATTCTCTTTGTTGCTATTGACACCAAGTTCCCACAGCACCAGCAGCTCAGTCTTTTTTTTTTTTTTTTTTTTGTTCAACTACGGCGCACCTCAAATTTCGAACACATCTGTTATTCCGTATTTAACATACCACCTACTTCCCTCAGCTTCGTCTCCAGATCCCAAAACTTTTGTTCCACCCCAAAGCCATCCAAACCATCTTCAGCCCAAAGCCTACCCAAGGCGAATCCGCCTCAGACCAGACCATATTCAAAGCAAAATCATCTCCAAATATTTCCTTTGCTAGTTGTCTTGCCTAGTCGCCACCAAAACCCCGTTTCTTCCCTCCTTCTTCTCTCTTGCCCTTCCCTCTCCCTTCCTCTCCCTTCCTCTCCCGCATACTCTCGTCGATCGCTGACGCAAAAACAATTTCTTCCACAAAGCCATCTCCATTATCCAACTCTTATAATCTCTCCTCTCTAAAGACCCTACAGAGGCTTCTGTCCAAATAGAATACGCTGAATCCTAACAGGAATCTAGCGGTCTGATCTCCAAACACGACACGATAGCATTCATCGCCAAGCAGAGTCACCATTGCCTCTCGCCAGCCATAACAGATATGCCCCGCCGGCAGAGATACAATGCTTCTTTTGCAAAACTGCTGCTAACCTGTCGTATCCAGGTAAGAAATGTTACCATCGAAGATATCGGCCGCTACTATACACCGACATCACATCAAGAATCGATTGAATAACCTCACACGCTATCCAAACATCGACTGCAAAGAACAAAGGATGAAAAGAAAGAAAGAAACGACGTTATGTGGAGCAAAGAATCAAATTCGGCTTCAGTAACTAAGCTAGGTAGATGAAGGTGCACAGAATGCCACGAGTATATACCGACTGAACATATAAATATATACACACACACACATCATGCGAGCGCCTTCCATGTTGTACATAATCACACATTGTGATCAATTTCCATCCACTGCACACTCGAAAGCTCATCCAAGTCCACACAATATGTCGCCCAGTCGCGGAAAATGTGCAATAAGCAAAACAGCAAATAATAAACGCAGGAGTGGCTACATTTCAATCGTACATGATATCGTGTTGAAAGCCACCCATACCCGACGCAATGAAGAAGAATGATTATGTTTTGTGGCGATTCGTATGTCCAAGGAGAGAGGAGACCAACTCTATGTCGACCTAAACGCCCCGTGCAAAAAGCAAAATAGAGGAGATGAAGATGAGCAAATCAAAAGAAATGAACAGAATAGAAAAAAGTGAAATACAAGAGGAGAAAGGGAAGCTGCTTTCAATGTAGAGACATTCGACAACTCTAGCTCAACTAAAATTGCCCTCTGGTCAACCGGTACACTCTGCATTTCATTTCGGTCGGCTCTAGCCCAGATTGCCCATATTAAGGTTGTCCATGGGGTATCCCTCAAACATAGCAGTAGAGAGCTGTTCTCCGCTACTTGGTAAAAATTCCCCAAACATTTCCCAGTTTACGGTGGAAACATCGAGATAACCACCTAGGAACTGGTTGAATCCCGCCATAGGCTGCTGCTGAGGTGTGGCTATCGCAGGGGATGTGACGGATCCCTGGCCGGACGATTTGGATTCGCTGAAGGGTACCACGTCCCGGAGTCGGCTTATGAAATCGGGAACATCAATCCTCTGGCCGGTTTGGGCATAAGCCGTCTCCCGAGCTCGCCAGGCTTTGAGCACAAATTGGGCTTGCGCGACATGTTGCTTAATCGTCATATCTGTAAAGTCGGGGTGGTCGAGATAAATTTTGTCCATGACGGCCCAGGCGCGATCAGAAAGTCTTCCTATAGGGCGATCGTGGAGTAGTCCTGTGAAGACTGCAAACACGTCAAGCTGAAAGTGTTGGCGCATGAACCACTGAAAGCCAGCAGCGACCATTTGCTCATGTGCTTCTGTCTTGTGTTCCATCATCATCAACAACACCTTGAAAAAATTGTCTTTGGGACCGAATATCTCAGCTCCCCACTCTGCTTGCTCCTCCATGGGAACGAGCATCTCTGATAATCGATTTGTGAGCATTGGCCGGATAGCAATGGCTGCAGCGTGAGCATTTCCAGCCCTTATGTCGACATAATTTTTCTCAATAAACTTCAGCTTCTCTTCCAGTTCCGCAGCCTTGGTCCGAAATTTTTCAAAAATGGCTTTGGTATTGCTTTCTGGATCGCTTTCATCGAGCGTCTGCCCCATGATGGCAGCCTCAAAAGCACGAGATGCGTTTGAGCCATCTGCTTCTAGTTTAAAGCGAAACATTTCTGTCACAACCATGACAAATGCCATTTCTGTTGGGCCGTCACGTTCTGCAACGGGTTCAGTCGAGCCGGGGTACAGGTCCGCGTCATTCACATTCCGAGGCTTCTTAGTGTCCCAGTTGTTGGTCAGCCATGTCGAACTCAGGCCAGAAATCATGGCACATTTGGCATCGAGCATCATGATGTGCCACCAAATGCGTCTGCGCATCTCGGTTTCAAAGGGATTCAAGTCAAGCTGCGATCCATCTCGATGGTAACCCATTTTTTGCGCTATTCGCACAATGGCTCCGCTGATAACCCATTGGGCATGTCTGTCATAGCGCCCTTCCAACGAAAGCTAAAGATGCGTTAACCACACCTTGTCATGGACGTGAAAGAAAAAGAAGAGCGAATCCGGTGTAAAAACTCACCAAGTAAAGAGCCACAGCTTGCAGCGCAGTCATATTGTGATTTTTGAGAAAACTATACCTGATCAAAGCCGATTTGGTGCCAGTGTTGAACCTTTGAATGGCAGCCTCGCGAGAGATGCCAATGGTTTGTATGCACTCCGCAGAAGTCATGGACACACTGGCCATGGCAAAGATGGAGAACATAAGGGCCTGGTAGTGTAGCGGTAGGTTACTCATATTGCTGGCCGCTTCCATCACAAAGGGTTGCGTGGTCGGTACGTGGATGACCTTGAAAAGAGGGTTGACGCGATCGAGATATAGCTGCCAGAGCCGGAAGATATGAATGGGATCAGGTTGCAGATCTTCAGTATTCGCGTTAAACATGTCGGCCGAAAGGACAAGGTCCGCAACATTGTCAGGGGTGAGCTCATCTGAGCCAAGAAGGCTGGAGTCTTCTGGGTCATCGGTCTCTACGATTTCTCGCATTTTTTGGAGCTATATCATCTCGCTTCATGTCAGTGTTTTTGTACTACTAGTGATTTGAAGGATTACCAAAAAAAAGAAGGTAGCGAAATTTTGATTATAAGCAGCTCGAGGACTTGGGTAAACCCGTTCATAGGTCGTGAATTCCACTCACCTCCTCATATACACTGGTCCAGATGTAACTATCCATAAATCGAACATTGCCATCTTCTCTAACTATGAGAGTACTTGGTTTCCGCGACACGGTTGAGTCGACGCTGGCCGGTGTAGCGACAGGTGCCTCTGAGGATGGCGCGATTGAATTGGAGGGGGTTGCTGGGAATGGCGGCAACGGGCGTTGAGCAGGAGTTGGAGGGGGGGGAAGAGGAGGGCCAGGTATTGGCACGGAGCCGTTGGCATACTGCTTGAGTAGTTCCTCACATCGAGCAAGTCGTTCCTGAAGATCTTGGTTCGGGCGGCGGCGTTTACGAGCTGGCGCTGGCGTACTAGGAGTGCAGGTGACATTGGCCTGGGGGCACTGTAAGCTTGTTTTCGAATCAAATGTTGGCCAGAGAGCTGGAAGGATTCATTTCCTCCGCTGCTTCTTTCGCCCCGAGCATGCTCTTAGCGGTTGGGAGCTTTAAATCCGGGGACTGAAGAATTAGAGCGGAAGATGGAACAGCATGTGAATGAGACCTTGGAGCTGGCAGGCCGAGTCAGAGAGAAGTGTATCGCGCACCTTGATGCAGTTGGAACATGGTGAGTTCCTGTCGCATTTGATCTTGCGATGCTGGCACAGCACACAAGCCAATATTCTAGGCTGCTTGTGAGTGACGGGTGAAGCCTTTGACGACATGACCAAGTCTGCGTGGGCAATTTCACATGTCACCAGCGGGGAGAACGTGGGGTGTAAATAATAAAGCCGGGTCACTGTCAAACCCCGAAACTGGGGTGACTGAGAGCGGTAAAAGAAGAGAAAACACGCGTGACAAGCAAAGCAAATGCACCAGGAAAATGTAGCAAGGAAAGGTGAGAAGAGAAAAAAGAAAAGCCAAAAGTGGCCAATACGAATCAAAGTGCACCAGGCACAGATAAACTGGAGAGAAAACCAGGGAGATTTTCTGATAGCGCGTGAACAGATATTCACAAGCAAGCAGGAACAAGTGATGTTGCCTGACCCAACTGCGTTCTCGTGAGACAGGGGCAAGAGGTTGTGTGTGCGTGCAGCAGCTCGGGCACGGAGTTGCTGTAATTGACGAAGAATAAAAAAAGATGACGGCGCAGTCCTCTGTGAGAATTGAAAGTAGTGGGCTCTCTGGGGGGCGAGAAAACGCCTAGAACCAGCGAGTCCTACAGGGCCTGGAGCTGTTCCCGGAGACTTCTCTTGTGTCCGGACGAGCCAGGGAGGCAGAGAAACGGACGAATGTGGCCGCTCCAGATACGCGTATTCAAGGAGGGCAGCGGTGGGGATGTTGTTGGGACCGGAAAATGAAGTGACGGCCTGTAGGATCCCGGATGCGCAGCTGCCGGGTGGGAAGCAGGATACCGCGGAGGTCAGTGATAATAGTAGATAGACACAAGCAAATAGTGGTATCAAAGAGATAGACAGACGTCGGCCGGATCTTGGCGGCGTGGCGGAGGCGGCTGTGACGGAAGAGCTCAGCTTCTTATCCAAGCTTTCCGCAGGCCGTGGGCCCTTTTGACCGCAGCCTCACTGGACAGACGCTCTCCTTTAAGCTTCTTTCCGCCGTCTTCTGGACTATTCCGCCGCCCTTGGACGCCGTCAACTGCGGAGAGGCAGTCTCTAGTTCGTTCCCGTCCGGAGACTGAGATGAAGCGCTGGGATGCCTGCCGGGTTGAGAGCTCCAAGCAGAGCCCTAAAATGACGTCGGTCAACTATGTCCGTTATTCCGTCGAGATGTGCCCGACAGCGCGACCTAGCGGTTTTCCAGCGCCAGGTACCGGCCGCAAATTTATAATACAGCACAGTGGGCTGGATGATGTATACCGAGCAGGTGGGAAGCGGTAGTGTGCGTGTGATCGCGTGTGTCAGTGGCCCTTGGCGTTATTTAGCTGCAGGCCAGGGTCCTCAGCGCTCGGCGGAGGCAGCGTGGTGCGATTTCTGGGCAGTGGCTTGCTGTTGCCGGATCGTAGCAGCAGGTACCTGTCAATAGGTCGCAGGATCAGGATCAATCAATGCGATCAATCCCTCAGCGAATCCAGGTATAATCAAGGTTCGCGTACTCGGCTATCGCATCCGCTATCGAATGGACGGAGGCCGCGGAGAGAAAATTCCAAAGCTTCTCAGCTTGGAGCTGGTTGGTCAGCGGAACTTGCGCAGCGGGGAACCCAAGAGACGTGGAAACTAACTGAAACCAATTGAGAGGCCTTGAGTTTGTAGAAATTAGGGATCAAGGAGAGAAGATGAAGAAGAAAAGATGAAGTGAAGAAAGATCAAACAGAATTGTGTACCTCAGGCAGTAAAGCCTAATAAATTGTCAGCTCGGCAGCTAAAGATCAGGAATGGAAGGAAGCGCTCCTTGGGCGTTTAGTTCTTTCCTTCCCTGAGCCTTACCTACAAAAAAATATTATAGCTCCAATTCAACCTCAACCTCTTTTTTTTTTTCTGGTCCAAATCCAATGTTAATAATCAGCGGATAGGTATGGATCAAGCGACTACTATATACATCCTGCGTGGTAGGTATCAGACGACAAGCAACGGATTCGCCCGTACTGCTCCATACAACCTCCCTTGTTCAGGTACATGTTCCTCCTTCGAGATAGCGAGTCCGCACTTTGGTAATCATGCTCCCGTATTATTCGATAGCAGGAGGCTGTGGATCTCTTTTGTGGTGCGTGGGTGACGCGACCAAACCTCTTTGAGTCGGTCTTCTCCAGCGAGCTGAGCCTGGCCCGGAGAGACGAGAGAAAGCACCAAAGAAGAAGCAGGGAATACGCAAAAGTCTAAATGCCGGCTTCGTCATGGCTCATTTCTCTTGTGGTCGCCATTTCTGACGTATCGCCCGCAACTGGTCCGAGAAATTATCAAAACTACCTCAAAAAGGGCCTCGAGCTCAGCACTACAGGGGAGACGGCAGCATAGAAGGATTGGCAAAACCTGAGGCGTGGCAGTGCGCAACGGCTTTGAAGCTAGGCTACACCACTGATGACTCAGTCGAGGTATTAAAAACGGCCATCCAAACTGGGCACTTTACGGTCTAAACGACTTAAACGAAGATGTGCTAGGAGCAACAGGCACCGGCGATGGCTGCCGCGAACAATCTTGATGCTACTTCATCTATGAGTTAGTCGAGGCCGCGTATGGAGCTTCGTCTTGCTGGCGCTACCAAGCACTATGACTGGACGGTATACGCGGCCGCTGTCTCGACTATATCAAATCACAGCCTCGAAAGGGATAAGAGGATTGCTTCTCATTTCCAGCAAGGCCTCCAATTAACCCCGTTGCGGACTACTTGGCCGCTGCGCTTTGTCTCTCTCTATGCTCATCTCGTTTATGGGGAGAACAACGCTTGCATCGGAATCTTCAGGAGCCGGATCGGATCCGAAAGACCAAGAAAAGCAGGCCTCAGGTCCGGCACTGGGCTACTCGCAGCCTCGCGGTACCGAGTCTTGCTGGCGTGTGACCACCGTGACTCTACGCTACAGACTACACTCGTTCCTCGCGACCGAGACAAGGCGCCTACAGAATTTTTAGAGATGAGGGCCAAGATCAGCGCGGGATGACTCTTTTCTGGCCGTCTGCAACTCTAAAGCGAATCGACTATCAAAGGCGATGCCGATTGGCCATCTCGGCACCATGGCGTTTGGCAGCATCGCTTTCCTCGTGTTTGTTTGGGCTGTCCAGCGTCTCGCCCGCGCTGCGTCTCTATTTCCCACCCTCCATCTTCCTCTCGACGCCTCTCAGAAAGCGGCGTTGCGCCGGCGCTGTTCCTCTGAACAAAGAGCCACGCCAAGCTTCAGGCTGCCCCATAATGGGACGTCAATCATCAAATCTGGCCTCCCCGGGGTTCGGGGCCTTGCCGTCGCCCGAAAATACCGGATAAACCCACCCGAATCCGCTCGGAAGTCCGCACCCCGGTCCTCAGGTCCAGCGGAGGGTCGTGAGTCAAATCAGAAGACATGGCCGTCGGCATATGTGTGGCTTGTGATGAGTTGGGGCCAGATTCAGACAAACGATTTGCAGCTTACGTCTATTTGCAGCCGGCTGTTATTACAATACGTATTACTGGCACCATACGTGTATCATGTGCAACTCTAAATGTGCTGATATTGATGTTGATGATAGACGTGCTACGTCAGTAGACTTGGACACAAACCCCGGAGCCAAGCGCTGAGCACATGCAAAATCCTGCAGACTGGACCCTGGGCCTAGGGCATACTGATATACCTCGATGACGTTTATGACAGCTCGAGCATCGCGTATTGCGATTGAGGCCCTGATGGGCATGTGCAGCCGAAATTTGCTTGATCTTTTTTTAGCCCGCAACGCTCCCGGCATGACTCCTCAGCTGCCGGATCTAAATGGGAATACCAACCCCCAAACCCCTGGAAGGCGAGTGTTCCAGAAGATTCATACGGCGTGCCTGCGCATAGGTAGGCTATTACATATACAAGTGCTACTTGTACGTACTACTAGTATTGCCTAGTATAGCAATTGCTCGGACTTCGCGTATTGCTCATGATGTTGGGCCAGCTCCCGTTTCTAGCTCCGCGGACGATGCCGCTCGAGACATGTCCTCTTGCCTTGTTGGGCATTTGTGGCGGAGTTTCAAACAAGCGCGCGCACTTGAAATCAAACTTGCAGCTTTCACGCAATCGTAACTCGGCCGTGAAAGCGGGATGCGCGCTCAACATTTCCAGCAATGATTCCAGGCTCCCGGACTTTGCACCGCCGTCCATCCTAGTGCCTGGCGGACGAAAACGCGATCCGCAGGTCGCAATAAGGCAGCCTGACAGGCAACCCAATTCATGATGCAATCCGCAGCTTGTTTCAGTTGCCTCGGCGTTTCGGTGGCGAGGCAGCAAGGCGACAAGGCAGCCATCAATCCTCCAGCCGATTGATTAAACAACATCCAGGCACGCAGATTAAAACAGCGGGCGACCCACTGAAAGCCGATCGCTTGTGCGGCAACTAGGTAGTTCGCGTACTACACTTGCGATGTTTTGCATTGTGTCCTGCTCGCTCCCTGTCTGGGCAGAGCTGGTCGCTTGCTGTGACCAGGGATATGTACTGACTTGCAGAAGTCGATTGTTTCTTCTGATGGCGTATCGTTGCTGCGTATCGTCGTTTAAGCTCAACAACCCACCGCTAGCCATCCTTAGAATCTCCAATTACAACTACTATCATCATAGGCAGCAGTAACAAACTCTTATAGCAATTACTGTAGGCAGCACTCTTTCTGAACTTGCTAAAGCCGTGTAGGCCATCTCTTCGAGTGGCTCTCTGCGCAAGTCCATATTGGCTTGTGGCGTGTTACGGCCCCCCTTACGGCAAATCCGCCAAGCCAACTCCCACGGCAGTAAACAATTGACTCTACTCTAGGCTCATATGCTGCAGCTACAGCTAAAGCTGGAGGAGGGGGGAAGAACGTTCAATGTACATGCAAGCTTCAACTCAGCTTCAGCTGCCAAGCCAAGCCAGAGCCAGCCTAACAGCACGAGCAATCACCACCATCTCGATGTAAACCTTCTCAATCTCCCACCACCACAGTAGACATGATAGCTATCATTCCACAATCCTCTCACTCATAAAATCAAACCAGCAAGTCTCAACAACCATGGCAAACACATCACGGGCCTGGACATTCTCCCACCGCGGCTCCCCCACAGACATCCTCTCTCTCACATCCTCCCACCCCATACCAACTTTCCCTCCTCCTCAGTCGAAAGAAGAAGAACAAGAATGGATCCTCATCAAAGTGTCCTTCGCAGCCCTCAACCCCGGCGCCATCTTCCAAATGTCCCTCATCCCGACGTTTTTGCGCAACAAGACGTGCGTTCCCGAGATGGACCTCTCCGGCACCGTCCACGATGTCTGGCATCCCCATGCCACTATCGAGTCCGAGTCCAACACGACTAGCACTCGTTTCCGCAAGGGCGACAAAGCCATCGCCATGATCCCCGCCAGCCACGCCCTCCCAACCGGCTCCGGCGCCCTGGCCGAATACGTCGCCCTGCCCGCCCGCTTCGCCGTCCACAAGCCCCCGCAGGCCTCCTTCGCCGACGCAGCGGGCTGCCTCCTCACGGGAATGACTGCCCGCCAGCAAGTCGTCGAGGCTGGTCTCAAGCCGGGCCACCGCGTGCTCGTCAACGCTGCCAGCGGCGGCATCGGCACCATGGCCGTGCAGATGGCTCGCCATACCGTTGGGCCAGGGGGCTTCGTCGTCGGCATATGCAGCGCCAGAAACGCCCAGCTCGTCGAGAGCCTCGGGGCAGACCTCGTCATCGACTACACCCAGCTCACTGACAAGAACAACAACAGGAACAGCAGTAGAAGCCTCCCAGCACATCTCGCCCAGACCTTCCACGCCAGCCCCTTCAACGCCATCATCGACACCCTCGGCCACCAGCCCCTCTACGCCAACTCGCCCGCCTACCTCGCCCCCTCAGGCATCTACTGCTCCGTCGGCATCAAGCCCCCCGACTTCTCCATCCCCGCCTTCCTCCGCGCCGTCTGGCAGATGAAGCTCAACGAGTGGTGGCCCGTGAGCCGCTGGCTCGGCGGCGTCGGCCGTCTCTGGCGGGGGGTCTCGATGATGGAGCCGACGCTGCAGGATCGCGAGCGCATTGCCGAGATGCTGCGGCATGGCCAGATACGCGTAGTCCGGGACAGCGTCTGGCGCTTCGAGGACGTCAAGGAGGCATATGCCAAGCTGGGCGGGCTGCATGCACGCGGTAAGATATTAGTGAGAGTGGATGAAGCGGTGGGTGATGATGAGTGCTAAGGACGATACGGTTCGTGTTCGTGTTCGTGTAGAGGATTGTATGGGAGTCGCCTACATCAAACGAGTCATTGCCTCTTTTCACTTGGTTGCTCGTTAAATCTCAAGCACCATACCCGAATCTGTGCTGCGTGTAAATCATAATGCGTTATTCTACTATAGTACCTGAGAATATAATCATGCTGTTAATGCTATTTAAAGATATACATACATATGCTAATGTTGAAGAATATATGGCTCCAAAACCGAGAACAAAATAAGAATGTCTACCACCAGCAACCCGAACTCTTACATTTGACTGGTCTTAGCTTCACTACATTGATAAAGTAGCTACTAGTCCGAAACACCACGAAGAGGTGCCAGTCATCATCTCGGGAAACGCAAGACTTCAAGTCAATTGCTTACGCCTTAGCACGGCCACTTGGCTACGGCTTTTCAAGCGACTACCGTTAGTATTCCAAACCCAGATTCTATGCAAAATCTCCGGGGGATAGTTATGTCAGTCTATCACTGCTTACAGGGAAGTAGTGGTTGACTGTACAACAGCATTGCCTTCCGCAGCATCTTCGCTGCGAGTAACCGCGTCTTCATCTTGATCTCCAGCAGTTGCTGGGTCAGCTGCTCGAAGGCTGTTCCTTTGTTCAATCAGGAGCTCTTTGAAGCATGGATCACAGACCCAGCCATCAGCAACAAAGTCCTTCCACCGATGAAGTGTCCCCCATGTTGCGCGGTTGTGGCTGCATCCTGGACGACTGCAAGTTCTCGCATCTCTCTGTGCTTTGGTCAGGCGAGGAAGTTTAACGCCAAATTCATACTGGCGACCAAAAACTGTCCACTTCCTGTGGCATGGTCCGCATCGAGCGTTGCCGTCCATTGGATCTCGGCGGAACCCACCGCTAAAGTTTGTAGAGTCATGCCCACAATTCTTAAAATTGTGGCATGCAGTTTTACAAACCCTCTCATTTCCTGTGCTTTTAAAGGAAAAGAAACATGGTGCGCATCGGGTATTACCATGCTGATCAGTAAGCCAAAGTATATCAGCACCAGTCGCATCACAGTCTTCGTTGTAACACTTAGACGGCATATGCCACTCAGTACCGTGTCTTTTCAGATAGGAGTAGCACCGAGAGCATCGGGCATTACCATCATGACAAGTAACCCTTTGGACATCGGCAAGAGTCGCATTACAAGCGTTGTTGTAACAATTGAATGGTAGAGACGATACAGACGTCTCATTGGATGGCACAGATGATCCAGGCGTCTCATCGGGAGATGCAGACGAGGCAAACCTCTCAATGCCGTGTTTTTTCAAGTAGTAGTGGCAACTTTTGCATCGCCACAAACTCTTGTCTTGAGGATCTCTACACCATGATACACCATCCGCTGTGGTCGCGCCACAGCGGCTATTGCAGCACGTCCGCATTGGCGCTCTGGTAGAGTCATTGGACCAATGTCTGTTGCAACGATACAGGCCATCGGCACTCTTGTTTAAGAGCGCCATAGCAGGGGCAACATTGCAGTCTGCGCACTTTCGGCCGGTACAGCTTGCGCAGCGATATCCTCCATCAACCTTTTCCCAGCCAGCATACGAGATATATTGCTCGCAATCAACACAACTTGTTGAGTTGAATCTATGACTGGGAATTGGGCCGATAGGAGGCTTTGGCATGTTTTCACGCCTGCTAAAGCTCTCCACGCCCGCTTCATGACAATAGTCACACCGCTGGCAACGCCAAACGTTCTCTTCAACGTTCTCAATAAGCGTCTGGTATAGCCTTTTGGGAGACCAACATGCAAAGTTGCCACATACTGCGACAGTTCTAGGATGGGGATCCGTTGGTATCTGATCCTCAAGGAACGAGCAGCGCCTGCTATGGCAGTCGCCGCATATCTCAGAGGGTAAGTCGGCGAGGCTGTTTTCCTGCCTACGCCAAAAGAAGATACGCACATTCGGTTTGTGACAAACTTGGCAGCTGCCGGTTTGCTCTTCATCTTGATGCTCTTCAGAATACTCTTTCTTGTGTTTACGTGCATACGTATGACATCGGAGACATCGGATGCTGCTTTCAACACCATAAAGATTGGCCTTAGAGTGAATGGGTACATTGCAATTCACATTGTAACATCGCCGATGATAGGCATTGCTAGCAATCCACGCTTGGTTGATTGCATCGAAATCATTCTCATGCTGCCACCGGCCTGTTGGGAGACCCTCTCGAGTTCTCATCTCGCCACCATACTTATGGTAGTGGTGTAAGCAGCCGTGGCAATAGACTGGAGCTAACAAATCTCCAACTACCAGGCGACTCAGATGTTTATCTGGTGTTGTCCCAGGAAGCGTATCTTTTGATACAGCTGTTGGGCGTCGACATTCTGGATTTGCACAGTGTGTTGCCTTGGCGCTACCATGCATACCCTGACATAGTGGCCAGGCCCTATTCAGGCTGTTATCAGTAAAGGCAGGAAGAGCAATTGCAGCCCTAAGCTGGTTCACAAGGCCATATGAAGCAAGTGGAAAGATGGCGCGTAGATCTTTAACAAGGTGCTTTTTGGTATAAAGACCGAGATAGACTATCATCATGCCTTCAACCATCGGAGCAACCCAAGCTGCAGTGTTCTGCTCATCAAGACTGCCATCAGCATATGGGTTTTGCCATACTCCAAACATGCGAAAGTTAGGAACTACATCAGCCTGCGTGATTTCCCCATAGTGGAGGCCCAAGCGCTTGACTTTTCGGTGGCCATTTGCGGTAGACACATGTGCTCTTATTCGCGTGTGTCCACCAAGGGCATTTACACTTGAGCCAACATATAGTTTGACTTGTAACGCTTGTTGTAAGTCAGTCGGACTCATTGCCTCTTTCAAAAAGCGAGAGCCTCTTTGAACATTTCGGATCTTGTCTTGAGCAAGACGTATGGCAATGTCCAAATATACCAGTCTGTGTTTGAACTTTCTTGGTATAACTGGGAGATCAAGGAGATCTAAGGGGCTTAGGTCTTTTTTCCCAAGCACCTTTCTAGCCTGAAGTGGCATCCCATCAAGGATAATTTGAATCAAATTATCAGGATTCACAGCAGCCTTCCGAAAGATGAAGTGGAAAGATAGAGTCATTTCCCTCTCAACCCTAGGCAGCTTATACCACGCTGATATATTGCCTTCAGTTGCCCAACGACAACATCTCTTGATGATATAGGCGAGATTGCCGTCGAATCTCAGGAGATCCTCGTCATCCGGCTCGACAGGGTGTAATGCATTGTATTCCGCCAGCCACTTGGCTGCGTTAACGTCTGCAGATACTACCCGAGGTTTCTTGCGTAATGGCTCAGATGCATCGTCGTCATCTTCTGCGTCATCATCAAGTGGTGCATGATCATCGTCATCATCT
This sequence comes from Trichoderma sp. CBMAI-0020, assembly GCA_030708095.1. Classification (NCBI taxonomy): domain Eukaryota; kingdom Fungi; phylum Ascomycota; class Sordariomycetes; order Hypocreales; family Hypocreaceae; genus Trichoderma; species Trichoderma sp. CBMAI-0020. The sequence continues at coordinate 1,666,493 of JAJNCI010000007.1, forward strand.
TCGTCTTCGACTGCGATATACTCGTCGTCAGCGATGAGATGGATGTGGTCAATGCTATCTGAAGCAGCATGGGGTTCATCATGTAGGAAGGGCTCATATTCAAGTTCCCCACCGGTCTCGGTGGCGCATTGAGATACTTGATCACAGTCGCCATCACTGGCATTCCCGCTGTAGAAAGTGGCAGCGTCTTTATTATAAAAGACAGGAAGCTCTGCTTCGCAGTCTTCCTTAACCACGCTGGAGTAAGAACTGGCAGATGCAGCAGGAGATCCTGTACTACCAGTGACATGTGCTAAAGCTCGGCCAGAGCTTTTAGCAGCCTCTGCTGAGTCTACCAAAGGCTGTCCATACACTTCATAGCTCCTCTGAATGCTTGCTTTAGCAGCAGCAAAAGCAGAACGCCTAAGCCGTTGAGGGCCAATGCTGCTAGGAGTAGGATGGGGGGGAACACTGGTATCCGCCTCTTTTGCAGGAGTCATTGCAAAAGAAGTGACACTAATCATTGTCTCGTCTATGAAGCTTTTGCTGGTATCTAGCTCCAAATCGCTCTCACAGCCATCTGCATTTTTAAACGCAGAGTTGGGAATGACCCGTGCAACCTGAGTTGGCTCCGTCTTATGAGACAGAGTCTTCAAAGCAGGTTTGGGGTAGCGCAGAGCCGACTCCCTCACAGGGTCGACCATACTCCCCGACCCAGAGGTCCTCTCAGTAGATTCCATCTTAGACAGTGTCCTTTTGGAAGCGGGATTGCTCGACTCATCGTCAGAGTCAGCAAACCACGTCCGCTTGGACAGTGCTTTCGGCGCAGACTCTGCAGACGTTACCAACTCGTTGATAGAACTGATAACGACTCCTCCGGACCAAAGGGTCCTCTGCGAAGATTCCGTCTGGGGGAACGGGATCTTTTGGGAGGTGGAGCTGCTTGACTTATCATGAAAGTCAGCATTAATCCCCTTAGCCTGACCAGTCTGAGGACGTGATATCAACCCAGCTGGTGTGGCCACCTGCTTTGCAGTGCTCGCGCGGACTGAAGCTTTTGAGGCCTTCGAAGTCCTCCGTCCCATTGCTCTGGACACAGAGGGGACAGTTGCGGTGGCTCCGTCTTTCGTAGACGAGCCCATTGCATCAACGCGCGCGCGGACCGGAGCATTTGAGCTCTTCACGGCCCTCCGTCCCATGTCTCTGGATGCAGAGGGGACAGTTGCGGCGGATTTTTCTTCTCCAGACGAGTCAGTATTGACTCGGCTGTTGAAGAAGTTGGTGATAAGCTGTTGAATAGGCATTATCACGATGGGAAAAAAGAAGAAGAAGAAGAAGAAGAAGAAATGGGAGGGAGGGAGAGAGGCGCGGTTTGAAATCGAACGAAAATAAAGTGTCGAAAAAAATTTCGACACAATGAGGCTGTCCTTGAATAAAATAAGAGAGAAGAGGACAGAATTTTTCTACCGTCATTCTTCTCTTCGCTTCCACTAAGCACAAAGTTGCTCTGGAGGCAGGAGCAGCGGCCTTTCCTACCTCCAAATAACTTCACTGTAACTTGTACTCTACTTCGTGTCTAGCGGGGCAATATATTGTTAACGCCTCTTAATTGAAGAGTATCAAACAGTTTATCCTAATAAATAAAAATTGGCCGCCCTGGCTTTGTAAGAAACCGTGATTACACACTTGGGAAGTGGTGTTGCAGACACTTTTCCAGGGGACTCGTCTTGATGTAATCTTAAATCTGTTAGGTACAAGTACCTGTTCTGCCGTCTTCTTGACGAGAGGTATGACGGCATTGCCCAGATCATTCTCTTTTGACAAATTACATGTACTTGTTTTTCCTCTTTACGCACCCCTCAGCGATTTCGAAGCCCTCTGCCGTAGTAATTGGTTTACGTCGCCTATATCCCTTGATCCCACCAGGTACTTGTCGTACGTACGTACCTAGTTCACAAGTACCTGAAATCCATATATTTGAAGTCTGACAGCCGGCAACCTACAGCAGTAAAATACCTGGGCCTAGCACCTACTAAAACAGAAGTGTTGGGATTGAAAGGCTCAATTCAATTCGCTCGCACCCTATGGGTCCTTATAGCCACTTGCGCGGAGCCATGGCGTTTCTTGTCTTTTTTTTTCTCTCTCTCAACGGAGTCTCCATTGTCTGTTAGTTAAAGCATGATACCAGAACCTGTGCTGCGTGTAAATCATGATTCGTTATTTTACTATAGTACCTAAAGTATAATCATACTGTGATATCATATACCGTATCGCCCATCAAACACTCAATCCTAAACTGTGAAACAAAAGAAGAACTGAAACCCACCCCTTGCCAATGAGAACCGCTTGTATCAAAGGTTCTAAATATGCAAATGTACGTATGTCATCGTTGCCAAATCAAGACAGAATGGTATCGCTTCCCCCCTGTTTCCCCTCAATATCCTCATCTTGTCAAGAAAAAAAAAAAGACAATAAAAAAAAACGCTCTCACGCACCACCCCGTGTCTCCTCAGCGTCCTCATACGGAATTTCCCTCTCTTCCGCCAGCGGCATAAAGTTCGGCGGCCGGTAGTCGTCGTGGCTCATCCTAACCGACCTTCTCGGTCCCAAATCCTGAAAGCTTCTCCTCGGAACGGAGCTGATGGGCTGGGGGCTCTGACTTCTCTCTACACTCCTCTCACGCTCCGTCAGCAGCGTGGCCCCCTCCTCTCGCTGAAGATCAGGCTGTAGTCCAATTTCTTCCAACTCGATACCCTGTGCCTGAGCTTTGCCCTTTTCCAAGTCTCCAGCTCCATCGGCAGCGTATTGTCTCAATATGTGCTTCGAGTTGGTATCCTTCTCGATGCGCTGCATCAGATCCTGGTCGGTTGGCCAGTACACTCGGCGAACAGCCTGTACAGCCAAGTCTATGATTATGAGGGTAGCTAATGTGAGGAGCAGCGTCGTCCACCAGGAAAGCCGATCCCCAAAAGCGTGTAGAAAAGCACCCCTCACCGAGATAGGGCCAATTGTTTTCGGATATATAACGGAAAGCAACAGGTTCCAGACAAACCATCCAGTGATTTCCAAAGCGAGTCCAATAAGCGGAATCAACGTTTTACTGTGAAACTCAAGAAGCCTATGGGGGAAAAGAGTCAAATTAGTATACTATTTCCGCAAATGGCGCCCTTTGAAATCACTTACAGCAGCTTCACATTGATGAAAATCACACCAGCGCTGAAACATATCGTCCCCATAGCATAAAGGGTATTGTCTTCCGTAAACAGAATGCTCTCAAACGCCCCTAGCATAAAGTAAAACGTGACAAAGCTCTCTGCAACAGCCATAATCATCCAGCCTAGATACTGGATGAGGTTGAACCCTTGCCTCTGCTGGCCAAAAGTATACAGCTCCGGTACGGACAACAGCGTCGACGCCTGTAAATCTCTGTCGAAAATACCGAGCAGAACCACGGGCAGAGACGTGAAGACGCTGTTGAATACCGTGAGACTCCACGATTCATAAAGGGAAGTGCCCGTGTAGCCAGTGAAGCGCTGGAATTGCGCCTGTACGAGGTAGAAGAACGTCTCCTTCCAAAACGTGGCCAAGACATACTTGCCCGTCCGGATGTAGTTCCACCGACCGTGCACAAAGAGCAGCTTCTGGAGGAACCGGAACTGGGCAATCGAGAAATCGGCTATTCTCGCCGCCTGGAGGCCTTCGCGCCCAGAAATTCCTATGCCCACGTGTGAGGCCTGGATCATGCCAATGTCGTTTGCTCCGTCGCCAATTGCCAGAGTCATACTCTCGGGCACAAATCGCCGTATAGACTTGACCAAATTGGCTTTTTGAGAAGGCGACGCCCTGCAGCAGATGACAGAGTCAACCCGTACAATCAAGTCGTAGAACAAGGCGGAAAGATCATCATCAGCGTCAATCACGGCTAATGTCTGTCCATCCACAACAATGACCGAGTGAGGGACCATGCCCCGTGCGACTTCAGTGAGCGTTGTTGTTATGGCATCTTGTAATTTCCCTGTGGAGGCGTCCAAGATGTAGATTTCCGAAAACGGTTTGCAAACGCGCGCTGAATGGCCGATATTTATAGCAGTCTCTCTCTTGTCGCCCGTGAGCATCCAGACTTTGATATTCGCACGCATCAGCTTGTCAATTGTCTCCGGAACTCCTTCCTGGAGCTTATCTTCAATAGCTGTAGCTCCAGCAAGCTCGAATTCCTCTTCGATTTTCCCTCCCGCTATTTCGAGGCGTTCCTGGCGGTCAATTAAGCTAGTCTCTGCTTCTTTGTACTGATTTTTCCACTCCGTATAAACTTCTTCATCGATATATCGATAGGCGTATAATAGTGTTCGTAAACCGTCTGCGGCAAAGTCGTCCACGTGTTGGAAACACCTCTCAAAGATCATCGATTCATCAGCGGCCACTAACTCGTCTATCCGATCATCATCCTCGCCAGCATAATCCCTGTAGTCAAACGATGACATGCGTCCCAAGCTCTGTCTCGGGCTCCGTAGCACATCAGCCGAAGGCCGTGGGGTTGTCATTTCCTCTGTATTCCGTCTATGCAGCCACGAGGCGACTCCTTCAGCCTGTGAGAGCCGATTAAGATCCGTAGACCGCCTGCTCATACTTCTTCGTAAACCTTCGAGCCCAGCGCTTGACTTACTTCGGGCCAGGCCAAAGCTGTTGCGAACTGAAGACTTTCTGACGATTTGGCTGCTCATGCGTTTGATTGCTTTGTCCTGTTCAAACGTTTTCCTCACGCTTGCTCGGCGATTGACATCTTTGGCCTTTTGCGCAGCAACTTGGTTAAGCCTGAGACGAGACATTATGACATTATCCGCGCCTTTAGAAAAGACACAAATCCGGTTGTCAGGCATTCTAACAATGATTGACATTCGCTTTCGTTTGCTGGTGAACTCAATCACGTCCAGTACCTGGTACGTTTCTGTCTGTAGTGTCCCATCCGTATCTTGCATCTGCAATTTAATGGACTGGGCCGGACGGTCAATGAGCACGTACCCCAGGTCCCGAGCCGCCTCGATAAGGGCCAGCTCGTCAGGAGAAGCGGCCTGGTATTCAATGTCTCCGCTTTCATTGGTCTCCGGTAAACAGGTATGGCAAAGGGCTATGCAAAGCAGAAACTGTTTAGCCTTTTGAGAAAAGGGGGTGTTGGGCCGTCGACGGATGTAGTCAAGTAGCTCTTCGGTTTTCATGTCCGGAGCCGAGTTGTTCAAGTCCGTTACCTGTCCAGAGAAATTTGCACCCCCAGACTCGTCACCCTCCCCCTGGCCCATCCCAGTAGATGTCGCCCAAGCCGGCTGTTTCCCCTTTGCGCGAGATTCCATCTTGGCCGTCTCATCGTTCTGGGTATCCATATCGTGAAGGCAAACAACACCAGCAACGCTCAATTTCCGAAAGCGCATCAAGTTCTCTGTTAAAGTCCCCGTTTTGTCCGAAAACACATAGCTCACCTGACCAAGATTCTCCAAGATGGTCGTGGTGTTGGCGATCATAGGAGTATCCGTGGCCGGATCGTACATTTCCACGTCCTGCAGCAAGAAGAGCTGTCCAATCTTGATGACTTCCAAACTGATATAAAGCGATAGCGGGATTAAACTTCCAAACATAATCAAGAACCCAAAGAAAATTTGCTTAAACGGTACGCTTGCGTCGTATACGGGAATATCGACAATGTAGAAGGATTTCTCTTCTGTGTCGTTGTGCCATCTGAGGTATCCAATGCTCAATCCAATGGTGAGAGAGATGACAATGGAGATCTGAGCAAGGACCATTTTGTTAATTGTAGACTGCATTGCCGGCTTTTTGGCATGCGCATGCTTGTTCGCGTTCATGCGAATTTTGCATTCCTCGCCCGAGTTAATCACAAGCCCAATGGCCATTGTCGTGTTTCGCAGTATAGAGCCTCTATAGACGACATTGTTCAACGATAAAGGTACAGTTTCGCCGCCGTCGATGCCGACCTTTCCAACGTAGTTGTATAGGTCAAGATTGGGATCCTCGGATACCACTGTAGCGTGAGTCGACCGGAGCCCATCCACTGTGCCACATTTATCTGCAAGCAGAGGACAAGCCTGCTTGGCTTTCAGGTTCGTTTCGCCATCCAACGCCATTGTTTCGATATAAGCGACGCCGTTGGGCCCTGTCGCATGTAGCACGACCATATCGGCGGGCACTGGTTCGTCTCGACGGAGCTGTACAATGTCTCCTACTTGGACATGCTGCCACTGCACATACATCCAGTCATTCGTGTCGTCCAATCTAGCAAGGGCTCCTTCTTCGATATCTTGCAGAATAACATCCTCCTCATCTGCTCCGCGTCGTTTCTTATTGTCTTTTCGCTTAATCTTGAGTTTATTCTTCCATACCGACATTCGTGGCCGCTCTCTCCCTTCTCTTACACCGTGAGCCAAAACCCAGGTCATGCTGCGATTCTCTGCCTTATCGAGTGAATATCGCCGGTAGTCGTCATAGCCCTCTTTGGCCATGCTAAAGGCCACGAAGCCAGCCAGTGGAGCAATTGTTGTGTATTTTCCGACCGTGCTCAAGCCGGGAATTACCTGAAGAATGCCCATAATAAGGAGGTAAAAGTTGCCAAGCTTGCTGAATTGAAAGACGAGCTGCTTCGGGACGAAATCGTACACCGTGTAGCGACTGGAACGAATAAAGTTGCTAATATAAGGCTGGTTGCTGCGTTCATCTATCAGACCACCGGCATCGACGGCCGATGGATTAAGAGGAATATGGCGCCCATCTTTGGAGGGCGGCAGTGGTTTGCGACGAAGAATGGTTTCCAAAACAACTCTCTGATAGAGACCTTGAACGAATGCTTCAGCCTGCGCTTTCCACCCAGATCCGGACTTCCGATTTCCCTTGTTCCCCTTTGCTATCTTACTATACCCATACTTCTTGGCGACGAGCGAGAAAGGTGATTTCGTCTTGGAAGCAGCGGTCCTTGGTCTGGCGTCCAACAGGCCTTCCCTTAGCAATGTGTCTTGGGCCATTTTCCCTTCGGATGGGCTTTGTTCCACGTCAACATGCTCGTAGAATCGCGGTCTCGACGAAGATCCGGTCAATGGCCTGTTTGTAGTCTGCGGGACAGGCGACAATGTTGCTGTTGGATCTGTCTGAGAACGGCGTGGGCCAGTCATTGGCGACGAAGTGCCCTCAGCCAGCAACGGCGGGCCAGGCTCAGCGCCATCCCGATCTACATGGTTCGTTTCGTCTGCGGTGCCTTTGGTGTCTTGGGCGTGGCTGTGCTGGTCGCCCGGCTGAGACAGCGGCTGGTGCCGGCGATCCATTGTTGATGACGTTAGTGCTGACGTTGGGTCTCAGCACAACGACGGAGGACACGCCATGGCAAAGAGATGCTGGTATCGAATGCTGAGTCTGCGGCTAAGCTGGCAAAGGATGCAATGCTTTGGATGAATCAGATGCACAAAAGAGGACGGGGGGTGGGGGATATGCCCGAGGTTGGCGAGCGGGAGAGCAGAGGCGCCGGTGCAACGCTGCCAGAAGGCTGGAGCCAGCTTGGCAGGATGTCACGCACGAAGGACCAGCAGCGCCTCATCGCCTGAGCCTGTTCAATGGGCTGTTTGACGCTGTGCTGCGACCTGATTCGGGCTCTGAAACGAGGCGCGTCTGATATGACGCATCCGCATTACGTGTAAGCGGCGATGCTCTCCCAAGCCCAGTGGTTGGGCACACCGGCAGTGCTAGAGGGCTTGATCGTGGCTGGGGAGATCTCAGTTGTGCCGCTTTTAGCATCCTGACTAGAGCAGAGGCTCCCCCGCAAATACGACTGAATTACTACTGTGGTCCAAAGGGCTATACAAATACGACAAAGGTACGTACTTTGGGCCATAACGAAGAAACTCTCTTCTATTTTTAGACCAAGTTGAGAACCACCTCAATCTTTGACCTCGACCACTTATGGCTTTCAGTGACATACAAAATTTGATACCAAGTAAAAGTCATTAAAAAAAACGCAATATGTACCTATCTAGTCACAAGTGAATCAAAGGTCCAAAAGGCTCTCAATTAATCCATGCAATATTGATCGCCTAAAAGCTTGCTGGAGGCAATCGACAAATAAGCAGCTGGTAGTGGGCTGAATATAGACGAATTCATTCAGTTCTGCACTGAGTGATGGGATTAGAGCCCGGCACGTCGATTCATGAAGACAAACAAATAGCCTTTTGCTCGAGCTGCAATCACCAGACACAAGCTTGGATAGAGCTTCAACTCAAGCCCAAGCCAGACAAGTCCTTTAGCATGACATAAAATTGGCTGTGCTTGTTCAGGAAGGCAATAATCGCGTGTTAGTTGAGCCTACAAGATAACTTTGCTTAACCGAACACAGGCTGATTCACGTAAAAGACAAAGGGAGACTTTGAACATCAAAAGTACTATTGCAAAAGGTTCACGGTTGGCCGCCAGCAAGACCGCCATATTCCCTCGTAACTCTAAAGTTACCCAATAGCTACACAAAAAAAAAAGTGCAATGCCCTTCTTCATCGCCATCGACGTTGAAGAGATGCAGATTCCTCCGCTTCTGTCTCGCTCGCTCACATACACAACATCATCCTCACATACACACATGCGCTGCTATACTTTTAACAAAAAAAGTCTTTCCACCTCTTGCACCATATATTCCTTTTCCCTCTCGATTTTTCCATTAGTTAAAAAAAATCCAAGATAAAACTTCAGTTTAGTTCAGTCACAACCTCCGGGGTTACAAACCAAATAAAAACGCAAGCGCGAAAACACGAAACAAAGCGAAATGATAACTCCAGGAACTAATGATGTGCGCCAAAAGAAAATTAAGGCCCGCAAGATGCGAGACGGGTGTTTGCTCCTCTTGGGCAATTACGCATCGAGTAGCCAAGAGGAGACAGATAAAAAGATGAAGAAATAGAAGAAGAAAGAAAAGAGAAGCAGATAATGTGGAGTGTGTGGATGTGATACATCCATCAACTAAGATCACCAAGCAAACAAGTGATAAACGCGCAGGCGGTAGATAAAAAAAAAAAAAGAGTATGGCTGAGTAAAATCTCCACGCGCAGAAGTAACTCGTACGATCGCTGTACCGGACATGCATGACCGATGTTAAAGAATGATACCGTCATGCAGATTCATCATGGCCGCATTTTGTGATGGCAGGTAGGTAAGTCAAGCCAAACATATTATACCACCGGTAGGCAGCTAATAAAAAAAAGAGCATGGGCGAACAAAATTTTATGAGGCGAGATGAGCTCCTAGATGTCTTGCAGGGAGACACGATGCAGTTTCCGAATTGGTATAATTTTACCGAAGAACGCCCTTCCGTTGTAATGATATCTCCAAACAACGCCAAGGGCAACAAAAGACCAAATGAAGCGCAAAGCCAGCAACACGACCATTATCCACCAAGATTACCGAGGCATGGACTGCATCGCCTCTGGTGATAGACTGGATGGATCGACGGCATCGAAATGAACCAGCTGGTCCATGTCGATATCTGCTTGTGAATGCTGTACATAACTTCCTGGTGAAGGCTCATGTATCTGTTCGTGCATCTGTTCGTGCATTGACTCGTGCATCGGCATGTTGATTGAGTGTTTGGAGTACATCTCGTTCAGGCTAACCCCGTCATCCGACACAGCACATGAGCTGTCTTGACCCATGTACATTTCTGAAGAGCCTGGGCGGCCCATCATGGCCATGGGAGGAGAGTGCTCGACGATTGAGGGTTCGGAAGGGCCGTTGAAAGGCAGGGGAGAGATGGCTGTGGGCATGTTGGCTTCAGCGCTGACCATTGGCGATAGGTACGCATGACCATATGGAGTGCTGTAGTTTGACGGAGCTAGGGGGCCACCAGCCTCAGGACCAGGGGTGAAGTAGCCTGGGCTCGGAGGGAACTCGGATGGCGAAGCAGTTGTTGCTGACATGGGGTATTGCCGCATGTCCAAACCAAAGCCTGCTTGTGTGTCAATCCTCAAGTTGTGGGCAGCGTTGGGCTGTTGTGGCACTGGAGCGTAAATGTTGGGGTTGTGCTGAGCACCCATATCTCCAGGAGGCTGGATATAGAAGGACGGCATGGGCTGGTTTTGAAACATGGCAAAGTCAACAGGTCCTGGAACAGAGCGGCTACGCTGTCGTTTGTGGCCTGGCGGCCTCATACCAGCGGCAGAGTGCATGTTGGCCATGCCCCATTGCTGCTGAGCCATGGCCATGGGCTGTGCGCCGAAGCTTGGCTGTGACGAGGGTCGAGCCAACGTGGGGGATACAGGCGCCGAAACAGAGATGGCTTGGGGATCAGCAAATGGATGGACCTGTCGCATGTGAGGGTTGTGGCGATTCATAAAAGACTCCAAAGACACCAGCTTGGCCAATTGGTTGGCCAAGACCTTGGGGTTGCCCCCAAGGTGGTGAAGCAAGCACTGAGACGCCTGTTGGTCCTCGGTGAAATCACTGACGTAATCAAAGCCCGTTGTCGATGAAGTTGCATCCATCATGAAATAAGGCGGCTGGTTGAGCTCAATGAAGATGCCGGCCAGCTTGTTCATGTCATTGTCCGCGTTCTCGAGCCAAATGTTCTTGATGTGGGAGAAGGGATATTCGATTTTGTATCCAGCTTGCTCGTTGTTGATGTAGTAGGTCATGGTGCACTTGTCCGGCGAGTAGAAGATGATGAGATCCATGGTGTTTTGTCCAACTCGCGTCCATTTGCCGATGCTCAGAGAGCGACAAGTAAGGTGATGGATCACTAGAGGACAATTAGTACCGCTAATCGCGCGCGACAAAACAGGAATCGGCACTGCTAGAGAAATGAAAACCGATCGCAATTGACTTACAAACTTTGCCTTGCGCGCTCTGGTCGCCGCCAAAGAGCATGTTGTTACCACCAAAGGGAATCAGGCCGGTGCGGCCCATGTAGCTTCCAGCAAACCCCTTGCCTGACTCCATTGCCTGCATCGCGAGATATTGCCGCATAGACTCGGGGATAGAGTCAATATCCTCACCAGTCTCAAGACTCTTCTTAGCCAGCATCTTAATCTTGGCTCGTCTGTAAGAAAACGTTAGCTCCCATTGCCGTCGACCAGTACCCAATCAGTACGCGGTGGTGATTACCTGTTCTGGAACCAGATCTGGACAGATCGCTCAGTCATATTAATCTCCTCGGCTATTCTGTCGCGGACGCTGGCCGTGGGAGTCGGGTTTTTATTGAACTCCATCTCCAGAGTCGTCAATTGGTCTTGTGTGGCCCTCTGTCTCTTCTGGTTCTTCTGCTGCTGGGTGAGGGTGCTTTTGCGCGGCGGGCGGCGAGCGGCGTTGGCCTGGCCATTGGCGCTGGTGGGAGAACCAAGAGGTCTAGAAGCAGATCCAGGGGTACCGTCTGAAGATGCCGAGTGGTGAATCATGGATCCAGTCGGGCTGATGGGAGCAGTTGGCGTAACCACTGTGGCCGTCAAAGCCAGCGGCTGCTCTATCTCGGTAGCCATGGCGATGAGACGCGTCAAGGTCGTACTACCGTTCGTGGTCGAGAGTCGATGGGGGTGTGTTTGTGTTGGTAGAGTGCAGAAGGTTCTTGAGCGTTAGGATATCGCTCCCAATCAGACGGGTCGCAATAGCACAGGCGTCAGAACCTCCTGGAGAAGTAAGGGTTTGTATGAAGATTCAAAAGAATCAGGTGAGAAAGGCAGCGGTAACGGGCGCTCGAAAGGGTTCGAATATGATGTTGATACTGTGAGTAGTAGGCAAAGACAGGGAGTAATAGCCAAAAAAGAAAGCAGAGGCGAGTTCTAGAAAAAAAAGAATGTGGTCTGGGATCCTTGCAAGGAACAAAGCTGATGCTCAATACAAATAGCGGAGTCTACCCAGCAGAAAGATTGACAGGCCTTGGATATGAAAGCCGAAAGAATGGAATGGTCCCGGAAAGAGTGACGGTAACCGAAATGGCCGAAGATTAAGAGAGTGACGTGAAAAGAAAGACGCACGAGAGAAAGGGAAAAGGAAAAAAAGGAGGAGACAATGGCCGCGAGGATGGTGATGGGGAAGACGGAGGAGGGAACGGGGACAGGAGACTTGGGAGAAGAAAAAGGCGAGCCGGCGGTGGGTTTGGGGGAGGGGGGGTCCCCTGGCGCCTGGGGGCAGAACAGAGCGCTGCCACTGGCTGCAGCCGCTGCCAGCGAGGGGGGGGATGGCAGCCACTTGCGCTGCAGGCTCTGCAGGCTGTACAGGCACGCTGCGGGCTATTCCCACTAGCAAACACTGGAGGCCACGCGCACGTACCGCCCAGGTACCGGTTTGCGCCGCACGCTGCAGCACAGGCGCTGGGCGAGCACATGGCGGGTACCTGCCGGCCGCTGGCGCCACGCTGCCAGTTGCTTTTTTTCCGCGAGTGAGGGCCTCGCAGGCGGCAGCCATGGCCAGGCACAGGCACCGGCTCAGGCACAGGCACGAGCAGCGAGCCAGCATCCAGCAGCGCCACCCACAGTCCCGTCCACACTGTTCCGGCCGGACCCTGGCAGCACAGGCCAACGGGCCCTGCATCCGCCGGTCGCAGCGCCAATGGCCGGGCTGGCCAGAGCTTTTTCCTGCTCTAGACATCCGATGGCGACAGGGCCCTGGAGGGGGTACCGGCGGGGGACCAGGCGCTCTGGAGCTGAGCAGCCGTGGATGGCGCCGCAGAGGCGAGCTCGCAGGTACCCGCGCAGGTACCAGATAGCGCTGGCTGGCTGTTCCGCTCCCAAGTGCCCTTCTGGCCAGTTGACCAGCCACTGGCGCACATCGCAACCCTGTCGGCCTGTCAACCCTGTCGTCCTTTAGCGCATCGGCTCCTCTCAGAGCAGTTGAGAATCTGGGCCAGAGCTGCTAGTGGCTACCGACAGTGCCGGGACTGTACAGTGCAGCGGTGCAAGCTCAGTTCGTGTTGTCGGTGTTTGGAAGAGGTGGCGCGCTCTCTCAAAAGGGCCGTCCCCAGAGGCGAGTGCCGTTGATGCAAGTACTTGTACCTTGCATGCAGCAGCAGCAGCTCCTCCTGTTGACGCTGCGGATGGTACCTGCATTGCCTTTCCTTGCATGCATTGCATCGCATCGCATCGCATCTCATGCTTCCCAGAGATCGCATTTGAAGCGACGCCTGCCAGCTGCATGTGCCCGGTTTGTACGAGTGTGTTGCGGTCCAAGAGGGACTGAATGGATATACAGTCTGGACTAAGGTATCAATTACGAGCACCTATAGTACTACTAGCAGTAGTAGTCCTGCAGCATTAAACTTTGGTACTTGCAGATAGCGGCAGCAAACACACAGCCCGGCGATGTACCTGAGGTGGCGAGCATCTATCCGTGCAGAATGATATTATCCGTCAGCATGGCTAAAACACCAGACTATCACGTCGCGCTGTCTTGTCGGCTATTTGATGGGCACAATCCGTCTGTTCCTATGGCCCCAGGCCCTTCCACGCAATGATGTGCCTGCAGATCCCGCGAGCCCACGAGAGCGCGGCAATTGACAAGACTCATGTCGTCGTCTCCTTTCTCCTCCATCACAGCTCGCATCTGCCGTGCTTCGTCTCTTCGAGTGAGTACCTACCTACATCTACTGTACAAGTACTGTACCAGCTACTGTTCAAACTAACCAAGGCATGGGGCGGGCGTCGGCTGCAACGACTACTGTTGCTTGGTTCTCATGCATCTTCACCAAAGCAGCCGTAATCGCGGCTAGCGATACCAGTAGGTCTTATCCCGAACGGATCCATCTGGCTAGCCTGCGATGAGCGCATACTTGGAGCAGCAGATACTGCAAGTACGGGGTATGCACCGCCCTAGGACTGTAGCTCGGGGCACAAGTTCCAGACGGAGCGACTCGGCTGAGGTTTTGCCCACCAGAGGACGGAGCAAAGGGGACAAAAAGGAGACGTGAGCCTTGAAGCTTCACCAGGGTCTGGTACCTGCAGCAACACGAAGTACATCGTTTCAGACTCCGTCTCTGCCTGCCCATAGCCAGTGCTTCTCTTTTGCGCGTCTATTCATGCTGGTGGAGGTGTTGCTGCTCTTATGCAAGTTGAGGCCCTTTCACACAGCTGGACGAGATCCGCAGCGGCAGAATGAATGCAAAGCTCGCTGTCGCCGGCTGGCTTGCTGCTCGAGACCGGCCGGGCCTGCACAGTGCTGCACAGTGCAGAAGATACGGCACGTGCACGTTGCTGCGCGCCGGCGATCTGATGTTCCACTGGCTGGCCTCCATGTCTGTCCCCTTTCCTCTCTTCCCCTTTCGTCGCCAAGTGCAAGCCCTCACGCGTTTGTCGTAAGGGCGACATGCGTGCCTTCGGCGAGACAATAGGCCGTCATTGTCGTCCCAATCATGGACACTGCAAGTATCTCTCCTCGGCTGCTATTCGTACCTTTACCTGCATGCCTACCTAGGTACCTACCAAGCAGCATACAGTACTCGTCCTCTGAACCAGCGCGGCAACTCACCTCAGCCAGGCGCCAGGTGCTTTTCTCCGTCCCTTTCCAAACTAAGCAAAAGAGAGCTTGAGCATCCAGATCAGCCTGCGCTACTGCGTTTGTTCGTACGACTAGGTGGCAGCTCTAGTCAGTCTAGCCCCCGGAGATCGTCACCTTGAGCCTCGCTTGACCCAACGCCCCCACAACTAAACCAGCGACCGAGTCGGAGGTCAACAGCAGAGTATCAGCCGGGGTAATCCAAGGCCACGATACTACTGTACTGTTAACCAGTACCTGGCTGTACCTGCGTCAGAACCATCGTCTGGCACGGCCCCGTGTCCTGCCGCGGTACAGCAAGTCGCACCTGTAGGGAGTACGCGAGCAACGAAGCCAACAGAGCGCACAAACACAGGCACACAACGCGGTCCTCGACCAAGCAGCTGGCAGGAATTTGCTCTCGTTGCTTACTATACGCCCTACGCACAGGATGTTCTCATCTACACGTATCGTACACCCTGGCAGCCTCTGCCGCAGCACCTAGCCAGGCGTCAGCCTGCTTTCTCAGCCCTTCTCTGGCGCATCCATCTGCGGCATCCTACAGTACAGTATGTATCAGTCGTTTCCGAGGTGCGAAACAGGCAGGATTTTTCGTGGGCTCGCGCCGTGCATGCTTAGCGCCTAGCAAGCCTGCCATCCATGCTGCTGCTTCTCGATCTAGCATTCTTCTGCCATCACCCATCTGCCATTCACCTCGGCAGCTCGAGCTAACACAACTTGCAACGTGTGAGACAGGTGCACGGATGAACATCTTTTTCGGCTCGTTTTCTGTCATGCTAGCGGTTGGCTACCCAGTGCTGCAACTGCAGGCAACTGCCTACTGGCGCTACCGGCAGTGACGATACCAATAGGCAGCTCTTCACCATGTCAAGCAACGCCATGTACTGTCTACGGGTATTATATACGAAGTCGCACAGCGTTCACAGGCGTTCGGTACAGGAGCAGGAGCAGGGACAGGAACAGGTGTGATGGCGGCACAAATCCCAGCTCCAACCCCATACCAACCACTCTTGTTACCCTAACGCATGCATGGCGCTACTCGTGCGTCTGTGCGAGAGTTTGTGGCTCTCGCCCGCCATGGCTCGATTCGAAGCATCCAACCCTAAGCCACAATCCAGTAATGACTTTCGAGCTGCTGCAGTGGCGTGACATCATGGCGAGCTGTTGGTGACTGGCGGAAGGCGCTTTTACCACCAGCTTTGTTTACTACAAGCACGGAGTGTCGTTTAGTGCCATGCTAGCAGTTCAACTGCGGAGAACAGCTGAATAGTTACCTGATAAGACGGTGATACGACTGCTTTTTACTCGCCCATGGCCTGCGAATTGACCCAGCCCGCTGCAGAATCACAGATCCGGCGATTCATCCCCCAAGGGTGTTAGTATAGATGCAAGCCCAGATGCTCTTTGTGGTTAAAGGCAGCTGAGGATAGGTGCCATTGAGAGAAAGGCCGATGCAACCTCAGAACGAACAGCCCAAAAAAAAGTGTGTTCCTGCAGAAGCGTCCGATGCGGTCACAGAGCGGGTCTGCGTCTGCATACAGTGCGCCCCTTAACTGCTCCATCACGGCGGGCACTATCGACCAAGCTCTCTCTAGTCACGCCAGGCGAGGGTCTGCTGCTGAGCGTGCCTCAAACAAAAGCCCTCCCCCTTTTGACACATGTCCGCCGCCTCGCTTGTTCGTTCGCCGCCGATGATCGCGGCAGGATGGTATCAAGTGTGCAAGCCGGAGTGCCTGCCAAGCGTCAGGGACGGAGCGCCGGGCTCCAGTATCTGCTGGTGGCATCATATAGGCACAAGGCCGTCCACCTGCCGATACATACGGAAAGCGCATGTAACGACGGAGCATTGCTAATCACCAGTGGCACCATGTCTCTGTGAGAGATGACGAAACTCAACGGCGAGACCGCACAAGGCCAGGATAGCCCTATCCCTATTCCTGGGAGCCTTCACCAAAGCCAAGTGGCTTATAGCCGATATGTACGTGGCAGCATGCTCTGCGAAGTGTTGCCCGTCAAAGGAAGCACATCTGTCCGGCCGGCCTTTGAAGAAACGTTGGACATTGTCATCTCAAATACGATAGTCCAAAGACTCTGCTCAGATGGCACACAGTACGAACCGGAACACAGTGCCGCATGCTCAACGGTCTCGGAGAAGCTCAGGGTGCTCCACAGCCTCCTTGCCCCTGACTAGGACAGACCAGGATTTTGGGACCCTGTCGCTTGGCGGCGTTCAGCGTCAGCCACGGCCAACCAGTAGTCGGGAGGCGCTCCGCCCAACCGCCCGTCCTGACTTTGTCCTAAACCTAAACCATCATAGGAGAGATCGTTGCAAGTGCGAGTAGCATCGAGCAAAGGCGACGAGCTCATCCTCACGCACGCAGAGTGCTTGCAACCACAGAGAGCCCTAGCGCGGCCAAAGCTCCATGTGCCCTGGCTCCCATTCTATCCTATTTCGAGTCTTTGCACCTCCGATCGATCCATCACAGGCACGGCTTTCTATCCTTCTCCACATGATCCCAGCTCGCTGCTAGTGGAAGAAGTCCTACTTGGCAGTGACAGTACTGTACATGTACTTTTTTCGTGCGTGTGAGACCTTGCCGTCGGCTTTGACTGACTACTGTACATGTTTTTAGCTCTGTCATCAGACCAAGCCTTGGTAAACAATAATACTGTAGGCATCGCCATTTATGACCTACAGGTTTGTCATTCTTTTCTAGGCTCAACAACATCGAGATGTACACGTTGGCAAGATCATCATGCCTCCCTTGGCATTTAGTGGCAGGCAGCAGCTACGCCCGCCCAATTTTCCAAAAATTCTAGTTATTCGTACTGGAAGAAACGGCAATTCCCCTGCGCAAACTTCACTGCGGGCTGGTTATTTGAGCCGTCGGTCAAGATTCGACATGTGTGGGAAAATGGCAAAGCTACTGAAGGCGATCAGACTGGTAGTGTCGCAGGATGCTCGAACTTTTTTGCCACGTTCGGATCTTCGCGGAGTAGGGGCAAGGGAAAAAAAATTCACGGTATGCGCCTGATTTCTACGATGGTCGGAATGGCCGCCAAGGCTCACGAACCCAAACCATCTGTCCTTTTAGACAAGAAAAAAAACTTCCAGGTCCTTTTGCAATCGACTATGGAGAGTATACTATCGGGTTTTGATTTCTATTAATACCTTTCGACTTGACTCGAGCATTTAGCAAACTGGATCCCTCCAATTGGAGTTACATAATTGAGCCACGAACAATTCAGCTAGGATATCAGCACTTACAGTGGAGTCCGGTCGTATCTCTCTTTTTGAAAGGAAAAGCCACATGTATCAGCAATGGCTACGTCGTCGTTGACTCAAGTATACGAAATTGATACAAACTGCAGACCAACCCGCTCTCTAACAGAGATTGGGTGTCTGTGTTACTAAACCGAATCTATTATGATGAAAAAACACAGACTATGAGCGATTCACTTTGCAATCAGCATCGTCTAATGTTTCATACTGCTTCAATCCTCACATGGCTATCTGGGCTTGTTTTTTTCTTGCCTCCCTTTTTGCCACTCCCACCAATGGAGCATTTTTGAGCGCAGCGTCACCCGCCAGCGTGTTGCCTGTCTCACCTTGGCCAAGACTAGCCTCGACCCGTTAGAGAAACGAGTCTAACCGGTGAGCACGGCTAGTTCCCTCTATTTGTGAAGAATCTCTGAATCAAGATGACTCTGGCACTCGAGACACATGATGTTATTTCAAACTCCAACTTTGGCTTTCTTTCTAAGATAGAGGAGCCTGAATCGCAAGTCTCGAGACGCTATCAATGCAGCAAAAACATCAAGATTCTTTACTAATTTTCGCAGCTGCATCTTTCAGGTCTCAGGTCCCTTGCGTCTCTCGCCGTTCTAGGCCAGCGGCCAAGACACGCTTACAAGATGCGGACGAAAGTCACCGAGAGCCTTCCTTGCTGTGGCTTATGCACGGTGTACGCATGTCTCACCTTTGACGCTTTGGCATGATGCTTGACGGGCAATCCCTTGCAGCTAGCCACAGATATCGTACAGTAGTACATAATAGGTATCACTGCAACATGCATGATATACTCCTACTAGTAAGCCGTACTATTGAACTCGGTAATGAGTGTAGAGGTGTCTTGGGCTTGGCGAGATATGTCGGTAGTGTATAATAACTACACAGTAGGATGACCCCTAGAAAAGCCCAGCACACGTCAAGTAAACCGAGTAAATATTACAGCATTGCACACGTGCTGGTGCATGATACGCATGAAACTTGGTCGCCAATCTAGCATGAAAACACCTCCAGCATCTGAGGCACTTATGGGTCTCTAAGTCGATAAAAGAAGAAACGTTGTATCAACTCTTCAGCTTTCACAGCTCTCGCATCACCTCCTCCACTGCCCTAGCTGCCAATCGCTTTCTTTGCGCTTCACTCATACCCTCACCCATCTCCTTCGCCGCCTGAAGCTTTCTCATCATCATTTCCACCTTTGCAATGTCCTCATCGCCAAGCTCACCGTCTTCGTCCTTTGCGTCGACGGCGGAGCCTCCCGCTGCATCTGAAGCCTTTGGTTGATCCGGCGTAGCTTTGGCCGTGTCGGCATTTTCGAAATCACCTGTTTCGCGATGACTCGTCTCCCATATCGCCGCGCGCAGGCCTTCGAAATCAGAACGGTCGACGCCAAACTCTAGACTCTCTGGGTTAAAGTCCTCCGCGCCGTCGGACTTGTCAGAATGCGCCTCGTCAAAGTCCGATAATGGATCGCCGCCATCTAGTTGATCCCAGTCGTTTGATTCCAGTGCTTCTCTGACACGAGGGATACCGGTCTTTTCTGTTGGTGCGATTGACGTTTCAGCGAGACTCTTTGAAAGAGAGAGAGAAAACAATCATACCTCCAAATTCATTCTTTCCCATCTGTTCACTCTTAAGCTGAACAAACTCCAACCCAGCTTCCGCACACAGCTCATCCCACTCATCGGCATCCCCCTCGCCAATACCAATAGCCAGCCGAACGCCATCCCATTCCCACCCACCAAGACCTTTCTGAACAACACTGCCCACATGCCGAATCAGACTGGGCGGCTGGTCATCTTGCGCCAAAGCAGCAGGCTTCTCATTCGGTATCGCAAAGACAAGCACAAGGCCGCCCAAAACGGCGAGGACCTCGCGGGCCTCTTCGGAGAGAAACGACGAGGCCCATTCCGAAGGCGAGGCAATGACGTCTAGCCAGATTGGGATGGACGCTGTGTAGTATGATGTTTTGAGCTCAAGGTCGTGTGTGATGCCTGCTAGTGAGGCTGATGAGGAGTCTGGGGATGAGCCCGTGAGATCTTTTCAGGCCAAGTTAGCTTGGTTCTTGGGGGAGAAAAGAAATGTACAATTCGGCTCATCCAATATTCAACGAGATGTGAGCTCGATGAATAATTTGTGGAGGTTTTTCCCAAAAAGTGGTGATGACGATGAATGCAACTTGAAAATTCGCATATCCTCTTCAACGCCAAAAGAATTGCAAAACCTCGTCTATAAAAAGACGCACCCTCCCGAAAAGTACAGTATGAATCTCATCAATGGAATCAAAGCGTACCTTTGAGGACACGGCTCAGATGCGATTCTGAACCTTCCAGACTGACAGCCAGAATCCTCCGCGGGTTGGAGATGTCCATTCTCTGCTTGACAACCCTTCTCTGCGATGCGGAGATTGAAAAAAAAAAAAAAAAAAAAAAAAAAAAAAAAAAAAAAGGGCAGTTTGAGAGGGAGTTCGCTCGGGGTTCTGGGTCGTTTTTGATGGTGGTCAACGGTATATTGAGGTATTTTTAGAGGAGAGAAATTAGAATTGTGTTATTGCGAGTTCAACCTAGATATAGAGAGCAGAAGGCGAGATGTAAACGTGATGATAGCTGGAAGCCAGTTTGCTGAGTGACGGCATGTCAGCCGCGTTTAAGCAGATTAGTATACCGGCGGGGCAAAATCATTGGCCAAAAGGACTGAGTGGGGCACGCGTCTTGATGGCTTTGGTTTTCTACAAGAATATCTGGTAGAGATGAAAAGGAGAAAGCATTCAGATATAACAGTCGATAGAACATAGATGGATAAATGTAGAATGTGCTGAATCAGTAGTGTGTATATATGCTAAACACTTGAAATAAAAAGCTAAAGATTGTACAATAGTTGACCATTTGCTTTGCCTCTTTGAAAGCATCATGCTACCCTATAACTCCGGAATGACCCAATGAAAAAGTGTTATTGTGTAGAGAACTGAGGGAGGAGAGGAGTCCAGTATCAATGAAAATGCGCTTCTCCAGTCTATCGCTATCATCTTGCTTCTTTACCACAGCTATAGAAGCCATATCTCGATCAACGC
The DNA here is from genome assembly GCA_030708095.1 of Trichoderma sp. CBMAI-0020. Taxonomy (NCBI): domain Eukaryota; kingdom Fungi; phylum Ascomycota; class Sordariomycetes; order Hypocreales; family Hypocreaceae; genus Trichoderma; species Trichoderma sp. CBMAI-0020. The sequence continues at coordinate 1,687,339 of JAJNCI010000007.1, forward strand.
CTTCCAAACTTGAAGCGCGAACCTCCAGCACTGCCGCTATCGCCTCCCCATCCGAATGATCGGTTTACAACTCCCATGGCCTCTACACCAGCTTGCACCATACCAGCAAAACCACCAGCTTGGTCGGCCGGCTGGTCAGCTCTCTCGACGTCTCCTTGGTCAAGGTGTCCCTGCCTGCGTTCCAACACGGCCTTCTGGATGGCTCTTGCCCACATATGATACCACTGCGCTTCGCTCATGGAAGTATATCGACGTTCCATGCAGCCTGTGCCATCCGGCTCCTGGCGGCTCATAGACCACTCGGTATAGACTGTTTCCCAGCGCTTAGTGCGGAAGAACAGGTAGGGCCATGCAAAGAGGAACATGAGTGTCAGCATAAACATGACCTCGATCCACTTGGTCAAGCGCATCTGGTTCACGCGGCAGGCATTGTAAATCTCCACGCGCGAGTTTCTCACCGGGAAAGTGATGCTGGTATGGCCGCGGTAGTTGGTATCCTTGACCAGGCGCTCCAGGTGCTTCTTCAAGTAATCCCAGTCCCAGCCGGTAACACGACGCTCAAAGGCCATGTTCTTGAGGCCAGCTCGGCTGGCGCAGAAGCGGTGACACCATTCCTCGACGGTGGGCTCGCCATTCTCAATAATGCCACCGCTGCCACCGAAACCGGGAGCACGAGTTGCGAAGATGGTCCCACGGCGAACCTTTTCGAGGTTGCCGACGGAACGCATTTCCCGCCAAGCCCCATTTGTAGGGTCTTGGATGTTTGTGTAAAGCAGATGTGTGAGCTCGATCTCAATGTCAAAATCAACTACTGTGACCTGCTCGGTCTTGTCATCTGACTTTCGGCGAGTCTCGGTGTGAGTGCCGCGGATCTGGGCAAAAGGTCGAGGAGGCAATTGTGAGAGGTGGACAAGGGTTTCGTTGAGGAATTTGGGATCGGAGTCGAGGCGCGAGTCCATGTAATAGACGGTGTCTGAGCGAGCATCACGCTTGAATGGCTCAATAGTCAGGCCGGTAGCTGCAGGGCCGGCGGTAGGGGCCAGAGGGTCGATGAAAGCAACGGCATCGTTCTCGTGCTCGTCATAGAGGGGAGGGAGGTCATCGGCAGCGATTTCTGCGGGATCATCGTCGAAATACGTCTGGCGATGGTTGCCGAGATTGGAGGCCGAGTATGTGGAAGAGGTTGGATTGAGAGAGATGGAGCTTGCAGACTCGGTCAATGGAGTGACAGGCCCACCAGCGGGAGACGCAGGCGGCAGGAAGTCCGGCTTGCCCATCGTGTTGGAGGAGTTGGCTATGAGGTAGGAGAGTAAATAAAAAGGGAGGAGTAAGAAAAGCAGGAGTAAGAAAAGCAGGAGTAAGAAAAGTTGGTCTGGTGTTGCAGAAATAAGTTTGGTGGAATCGATAAGCAAAAAGAAGCTTAAAGTCGGAAGGTACGACGTACACGCGTGGGTACGCTTGCCGCTGCCTGGATGCCTTCCAGCCTCGGGCTCTTTTGCTCTTTTGCTCTTTTGCTCTTTTCTCCTCTTTCTCACGCTCGCGCTTATCAATCAGCTCTCTTCAACTCCAGAGCCACCAGATCGCGATTCTCGACAAGACAGTTGGAAGGAAGAAAAGAAACACAATCTGGCCTGGCGGGTGGCTTTGTTGCTTATTACTCTCCGCCCCTTAGGCAGTCACCAGGCCCGAGATGGGACCAGGCGTAGGTACCTTATGCGCGGTGGGTGCGTGAAGATGCACAAGTGTCGACATCAAGGCCTGCTAACCGTCGGCTAGTGCTAATAGCGCCCACTGCGGCTGAACGGCGCTATGAAAGAACAAGTGCGAGGACATTGGAGGTGCAAGCCCAGAGCTTACGTCGCCTCCGCCTCCACTCGTTCGTGGCATGATTCCCCTTCTGGAAATGGCCGAATCTGCTGTTGACACGAAGAATTATGAGACGAAGCGAACGAAGCGAGACGGAAAAGGCCGCTTGAAACAGAGATCACGTTCCAAGTGCGCCGAAGCTGAGCCTGGAGCAGCTGGCAATAAGCAGCACGGCCTACGGAGATTAGTCGAAACACACTCATACAAACAACGATTCACGCAAAACGACCCTTGATAGACGGGGTATGGAACGGCCAAAGAAGCTTTGTGGATTAATGTTTGACCGTCGCTGTTGAACGCTTACTTGTAGTCGAGGCTTTGAAGCAGAGTTAGGCACCCAAGGCATCCTCCACCTCAACTTACCCCACCGCCATCACCACGTCGCCATGCCATTCTCGGAGCAGATTCAAGTCTGCGATTAGCAGCACAGCTACTAGTATTCTTACACTAACACAACCAACAACTGCTGTATGCGAGGATGGGAGGCCGCTACCAGGCGCTGGAAATGTATCGATGACAACGATTGGTCCAATAAGCCACAGCTGCGTATGGGTGGCTCTCTTATACACTTGGGTATGGTTTCGCGCGCGCCAGACTGCTTACCCCACAGCTAGATAGTAAGGCTAGCGGGTGAGTCTGAGCAAGGCGTCAATTTCGCAATCTAGAAGGTGTATATATCCATGCGTCTCGTTGATCCATCTCTCGAGTTATCAAAGTCACCTTTTGAAGCCTACAGTTGCCAGACAGCATGAATCCCATCGACATATCATGCGGCGTCCTGACGCTCCTAACGAGCGCAATCCAGGCTGGCAAATCTCTACATGAGACGATACAGTCCTTTCGAAATTACGAGCGGACGGTACGAGATCTACGCTCTGAGCTCGAGTCGCTCATACAGGTTCTCGAATCTCTTAAAAACGTCATTACTGATGAAGGGCCCATTGTCTCTATGCTGAAGCTTCCGGTACTGTGTTGCCACCAGACATGCCAGGAGTTTAATGCCGTCATCATAAAGTGCACCAAACATGCGTCTGCTGGCTCGCGAACAAGCTTCAGAGACTGGGCTCAGATCAGATACATGGGTGGCGATATCAGAGATTTTAAAGATATGCTATCCGGCTATAAATCTACCATTGCTATTGCTCTTGGCAGCCTTAATATGTTCGTCGCTCCTTGTAGCTGCATTTCGTTTCAGTCTATGGCTTTCAACAAAGGCAGCCATACGTGCTTGACGATGCCCAAATCCCCCCCCTTTCATTCTATATAATCCTGACTCTCCATAAATAGGACAAATGTCAAAATGACTCGCGAAGCGTTGGATCAGTACAATGAGATGATTCGAGAGACAACAGCCGATCTCGAGGCTCATCTCCAGAGCATCGATGACAAATTAGCCGCCCTAGCCGACCATCCGCGCTCTGAGCCTGACCCTAATGCTGGATTGACTGTCAAGCGAATGGAGGAAGAGAGGCAAAGTGCTCAGCAGTGCATCCTCATCTGCGAGAGTGCAAAGTCTCATATCCAGTCCTTGCAAGACAACATGCAGCGTTTGGATGCTGAGCCAAACCAGGATCGTCGCCAGACAGCCATTGCGCTAAGCGAGGCCAGAGACAGAATGGTACGCATGATTACAGACCTACAAAACCGGCTTGTCGACCTATCGGCCAAGTCGGTAGTTACGGAGGTATCATTGCGGTCCAACGAGTTTGAGCAGGATCGGGTTCGACTCCTAAAGGAGATTGATATGGCCAAGCAATGCCTCGAGGTTTGTAACATGGCGGCCGACCAAGCCTCCAGGCAGAGAGTACACGTCTTTGGTGACGTTTCCGCCGATGACAACAGCCAGCAGATTATCGTGTCGACTGTGGGAGACCTCCTAAACGCGAAGAACATAAAGGTTGGAAGTTTTTCCTCGCAGTGGTTGGGATCCATGACAGATGCCTCTCTGCAACAATTGTCTATGGACCGAACGGCGCAATACGTCAATATCAGTACAAGAGAAAGCGATCCGTCCTTTGGTGGTAGATATGGCTCAGGGTATAGACTGAATGAAAGGGGCAACCAGCCAGCTGTTGGTGTTGGACGTACGAAATAGGAGTGGTAGACTACGGAATTGGTAGATCAGGTGCCCAAGCATTAGTACTTGCTTTTTATGCTGTGGATATCAATAACGCCGGGAATGGGCAAAGACCTGACACAGATCAAGAATAGGCGTATGCCAAGGGGTGGGAAGAAAAAGAGGGAATTCTTAAACAATCAGCACATATTTTCTTAACTTGCTATCTCGAAATTTGCTTGTCCTCCGTGCAAATTTCGTTTCATTCTGAGATCTACATTCTTTGCTGTTGATTTTTATGTATTTGTGTCTACCTATCTATGATTGTATCCTATAAACTCGCATCCTCGGTGTAAGTGATCCAACCGCGCAGCTCCAATTCCTCATTGCTGGGTCTATTACGTGCAACCAAGTGCCGAGAGAGCTTTTTCTCGGAGCCAGCAACGACTGCTTCGGGCGGCATTCGCCCGTGCCAGCCTCCCTCCTGATACTTCGATGAATCTTGTCGCTCCTGGTCCTTCTGGCCCTGCTATTGGTAAACTTCTGGCCCTGCTACCAGTATCAATTTCTGGTCCCCCTGTTAGTAGTAGTAGCAGGCATAGAAGAGCAACGGATTACTTGTTGCCAATCCACTCAAAGGCGCCGAGCCTATGAACGCCTGTCCTTGCGAGATTGGCTTCATGTTTAAAGACCGTTTGTCATATGACGGCGCGTATTCTGCCAACAGAGATGTGCTCCCCCTGGCCATAGCTGGTCTGCAATGGCCAGACAAAGGACGAAGAGAGAATGCCTGTTCAATATTTCTAGGTACATTATTTGAACAATGGTAATTCAAATCGCGGGTCTTTGTTCAGCATTGGGGCTTGTGTCTGCTTTGTTTTCGTCGTTCTTGTACACCAAAGTGATCCAGTCTATATGAACGTGTGCGTTCGCTAGTTAAATCTTACAGTAACTTGTTTACAACATAAGACATGAACTACTCGCTGCTTATCATGTTTTCTGCTTGCCATGCTCTTTTCACCAGCAAGTAACAGAGTGAATTCAACGATTCAAAGCAAAGCATGTCCTCAGTCTTCAAAATAGCTCGGCCTTCTGAGATCCCAAGTCTCAAAACTACAAGTCCTGTAGTTACCACTACAAAGGCCCAATGGCTTGCCGAGAAAATAGAAAGTTGAGAAAACGGACGGCAGACGAAAGAATTGGATCCAAGCATATGAGTTGTGTTGCATATCTGGCGCTATTTCATGACATATTTACGGTCTTTTTCCTCCCTGGTTTCATCTTGTATAAATTGGGGATTAAGTTGAAGAGCTTCGTTCTTGAAGGCATTGAGAGAGAGGCAAGCTACATCTGAAAAGTGGAAAATCGAAGGGGCAGATGGATTGGAACAAGAGCTATTGTCCGATGAAGGCTTCTAATCCATAGCCAGAGGATTATTTTACATAAAGTGTCAATTAACATCAATTCATTGACATGCGTCGGGGCCCTACGCAAAGCTGTGCTTTTCGATATAAGTTTTGAGATAAGAATACACACATTGTATAAAATCGTTAATGCGCAGTGAGGTCAGCAATAGTGATTTAAGAAGTATGTCTTCTATGCAAATGGTATGCTTGAACACATGACTAGACAGATAAACCGCGCTTTGGGATAGAAGCGTGTGTCCAAAATCTGTTGCCTTCAAAGGTATAAATCTCGTTAGGCGTATCCTAGCAGCTTTTTAAGGCTTTCCTCGAGGTTATCAATGGGCTTGCCACATCCAGGCTCTAGCTTGGCCGTATAATCTCCGTCGTAGCGATTATGCTCATCAAACACTCCTGCCGTCCCCAGCATCGTATATGCTTTGCTAAACAGCCGAGTCGTGACGCCTTGCTTGGTATCTTCATCCCAAAGCGCAAATCCTTCCTTCTTAAAATCCTCAACGGACAGATCCACAATCTTCCATTCTCCCGGAGCCGAGAACTTTTGAATCATGTCGATAAGTTCATTCGTACTGACGGCGTAATCTGCAAAATAAGCAACCCGATTTCGGTACTTTTCAGGGGTTTGAAGAACAGTCACAATGGCTTCTCCAGCGAGAGCCAGATGACTCATTGAGACTTTCTGGTTACCAGAGCCAAAGCGTGTGATCGTACGATCCTTCTTGTTAACCCAGAAGAATCCCTCCTCGATGCCCCAGTCAAACCACGCCCCAAGGATAATGCCTGTCCAAGACAAAGTGCAGTCAGGCGCCGACGTGAGACTTTCAAGCTCTTTTTGAGCTTCATGTTTAGGTCCAAAGATTCGAATTTCTGCGGAATGAGCAGAAAAAGAGTCGGTACTAAACTCAGGCGTGATCAAATGAGACACGCCTGCGGCCAGAGCAGCCTGCACGATGGTGCTCTGGTGCTCGGCAGCGGCGGGGTTGAATGCTTCAACAAGAGCATCTTGTCCTTGCAATGCTTCGGTAAGCGTCTTTAAGTCATCATAAGAAGACTTCTTGACAGCGATGCCTTGGGGATAGGTCGAAGTGCTCTCCGGCCTTGCAATGACTGTTACAATGAAGCCAGCAGAGAGCAAAGCTGGTATCGCAACTTTCCCAACATTTCCGGTAGCCTGGAAGATTGACAATATTAGTTGATGGATCATAATTTAAATTTGGAAACAACACGTACACCGAGAACTGCGACGGTCTTGATCGGCGACATCTTGGGTTTATGTAAATTCCGATATTTGCGGTTCAGACAAGTGACTTTTAAACTTCCCGTTGTTTGGCTTGAGAATGAATATTTTCCAGATAAACACACGGCGGAAGACTGAGTTTATATAGACATGTGATTGACTATTTCATCCAATTCTGTGTATGTCTTTGCTACAGAGCAGCAATACAGCAATGAGACTCTCCTACTATGGCGTTGCCTCTGATTGGGCGACTTACTCCTCGATAAGCTCAAAACGGACTTTCAACCTGAGCTAATGCATCGGCCGATCCCTGCTCACGGTTTTAGCTGGATGGATGCCCCACGGTACACTGGAAGCTTAAACTCCGTGAGCATCCCAAACTTGTACGCACCCTTAACAAAACCTCACCTCTACATATGTACAGACAGAGTCCTTTTATTGCCATCAGCTATAGAGAATCGACCCTTGCACGACATCCAGCTCGATAGCGACATTTTCAGAATGCAAGTATCAGCTTATATATCGACCTACACCGATTCTCCGCCGCAATTTCCAGTCTTTGGCAGAGCGGCCGGAGTCTGCCACCATTGCCGAAGATCCAAAGCCCGCTGTGACAAATCTCTTCCTGCTTGTACCCGATGCGTATCGTACGTAACTTTTACTCCCTAACATGATTTATTCAGATCTCCCTTTCATACTTTAGTTATCTAGGAAACATATGCGATGCGTTTATGGCCGCCAATTATCCACTAACACCTCCGCCGGCGGAGTTTGCACTGATGACGGAGAAGGCGTCATATCGCCCACAAATCATCAGACGGCGTGCATTTTTGAAGTATCTCTTGAGACGTGTTACAAACTAGTTGGTATGATATCGGTCGCTCTGTTGAGTGGCATCGATGATGCTGAGCAAGATGCCTCGATTCTTCGTATGGTGCTTAAACCTACAGGCTTGACCGCTGCATCCATTGCTCAAGCATACAAAGAAAGGGTCCATGGGTGGTTTCCAATCGTTCTAGAAGACCAAATCACCTCATTTGCAACACCTTCTATCTTAGGAAACTGCCATGGCAGAGACGGCGTCTTGCTTCTCTGCATGGCTCTGGTGTCACAGCAGCCGTGCGGGCACCCGGGCCATGGCATATGCTGCAACTTATATAAGGCGGCAAAGCAGTCCTTTCTCCTCTTACAGACGTCTTCAAGAAATGTTATACAAACTCTCCAGATTGGTCTTTTGCTGTCGCTATTTGAATACGGCCATGGTCTCGATCAAGAGTCTAAAGTCTCGATTGCGGCTTGTATAAATATATGCAAATCGCACAAATTTCTATCAGATAACAGTGAAGATGGAGAGGAGTTAATTATAGCAACTGTATGTCGGAGAGCAGTTGCGATTATGGACTGGTAAGTGTTTGGACTCGTCGGTCTCGGAAACCTACAGCCACTGTATACATGGGGTTAAATACACGTCCCTCTAACCTTGCCCACGACAGTCTCATAGAACTTCCAGAATACCCGACGTACATCCAAGTATCGACAGATATTAAAACATCGACAAATAATGATTCCACTTTATTGAATAAGCCTACCTGGCTAGATGAACATATATTAGGTGAGAGCGACCGCTCACTATCGAATTTCGAGATATTATTCCGAGTTGCGAGCATTGTTCGAGAGGCTATTCAGTATCTCAAGAACGACGCTACGATACAGTGTCCAGCCAGCTCATATACAGCAATTGAGTCGCGACTTCGAGATACTTGCTTTGCTTTAATCCAAGCTGCGGGTCCAAACTCTCTTGTATTTTGCGATAGCATTGCCTTAGCACTGAGGTATGACTTTGCGACATCACTCCTAGAGCAAACTAAATAGATCTAACCAGATATACTTAGCTTTCTATTCGAGTTCAATGTACACCATACTAGGCAATCCCAAACGGCTATTAGCACGGCAGATAGACTCGCCATAGAGTCCTCGCGACGAATGGCAGTCGATATCTGCAAGTCCATGAGCGAGACAGTGCTGAGAAAGGGAGTTGAAGGGCTTTCCCTGATAGGGCTTTCTTCAACGTGCCGCGCCGCCAACTTGCTGGCTAAAGCCCGTGTGGATTTACACGAAGAAGAAATGTTTACTCATTCTGATCTTGAAGAACTTAATTGGGCACTTGATGAATTCACAAAGAGGTGGCGAATAGGCGGTAAGTAAATTTGCATGTGACTTGAAATCATTTACATGGTCGAGCTGATGGTATACTAGCAGTTTGTGGGAATACCAAGTTGCCTCACAAACCTCATTGAAGCGACCGACAGCCTTCATCAGATTTATGTGATAACTAAGTGACTCGCAAGATATATGAAGATGAAAACTCTATATTAATACCGGAAGCCTCATTGTTTGCATCGAATGGACCGAGCATAGGTGGCCGAAGCCGAGGTGCAAACAACCTACTCCCTGCAATATCCATAATGCCAAGTCTATTTTCAAGCATCTAGCTATGTTAACAAGCGCGTTCTAGCTCGATGGCGACCCACTAGAATAGCGGCTGGTCGGAGCTCGAATCGTTCCATATCCGCTGTAAAGTAAGCTTACTGCGGCATACGAGATGCTTATTAAAACATTCGTTGACAAACTAGGAAGGCAGCTCTGGCTATATCGACCAGGGGTAGGATGCAGAGTAGACAGCCAAAGCAAAAGGAAAACCATAGGAGTTGGCCCCCTTTTGAACATGTGTCGTTCATGTCCACTTCTACGTTGACTGAAGGCTTCTAGGCCATGCTGGGTTGCCACTTGCTATGTTTCAAAACTTCCAGATTCTTATGATACATGGAAATGGTCTAAATGCCATCTGTCTGGGGATAGATGGGGGCTAATTGATAATATCTGAAATCCGACATATATCGGGAAAAAGACAACAGGGCTGCTCTCAATAATACGGGGTACATAGGCTATCTCGCCGCGTAATATGAAACCCACCAATAATGGTTGGCTTGCTCAGCCTGTCGGGTCGTCGGGCGCTGACCGTCCGTTACCCATTAAGGATGGAGAAATATGCTTATGCCGTCCCTATCAAGCAACTGCCATGTATTGAATAGTAATAGGGACAACGATATGGAGGTCAACATGGCTTCTACGCTAACGATGACACGCCCGATCAAGAAATACCTGATTTCCTTGAGGTTAACTCGATATTTCAAGCTGCAAATAGCCTAATAGCCACTGGTTAGCGCCATTGTAATTGAGCCTCGTAGAATTTGTAGATGTTGATTGGGGGAGTCGGTTTCAGCGACGGGCGGAGATCTGAGCCCCAGGAAATCGGTAAATTGAATCAATATTGAGCGATTGATTAGTTATACTAATAAGAAGACATGGCAAGTCATCTGATGTAAGATATTCATGGCTCAAATGGTTCTAGCATCACGACTCAGGGTATGGCGACGAGTATAAGAGGGCAAATCGCTGGGTGCGGATACCGCAAAAATCAAGCTATAAATACTTGTTTTAACCCTCTCGACAGTTAAACTCTAAAACAAGGCTTTCAACTCAAGCTCATCACCTATAATTCTTAATCCTTAATAAATTGAGTCAGTCGTCAACATGAAGCTCTACATTGCCGTCCTTGTCTTCACCGCAGCTTTGGCTAGCGCTTGCAACTCTTGCAATGTAAGCCTCTCACGACTCTTGGATGCTAATCAATCCTTTGAGATCATTTTGCTAACGAACGAAAAGGATTGCCCTGGAGACCAAGTTTGCAATCACTTCGGAGGCTTCGGAGTCGACCCAACCAGCTTCTGCGTTGAGCCCAGCGATCCCAGCTGCAATGACCCACGTGGCAACTGCGATACCAACACCTGCGATTAATTTCATCAATGGAAGATATAGACCGTTTTGGAGGAAGTAGTTGGCTAAAAGGAAAATGAATTGATGACCAATTAGTAATGAACCATAGCGGGTAATTCAAGTTGTTTGAGTGTTTATCGTTGACAGATCAACCACGTGCAAAGCACAAATTCGCTTTAATGTGAGGTAAAATAATAATGCTTTAGCAAAGCCATCACTTTCTCACTAGCTCTTTGAATATTGTCTCAACCCTGAATCAAGACATGTGATAATGATTGATTGGTGAGAGGGTGTTTGCCAACTTGGATTGATATGAGAGGAGAGTAATTTTGAAACAATCGCTATGTGATATGCTAACTGATGGACATTGGCTTCTATGAAAGGAAAGGAAAGAAAGGACTTCAACGAAGAAGGAAGAATATGACTAAGAGATTTTCCTTCCTATAACCTTGTTCCACTTTTCGAATTTCCATTTCTCAAGCATACTTTGATCCCTGTGTGGCTTCTCACTCCATATATCCTTTGTTTCAACAATGCCCTTTGCGATCCAGCTTCCCTGAGCCATGAACTGATTCCAGATCAAGGCTGACTGTTTGGCAGCTGCCATATCATCCTGCAAATTAAGAATGCGATGCGCTATATCCTGCGCTTCCGCTTCTAGATGCTGGAATTTTTCAGGAGATAGAGCGTACAAGAGCCGTGACTTGACCATTCGACACACTGCGTAAGTGCCTCTCAAGCCTATGCGTGTAAGACACCAGGGTCCCAGAGTCTTGTAGTCAAAATCGGTAGAAAAGATGAGAACGCCGTTCTCATCATCTACCAGCCCTCCATCTTTGACTACAGGATTTTTTCTAATTAGAGTCAGCCATATCATGAGATTTTTACGTTTTGCCAACAACCGCTCTACAAGATCATCAACAACCTTCTGTGGAGGCGGACAAGGCGCCATCAGAAGTGCTGTTGTGTCTTTGAAGAGCCTTGGTAGCTCAATAAGACCGCCCCATAGTGCGAGGACAAATTCTTTATCGTTTGAAAGAGTCGCGTCCTCGTTGACGGCCTCTCGAATAACGGCTTGCCACTGTGACTGTTCCAAAAAGCAGGGCGTGTTGCTTAGAAATGCTGACATGACCTGGAATAAAAAAACGATGAGCCTAATTTTGTAACTTGGGACTTTGGGGCCCGAGTATTCTTACCGTTGGCCCAATATGTGACAAGAACAGGGCCTTCTCAAACTCCGACTGGAACATGTGGGCTCCTCGAGCTTCCACAAGTCTAGCCGCACCGCCGACGTGCTGCATCCAGGAATCTTTCTCGTTCCCATTCAAGGCCTGTAACAGTACTGGGGTCAGTCATGTCAAACAGCTTCATATCGGCAGTGTTGCATTCACCTCGAAAATCCCCAACAGCTGTGTCGCGCATAGAGTCTCTGGCTTCGACCACTCGCTCTCATCTAGCAATGCCTCTTGAAGCGCTTGAAGCGCCTTCTGGTAGTGCATCAGCGCCTTCAAATCCCCCTTGGGCGATCTATTTTCTTCCGGTTGCGAAAGGCACTGAAGCTTTGCAATGACACAATCTGTTGCGTGGCGAAGTAGCTGCACATGTCCATACCGACTTGGGATGAAGGATAAGAGCCTCTGGCTCGAGGCCTGCGCTGTTACGATGGCATCTTTGGGCTGGGACGGCTCATAGAGATAGTGGGAAAGAGTGCCGACGCCAAGACGAAGGCCAGTCAGCGGCATGAGATTAAGAAGCAAGGAGAATTCTTTGGGCATCCGCGGATCCTGGAAGGAAAATGGTACGTAAAGATCGAGAGATTGGCGAATGCGCTGTAGTTTATTTGGATCGGGAGTATCCATCGCAGGCTCAGAGCCATCTGCCGGACTTATAAAGACGGGATACTGCCTCATGTTATGCTTGCCATAATCGCCTCTTTGCTTCCGGGCCACGGCAGTGTCTCTCATCGCCTGCTGCCGGATGCGCCGCCGAACCTGCGCATCGGGGACGAGGTTCGGTCCATCAAAGTTGACAAAGGAAAAGGACTGCGGCATGTCGCCCGTTGATAGATGGTATGGAGCAAGTGTTGTGGAAAGCGGATACTGGAGTTGAAGCAGAAGTGGGTTGGTCAAGGAGTAAGAATAACATGCAAATATAAGTCAACTGTGCTTCTTGAGGACTAGTCCACAAGGCAATTCTTTTTGAGTGCTGCAACTCATTCTCTGGTTTATATTCTCAGCTGAATTGGAAATGCGTGGAAGCGCGACCGAGGGATCATGGCCGTGATTACTATTCAGAAATTCAGATTGAGTTTAGGGCATGGACAAAAACTCCGACGTATGCAATTCTAGGCTATGTAAGCCACGGCAACATTTATTTGCAATGCGGCTTGTGTGACACACCTGTCCTTCTCTTTTGCTTGGTGTGGTTGAAGTATAGGCGCATTTGTGTTTATTATATGAAGCTCTCATGACCAAGGTGAACAGGAAATCCTTAGTACATGGCTAACTATCGTTGGCGGCTTATCACCTGAAATCCATAGAATCATGTAGTTATAGCTGAACTTTATCACATGCCTTGATAGATTGTCCAGGTGTTTGGCAGACGGCTCAACAAGAGAGTAAGTACAAATTGTCCTTGCTGTTCAAGATATCAAAGATTGTGTCCTTCACATCAAGTACATGTATCCAAGCAATGGTCATTTTCGCATGAACAAGATAGGTGCGTATATATTTAAAAGTCAGTATTTAATAAAGATACCGGGTAGCTTATATATCGGTGCTATTATGTGCCTGCTCAGAATTAGGTAATTTGGCGACGTCTCTTCAACGGTACAGAGAACACAGTTAGTGTCCCTGCCCTGTATGGCATTATAAAGGCAAATGTGGCGAACGCAGCAAGCGGCATCAGCAGGTGCACAGATTTTAACTTCAAGCACTAGAACATGCTTCTCTTCTCACTGGGCGATATAACATCAATCTATCAGCGTGTAAAATACAGAGGCAGCTAACAGGCAAATTGTACGCAGGGCTGCTAGTATATGCAATGCCCCACCATGCTGCGCCCGTAAATAATTGAGGCTCTGCTTCGAAAAGTTGCAGAAGAGATGGAAGATTCTACAGTACCGACAATCCGGATCTTAGGCTAGCCCCCGCATCGCATCTCAACTCAACTCTACAGTACGAACTCAACCACTGCTGCCGGTATCCACCACTTGGCTCGACACTATGTAATAAAATAGTAACAAATAGCCTCTGCTGCTAGCTGGGCTTACTGCAGTCTACCTGATGATAGCGATCATCGATCCCGACCTCGGCCAGGTGCCTAGCTGGCGCTTAGTCATCGCGGCCTAGCAGCAGCCATATCTTCCTCTGGGGATCCGCGACAGTGACCAACACTAATCTTCAATCTCCACTCTTCTGCTTCATACGGGAATGGGGCTTCATCACTTGAAATCCAAAAATCTGCGGCTTCTCGGACTGCCCCTGCATTGATGTCATCGCTGTGACCCTCCCCATGGACATCCAGCAGCCGCCGGCAAAGTCCAGCCGCCACCTAGATAGAGAGAGGAAGCGAGCGGCTCGAGCGTACGTTGCCCCGAGAGCTGAGCAGGCTGAAACCACAAGGAATCTCATCTGACGCGGCAAATGTAGATGCGATGGCTGTCGCCGCCAGAAGGAGCGGTGCGATGGAGGCGTGCCATGCCGGCGGTGCTTCCGGCTGGGCCGCCCATGCGACTTCACGGCTAGAACCTCAGCCGATAGCGAGTCCCAGGCCGGCTCGGGCGTGCGGCCGGGAGCAATAGCAAGGTAGAGCTACGACCCATGATGCTGTTTTGGTTGCCCATGCTCAATCTCACAAGGCGGAATCGTTCTGACAACCACCAAAGACCCCGCGCCGCCGAGAGCGCCGCCGACCAGGCCAAGCGCCTCGAGTACCTGGAACGCATTGTCCAGGGCTACGTCGGCAGCAAGGAGGCGCTCGACCTCGAGGCTCTCAAGGATCTGGCCGAGGCCACGGACAAGCGCCGAGATTCCACTCGACCGGCGGATATCTCGTCCCAGAGCTCCGAATTCGATGGCGTGGACGAGAAGTTTGAGATGCGACCTCTCCACGGCAATGTCACACGTACAAGCTTCATCTTGTCTGTTTTGGCACGCACCGGAAACTAACTCGAGCCAATAGATTATTCCGGAGAATTTTCACACTGGAACTTTTCCATGCGTATCAAGAAGTGGATCGACCAAACAGTTACCAACGATTCTTTGAATGTGAATACGGCATGCCATCTCTGTCTTTTACACCGAGGCTGACCAGCTCATGCAGCAACCATCCAAGTCGGCGACGTCATTCAAGGAGTACTATCGCGCCGAGGAGCTCCAGTCAAACTCCGAAATCCTAGGATCCCTATCACTATTGCCACCGAGACCCATCGCCGACTTCCTCGTTTACTCCTTTTTCAAGCATGCGCAGACCAACTACTTCTTCGTTGAGCAGGACTGGCTCAGGGCCAAGTTAAATCTTGCTTACGAGAATCCTGGATCCTTTTCTCGGAGAGACGTGGGAATCATCGGCATCATTTTCGCTACCTTTGCCATTGGAACGCAATTTGCGTACCTCGAATCGTTGGTTGAAGGCGCTGAGAACCCCACAGAGAAAGGGACGGGCGCGTTTACAGAAGATGCGGTTGGGATACTGTTCTATCAGCAAGCGTGCAGACTGCTTCCGGATGTTATTACAGTATCCTCATTGGAGAGCGTGCAGGCCGTCCTGCTGCTCGGTATATACACTCTGCCAGTGGATGCATCTGGATTGGCCTACATCTATCTCAACTTGGCGCTAAAGCTTGCGATACAAAACGGCATGCATAGGAAATATCCCGTCGAAAATCGAGATATGCGCATTGTCGAGACTAGAAATCGGGTGTGGTGGAGTGTCTACACGATTGAGAAGTATGTGCTGGCAGGAGGATACCATTTCCCCCGAATGGAGCCTAAATTCCAACTTGACTAACATTTCCATAGGCGTGTCGGAATCTTCCATGGAAGGCCAACTTCTATCTCAAGTACTGATGTGGATGCCGATTATCCCATACATCTCCCCGAACTTTGGTCATCAACCACGCCGACCGATACTGCACATCTGCTAGCGACTTTTGAGCTAAATCAAAAGCTAAGCAGAATGTCCCAAGAGATGTGAGATACTACACTATCGAATATTAAGCCAAGCTGCTAATGACATCTAGAACTATACTACGTTCTTTACCTAAACACGACGTTCCAGAAGGCCTAAAGAGGCTTTTAGGCCTGCATCGTGAGCTAAAAGGCTGGTGGGAATCTCTGCCGAATGACATTTTCTGCAAAGAGTTCACATCTCAGTCGACACTGTCTCGTCAACACATGCACCTGCACTTGGAATATTGCCTTGTACGCATGTTTGTCGGCCGCGTTTTTATCTTTCCCGAGGCAGGTTTCAAAGATGGTAGCAGTCCGGCCACATCCGCAAACGGGCCCTCCAGTGCGTCACTGAGTAGGAAGGGCACTCGTTCGACCTTGGTTGCAGATTGCACTGAGGCCGCCTTGTCAATTATAGACACGTGTCGCTCTCTACGCAACAGTATTGGTCTCGCTCGCGCGTCGTATACGGAGTTTAGCTCTTGTCGGGCGGCTCTTTTGGTCATTACTACGCAATGTCTTTCTCAGAAAACCTACATGTTCCGGCAGGCTTTGCGAGATGGGCTATCCATGCTCAAGGAAATGTCAACTGGCAGCCAATCCGCACACTCCGAAATGTCGCTAATAGAGGCATTCGAACAAGCTATAGCCAACATGAACGCACAGGAACTGACGGCCACCTCCATAGTGAGCGAGTCTGAATATGCCAAATTCAAAAAGTGGGAGCAACTATGGAAGAGCGACGCACCTATAGCAGATATGATTGAGAGAGGCGTCGAGAACAAGCCAGTGCCAATTGTACCGCCTGTGGTGGAGCAGCCAAGGCACATGGGAGAAGCTCCGAAAGAAGAGCCCGCGATGATGCCACACGGCACTCCGTTCTTTGGTGTTGATGGACATTTCGCGTCATTTCCACAAAGTTTGGACGACTTTTCGGCATTCTTTGGGAACGAGTTTGGACATAACATTGATCCTGGACATGGATGAAGAAGCACTCACGAGAAAGGAGATATTCAACCTAGAAAGATGAAGATGCCTCACGCCGAGTCGCCCAGGTTTGTAATACAACAAGAAACAGAGCTGGATGATTCTTACAGGTGCGGAGTAGAACAATGAGCAACCCCGCCGAAGGGCCTGCAGCACAAATGCCATGCCAGCTTTTGCACAAGGCTGGGCATCTGAAGGGAGAGTGCTGACGTGGCAGCTGGTCCAAAACACCTTACTCCAGCCATCAATCCTTACTTTAAGACAACGAGGAAGGCAAAGGCTCGCCAACCTCGTATTGAAAACATTAACGAGAGATCGGTCCCGTCGCTGATCTGGTCAAGATGGATAATGCTTTGGAGGATCACTATATATGGTTTTAATATGATATCATTTCTGACATCATGGTCCCTGAAAATATGCGAGTGCTGCATGAGGATAATTGTCAAAGCTTCGAATTATGGGGAAGCCGAGGGTTGAGATGCGTAGATCTGAGCGGACCCCTGCTGCTTTGCTTCTTGGCTGGCAGTGGCGCGCTGATGCTGCTATTGCGCGACGGACAGTAAAAGCTCTGTAAGTTTATTTCACATTCACGTGCTATTGAGTGTCCGTTGTCTGTTGTCTCAGCTCTAACATCTACTGTTATTAGCAGTGGTATCCATGATACAAGACGTGGACGTGCAAGGTCGCTGCTAGCAGCGCAAGTCCTCCACGAGAGACGCGATGCGATGCGACAAAACATGTCCGCCCCTCCAGCATCGCGCAGGCCGTTTGAAGATGGCCATGCCCTGAACCAACGCGGATCACCAGCGTCTCACTGGCGTCACGGCGATCCTGCGCTTGCATCGCCATGCCAGCCCGATCAGCCACCAGCGCCAAAGCTACACCAAAAGCGTGGCCAGCGCGGGGGTGAAACCAGGCACGGCGGCGCCTCGATTGGCCGGGCCCCCTTCTGTTTCATTTCCAGGGTTGTGGGGAATGCACATCTGAAACCTCCGCTGCACAGCCCTCTGTTGGCCGTGCGGAATGGTTGATGCGGTTCAAGAGCCAAAACATGGCTGACGGTGGTGGTATTGGGGGCTGGTTAGAGAGACATGAGAGTGGTGGGTGAGCGTTATATACGAGGTGTTGGCTGCTACTGAAGGCGGCTGAAGGGTGGTGTTTTGCTTTGCCGCTTTTCTGCAAAATCACACTCTTACGCATATTTCCTTCCTCTATCATCCATCATTATTCTCTGTCACAGTGATGGAAAGCGAGATGTCGAGAAGCATACTAAGCCGCTCCATGGATCAGTTACACGACGCCGCCAATCGCCTTTTGGCGCGCTGCACAGAAACCCAGGAGACTAACACATGCGAAAAGCCCTTGTCTCAAACGCATGTCCTCATCGCGGTCGTCATCTCTACAGCGTATGGTCTCTCCTTCTCTGTATCCCGTATTGTCCAAAGACGCAAGCTTGCTGACTCTTGTTGCCCATGTTCCAGCTTACTACTTGGCGGATCCGTACTGTTGGTCCTGTTCTGGCTGCACCTACGGCGGAGGAAACTCGACAAACTCGAAGATGCGTCTGATCCGTTCGAATTGGCGGCGTACGGCATAGAACCGCCTGTTGCGCAGAAGCAAAGGCGACGCGATCGTTTACGGGCAATCATGGCGAGGTGACGAGAACAACATGGAAGATGCATCTGTTACCGTTGGTATGAACGACTCTGGCTATTCATATGCATATGAAAGGATAGCCACTTGTCACCTCACCAGCTGAAATAACTGGGCATTTGGCTGAACAAGTCAGCATTGCGCTCATTACCGCAGGCCGGCACAGTGATTTAAACTTGGGAGCGGGAAAATTGTTTTGGTTACACGAACTGGAGTACGGGGCGGTCATTATGGGATATCAGGCTGCTATGGCTTGGGTTGATTTGATCTTTCTTCTACGGATCATTCTGGGGACTGGATGACTGCCAGCCACCTTGGCCTTTTTTACTTCTTTTGGGCGTCAAAGAGCCGGTTTGGGCTATTATATGTAGTCACAGCGCTTATACACATATTTGAAGCAAACGCTACGCCAGGTTTCCAAGCGAACAAGTGACATGAGAGTACGACAAGGATGTTCAAAGAGGTAAGTTGTTTCTTTTTCCCTATACCTTTCTAAAACTAATTCTAAGAATCCTGATCATTAATGCAATCGCTAAACCAAATATTAAACTATTTTCAGAAATGTCTGTCCCTTGTTTCCAAGCCCACGCTTAAATACCAGTCATGATCATCTTGGTGGTCAGATACTCGTCAACGCCATACTTGCTACCCTCTCGTCCGAATCCACTCTCCTTGACACCGCCAAAGGGAATGGCAACGTCGCTGATGGCTCCGACATTGACGCCCACCATGCCCACCTGCAGCGCCTCCGCAACGCGCCAGCACCGGCTGTTGTCCTTGCTGAAGAAGTATCCCGCCAGACCAACATCGGCATCATTCGCAAGCGCAACAACCTCCTCCTCGGTGTCAAACTTGAAAAACGCCGCGACAGGCCCAAACGTCTCCTCCCTAAAGACCTGCATCTCGGGCGTGACGTCTGCCAGAACAGTCAAGTCGTAAAAGTTGGGGCCGAGAGGCAATCTCTTGCCGCCGTGGAGCAGACGAGCGCCCTTGGAGACGGCGTCCTGCACATGCTCGTCGACCTTTGCCACTGCTCTGCTGTGGATCAACGGCCCGTGTGTGGTCTTGCTGTCGAGTCCATTACCAACCTGGAATGTCTTGACGACGTCGACGACGCGCTTGACGAATTCCTCGTAGATGCTGCTGTGGACAAAGATGCGGTTCGCGCAGACGCAAGTCTGGCCGGCGACGCGGAACTTGCAGCCAATCAGGTGCTGCACGGCGGCGTCGACGTCGGCGTCCTCGAAGACGATGAAGGGCGCGTTGCCGCCCAGCTCAAAGGAGAGCTTCTTGAGCGTGGAGGAGCTCTGGTTCATGAGCATCTTGCCCACGGGGGTCGAGCCGGTGAAGGACACCTTCTTGACAATCGGGCTTGTGGTGAGGACCTTGCCCACCAGAGGCGTGTTGTCGAACGCAGTCACGACATTGACAACGCCCTTGGGAATGCCAGCCCGGTGCGCCAGCTCGGCCAACGCAAGTGCCGTCAACGGCGTCTCGGTCGGGGCCTTGACAACAACCGTGCAGCCCGCCGCCAGCGCAGGCCCAACCTTGCGAGTGATCATGGCCGCGGGGAAGTTCCACGGCGCAATCAGGCCGCACACGCCAACGGGCTCTCTCACGGTGACGACGCGGCAGTTGGGCGCGCTGGGCTGGATGACGTCGCCGTAGATCCGGGGCGCCTCCTCGGAGAACCACTTGAAGAAGTTTGCGGCGTAGGTGGTCTCGCCGCGGGCGTCTGCGAGAGCCTTGCCGTTCTCGAGCGTGATGATGGTGGCAATGTCCTCGGCGTGTTCGACCATGAGGTCGTACCAGCGGCGGAGGAGGCGGGATCGCTCCTGGGGAGGCACCTTGCGGAATGTCTGGAAGGCATCGCTGGCGGCGCTGATGGCGAGCTCAGTGTCTTGCGCGTCAAATTCAGGGCATTTGGCAACTTCTTCGCCAGTCGCAGGGTCTATGTCGTGCGTTAGAGAATTATAGACATGGCTGTTTTTTCTTTCGAGTTTGTCAACTTACTCTCGACAGTAAACTGCTTTCCAGACTTGGCTTCGACCCATTCGCCGTTGACGTAAGATTTCGTCTTGAGCAGCGATGCGTCCTTGAGGAGCGAGGCGGCAGCAGCAGACATATTGTCTGTTGTGTTTTCAAACTTGTCGTGATGATCTAATTTCTCAAGTATGACGAATAAACAGGTTCAAAGATTATTCATGTATATGATGGACAGCTTCTGATGCCCTCCCGCCTCTTCTTATAGAACCGGCTGCCTGCAACATCCGGATCGATTCCGAGCCCCCATTATCAATCCATCGCAGAATTCGCATTACCAAATGCCATGCCCATCCACGATTCATTCCCTCGCCGCCAATTCCGATATCGTCCATTCCAGCTGTCCATCTTGCATCTTCCGACCGGCATCTCCAGAAAAAGCAGCCGGAAGCTGCTACGTGGGCCCGGCACCGCAGCCGGAACCGGGCCGGTCGACGCTAAGCCCCATCCCCACGTCCGCCACCGTTGTTAGCCGGGCGAGAGGCCATTGCCGGGAAGCACTTATAAGATTCGAAACTATAAAGAGAGTATGCGCTACCTATCTTTTTGTATAGTATCTGTTGTGTTCGCAGAGCAATCACTTTGAACTTTATTCTTTCATCATCACAAGTTCATTTCACTGCTGCAAACATGTCTGCTGTTCGCGACGTCAAGGTGGCCACCGAGATCCCCGGCCCAAAGTCCAGGGCGGAGGCCGAGAAGCTGGGCGCCTTCTTTGATAACCGAGCATTCTACTTTGTTGCCGACTACGACAAGAGCTCTGGCAACTAGTATGTTTACTTGAATGTCTTGTGAAACTGAATAAAGCATAGAAGCTAACTCTGTGTAAAGCATTGTCGATGTTGACGGCAACCAGTACCTTGATGTGTATGTCATAGATTATCATCATCAGATCATAGATCCCAGCTCAACGCCCTGTATCTAACACGTCCACAGCTACTCCCAGATTGCCTCCATCCCCGTTGGCTACAACAACCCCACGCTCATCAAGGCCGCCCAGTCGCCCGAGCTGATCTCGGCCCTGGTCAACCGCCCGGCCCTGGGCAACTTCCCGTCCAGCCAGTGGCACGACGTGCTCAAGAACGGCCTCCTGCGCGTTGCCCCCAAGGGCCTGGACCAAATCTTCACCGCCCAGTCGGGCTCCGAGGCCAACGAGCTGGCCTACAAGGCCGCCATGATGCTCTACCGCCGCAAGCAGCGCGGCGAGGGCGTCGAGTGGACCGACGAGGAGATCGCCTCGTGCCTCGACAACGCCAAGCCCGGCTCGCCGGACCTGGCCATCCTCAGCTTTGCAAACTCGTTCCACGGCCGCGGCTTTGGCAGCCTGTCCACCACGCGCTCAAAGGCCGTCCACAAGCTGGACATTCCCTCCTTCAACTGGCCGCAGGCGCCCTTCCCGGCGCTCAAGTACCCCCTCGACAAGCACGAGGCGGAGAACGCCGCCGAGGAGAAGCGCTGCCTCGACAAGGTGGAGGAGCTCATCAAGACGTGGCCGTTCCCCGTGGCCGGCCTGATTGTCGAGCCCATCCAGAGCGAGGGCGGTGACAACCACGCCTCTGCCGCCTTCTTCCAGGGCCTTCGTGACATTACCCAGAAGCACAACGTCACCATGATTGTCGACGAGGTCCAGACTGGTACGTTTCAGACTTGTCACAGATTCAAGTATAGAAAAGTTGGCTAACGCACCCGTGTGTAGGATTCGGCGCCACCGGCAAGTTCTGGGGCCACGAGCACTGGAACCTGACGTCGCCTCCCGACATGGTCACCTTCTCCAAGAAGGCCAACACTGCGGGCTACTTCTTCGGCAACCCCAAGCTGGTGCCCGACAAGGCGTACCGCCAGTTCAACACGTACGTTGCCCTTTGATGATGGTAAAGTGTGATTTTACTCTACATGTGCTAACCTGAGAATAGCTGGATCGGTGACCCAGCCCGTGTTGTCATGGCCAAGGCCGTTGTCGAGGAGATTCTGTCCAAGGACCTCTGCAACCAGACGGTAAGTCTACCAGAGAGAAGAGAATATTTTCCTCGGTACCAAAAGCTAACTGTCCCGTCTTAGGCTCGCGTTGGTGCGGCTCTCTACAAGGAGATGGAGCGCCTCGCCGAAAAGTACCCACAGCTGGTTCAGAACCTTCGTGGCAAGGACCGAGGGTGAGTTGCCATTGAATCGACGTCTGAAAGAATAGACTAACGTTATGATAGCACGTACATTGCCTTTGACACCAAGGACTCTGCCGCTCTGGTCAAGAAGATGAAGACGCTTGGCGTCAACATTGGCACTTGCGGTGTCCGGACCGTGCGACTTCGCCCCATGCTCGTCTTTGAGGAGGCTCACAGTGAGTTTAGCCATGTTTCGAAATTCTCAGTGATGCAGCTAAACTAACAGCTTTTCACAGTCCCTTACCTGATTGAGTCCCTGGACAAGGCCCTCGGATCTGCATAGAGTGGGAAGAACAAAAAAAAAAAAAAAAAAAAAAAAGAAAGCGAAAAGGCATTGTTTCATAGGAGAAGCCATTTCTCATTAATTGTTTCATTATCTGTACATACCATTTGTATTTGGCGCGCATCATGGCTTTGAAATAGGTTTCAGTGGAAAAAGAAATATTATATCGTTGAAAATCATTACTCTCAATTTTCTCGTCTGCAATATGTGATAGCGGTATGGACAATCTCAATCATTGACTACTTTGGCCAATTGAGTGGACTGCTCTTATCATCCCCATGTCCATACATATGTATCTCTACATCAGCCCAGCTGCCGAGATAGCAAAATCTTGGTGCAGATTCACTCGTGGGGAAATTGCCACCTCGTAATACTTTGATCATGCGGGCATCAAAATAAAATTCGCGCACTAGACCCCGGAATCTCCTCAGGCTAGTTCTAGAACCTCTCTCGCTATGAACAGAACCTGTCAACTTCTTATCTCAAGCCTATCGATAAGCTTGGTTTCGCTCCATCTCCGGTGGCCGGGCCGGAGGCTGGACCGCCGAAACCTCGTCACGCCCCGAGTCAGGCCAGCAGTTCTCTTTGTTCCTGTGGCCATTCCCCGCATTCTCCATATTCGAAAAGCCCCGGCAGATGCTACGCCGGGGGCTTGTCCGGCATTTTCTGCTTGGTGCCGGTTCCGAGGGACTTCCAGATGCTTCTGCCAGCGGTATGATGTATCATTCGCCATGGATCGCCGCAAGAATGGCATATTTGGCAACATGTGCGGCTGATATTTTACGCAGCGCATCTCCACACGGCTGACATCTCATAGGCAACAGGGGAGAATCTACACGAGAAAAGAAATCAAAAGGTTTATTACTGGCTCCTCTTCCCCCTCGACTCAAAGGGAAGAATCAAACTCAACACCACAAGCAGCCCAAACAAGGCCGCGCACACAAACAACGGCGCCGTCGTCTCGACATTCGCATAGCTGCCCACCAAGACGCCCAGAATGCCGCCGACCCGGTTGAGGACGACGCAGAGGCCGTAGCCCGTCGCACGATGCGCAGAAGGCAAGATCTCGGGCGTGTACGCATATATCGTGCCATAGTAAATGTTTCTGCAAACAAGATATTAGCCCCTTATCAGAGTAGCGAGGGATATAAGCCGCAAACTCACGATGCCGCCGAAATCGCCGCCGAAACACCCAGATTCTGCGCCGGCGTCTTGATCTGCGTGTAGCCAAATTGCAACACCATCGTGGCCAGCGCGCCCACCGCCAGCGTGCCTCGTCGCCCAAGCCACCTGGTCTCAACCAGCACCGCCGCAATCACGGGCCCGGCCAGCCCGGCCACCTGGTTGATGGCGTAGTCGCGCCACGTCGCATAGTTGGAGCTGTCGCCGACGACGGCGCCCCGCGACTGCAGATAGAAGGGCAGGAAGACGCTGTACAGCGGCGAGACCATGCCGATGACGAACCAGTTGGCCAGGATCACGGCCGTGGACCAGGCCAGGCGGCGCGTCTGGAAGAGGCCCCTGAAGTGGTTCGTGAGCCGGCGCGTCGACCAGACGGACTCTTCTGTATGCAGAACTACGCCCTCGGCCTGGAGTCGCTCCAGCGTCAGGCGGTGCGGCCTCCCTGCCCGCGTCGAAAGATCGTTGAGCGTCTTGACGACCTCCTCGTCGCGATTTTGCGCAATGAGCCACCGCGGCGTCTGCACCATGCGCACAAAGGCCAGCCGCGCAAACGCCATGACGAGCACCAGCGCGCCGCACGTGAAGTGAAGGTATCGCCAGCCCATGTTGGCCGCGCGCGTGCACACCGCCGCGTCGGGCGCGCAGCTGAAGTTGCTCATAAAGGCCCATGCCAGCAGCCCCGTGATGGTGTATCCGACAGCCCACCAGACGGCCATGAAGGTGACGAGCCACGCGTGGCTGGTGGGCAGGAACTCGAGGAAGTTTGTGGCATCGAGAATGTAGTTGCCCCCAGCACCGGCCGAGTAGATGGCCACGCTATGCATCGGTCAAACATGTCGACTGAAAGTCCAGTTGCGAAAGAAAAGACCACTTACATGGCAGAAAAGGAGATGTACGATGGCATCCCGCCTGCAATCAGGACAAACACGGCGCAAGAGAGCAGACTCGTGTTAAAGGCCAACTTGCGGCCAATGATGTCGGCAGAGAAGCCCCAGATGCCCGCTCCCACCAAGAGGCCGACTTGTGAAGCCAGAGGAATGCCGGAGATGTGAGCACTCGGCAGTCCGTATTCCTGCTGGACGGCCGGGTTGGCAATAGACTGGCAGACAACGAGAAGCTACAATTGCGAATTAGAAGTCGCCAACTGTCAGTTGACAGAATAGCACTTTTAGATCAACGAGAGAGAGGGAGAGTCGTGCAGTCCGTACCGAGTCAACCGCATAGCCAAACCCATTCAGCCAAAACAGCTTCCACTGGAAGCCCGTCATGCCAATCTCGTCAATCGCAGTGTTCACCAGCGCCATCTTCCGGGCCAAGACGGGGTCAATGGCCTTGATGTCAAACACATCGCCGTTGGAGCTGGAAGACGACGCCTCGTATCGAGACTCGACCGCAACGGCCGACTTTTCGTTGTCGGGCGCATCGCTCTTGTTGGAGCTTGAGCTCGCATCAATGGGCTTTTCTTTTTCAAGCACCGCGTCGGATGGAGTTGCTGCTTCAGTTGATTCAATCGCCATGGCTGCCAATTACATAACAGATCTGGTCTAAGACGATACAACGAGAATGAAATATTAATCTTATCGGATGTATCTTAATTAATCTTCGACGTATTTTAAAGTATATATAAATTTGCATCCAGCCACCATATCTTCAGCTGCCGGCATCTCAAACAAGCATCACGTTGCGCTCGCCTTTTGATGCGAGGCTGCATGGCCTGAAAATCACGTCTTCGATAAAGAAATGGTATCATATACAATGTGTCTTCACACATCCCCAGGCGCAACAGGCGCGCAAACCCTTAAATGCCATAGTATCAATCGATAGTCTACAGAAGCATATAAAGCTTTCCGCCTTTGCGAGCTAGGCAGTCTGTCATCGCATCTTAGACCTATCAGGTGGATGGCGTCTGCAACCTAATAATGGTATCATGGCCCTTGTCCGGCCCTAAACAACCAGCATTATACCAATCCAGATATTTGATTCCACATCCCAGAGCTTCGAGCTTAGCTTCCCCGCGGGATGCATCACTTGCGTATTGAATGCGAGATCGTCGGCATGGCTACCAAACACGAATCCGCGGGGTTATCAGCGCTGGCGTCATCTTCGATGGACATGGCGATAGCCTCCCGCATGTAGATTTGACAACTCCGAGGATACGTTTGCATCGGGGCAATGAGCCGATTGGCCCGTCATAAACGATTAGCCATTGCAATCTTTCAGCCATTGCTGTGTTGCTTTTAAATCAGCGCCGAGAGCCACAGCCCTGGTCGTATAAAAAGGCAAAGGGGCATGAAAAGAATAGCGAAACGGATCTTGGAAAAAGGGCAAGGGATAAGAATAGAAGAAATCAACCTGTCAAAATCAAAGTAGAACAAGTCCTCTCTCCAAAAAGTCACATCCACCATGGCCAACGTCCTCACCCCAAGCGTCCTTGTTGGCACCGCAATCACCCCTGCCGTGCTGGCGTATAAGCCTCCGCACGAGGCGCTCAAGGAATTCGTCCCAGCCCGCGATCGAGCTTTTTTCGCCGACCCAGCCAAGGCTTCATTGCTGGGCCTAGCGACAGCCGTTGAGGAGGTCACTCCATACATCGGCACCGAGCTGAAGGGAGTCCAGCTGAGCAAGCTGACCGACCAGCAAAAGGACGAGCTGGCACTGCTGGTAGCAGAGGTACGCAGTTAAGTTTCGAACAAAGAAGAGAAACAGGGACAAAGAAGAAGAAGAGATGAAGGAGAACATTCCTCGTAAAAGCACCAACTGACGCTTCAAATGTAGAGAGGCGTCGTCTTCTTCCGTGATCAGGACATTACTCTTGACCAGCAGCACGAGCTTGCATCATACTATGGCATTGTACGTAGCTCCGTCTTTGACGACGATCCATGAACGCACCTCTAACATGGATCCCAATAGCAAGACAGAGATCCCAACCAGCAGGACCCCAGACATGTAACCATCATCGGCCGAGGAGGGTAAGTCTTTTGACCAAGCACAAAACATGTTGAACAGTGAAATTCTTACCAGCTTTTGGCAGAAATATCCGAGCCCATGGCAACTTCTCTGGAGAATGGCACGGCGATCACACCTACGAGGTGAACCCGCCTGCGTATACCCTGCTCCGTCTGCTCAAGACGCCTCCCAGCGGCGGAGACACCATCTTCACCAGCCAAACCGGCCTCTTTGATAAGCTCAGTCCAGCTTTCCAAAAGGCCATCGAGGGCCTCCACGGAGTCCACTCTTCAGACGTGCGTATCTCATCATCGTCAACCTCTACCCCTGAGAAATCAGTCAGTAGTTGTCAAAACTAACCAAGCATCATACAGCGAGCCTATCTCGGCTCCATCAACGGCGGCGGAACACCACACAGATATCCCATCTCCACGGCCCATCCCCTGGTCCGAACACACCCCGTAACCCGCCTCAAGTCTCTCTTCTACAACCCAACCTTCCTAGAGCGCATCCAGGAGCTCAACGCCCAGGAGTCTCACCACATCCTCGCCTTTCTCCGCGAGCATCTCTCCAACGCAGACGACGTGACCGCCCGCTGGAAGTGGACGCCTGGCGCCGTTGCTTTCTGGGATAACCGAGTCATCGCCCACAAGGCCATCCCCGGTGGCTATGACACCGAGCTTCGAGAGGGAAAGCGTACTGCCATCTTTGGAGAGCGGCCGTTCTTTGATCCCGAAAACAGCGAGAGTTTGTCGGAGAGGGCTGCGCGTCTTGAAAGCGAAAAGAGCGTGAATGGAAAAGGGCTGGTGGACAAGGCAAAGAACCTGGTGTTAAACAATTAGCCAACTAAAATTGATAAGAAACTGTTATTTTGCTAAGTTAAAGTCTTTGCTTACGTAATAGCTTAATTTTTATAATCTAATAGCACTTGCGGTATTACATATTAAGCTTTCTTAATACTTATATTACTTGTATATATAAAAGCTAGAATAAGTACCTAGGTATATATAATAAATTAAGAAAATCATGATGAAATCGCTAAAATTACAGTGCCCATACCCATACTCACTATATAAGGCACTGTGTTAAACGAAAGTATCTTACTATTATAATAGGGCTGGAAAGGTAATAAAGGGGGTGGAAATTGTAGGATGGACAGGACTAATTGAAGTATTTGAAGTGATGCTAGGATAGGCGAACGCTGCCTGAAGCTATTGATGAAATATGCTTGGTCCATCCCTACCAAGGAATACAGATTCGCAGGATACAGTTACAGATACATTTACATCAACAGCAACGGCGATAAATGTAGATCTCAGAATGAAACGGCAAATAGAGAATGACTAAGTGCCGGGATTAACAGGATCAATTCCTCTCCAAATATCCACGGGCCAAAATGGCCTTGCCAACATCAATGTCTATAGTAGACACCGCGTGGCGGATATTCGTGACTATCTGAAGAGAAAGAAAAAAAGAAAAAAAGAAGAAAGAGCTCCGCAAGCTCTTGCCCAAAATATTAGCCCAGTGCAGCGAAAAAAAATTGGATGAGTCAGCATTCAAATCAAGCACGTGATAGACAGACCCGGCGATGAGGAATTGGAGCTGCGTGATTGGCCCACCTAAACCGAGGAACCGAGCGCCAGTTCCGTTCCGAAGAAGCTCGTCACGGATCTTGAGCCCGAAGCGACAAAAACGAGGGAATCTCGATACTTTCGAATTCTGAGGATATTAAACCAGTTCGCCCAATTGACCTGTCCTCTCCGCTCCATCGAGATCGCTTTCTCAGCTTGCCCAAGATGATCGCTCAACGGCTCGGCCTCGCTGCCATGCGCAGTATGTTTCTCTCTCTCTCTCTTTGCCGGGCTCTTTCACATGAGAGACAGAGCTGCGAATAGCCTCAACCCTGCGGGAGACGATGTGCTAACTTCGGAGCTTCTCTAATAGGCGCGACTAAGCCCAACGCTTTCTTTAGCCAGAACATTCCTCGAATGGTCCTCGCCTCTGCCATGTCGACTTCACAGGCCCGGTAAGCAATGCCACTCGACCCCACGCTGTCCGTTGCGCAACATCGAAACGCAACCCCTCCACGAAGAAAGCAACAACAACAATAACGAAAGAGGACTGTGCTGATACAATGCTCTTCTTCCATTCATAGACTCATCTCGACTGAGAAGCTCACCCCCGAGCAGGGCCAGCAGATCCTCGTCAAGCAGCGTCTCGACCGCCCCGTCTCTCCCAACCTGGGCATCTACAAGATGGAACAGACCTGGTTCGGCGCCTCGGCTTGGACTCGTATCACCGGCTGCGCTCTCTCCGGCGCTGCCTACGTCTACTTCACCGCCTACCTCGCCTCTCCTCTCCTGGGCTTCCACATCGAGAGCGCTGCCCTGGCTTCCGGCTTTGCTGCTCTGCCTTTTGTCGTCAAGGGCGCCATCAAGTTCGCCTTGGCTTTCCCTTTCACCTTCCACTTCATCAACGGCATCAAGCATCTGGTATACGACCTGGGTATTGGATTTGCCAAGAGGCAGATCGTGAGGGGAGAGATTGCTCTGTGGATTTCAAGTATCCTTGGCGGTGGTTACTTGGCTTTCGGCTTGTAAGAGATGAGAAATGGGGTGAGTGGGATACAATACGGAAAGGGAGTATATACCGGGCGAGGAATTGAAGGTGTAGTGTAAAACTAACTGGCCATCAAAGGCCTTTTCAATCAACTGTCCAATCTTGATATTAAAAAAAGAAATACAAACAATCTGAACAAACAATGCGCACTAATCGTGCAGTATAAAGCTATTTCCCCGGATATCAACCAATCTAAAACGCCGTGCGCCTACTTCAGATGCCGTTTTTACTGTGGCTGTTTATATAGTCACTCCTCCTTGTATGCTTTTACTCTAAAAACCGAGCATCGAGAATTGTCTTGTTTAGCTGATGGTTGCGAGCAGCCGCAATCTTCTCGCCAACGATGGGACCCAGGAAGTCATTGAGGTCGGAGAGCTCAGATGCAGGGGTGCTTCCGTTGATTCCATTAGCTTCCGCTGCGTTCCCATCTGCTATATCGGTTCTCTGCGCAAGAGATGCTACCGCCTGCACAAGCCCCTGCACGAGCATCTCATACTCGATAGAGCCTTCGGATTTTTCTTTCAAGGGTTGGAGGATCCCAGAGTCAAAACTCTTGAGGTTTCGCAAGACCAAAACTCGAATTGCTTCCGTGCCTCCTGCCTCGAGAAGGCCGTGGATTGCGCCGTACAATACGGCGGGGGGCTTAGTGGGGTCCAGGAAGTACTTGAGACACGTTCTTGTGAGCTTTGGTCGAAGTAGTGAGTTTGATGCCGAGTATTTGCGGGCAATGCGGCCGAGCAATGAGGCCGCCAACTGACGAAGATCATACTGCTCTTTCAGCGAATCCTGTCCCTCGTCCGTGCCCAGTTTTCTGGCCATCAAGCAAGTCAGCACAGGTGCAGAGAGGGAGCTGGCGTACGGATCCAAGAACAGGCTCTTGTTCTCGATCAATGCATTTGTCAGCTCCATCATCTGCTTCAGAGTGAATGTGTCGTCGAGTTGGTGTGTGACTCTGTCCATGATGAAGTTGATAAAGTAGGGAACCAGTTGGTGAAGACCGGGATCATCTCTAACGGAACCCAGCGCAGCTTGACGTAGTCGTATAACCTCTTCATCCGGATTGTCGTCGAGGATGGCAGCTTGAATCTTGTCGAAATAGAGGATGAGCTCCTTGCTCACAATATGTTTGACAGAAGGCTGGCCAGCGGAAGTATCATTCCCAGCCAAAGCTGACAGCGCAGGGTTCGCTCCTGGGCCTTTTGGCAGCAGGTCTTGCGGTCTCAATTCAGCAGAAGTTGGATTCTGCGGGATAGAGGGCTGAACACCTTCAATGGCAAGCCAGTGCGCTACAGACAATGTCAGTGAAACTGCATGCAAAGCATTCAACGTTCTACCAGACGAGGCCTACCGGTGAAATTCATATCTCGCGGCACTCTAGGGAGCGGCGCGTTGATCAATTTCTCAAAATCCACCTCTTCATCCTCAATGTAGAAGAGCGGCTGGCCAGGTCCCAGGCTCGCCTCGCCATATCGCAGAGGTCGCGTCGAATCGTAACCGTACAGAGGCTCCGCGTCCAGGACTTTGAGGGCCAAGGAGATGTCGTTAACCGTCATGGTCGTTCGTCGTGCCGCGCGCATCAAGCGGAGAGCCTCGATGATGACCTGGCCGATGCGGTACTCGACGTCCTGCGCGAGAGCCTTGAGGGCCTCATCGCTCATGGAGCCAATGCCCACCGACTCGGCGACATCTTTGACGTTTTCGGTGTTCCACAGGAGCTTGGGGTTTTCGTTCGCCATGGTTCTTGCCTTTCGATTGGCGGCGTTGGCGGTGTGAAGCTGCAACTTCGCTCAAGGGATGGTTGGTGGCCTCGTGAAGCGATTCGCGAGTAGGTTAATGATAGATAACTCGATAAGGCTGAGAGACCGATGCGAGGCGAGCTTGGATGAATTGTGGGGAGGGAGAAGGCTGGAAGATACAATGGACAAGGTACCTGGGTACGACCACGCGAACTGGGCAAAGTTTCACAGCGCTTGTTCCAGCGGCTGTAGCGGGGCAGCTCTAGCGTGGCCTGGTAATTCGGCGCACGTCAGTGGCCCAGGGTGCCGAATTCGGGACGTGGGGTTGACTCTGCGCTTGTGGTTCCGATGCTCAGAGGCCGAATGAGTGCGCATCTTTTTTTTTTTTTTTCTCTTCTATTATACGTCTTGTTCTCCAGCCATTGAGCCACTTGATTATTGCTTCAAGAAGGTCTGAGTGACAATGGTAATTGCTGAGCTGTAGTTCTGATATTATCTTTCATTAAGAAGCAGCGGCACAACGCCTATTCGACACAATGCCGGGAGTAAGACGATATTCTACTGATTGCGATGCCCTCATCGAGTCTCTGACTAACAAATTTTCAGCCCAGGACATTGGCCTTGGCTCTCTCAGCCACGAGAGTCGCATCTCGCCGCGTCTCTTATTTGCGATCTTCTCGTCTTCCGGCCTATCGACAGCATGCGTTTAGCACTTCTTACCCCGTTCGACGACCCGATGCTTTCCACTCTATGCTTGAAGAGGCGCGCAAGGCTTCCGATGTCCTCTCCGCCAAACCGAATACCATCTCCAGTTCGCCTCAAACACGGACAGAAAAAATTATACAAAAGCATTCAGTGGGTCTTGCGCCCGGAAAAGTTGTCAAGTCTGGAGACTATGTATCTCTTCGACCACAACACAGCATGTCGCATGACAACTCATTTCCCATTGTCCAAAAATTCTTCAATATTGGAGCATGCAAGATTCACGACAATCGCCAGGTGGTCTTCACCCTGGATCACGATGTTTCTAACAAGAGCGAGTCCAATCTCAAGAAGTATGCCTTTATAGAAGAGTTTGCCCGTACTCATGGTATTGACTTTTACGGTAAGTCTCTTTCTGTCTTCCAACAAGCAGGTTGAAGGCTGACAACAACCACAATAGGCGCCGGCCGCGGCATCGGTCATCAAATCATGGTCGAGGAAGGATATGCCTGGCCGAATACAGTCGTCACCGCGTCAGATAGCCATTCGAACATGTACGGAGCCTTGGGAGCGGTCGGATCACCCATCGTCAGATCAGATGCCGCCAGTGTACTCGCAACTGGACGAACTTGGTTTCAGGTACCACCCATCGCCAAGGTAACATTTACTGGCGTCTTGCAGCCTGGAGTCTCGGGAAAAGATGTCATTATCGCGTTGGCTGGCTTAATGAATCAGGACGAGGTATTAAATCACTGCATTGAGTTTACCGGATCAGAACAAACATTGCGAAGCCTTCCTGTTGACTTCCGTTTAACTATTTCCAACATGACCACCGAATGGGGTGCTTTGTCTGGAGTCTTCCCCGTGGATTCTGTTCTCATCTCATGGCTACGAGCAAAAGCTACTCTGGCAGCCATGTTTGAGGGGGGCAAGGGACGCTTCACTCACGAGCGCATAGATGAGCTGGAGAGAAATCCAGTTGAATCTGACCCCGGTGCTACCTACGCTAAATCGCTATTTCTCGATTTATCCACTTTATCTCCAGTCGTATCAGGACCCAATACTCCTAAAATCGCAACTCCCCTCAAGGATATCGAAGCTCAAAAGATTCCTGTGAACAAGGCTTATATCGTCTCTTGCACGAACAGCCGTGCCTCTGACTTGCAAAGCGCTGCTCAAGTCTTCCGAGAAGCGGCCACGGAAGACGGTGTCATCCCCAAAATCGCACCAGGAGTCGAACTTTATATCGCGGCAGCTTCTCTTCCCGAACAAAAACTCGCTGAAGAGGCCGGTGACTGGCAGGTGCTTCTAGATGCTGGAGCGCACCCGCTTATTTCTGGATGCGGGCCTTGTATAGGCCTCGGCACCGGCCTACTTGAGTCGGGTGAGGTAGGCATCAGTGCCTCGAACCGAAACTTTCCCGGCAGGATGGGCGCAAAAGACGCGACAACATATCTTGCCAGCCCTGAAGTTGTAGCCGCTAGTGCTTTGAAAGGCTATATTGGGGGTCCGGGTTGGTATCAGGCGCCGGAAGGTGTTGAGAAGGTTATTATTGGCGAGGGCAGCGGAAACCTTGAGGCGGACAGGGCCATGAGCGTGGAAGATGCTCTTGATAAGCTTCTCAACGAAGCAGAGAGTTTGATTTCTGGTGCCGAGGAAGATCTAGACGGTTCTAGCTCGGCTCCGGCGGTTGAATCCGAAGACACTCTAACCGATGTCCTGCCCGGATTTCCTGAGTCCATTGAGGGTGAAATTGTTTTCTGGTAAGTCAGGTCGACGTGAATTCTGGTTTAATTGTTTCATTGTTGACCCAGAATATAGCGATTCCGATAACATCAACACGGACGGCATTTATCCTGGTACGTTTTATTCCTGTTCTCTGAACATGCAGATGTCAGCGTATATTAACACTTGCTCAGGCAAGTACACCTATCAAGATAACATATCCAAGGAAACCATGGCAGAGGTGTGCATGGAAAACTATGACCCTGCATTCCGCACCATTGCCCGTGAAGGCGATATATTGGTAGTTCCCTACAATTTCGGCTGTGGATCCTCTCGAGAACAGGTATTATCTCTAGCACATCCACCCAATCATACTCTTAACTAATCAGTAAACAGGCCGCTACATCGATTCTGGCAAAGAAGATTCCACTTGTTGTGGCTGGCAGTTTTGGTAACATCTTTAGCCGAAACAGCATCAATAACGCGCTTATGGGCATCGAGCTGCCACGCCTTGTCTCACGACTGAGAGAAACATTCAAGAGCGAGGATGGTAAAAAGGTACTTACACGCCGCACCGGCTGGAAACTCAAGTGGGACGTCCGCAGGAGCAAAGTGACCATTACAGAGGAGGGCGGAGAGACATGGAGTGAAAAGGTTGGCGAACTACCACCAAACGTTCAGGAGATTATTGCCAAGGGAGGATTGGAGGGCTGGGTGAAATCTCAGATTTCCCAGTAAGTGAGTTGAATCACAGCTATTTAACCGTGGCTGGAATTGCTTTATACCACGTATAGACTTGATATCCTGCCATTTGTTACATGTCTTTTTCCTTTTGCAAAAGTGGCGAGTCACCGCCAAGAACAACGTATATACTTGGAAGAGAAGAGGAAGGGGAGGAAATATATGGAAAAGGAAACGGAAAACTGAGACGATTCAGAGAGAGATCACTTTCGAGGCTGAGGGTGAAATAAAACAAAAACTTGAGCGAATTCTGGTCTATCACAAGCTATCTAGTAACAACTGAAGGCGATACATGACTTCTACCCACCGCTTAGGCGCCAATGGCGGCAACGAGGGCCTGGCCAAAGGAATTGGCCGAAACCGGGTTCTGGCCAGTCACAAACTGACCGTCAACAGCAACCTTGTCGCCAAAAACACCAGCCTTGACAAACTTTCCACCAGCAGCAATGACCTTGTCCTCAACAAGCATAGGCATAGCGCTGGTCAGCTTGACAAAGTCCTCCTCTTCGTTGGTGAAGCCGGTAATCTCCCGGCCCTTGATGATGTACTCGCCATCAACCTTGGCGTTGACCAGAGCAATAGTGCCGTGGCACACCGCAGAAACAATCTTGCCGGCGCGGTAGAACTCCTCGACCAGGGCAATGGAGTCGGCGTCGTTGACGAGGTCGTACATGGGGCCGTGGCCGCCAGGGAAGAAGATGGCGTCGAACTCGGCCGAGCGGCCGCGGTACTCTTTGATGGTGGCAGTGTTCTCCCACAGGGCCTTTTGGTTCTCGTAGAAGGCCATGGAGACGGAGTCGTCCTTGGAGCCCTCGAGGGAGCCCTGATCGAGGGGAGCGGCGCCGCCCTTGGGGGAGACGACGGTGACTTGGACGTTCTTCTCGGTCAGGATGTGGTGGGGGTGGGCGAATTCAGGCTGTGTGAGGTGTGAGTGAGAGTTTTCAGGATTTGGGGTTGAGATTTTCATTGTGAAGAGGAGGAAGTGAGAGTGAGTGAGCAACGTACGAGGTACCATCCGGTTTGCTTGTTGATGGCGTCGATCTTGTCGTGGGAGGTGAGGACAACGAGAACCTTCTTGGCAGCCATTGTGTTGAATTTTTTGTTTAAAAACTTGAAAATTTTGTGATGAGCGTTGCTAGATGCAAGTGTTGCAAGCTGAGATTGCTAGTGAGTTGAAGTTGTTGCTGTTGTATTGATGTCGAGCTGTCTAGATGCTTTCTGATTTTTTTTTTCTTCCACAACTGGCGATATCAAAGGGTCTATATATACTCGGCCCTCGTGTTGTTCTCCATCATCCTTAGCCCCATACCAGCTCCTGAAACCTCCGCCACGATCGTCCCTATTCTCATCTCCCTATCCTTCTCCGAGCTTCTACCTACAGTTCGGGGACATATTCTCTCCGCCTCAAGCAAGGCTTCAGCTCTAGTCCCCGCTGGTGCATGAACGTGTACCCCTGTTGCCCTGTTTCGTCCCGGGCTCGTTCCGGAAATGGAACAGATTGGCTGCGCTTTTGGTGTACGTCACAGAACGGCCCTCTTGGTGCTAAAGAGCCTTAGAGCGGATGGGTTTACGAGGAAATGGGTTACGTAACTACGCGTAAACTGATGGTTCTTTGTGGGTTTGCAGCAATTGCGGCTGCTGAGTCATCGGCCGCGGCGGATGATACCGTGGAATTTGGCGGCATGTCCCGCAACGTAAGCAGCTGTTTACAACTTACCCTGGAATTTATAGCAGGATGGCAGGACTTAAGGGCTTGTCTCCGGCGTTGAAGCACGGGAAAACATTCTGTTACTGATGGAATCATTGTGTGTCTGTGATTTGGTTTGTAATAATGTCCGTGGCATTGCGTCGGTGTTGATTCGGATTGGTGAGCAATGAGAATGGGGTCCGCTAATGTAGTTTTAAATACCGTGTAAGAGCATTCAAGATTGCCAATTATTTATTGAACTCGAATACAACATATGATGGCACAGAAGCTATCCGGATGATTCCATTGAGCTGGTATTAGCCTAGAAGAAGACTTTTCAAAGACTGCTGGCGAGATAGATGACGTGGATTGCATCAGTTGGAGGATGACAGTACTAGTATTTACTTTATTTTGACAATAGATGTATCTGATACTGTTGGATTTACTTGAAAATGGAAATATCATGTAATTGTTACGAACCAACAACATAAGATCCAGAAAGTACGTACCCCGGATGATCCTCGGAAGGAACAACCAATCATGTCCCAGGAAGGAAGGCTCACCGCAGAAGAAAGCACTAAGGGAGTGAGCCTGCAACACCAAGGTGCCAGGCTCACCAGTAACAAAGGTATATCACAAAATAAGCCACTTAGAATGACTTACTATATAAGAACATTCATTACACTCACTAAATAGAACTTAGATAGTTAGTCATTAACATAGCACTTTTAGATAATAATTAAATTAGTTATTTATAACCTTGTTAGCTATATGATTACTTTGCTTATTAGATCCCTTATATCTCTCTGCTAATATAAACTAACGCCTTAGTTTATAGATTAGGAACCTACCCTATACCTAAGTATAATAGTATAAGTTAGGATGTTATATATTAATAACTCTTATTTAAAAAGATACCTTAAATCTTTTAAGTAATTTAAACTACTATACCTAAAGTAACTAAATTAACTAATATTTCTACTAAAACCACCCCTATCTTTACTTAAGATGCTAATAGAAACATTATTATAAGAGAAGCTCTTAATTAAGATAATATATCTAAAGATTAAATTAAAGCCTTCCTCTAAGACATATTTAACCTTAATAAGCTTCTTATAAAAGCAATTAAGACTAAAAAGTCTATAACTAAAGATATAAGAAGACTTATTAAGCGTTAACTACCTCCTATATTTAATAGAAAAACTAATAAACTTTACAACTTCTAAACTTAACTTAAGGCTTACTTTATTAACTTTAAGAACACTATTAACACTAAAACTAAGAAAGTCTCCTTTATGGCCACTCGCCTTAAAGGAACTACACTTAAATAATTCTGCCTTATTTAGGATATATATCTTAATAACCCTACTAGACCATAGCCTGCTTATATTAATAAAATCTTTATTAACTTTTTAAAGTTTAAGAAGGAATTTATTAAGGCTTTTGGAGATATTAAAGAAGTATAAATAGCTAAAAATAAACTCTTGGAAATTTACTAAAAAAAAAAATACTCTAATTACGCTATAAAATTCAAAGACCTAGCCTCTAGAGTTACTTAAGGATAATCCATACTTATTAAAAAATTCTATAATAAACTTAATATAAAAGTTAAAAAAAAGGTCTATAATATTAACTAAACTAAGTATAATCTTATCTTATTTATAAAAAAATATATTAAAGTAAATAACCTTCTTTATAAACTTAACATAAGGAACTATAATATATAAAAAGATTAATTAAATAAAGGTAAGAACTAAAATAAATAAGTCACTAAAGATAATAGTAATACTCTAGGACTTATAAATATTAATATAATATAAAAGGGAAATAGGAAAAGAAAGGACTTTAAATATTATAATTATAGAAAGCTAAACTATATAATATGCAACTATAAGTCACTTAAAAAAAAAAGAATCTTTAAATTAAAAAATAACTATACTATAGAAAAAGATAACAAAAGTATTTATATAATAGAACGCTTAACCTTATTTAATAATAAAAATAACTATAAATTTTATTATTTTAAATCTAAACTCTTAAATAACTCTAAGACATTAGATAAAGAACCGGAAGCTAAAATACTTAATTAACAGCTAGTCCCTTAAATTAATTTTTAATTATTATCTACTATAGAAAATAACACCTTAGCGTAAGATAATAATACTAAATGGCGTAACTATAGAACTACTAATAATTAAGATGATAATATTTAGAGAATATATAATAAGTTTACCCTAGAAATATAAAGACTTAATAAGTTCTATAATAGCATTATGGAAGTAGAAGAACCTATTAAAGGGAGCATACTAGTTGTTTTATATAAATAGCTAAAAGATATATAATAATAAGAGTTTAAAGTATAACTTATCCTAAGAGCTATAACCTTAGACAGAGCGTTACTATATAACCTTCTATACTAACACATCTATGAAGACCATGAACTTATTAATCCTAATTACCTGCTATACTATTACATTAGTTAAACCAGCTGTATTACCTATATATATATAAGACACTTTAAAGAAAAACATAATTATAATATTTTCTTAGTATAAGTTTTATTTACTACTTATAAAAATATATATTATAATATAAAATTTTATAACTAAATACCCATATAATAATATTAATTACTTAAAACTATTATATTAAAACCAGGTTACTATAACTATAGCAAAGGAAAATTATAAGAATGTAGTTTAGTATTCTATAATTTTTATTAAACTGCTAAACTTTTAAAATAGTAAGACCGCAGCGATCTAAGATCTAAATACAACTGCGACAAAAGATAGTTCAACTATAAGAACTACTTAGAACTAAAATGCGAATAATACGCAAGCATGAAAATTAATAACTAGCACTATTTAAAAAACTATAACAATCCCCTATAAGAGGGCAACAGGAGGACTCAAGACATATAATATCTCTTGAAAAGGAAGAAGAAGAAGAATATAATAACAACAATAAAAACAAAAGAATAGTTAAAAGACTATCTTTCAAAGTGTTATTAGACGGGAATCCACTTACAATCCTAATAAACAGTGGGTCAGAATACAATTATATGTCTATGTAACGAACCGTACACTAGATAGTTAGTATAGGGTAGATTCCTAAGGGATAAACCTAGTAAATGATTCTGGGTTTATATTGGCGGAGCGGTTAGGAAACCTAATAGGTAATATAGGCAATAGTAAACAAATGTCACCAGATAGTAAGTAGTATAGAGCGTGTTGTAATCTTAATTCTATATTAACAACTAGTTATTTAAGTTATTTAAATAAGCATGGAGAAGTAAACTTATATATTTAGTTAGTTTAGATGAGATTAAGAGAATATTCCTTAATCTATTTAGGGATTAATATTTATTTTATTAATCTTATAATAAATTAAGAAGATAGTTCTTAATCTAGTTTAATTAGCTATCTAATCCTAAGTTAATCTAGTTTCATTTATCTTATAGGCCTATTATTATAACTATAAGTTATTAGGTTATAATATAATACTCCCCTTCTATTAGTCTTATCCTTAAGACCTTACTTATTTAAGTATAAGTATCCACTTTAGCCTTCTTACCTTATTATTAATTCCCTTTATTCTTTTATTATCTAAATATATATATATTAATAGTTATAATAAGTGTTTAAAAAAGGCCTTATCTTAAAATAAAATATTATAATATTCTTTTAAAAATCATTTTATTTTATTTTATTAAAATAAAAGACTATACTTATTATTTAAATAAAAAAAAATATTATTTTCTTAAATATTAAATATTTAAAAAGGATTTTACTTAATATATTAAGTATATAAAGGATAATAAATCTTTATATAATGCTTATCCTTTTATTATTATTTAACTGTAAAAAATTACTTTTTTTTATACTTAGTTTAAGGATAAGTTAAAAGTAGCAGAGGAATAATAAAAAGCTATTAATATTAAAATTAAGTATATTAGGAAATAAAAATAACTATAATTAAAGAAAATAATATATACTATTACATAAGGGATTAATGATTTAAAGGAATTAAAATAGGTTAAGTATAAGGAGTAAAAAGCGGAGGCTGTTTATTAGGCTACCCTATTAGCGTTTAACTCTACTATTAGGCTGTCCTAGTCTATTAACACTATTAATTAGTTATTCTTTAATTTAGACTTATTATTATTTCCACCCCTAAAGATTAATAAAATTCCTATAGAATTATCTAGGCATTCCTTTTAAGTTCTTTTTCTAAGACTTAAGAGTTTTTATTATTATTATATCCTTTTTATTTAATAAAGTACTCTTTTTCTCTTATTATTTTATTTACTTATATATAGACTAGTTTTTTAATTTTATATTCTTCTTTAATATCTTAAATAATAATTTTATTTATAATTAATTTACTTATTTCTTTATCTACTAATACTTTCTTAAGTAATAATATATAAAAAACAGCTATTTTTAATCTTATATTTTTAAATAAGTCTAGTTTATAATTAACTTTACTAATTTTCTTTAAAATTCTAAATAATTTAAGTTTTTTAAAATTTAATTTATTACTTAGCCTATTTATTCTAATATTTAGTAATTTTTTATTATATAAATATTATAGTAAATAAACTATATCTCCCTTTTAAAAGGTTAGTCCCTTAATCTTTATTTAGTTAGCGTATTCTTTCATTTACTGCCTAAAGAATTTGAGTTAAACTTTAAGTTCTTCTTATAATTGAATCATATCTTCTGCAAGTATGCATGCATTGTCTGCATTTGGACCATCGCGGGGTGGTTGTCACAACCTGGTTCACTGTGATAGTGAAAAACCCTTATAAGCAGCTGGTTCCGTTACAATAATTGCTTACAATAGTGATTATTGGCCTAATCTTTTGCCCTGTTGGCTTAACGGTATAACGGATCGTTACAGAAAGCATATAATATAGAAAACCTAGCGTATCTTTATATAAGATATATATTTATAGAACATAGAATGCTAAAGGAAATTATATTAGATAAAGGAACCACCTTTGCGTTCAAATTCTAGTAAGAACTAATAGCTAAACTTAAAACCTACTATAAGTTAAGCACCGCGTTTTATTTATAAATAGATAGGCAAATAAAATAAATAAATTAAGTTATTAAAGCATACCTATAATATTATATTAACCTTTAGTAAGACAACTAGGTTAAAATGCTACTAATTGCTTAAATGTAATATAATAGCTCCACAATAGAAATAACAGGAGTTACCCTATTTTACGCCAATTACGGGTTTACACTGGAAGCCTATAGACTACCTTAAGATGGCCTAAACGCGGATAATGCACGCATACTTATAGAAGATATAATCTAATTATAAAAAGAACTTAAAGTTTAACTTAAATTCTTTAGGTAGTGTATAAAGGAATATGCTAATTAAATAAGAATTAAGGGACTAACCCTTTAGGAGGGAGATATAGTCTACCTATTATAATATTTATATAATAAAAAATTACTAAATATTAGAATAAATAAGTTAAGTAATAAATTAAATTTTAAAAAACTTAGATTATTTAAAATTCTAAAGAAAATTAGTAAAGTTAATTATAAACTAAACTTACTTAAAAATATAAGGTTAAAAATAACTATTTTTTATATATTACTACTTAAGAAAGCATTAGTAAATAAAGAAATAAGTAAATTAATTATAAATGAAATTATTATTTAAAATATTAAAGAAGAATATAAGATTAAAAAACTAGTCTATATATAAGTAAATAAAATAATAAGAAAAAAAGAGTATTTTATTAAATAAAAAGAATATAATAATAATAAAAACTCTTAGGTCTTAGAAAAAGAACTTAAGAGGAATACCTAAATAATTCTATAGGAATTTTATTAGTTTTTAAGGGTAGAAATAATAATAAGTCTAAATTAAAGAATAATTAATTAATAGTATTAATAGACTAGGATGGCCTAATAGTAGAGTTAAGCGCTAATAGGGCAGCCTAATAAATAGCCTCCGCTTTTTACTCCTTATACTTAACTTATTTTAATTCCTTTAAATTATTAATCCCTTATATAATAGCATATATTATTTTCTTTAATTATAATTATTTCTATTTCCTAATATACTTAATTTTAATATTAATAGCTTTTTATTATTCCTCTATTATCTTTAACTTATTCTTAAACTAAGTATAAAAAAAAGTAATTTTTTATAGTTAAGTAATAGTAAAAGAATAAATATTATATAAAGATTTATTATCCTTTATATACTTAATATACTAAGTAAAATCCTTTTTAAATATTTAATATTTAAGAAAATAGTGTTTTTTCTTATTTAAATAATAAATATAATCCTTTATTTTAATAAAATAAAATAAGATA
This sequence comes from Trichoderma sp. CBMAI-0020, assembly GCA_030708095.1. Classification (NCBI taxonomy): domain Eukaryota; kingdom Fungi; phylum Ascomycota; class Sordariomycetes; order Hypocreales; family Hypocreaceae; genus Trichoderma; species Trichoderma sp. CBMAI-0020. The sequence continues at coordinate 1,729,737 of JAJNCI010000007.1, forward strand.
ATCTTTAAAAGAATATTATAATACTTTATCTTAAGATAAGGCCTTTTTTAAACACCTATTATAACTATTAATATATATATATTTAAATAATAAAAGAATAAAAGGAATTAATAATAAAATAAGAAAATTAAAGTAAATACTTATACTTAAATAAGTAAGGTCTTAAGGATAAGACTAATAAAAGGGGAGTATTATATTATAACCTAATAACTTATAATTATAATAATAGGCCTATAAGATAAATAGAACTAGATTAACTTAAGACTAGATAGCTAATTAAACTAGATTAAGAACCATCTTCTTAATTTATTATAAGATTAATAAAATAAATATTAATCCTTAAATAAATTAAGGAATATTCTCTTAATCTTATTTAAACTAACTAAATATATAAGTTTATTTTTCTATGCTTATTTAAATAACTTAAATAATTAATTATTAACATAGAATTAAGATTATAATACACTCTATACTGCTTACTATTTGGTGATACTTGTTTACTATTACCTATATTACCTATTAGGTTTCCTAACCGCTCCGCCAACATAAACCCAGAATCATTTACTAGGTTTGTCCCTTGGGAATCTACCCTATACTAACTATCTAGTGTACGGTTCGTCACATAATCTCACAAATTAAGAATAGACTATATAGGAAAAAATGGTTTACAACCCTTAACCTTATAAAAGCCTATAAGCTTACTAAAATAAAGGAAGAATATGAATAAATAATAGCTTTTGTAATAAGATATAGACTCTATAAGTATACTATTATGCCTTAAGGACTTATAAATACACCTATATCTTTCTAAAAATAAATTAATTATATACTTAGATTATACTTAAATAATTTTATAATTATATATATTAATAATATTCTTATCTTCTTAAATAACCTTAAAGAATATAAGAAACATATCTATCTTATACTATAAAAACTTAAAGAAAATAAACTCCTTATTAACCCTAATAAATGCGTATTTTATTTATAAAAAGTAGATTTTTTTAAATATATTATTACCCTTAAAGAAATCCATATAAACCCTAATAAAGTTAAAGTAATTAAAGAATAGCTAACTCCAACTATACTTAAGGAACTACAAGCGTTCCTTAGACTTATAAACTATTACTAAAAATTCATTAAAGACTTTTCTCTTAAAGCTATCCCTTTAATTAATATAATAAAAAAGAACTAACCTTTTAAATAAAAGAAAAAATAATAAGAAGCCTTTAAAAAACTTAAAAAAGCTATAATCTTAAAACCTATTCTTGCTATATTTAACCTAAAGAAGCCTATTATAATTAAAACTAATATATTAAACTTTATAATTAAAGGAGTCTTAAGTTAACTAGGAGATAATAATAAACTAAGATTAGTTGTCTTCTTTTTATATAAACTTAATAAACTAGTGCTATAATATCCCACTTATAATAAAGAAATATATATAATACTATAAGCATTTAAAAAATAAAGATATTATTACTATAAAAGTAAGCATAAGATTATAGTATATATTAATCATAAGAATATCTTATATTTTACTATTACCTAAGAACTCTTTAATAGATAAGTTAAATATTTTAAATTCTTATCCTAGTTTAACTACAAGCTTATCTACTATAAAAGAACTAAAAATAAATAAGCTAATGCCTTAAGTAGAAGAATTAATTATAAATAAGAAATACTAGAATTTATAATATAAGCATTATAATATAATAATAAAGGGAATATTAAGCAAGTGTATATTAATATAATATTTAAAGTACTAGAAAATAATCTAATGCTTAAAGAAATTAAAAAATATATAAAGGATTACCTAGATAAAGACTATCTAAAAGACCTTACTCTAGACGCAGGATACCCTAAATAAAACAGCAAGCTATAGATATCTAAAAAGCTATAAAGAAAAGTAGTTAAATATGTTTATAAACATCTATTACATAAACACAAGGGTATTAGAAAAATATATAATTAAGTTCTTATATACTATAATATTAAGGGACTTAAAGCATATATATAACATATTATATTATATTATAATATATACTAATAAATAAAAGATAAAAAATATAAGCTATATAAAAAAATATAACTACTACTAGTACTAGAATAACCATAGGAATTAATCACTTTTAACTATATTACTAATTTACCCTTATTTATTAAACCACTTACTAAGGTTAAATATAATAGTATATTTATATTAGTCTATTATCTATTAAAGCAAGCTTACTTTATATTATATAATAAGTTATATATAGTAAAAGAACTTACTTACACTTATATAAGAATAATTATTATAGAATATAAACTACTAAAAGAAATAATATTAAATAAAGAATAAATATTTGCTTTTAAATTTTAGTAAGAACTTATAGCTAAACTAGGAATAAATTATAAACTAAGTATTATATACTACCCTTAAATAAATAAATAAATAAAACATATTAACTAAATTATTAAAGCTTACTTATGCTATTATATTAACTTTATATAAGATAATTAAGTAGAAAAATTACTAATAGCCCAATTATACTATAATAGTATACCTTTAAAATCCACAGGGATTACCCCCTTTTATATTAACTATAGATTTACACCAGAAGCATTTAGACCACCATAGGATAAACTTAATTTTAAAAAAGCCTAACTTATAGTAGAAATAATAATTAACCTATATTAAGAAATATATAAATAACTTAAGGTAATTTAAGACTAAATAAAAAAATATATAGACTAAAATAGAATTATAGGACTAATTCTTTAGAAGGGAGATATAGTTTATATACTATAATATTTATAAGGCTATAAGCTATTAAATATTAAAATAAATAAGCTAAGTAATAAACTTAATATTAAAAAAATAAAACCCTATAAAATTCTTAAGTAAATTAAAAAAGTAAACTATAAGTTAGCCCTACTAGATACTATAAAACTCTAAATCCTAGTATTTTATATATTATAACTTAAAAAAGCATAAGTTAATAAGAACACTAGAAAACCTATTTTAAATAAAATTATTATTAAAGATTAAAAAAAAGAATATAAGATTAAAAACATGCTTATTATATACTAGAACTTTAATATAAATAATATAAAGTACTTTATTAAATAAAAAGAATACTTTAAGCTAGAAAACTTATAGGAACTAATAAAACACTTTAACTCTTAGGAGCTAATATAGAAGTTTCTCTATTCTATAGGATTAATAGACCTAAATTAGCAAATACTATATTTTAATTAATTATATTAATACTACTGTTAAAATACACCTCTGCTACTACCTCTAACTTAGCATACTTAAGCTCCTCTAATTTATTAAGAGATTAAGCACCCTTATAAAGCATTCACTTACCTTACACATTTATCTATAAATATTATTCATAAAGTTATAATAATTATATAAAACTCTTATTTATTAGCTAAGATAATAATATTATTTATTATTAATACTCTATTAATTTCTATTATTACTAAAGTAATTCCTGCTTAGCTGTGACGTCCTGACCTATACTATCGTACTTAGGTATAGGGTAGGTTCCCAATCTATAAACCAAGGCGTCGGTTTATGTTGGCAGAGAGATGCGAGGAATCTGATGAGCAGAGTAATCACGTAGCTAACATAAACCGACGCCTTAGTTTATAGATTGGGAACCTACCCTATACCTAAGTACGATAGTATAGGTTAGGACGTCACACGTTAATGACTCTTGTTTAGAAAAATACCTTGGATCTTTTAAGCAACTTAAACCACTATGCCTAAAGCAACCGGATTAACTAGCACTTCTGCTGACCTAACCCCTAAGAACACCCCTATTTTTACTTAAGATGTTAATAGAAATATTATTATAGGAGAAGCTCCTAATTAAGATAATATATCCAAAGATTAAATTAAAGCTTTTCTTTAAGATATATTTAACCTTAATAAGCTTCTTATAAAAGTAATTAAGACTAAGAAGTCCATAATTAAAAACATAAGAAGACTTATTAAGCGTTAACTGCCTCTTATATTTAATAGGAAAACCAGCAAGCTTTACAACTTCTAAACTTAACTTAGGGCTTACTTTATTAACTTTAAGAATACTATTAATACTAAGACTAAGAAAGTCTCTTTTATAGCTACTTACCTTAAAGGAACTATACTTAAATAATTTCGCCTTATTTAAAATATATATTTTAATAACCCTACTAAACTATAGCTTACTTATATTAATAAAATCTTTACTAACTTTTTAAAGTTTAAAAAAGAACTTATTAAGGCTTTTAAAGATATTAAAAAAGTATAAATAGCTAAAAATAAACTCTTAGAAATCTACTAAAAAGAAAGATACTTTAACTACACTATAAAATTTAGAGACCTAGCCTTTAAAGTTACTTAAGGATAATCCGCACTTATTAAGAAATTCTATAATAAACTTAGTATAAAAGTTAAAAAAAAAGTCTATAATATTAACTAAATTAAGCATAATCTTATTTTATTTATAGAAAAGTATATTAAAGTAAATAACCTCCTTTATAAACTTAATATAAGGAACTATAATATATAAAAAGATTAATTAAACAAAAGTAAAAACTAAAATAAATAAATCACTAAAGATAATAGTAGTACTCTAGGACTTATAAATATTAGCATAATATAAAAAGGAAATAAGAAGAAGAAGGACTTTAAATATTATAATTATAAGAAGCTAAACCATATAATATACAACTATAAGTCACCTAAAAAGGAAAAAATCCCTAAATTAAAGAATAACTATGCCATAGAGAAAGATAATAAAAGTGTTTATATAATAAAACGCTTAACCTTATCTAATAATAAAGATAACTATAAATTCTATTATTTTAAATCTAAACTCTTAAATAACTCTAAGACACTAGATAAAGAGCTAGAAGCTAAAATACCTAACCAACAGCCAGTCCCTTAAATTAATTTTCAATTATTATCTACTATAAAAGATAATACCTTAAAGCAAGATAATAATACTAAATAGTATAACTATAGGACTATTAATAATTAAAATAATAATATTTAAAGAATATATAATAAGTTTACCCTAAAAATATAAAAACTTAATAAGTTCTATAATGGCATTATAAAAGCAAAAGAACCTATTAAAGGAAGTACACTAGCTGCCTTATATAAGTAGCTAAAAGACATATAATAATAAGAATTTAAGGTATAACTTATCTTAAGAGCCATAACTTTAGATAAAATATTACCACATAGCCTTCTATACTAACACATTTATAAAAATTATAAACTTATTAACCCCAATCACTTGCTATACTATTATATTAGTTAAATTAACTACATTACCTATATATATATAAGACACTTTAAAGAAAAATATAATTATAATATTTTCCTAATATAAATTCCATTTACTACTTATAAAAATATATACTATAATATAAAGTTCTACAACTAAACGCCTACTTAATGGTATTAATCCCTTAAAGTTATTATATTAGAACTAGGTTATTATAACTATAGTAAAAAAAAATTATAAGAATATAGCTTAGTATTCTATAATTTTTACTAAATTATTAAACTTTTAAAATAATAAGACTATAGTAATCTAAGATTTAAATATAATTATAATAAAGGATAGTTTAACTATAAAAACTACCTAGAACTAAAATATAAATAATATATAAGTATGAAAATTAATAACTAGTACTATTTAAAAAACTATAATAGTCCCCTATAAGAGGGCAATAGGAGGACTTAAGATATATAATATCTCTTAAAAAAAAAGAAGAAGAGTATGATAGTAATAACAAAGATAAAAGAACAGTTAAAAGACTATCTTTTAAAGTGTTATTAGACGGGAATCCGCTTATAATTCTAATAGATAGTAGGTTAAAATACAATTATATGTCTACTATAATTATAATTTGCCTATAGTTGCTAGTATATAAGAAAAAGAAATCATATTAACTTTAACATGCTAAAGGCCAAACCTTTTAGTATAATAATAAATGGATTAAATAATAGACTAATCACCTGTTAATAGATTTTAAAAAATATATTATAAGAACTATATATAATATAGCTAATATCCTAAAATATAATCTTATTCTAGGCATACCCTAGTTATGTAAACATAAACCTAATATAAACTGGAAAACTAGCTGAATTTATTAATAAGATAACAAAGACCTAGAAGAAAGGAGATTAGGAAGCTAGAAACCTAGGATTTTCCTACCGCCCACTAATATACCTCCTTAACATATTAAAATAAGAAAGAGGACCTTAGAATAACAAACGCGAAGACATATTATAATCTTACACAAGGAACTTATAATACTAGATAAGGAACTTTAGAAAGTTAAATAATTAATAGATTTACTAGCATATATCTTAAAATAATATTAAAAATATAAAAAGCTTTTTTAAAATAAATTAGAAAAAGAGCTACTGCTATACTCCAAATAAGATCACAAAATTATTTTAAAGGATAAAGCATCTCTAAAGTTTCTGTAACGTCCTGACCTATACTATCGTGCTTAGGTATAGGGTAGGTTCCCAATCTATAAACTAAGGCGTCGGTTTATATTGGCAGAGAGATGTAAGGAATCTAATAAGCAGAGTAATCACATAGCTAATAAGGTTATAAATAACTAATCTAATTATTATCTAAAAGTGCTATATTAATGACTAATTATTTAAGTTCTATTTAATAAGCGTAGTAAATAGTCTTATATAATAAATTATTTTAAGTGGCTTATAATCCTAATTATAATCCTCTGGGATAGCTTACTCTAGTGTTTATAATCTATTATAAGTGGCTTATAATATAAGACATGATTCTCTTTTAATTAACTTATTAGTTTATAATATTTCCATAAGTATATATCTTATAGTTATTAGTTTATAATATAATATCCCCTCTCTATTGGTCTTGTCCTTAAGGCCAAATGTGCATTAGCTTTATAATCTATAAGTATATTATCTTTCCTATGTTCCATGTTCCTTAATCTGATTTCTTAAATAATATTAGGATAACTAATAGAGTGTCTAAGCTAGTTTCTTGCAAAACCCATGAGCGCAATCTTCTTGCGTTATTTATTCTTTCTCACGGTTCTAACTCAGATATGCCATACACTTATTATTTTTGGAAAAAGGTTCCTTGTCATATAATAGAGGATTCTTCTTATTACTATAAATATATTAAACATAGCTATTCTTATAATAGTGTTCTAGTAGCTTCTTCTTATGGGTAAGCTTGATTCCTATAAAGTGTTTAAAATGCTAATATATTTATAGTAATAAGGATGTTAGATTAGTAGAAAAGACTAGAAGCGGAGGAAGAGGCTGTGGGCAAAGCCCTGGAGTCTCTTTAGGCTTAGTTAACTAATTTATAAGCCAAACTATCTAAAGTTATAAATCAGCTATCTTAGATTTATTATACTAAGAGTAAAATAAAGGAGCATGGTAGTAAATTAGTGTGTTAGGGAATGCGGGAGTTAGATAAAGAAGATGAAGTAGTAAGTAATCTTTAGCATATAGGGGTTCCTAATAATATTAATAAGTCCTCCCTTGGTGTTAGTTTAGATTTCAAGGACCTTAGTCTATTAATCCCACTAAACAAAGAAACTTCTTTATTAGCTCCTAAGAGTTAAAGTGTTCTACTAGTTCCTATAAGTTTTCTAGTTTAGAGTATCCTTTTTATTTAATAAGGTACTTTATATTATTTATATTAGAGTTCTAGTATATAATAAGTATATTTTTAATCTTATATTCTTCTTCTTAATCTTTAATAATGATTTTATTTAAAATAAGTCTTCTAATGTTTTTATTAACTTGTGCTTTTTTAAGTTATAATATATAAAATACTAGAATTTAGAGTTTTATAGTATCTAATAGAGCTAGCTTATAGTTTACCTTTTTAATTTACTTAAGAATTTTATAAGGTTTTATTTTTTTAATATTAAGTTTATTACTTAGCTTATTTATTTTAATATTTAGTAGCTTATGGCCTTGTAAATATTATAATATATAAACCATATCTCCCTTCTAGAGAATTAGTCCTATAATTCTATTTTAATCTATATATTTCTTTATTTAATCTTAAATTACTTTAAATTATTTATATATTTCTTAATATAAGTTAATTATTATTTCTACTATAAGTCTAGCTTTTTTAAAATTAAATCCATCCTATAGTAGTTTAAATGCTTCTAGTGTAAATTTATAGTTGGCATAAAAGGGGGTAATCCTTATGGATTCTAAAGGTATATTATTATAGCATAATTAAGCTACTAGTAACTTTTCTATCTAATTATCTTATATAAAGTTAATATAATAGCATAAGTAGGCTTTAATAATTTAGTTAATATGTTCTATTTATTTATCTATTTAAGAGTAGTATATAGTACTTAATTTATAATTTGTTCCTAATTTAGCTATAAGTTCTTGCTAAAATTTAAAAGTAAATGTTTATCTTTTATCTAATATTATTTCTTTTAGTAATTTATATTTAGCAGTAATTATTCTTATATAAGTATAAGCGAGTTCTTCTATAGTATGTAACTTATTATATAGTATAAAGTAAGCTTGCTTTAATAGGCAGTAGATTAATATAAATATATTATTATACTTAACTTTAGTAAGTAGTTTAATAAATAGGGGCAAGTTAGTAATATAATTAAAGGTAATTAATTCCTATAGTTATTCTAGTACTAGTAGTAGTTATATTTTCCTATATAGCTTATATCTTCTATCTTTTATTTATTAGCATATATTATAATATAATATAATATATTATATATATGCTTTAAGTTTTTTAATATTATAATATATAAGGACTTAATTATATGTTTTTCTAATACCTTTATGTTTATATAATAGGTGTTTATAGACATATTTAACTACTTTTCTTCATAGTTCTTCAGGTACTTATAATTTGCCTTATTATTTAGGGTATCCTATATCTAGAGTAAGGTCTTTTGGATAGTCTTTGTCTAGGTGATCCTTTATATATTCCTTAATTTCTTTAAGCATTAGATTATTTTCTAATACTTTAAATATTACATTAATATATACTTACTTAATATTCCTTTTATTATTATATTATAGTGCTTATACTATAAATTCTAGTATTTCTTATTTATAATTAGTTCTTTTACTTAAGGCGTTAGCTTATTTATTTTTAGTTCTTTTATAGTAGATAAGCTTATAATTAAACTAGAATAAGAATTTAAAGTATTTAACTTATCTACTAAAGAGTTCTTAGGTGGTAGTAAAGTATAAGATATTCTTGTGATTAGTGTATACTATAATCTTATACTTACTTTTATAGTAATAATATCTTTATTCTTTAAATGCTTATAGTATTACATATATTTTTTTATTATAAGTGGGATATTATAGCATTAGTCCGCTAAGTTTATATAAAAAGAAGGCAACTAGTCTTAGCTTCTTATTATCTCCTAGTTAACTTAAGACTCCTCTAATTATAAAGTTTAATATATTAGTTTTAATTATAATAGGCTTCTTTAGGTTAAATATAGCAAGAATAAGTTTTAAAATTATAGCTTCTTTAAGTTCTTTAAAAGCTTTTTATTATTTTTTCTTTTATTTAAAGGGTTAGTTCTTTTTTATTATATTAATTAAAGAAATAGCTTTAAGAGAAAAGTCTTTAATGAATTTTTAGTAATAGTTTATGAGTCTAAGAAACACTTATAGTTCCTTAAGTGTGGTTAAGGTCGGCTATTCTTTAATTACTTTAACTTTATTAGGGTTTATATAGATTTCTTTAGGGGTAATAATATATCTAAGAAAATCTACTTTCTGTAAATAAAATATATATTTTTTAGGGTTAATAAGGAGTTTATTTTCTTTAAGTTTCTATAATATAAGGTAAATATATTTCTTATATTCTTTAAGAGTATTTAAGAAGATAAGAATATTATTAATATATATAATTATAAAATTATTTAAGTATAATTTAAGTATATAGTTAATTTATTTTTAAAAAGATATAAGTATATTTATAAGTCTTTAAGGTATAATAATATACTTATAAAGTCTATATCTTATTATAAAAGCTATTATTTATTTATATTCTTCTTTTATTTTAGTAAGCTTATAAACTCCTGTAAGATTAAGGGTTATAAACTATTTTTTCTTATATAATTTATTCTTAATTTATGAGATTAAAGGTAGCAGGGTTTTATCTTTAATGGTTATTTTATTTAACTCCTTATAATTAATGATTAACCGGAGTTTACTATTTTTCTTTAATATAAAGATAATAGAATATTTAATAGGTGACTTTAAGATTTAAATATAGCCCTTTTTAAGTTATACTTTAATCTATTTTTTAAGTATTTTAAGTTTTATTTTACTAAGATTATAAATCTTATAGAACTTTAAGGATGCTTTATCTTTTAAAATGATTTTATGATCTTATTTAGAGTATAGCAGTAGCCCTTCTTTTAGTTTATCTTAAAAGAGCTTTTTATACCTTTAATATTATTTTAGGATATATGCTAGTAGATCTATTAATTACTTAACTTTCTAAAGTTCCTTATCTAGTATTATAAGTTCTTTGTGTAAGATTATAATATGTCTTTATGTTTATTATTCTAAGGTCCTTTTTCTTATTTTAATATATTAAGAAGGTATGCTAGTAGGCGGTAGGAAAATCCTAGGTTTCTGGCTTCCTAATTTCCTTTCTTCTAGATCTTTATTATTTTATTAACAAATTTAGCTGTTCTTTTAGTTTATATTAGGTTTATATTTATATAACTAGGGTATGCCTAGAATAAGATTATATTTTAGGATATTAGTTATATTACATATAGTTCTTATAATATATTTTCTAAAATTTATTAACAGGTGATTAGTTTATCACTTAATTTATTTATTATTATACTAAAAGGTTTGGCCTTTAGTATATTAAAGTTAATATAGTTTCTTTTTCTTATATGCTAGTAACTGTAGGCAAATTGCAGTTATAGTAAACATATAATTACATTTTAACCTACTATCTATTAGGACTATAAGCGGATTCCTGTCTAGTAACACTTTAAAAGATAGTCTTTTAACTATTCTTTTATCTTTATTATTGCTATTATATTCTTCTTCTTTCTTTTTAAGAGATATTATATGTCTTAAGTCCTTCTATTGCCCTTTTACAAGGGACTATTATAGTTTTTTAAATGGTGCTAGTTATTAATTTTTATACTTACGTATTATTTATATTTTAGTTTAGGGCAGCTTTTATAGTTAAACTATCCTTTATTATAGTTATATTTAGATCTTAGATTACTACAGTCTTATTATTCTAAAAGTTTAATAATTTAATAAAAATTATAAAATACTAAGCTATATTCCTATAATTCTCCTTTACTATAGTTATAATAACCTAGTTTTAATATAACAACTTTAAGAGATTAGTACCGCTAAGTAAGCGTTTAATTATAGAACTTTATGTTATAGTATATATTTTTATAAATAATAAATGGAATTTATACTAGGAAAATATTATAATTATATTTTTCTTTAAAGTATCTTATATATATATAGGTAATATAGCTGGTTTAACTAATATAATAATATAGTAAGTAGTTAGGGTTAATAAGTTCATAATCTTTATAAATGTGTTAATATGGAAGGTTATGTAGTAATGCTTTATCTAAAGTTATGGCTCTTAAGATAAGTTATATCTTAATTTCTTATTATTATATGTCTTTTAGCTACTTATATAAGGCAGCTGATATGCTTTCTTTAATAGGTTCTTTTACTTCTATAATACTATTATAGAACTTATTAAGTTTTTATATTTCTAAGGTAAACTTATTATATATTCTCTAAATATTATCATCCTAATTATTAATAATCTTATAGTTACGCTATTTAGTATTATTATCTTGCTTTAAGGCGTTATTTTTTATAGTAGATAATAATTAAAAATTAATCTAAGGGACTAGCTATTAGTTAAATATTTTAATTTCCGGTTTTTTATCTAGTGTCTTAGAGTTATCTAAGAATTTAGATTTAAAATAATAGAATTTATAGTTATTTTTATTATTAGATGAGATTAAGTGTTTTATTATATAGACGCTTTTATTATCTTTCTCTATAGCATAGTTATTCTTTAGTTTAGGGATTCTTTCCTTTTTAGGTGACTTGCAGTTACATACTATATGGTTCAGCTTTCTGCAATTATAACATTTAAAGTCCTTTTTTTTCCCATTTCCTTTTTACATTATGCTAATATCTATAGGTCCTAGAGTACTACTATTATCTTTAATAACTTATTTATTTTAGTTTTTACCTTTATTTAATTAATCTTTTTATATGTTATAATTCCTTATATTAAGTTTATAAAGGAGGTTATTTATTTTAACATATTTTTTTATAAATAAAATAAGATTATGCTTAGTTTAATTAATATTATAGACCTTTTTCTTAACTTTTATACTAAGTCTATTATAGAATTTTTTAATAAGTGTAGATTGTCCTTAAGTAACTTTAGAGGCTAGGTCTCTAAATTTTACAGCATAATTAAAGCATTTTCCTTTTTAGTAAATTTCTAAGAGTTTATTTTTAGCTATTTATACTTCTTTAATATCTTTAAAGACTTTAATAAATTCTTCTTTAAACTTTAAAAAGTTAATAAAGATTTTATTAATATAAGCAGGCTATAGTTTAATAAGGTTATTAAAATATATGTCTTAAATAAGACGAAACTATTTAAATGTAGTTCCTTTAAGGCAAGTGGCTGTAAAAGAGACTTTCTTAGTCTTAGTATTAATAGTGTTCTTAAAGTTAATAAAATAAGCCTTAAGTTAAGTTTAAAAGTTACAAAGCTCGCTGGTTTTTCCATTAAATATAGGAGGTGGTTAACGCTTAATAAGTCTTCCTATATCTTTAGTTATAGACTTCTTAGTCTTAATTACTTTTATAAGAAGCTTATTAAGGTTAAATATGTCTTAAAGGAAAGCTTTAATCTAATCTTTGGATATATTATCCTAATTAGGGGCTTCTCCTATAATAATATTTCTATTAGTATTTTAAGTAAAAATAGGGGTGTTCTTAGGGGTTAGATTAGCAGAAGTGCTAGTTAATCCAGTTGCTTTAGGCATAGTGGTTTAAGTTACTTAAAAGATCTAAGGTATCTTTCTAAATAAGAGTTATTAATATGTAATATCCTAACCTATATTATTATACTTAGGTATAGGGTAGGTTCCTAATCTATAAACTAAGGCATTAGTTTATGTTGGCAGAGAGATGTGAGGAATTTAATAAGTAGAGTAATTATATAGTTAATAAGGTTATAAATAACTAATTTAATTATTATCTGAAAGTGCTATATTAATAACTAACTATTTAAGTTCTATTTAATAAGCGTAGTGAATGGTCTTATATAGTAAGTTGTTTTAAGTGGCTTATGATCCTAATTGTGATCCTCTGGGATGGCTTACTCTAGTGTTTATGATCCATTATGGGTGGCTTATGACATAAGACGTGATCCTCTCCTGATTGGCTCATCGGTCTGTGGTATTTCCGTAGGTATGTATCTTATGGTTGTTGGTTCGTAACAGTTTCATAAGATTTATAACTTTAGTAAAATAAAACTTAAAACACTTAAAGAATAAATTAAAATATAACTAAAAAAGAGATACATTTAAATCTTAAAGTTACCTATTAAATACCCTATTATTTTTATATTAAAGAAAAATAATAAACTTTAGTTAATTATTAATTATAAGGAGTTAAATAAGATAACTATTAAAGATAAAACCTTACTACTATTAATCTTATAAATTAAAAATAAATTATATAAAAAGAAATAGTTTATAACCCTTAACCTCACAGGAGCCTATAAGCTTACTAAAATAAAGGAAGAATATAAATAAATAATAGCTTTTATAATAAGATATAGACTTTATAAGTATACTATTATACCTTAAGGACTTATAAATATACCTATATCCTTTTAAAAATAAATTAACTATATACTTAAATTATATCTAGATGATTTTATAATTATATATATTAATAATATTCTTATCTTCTTAGATATTCTTAAAGAATATAAGAAATACATCTACCTTATATTATAGAAACTTAAAGAAAATAAACTCCTTATTAACCTTAAAAAATATATATTTTATTTATAGAAAGTAGATTTTCTTAGATATATTATTACCCCTAAAGAAATCCATATGAACCTTAATAAAGTTAAAGTAATTAAAAAATGGCCGACCTTAACTATACTTAAGGAACTATAAGTGTTTCTTAGATTCGCAAACTATTACCAAAAATTTATTAAAGACTTTTCTCTTAAAGCTATTCCTTTAATTAATATAATAAAAAAGGACTAACCCTTTAAATAGAAGGAAGAATAATAAAAAGCCTTTAAAGAACTTAAAAAAGCTATAATTTTAAAACCTATTCTCGCCATATTTAACCTAAAAAAGCCTATTATAATTAAAACTAATATATTAAACTTTATAATTAAAGGAGTCTTAAGTTAACTAAGAGATAATAAGAAGTTAAGACTAGTTGCCTTCTTTTTATATAAACTTAGTAGACTAATACTATAATATCCTACCTATAATAAAGAAATATATATAATACTATAAGTATTTAAAGAATAAAGATATTATTACTATAAAAGTAAGCATAAGATTATAGTATATATTAATTATAAAAATATCTTATACTTTACTACCACCTAAGAACTCTCTAATAAATAAATTAAATATTTTAAATTCTTATCCTAGTTTAATTATAAGCTTATCTACTATAAAAGAACTAAAAATAAATAAGCTAATGCCTTAAGTAAAAGAACTAATTATAAATAAGAAATACTAGAATTTATAATATAAGCACTATAGTATAATAATAAAAGGAACATTAAGCAAATGTATATTAATATAATATTTAAAGTATTAGAAAATAATCTAATACTTAAAGAAATTAAGGAATATATAAAAGATTACCTAAATAAAGACTATCCAAAAGACCTTACTTTAGACATAAGATACCCTAAATAATAAGATAAATTATAAGTACCTGAAAAACTATAAAAAAAAGTAGTTAAATATGTTTATAAACACCTGTTATATAGACATAAGGGCATTAGAAAAACATATAATTAAGTTCTTATATACTATAATATTAAAGGACTTAAAGCATATATATAATATATTATATTATATTATAACATATACTAATAAATAAAAGATAAAAGATATAAGTTATATGGAAAAATATAACTACTGCTAGTACTAGAACAACCATAGGAATTAGTCACCTTTAACTATATTATTAACTTACCCTCATCCATTAAACTACTTACTAAAGTTAAATATAATAGCATATTTATATTAGTCTACCACTTATTAAAGTAAGCCTACTTTATATAATATAATAAGTTATATACTATAGAAGAACTTGCTTATACCTATATAAAAATAATTACCGCTAAATATAAATTACTAAAAGAAATAATATTAAATAAAAGATAAACATTTACTTTTAAATTTTAGCAAGAACTTATAGCTAAATTAGAAATAAATTATAAACTAAGTATTATATATTACCCTTAAATAGACAGACAAATAGAATATATTAATTAAATTATTAAAGCCTACTTATACTACTATATTAACTTTACATAAGATAATTAGGTAAAAAAGCTACTAATAGCCTAATTATGCTATAATAATATACCTTTAGAATCCACAAGGATTACCCCCTTTTATGCTAACTATAGATTTACACTAGAAGCATTTAAACTATTATAAGATAGACCTAATTCTAAAAAAGCTAGACTTACAGCAGAAATAATAATTAACCTACACTAAGAAATACGCAAATAACTTAAAGTAATTTAAGACTAAATAAAGAAATATATAAATTAAAATAAAATTATAAGACTAATTCTCTAAAAAGGAGATATAGTTTATATACTATAATATTTACAAGGCCATAAGCTATTAAATATTAAAATAAATAAGCCAAGTAATAAACTTAACATTAAAAAAATAAGACCTTATAAAATTCTTAAGCAAATTAAAAAGGTAAACTATAAGTTAGCCCTACTAGACACTATAAAACTCTAAATCCCAGTATTTCATATATTATAACTTAAAAAAGCATAAGTTAATAAGAACACTAGAAGACTTATTTTAAATAAAATCATTATTAAAGATTAAGAAAAAGAGTATAAGATTAAAAATATACTTACTATACACTAAAACTTTAATATAAATAACATAAAATACCTTATTAAATAAAAAGAATACTTTAAGCTAGAAAACTCATAAGAACTAATAAAACACTTTAACTTTTAAGAGCTAATATAGAAGTTTCTCTATTCTATGGGATTAATAGACCTAAGTTAGTAAACACCGCGTTCTAATTAATTATATTAACGCCGCTAATAAAATACACCTCTGCTACTACCTTTGACTTAGCACGCTTAAGCTCCTCTAATTCATTAAAAGATTAGGCACCCTTGCGAAGCATCCGCTTACCCCACATATTTATTTATAAATATTATTCACAAAGTCGCAATAACCGCGCAAAACTCTTATTCATCAGCTAAGATAATAATATTATCTATTATTAATACTCTATTAATTTCTATTACTACTAAAGTAATTCCTGCTTAGCCTAACGCTCTTTAGCATCTAATTTCTCCTTCTTAGCAGCTAGACGCTAAGCTAGAAAAAGAAAGAATTAGATAATAATCCGCACTTCTTAAAGAACAAGAACCTACCAGCTGCCAAAGAAATACCATTTCTATCACATATTCTACCCTTATAGGTACACTCTAAACATTTATTATACCCAGGTGCTATTTTACACAACAACCCACAGGCATTACACAAAAAATAAGGCATAACTAATAAACTAATAGTATTAATTACTAATACATAAGCCTTATAATTTTAAGTAGACTTTCCAGGATCTAGCTAAGAAGACTTAGTAACACCTTTTAATATAATAAAAGGATCAAAACTACTTATTAAATAATTATAGGTAGATTAGGACTTATATACTTTAGGCCTTAAGGATAAGACTAATAAAAAAGGGGCATTATATTATGAACTAATAACATAAGATCTAGAAAGTATATACCCTAGATGATCCTTAGAAGGAACAACTAATTATATCCCAGGAAGAAAGGCTTACCGCAGAAGGAAGCACTAAGGGAGTAAGCCTGCAACATTAAGGTGCCAGGCTCACTAGTAATAAAGGTATATTATAAAGTAAGCCACTTAAAATAACTTATTATATAAGAATATTTATTACATTTATTAAATAGAACTTAAATAATCAGTTATTAACATAGCACTTTTAGATAACAATTAGATTGGTTATTTATAACCTTATTAACTACATAATTACTCTACTCATTAGATTCCTCGCATCTCTCTGCCAACATAAACCAACGCCTTGGTTTATAGATTGGGAACCTACCCTATACCTAAGTACGATAGTATAGGTCAGGACGTCACATTAGCCTAACGCTCTTTAGCATCTAATCTCTCCTTCTTAGCAGCTAGACGCTAAGCTAGAAAAAGGAAAAAATTAAATAATAATCCATACTCCTTAAGAATAAGAACCTACTAGCTGCTAAAGAAATACCATTTTTATCACATGTTCTACCCCTATAGGTATACTCTAAATATTTATTATACTTAAGTACTATTTTATATAATAACCTATAGGCATTATATAAAGAATAAGGTATAACTAATAAACTAATAATATTAATTATTAATATATAAGCCTTATAATTTTAAGTAGACTTTCTAGGATCTAGCTAAGAAGACTTAGTAATATCTTTTAATATAATAAAAAAATTAAAACTGCTTACTAAATAATTATAGGTAGATTAGGACTTATATACTTAAGGCCTTAAGGACAAGACTAACAAAAGAGGGGCATTATATTATAAACTAATAATATAAGATCTAGAAAGTATATACCCTAGATGATCCTCAGAAGGAATAATTAATTATATCCCAGGAAGGAAGGCTTACCGCAGAAGGAAGCACTAAGGGAGTGAGCCTGCAACACCAAGGTGCCAGGCTCACCAATAACAAAGGTATATCATAAAGTAAGCCACTTGGAACAACTTACTATATAAGAACATTTATTACACTCACTAGATAGAACTTAAATAGTTAGTCGTTAATATAGCACTTTTAGATAATAATTAGATTGGTTATTTATAACCTCGTTAGCTATGTGATTACTCTGCTCATTAGATCCCTCGTATCTCTCTGCCAACATAAACCAACGCCTTAGTTTATAGATTGGGAACCTACCCTATACCTAAGTACGATAGTATAGGTCAGGACGTCACAGTAATCTTCTAGCTATAGCTTAAATGTTTCGATATTTCTGTTTAGACGCGGATAGCAGCGAAGCGTACGCAGTCGAACTTTCTATGTAGTCACAGGAGAAGAAGAAAATGTGTGACGTATAAAAAAGAGCAATACTAAGCTTAAGATGGTAGCATCTATGATAATGATTCGTGAATGGTCAGTCATTGATTATCAATTTCCTTGTAATATACTTAAAATGCCCTTTCCCCGGCGCATGTCCATCCAAACAAAATAACTCCATTGCATCTTGCTCCATCTCCCCCAAAAAGACCTTCTAGCTCAAGGAGTTTGCCACAAATGGCACGATGTCATCTCTTCAAGCAAAGTCCTTCAAGCTGCACTTGTCCTATACCACGAGCCAGCAAGGAGAATGCGTTCCGATGCATCTTTTGAGTTAAATCCACTGCTGCAGTCTCGGTTCCCATCTTTCTTCGATGCCGGCCGCATGGACGGAGGTAATCCCGCGCATGAGATCGACCCTTGGGTTCATTCACACTGGACTGAGAATGTACATCCTTGGCCCCCAGAATCGAGACTCATATGTGATTTCTTAGTTGTCGGCTACCAATAATTACGCCAATAGACAAGAAAAAGATCCAAACTGTGCTAAAGTCAGCCATTGATGTGGACGCATCAGAAGAACGGGAGAAGTATACCATGAAGGTTTTCATATGATTTGCGGATCGAAGCAATTACCAGCTTCTGCAAACTTGGATCAAAGGACCGTAGTGCTTCCAGGCTCCTGGATATTTTAGAAATAACCTGAGGGTGTTAGAGAGAGGTTCCATCTCAGAGGTACATATAAAATGAAGAAGGGTGCTTATCACTATGCAAGAGCAACAGAGCGGAAGCTTACATCGTCAGCCAAGTCGTTATTCCCAATCTCTGATCTCAGGATTTTGGACATGACAGAATGAAATATCGTAGCAGAAGTTTTCGTGCCAAGAGTTCCCCATATCGAGACGATGACACTGTTCATGCCGATGAGTAACGCTCGATCTATGTTTATCAATCAGCAAAAAACAACTGACATTGAATATCTTGAAATGAAGGAAATACCATTCTTGGCAGATTGAGAAAACGACAGAAGCGAAACGATAAGTCCTTCAAAGGTCGTCGCGAGAGATGCCCCCAACAACATGAGAACCGCCCAGTTCAGCATCCCACCAATCTCTAATTCTCAGAGTAAGCATAGAACTTTGTCTCATTATTGCAATAAATGAATGGAATACTGAAGACGCACCAACAAAGCCTGAGGCGAGCGACACATAGCATATACTGGTCAGAGAGGATGCAATGAAAACAGCAGCCAAAGCATTGCCGGTGGCCCGAACATAGAGCCCACCAACGAGGAAGCCTAGTCCCAGTCCGACATACAGAGGGCTTAGACCGCTATTAGATGAGTTGGAGTTGGCATACGCTTCCGCTTGAAGGAAGAAAGAAATCTGATAGAGACTCTGGGCAACTATTAGTAGATAGGCAAAGTCGCCTGGGGACAAGACTATACATACAACTGTGTAGCCAAACATGGCAATGCTATTGCACCCAATAGCAAATCCAACCGTTTTATTGCTCAGAAAATTCAGCGGTATGAGTGCTTTGCCAGGCTTGTTGATTTCTACGTAAATGAAAGCAACTGTAGATGAGATGGCCGTAAGAGAGGTAACTATTAGGGCAGCACTACCCCAGCCGAATTTGCTACCTCCAAGCTCGAGTGCCAAGATGAGCGAAAAGACTGATGTTCCAAGCAGCGCTGCGCCGAGAATGTCAAACTTGGCAAAGAATCCGCGCAACGACCACACATTCTCAGCCTGAGCGGAAGTTGGGGAACGGTTTGAAACCAGAGAAGGCATCGAAACCAGTACCCAAAGAAGCGGTACGAATATAATGCCAGAATTCACTTGGTACCATCTATACAGCCTCAGTCAACAGCTGCAAAATTAAGAAGAAAACGGCATCGGGCGGGCTCACAAGCGCCAGGCAGCTGCATCCGAGTGAGCAAGGCGGGATCCCAGGATGCCTCCGAGCACCAGTCCCGCAGTTTCGCAGATACTATGAACACTTTGGAGCAAAGCAAACGTCCGAAGCTGCACCATATCTTGTGATGCCGTTAGACAAAGCCTAGTCTTCCTTCACTTGGGCATGAGACATACCTGATAGCGTAAACGTTACAAGAATAGTCATGCCTGAGACGCCTGTGGACAGGATTACTCTCCCCAATAGCGCCTGTGCAAAGCTCGATGCAAAGGAACTATTCAATAGAGCTGTTAATATCACTTAGTCAGGGACGAGGGAGATTGCAGTGCCGTCATACCTCAGGCTCGACCCAACGAGGAAGAAGAGGTAGGCCAGCAAGGTTAATCGTTTGCGACCATAGGTATTGGATAAGCCTCCATACTGAGGATGATGTTAGCGCGAGACAGGCGGCAGCGTTGGGTGAAACTTGCAATCGGCTGCGCAATGCTGTGTATCAGCTCGTGAGTGAGGATTAACCACGAGGCATTCTCGAGGTTGTGGAACTCGGAGCCTAACAGAGAATTAGCAAGCAGACTCGGAGCAGAAACGAGGTCCGAATAAACCGTTTCACGTACCAATCAGTGCGTATGTTGCCGTGTTGTATGCCACATCCATACTCGCGAGAGTTGCTCTATAGCAGGTTAGGGTCCATCGTAAGCCATCACAATCGCAAGGCCACCGACCCTAGGAAAAGTCCCGTCACCACCACCGCCGTGGCGTAGTTGGTCTCGGTGACAATATTCTCGTCAGGCTGCTCATTCTGTCCGATATGCGCGCTTGGTTCTGGCGCGAGTAGCGTCTCTGATTCGGTCGATTCAGGCATCCCGATGGATGAATAGGTGGTTTGTAGAGTATGGGGTAGAGAGGTTGGACACTTGACGGGTATTAGGCACCTCAGCAGGCAGATCGATAGGCAGATTATAGAGGGCAGAAACAAAAGGTCCAGGTTAGGAGCAACCCTACCCGTGTTGGATGCTGGTTTTACCAATCAGAAACTTGCTTCATAAGCAGCTAGGACGCGCAAAAGGATTATTGAAACGATCTGCTGGGGTGGACCACTTGGTGATGGGAAAGGACATTATGTTTACATAGAGAGCCATATCATGTTAATTGTATCATGAGACTTGGGCATTTCGTTGTTAGATAACCCTTTTCACACTAAATTAACTATGAAAACAACGTGGTTTTTACTTATATATCTAGTGCTCTCGGCTATATAAGCAAATGATCACAGGCAATTATGTTATAAATTACATTATGTGAAGATTTAGTGTCTATAGAGATGATAATAATTTGGAGAATCGCTGGATGCTCCTAGTGGGACTGCCAAACATCGCGTGTCCCACTCATAACCGCGACAAGACTGCCCCGCGCAAGACAAAAAAAGCGGGATTGCGAAAGGCAGATTTACCTGTATCAAGGCAGAAATTCTTAGAAATCTCGGTAGGTATTAATATAAGAAGTAAAGGTCATTGCGAGCAAATAGAGATGTGAGAAGGAAGACAAAGCACATTGCCACTTCTATAAACCCTTTTACAGGTGCCATTTGGATGATTGGCTGTTTGTTTGCCATTTGGCAGCTGCTATTTTGTCCACCGCCCGCCAGCAGTACAATCCATCTGCCACGACCCCTGTAAACTCTACCACCAGAGGACTTTCCAGCGCAGCGCTAGGTGGTGCTCAGCTGCTGTCCTTCGGGTACTCAGAAGGTTGCTGTGCACGCTGAAACGCTAAGTCCTTGCGCCTATTAAGTACCTGCTTGTGCATTCGACTGGCAGAATTAATCCAGCTTGTAGGTACCACCTGAACAGTAGCAACTCTTCCATTCCTGAGCACGCAACTGTTAATTTTCCAGCAGCTCTGACCATCATGACAGCTACCAGCCCTTCTTTATCACCTCATCTGGCCATGATGGGCCTCTCAGACGGTTGGCAATCGGTGATCCGCCTCGACGAACGATCGTACCAGCGGTCTCAGGATCCTGTTGCTCGTCTAAGCGATGATTTTCGTGTGAGCTCCCGCCAAATACACATGTAGTCCACTGATCGCTATCACAGACGCGCTGACGGCAAGATAACTCTCTAGCAACTCTGCTCCGAAATCTCAGCGAGTCCGTGTCTCGTCTTCTGCGCTGACGATTGCCCTGAATTTGCCGACTCCAGCCTCTGTGAGCTCTTCTCACACTGGCTAACAATTGACGATGTCACCTCCGTGTCTTTCTGCAGGGCCGTCTTCCTGCTAGATCCGTCTCTCGAATCTGGAACGGCCGAAAACATGTCCAAAGATTCCTTTCCTGGTCTCAGAGATCTGGGCACGACAAACGTCATCCGAATGGCCACCAATGGCTTACAAGGACTACGGTCAGGGCCATACTTTTATCAAGAAGCCAGCTTCCATCACATGTATAGAGTGTTTCCCGATTCTCAATCTGCCTTCTTCTCGGCCATCGCGCAGAATCCTATAAGTGGTCAATTTATAGAGCATCGCCCAACCGACCATGTGGCCGTGCCGTCTCGCCTATACTCTCCACCACAGAACTCCAAGCTTCCCTTGTCTGGCCTTCGTTTTGCGTCAAAAGACGTATTTGATGTTGCCGGACTCAAGACTAGCGCGGGCTCCAGGTCTTTCTTCGAGCTGTCTGATCCCAAGCCCAAATCGGCATTCATCGTCCAGAAGCTCACTGCTTTAGGCGCAGTACTGGTTGGCAAGGTCAAAAATACACAGTTCGCCAACGGTGAAGATCCGCAGGAATGGATCGACTACCGCTGCCCTTGGAACCCGCGTGGTCAGTTATCCCCTTCTTCTGCTCTACATCTTGGCATCTGTTACTAAATGTTCCGCAGGTGACGGCTATCAAAACCCCGATACGAGCAGTAGCGGGAGCGCGACGGCGGTTTCCTCATACCCATGGCTAGACTTTGCCATTGGATCCGACAGTAAGATTAGGCTTCTCTTTCCTACTTTGAGATGTTAGGAGTTGCCAGAGATTAGCGCTAATGAGACCATTCCTAGCTTGTGGCAGCATCGCGTGCCCGGCGGCTGCACAGGGTATTTTTGGCTTAAGGTTATCCACTGGCGCACTCCCTCATGAAGGAGCCTTCACCATCAGCAAGTATGAATAAGCATACATTACTTTACGGATCATTTATACAAACAGACTACTAATCTCCATGTCTCAGATATCTAGATACGTCAGGCATCTTCACTCGAAGCATCGACATTCTGCATCTCGTCACCTCCAAGCTACTTGAGGGCACATCTGAACTTGGAAGAAGCCCTCCTCTATCCGAAGTAATCGAACCTGCCGCTCCTCTCCCTCCCTCCGCCATTAGCTAGTGCTTGTCTTCAAGGCTAATATCTTAGATCCAAACGATACCTTCACGCATAGTATACCCCAAATCGTCATTTCCACACGACAATGATGAAACCATTGAGTCCATTGATCGATTCATCAAGGCTCTCGAGAGCTTCTGCAGCACAGAGCGAACGACCCTGGATATAGATGAGGAATGGATAAAGACAGATCCCCACGGCCATAAGCTATCGATTTATAGCGAATTGAAGACGGTGGCTCCCCTCCCCCCTCATTTCTTTCTGTAGAATTGCCCCTGAAATGTGAGTCCTGACATGAGTGCCAAGACCACAGCTCATCTACACCTGGCTGGATTTTACGACGCCATCGAACCCTTTCAGAAAGCATACCGAAGCACATACCAGAAGAATCCTTACCTGGATAGAGTCAATACCGAAAAACTGTAAGAAGTGTCATCTTATCTGCAAGAGGTGCTTTCTATCTAATCACGACCCGCCAGGAAACTTGCCCGGTTGGTCACGATAGAGGATCGCGAAAAAATGGTACGACAAAAAGCACTCTTCGCCAACTTCGCCCAAAAGCAGATTCTACAGAGTAGTGACGGCAGCGGCGCCGCTGGCTCGCTGGGAGGAATCATGGTCTGGCCTTTTAACCCCCAGCAGCCACAATATCGAGACAACCAGCCACCGTGAGTTTTACATCTTGTCGCCTAGATGTTGAAGTCGCGTATCTGACGTATTGGGTGTGGAAACAAAGTCTTACGCCCCATGTAAATTGGCGCTGGGATGTGGACTATACTGCCCCTCTTGCCGGGTTGCCCCAAGTCATTGTGCCTAGTAAGTTGGAGAAATGCCATTTTTGCTCATGTGCGTACCTCGCTGATGACTCATTTCTCCATAGTTGGCCAATTCCGGTATGAGTCTCGCATCACAGGAGAGCCGGATTTCCTCCCGATTACTGCCTCAATCGTGGGGCCTCCAGGTGAGTATACTTCTCGCCATGTCACATATCCTCCTAGCTTCCAAGCATATCGCAGTACTGACTAAATTCATTCTGATAAGGGAGCGATATTGCATTGCTAGACTTTGTTTCAAAGTTTCTCATAAGAACAAGGGGCCTGTTATCTGTGAAGCCTGGCCGCTATATTGTGTAGAGATTAATAGAATGTAGTCATGCTACATGAACAAGAGTGCCCAATCCGATACAACAAAGTATGTACTTAAACAAGAAGATGGAAAATTGTGCTTGGATGCTCTCTTCTTTTTCCTTACGTCACTACTCTCATTCCCCTCAATTTGATGCATATAACATGATTATACTTGTTGTAACTCTTTGATCACTTTTCATAATGTTAAGGCTACGAATACCCAATACACCTTGGTACTAAACTTTGTTTCTATCCAATTGCCTCGAGACGGGCAATCACAATTCACCTACATATAAGCACACTCTACTCGTTGCTGGCTGGTATGCCTACTGCATATATGAGCCCATTCGGTCCGAATTAACAAGCAGACAGACGTTATTGTTTTCAGAGGGCGCACAAATAAATTACATGTAACATCAGGGCTGAAAGAAGGATTGGTGGTGTCGAGACAGTTGAGGAAATTGACGGAAGGGAAGCAGTTGCACAAGATACCCAGAACGGGTAACATTGGAATTAAAAGGCTGATAATATCTGACCCAGAAATTGCAGCCCGATCATTGGGCAGTTTCAGCTGCTATACCGTTCTACCCCTCATTTACTAGGTACAGGTATAAGCGCACATGAAGTGTATAGATTGTGTACCTGCGTACATAGCAATGTAGCATTAGCTTGTTTCGAGACTGTGTCGCTGCAACGAGATTCCTTTCGTCACGGAACTATGGTAATAGGATAAAATCTTATAATAAACACATCGTTATCTCTATGTACATCGGTCTTCTTCTTTAAAACGTTGTCTAAGGCGTTTTCCTCTTTAAATAGCTACCATAAGCGGACCTGTCCTAGCTTTGCTATAGTACTTTATAATACCTGCAGGGTACAGCTGGAAACTTGAAAGGTATAAGCCCACAAGTAGCTCTTACCTTATCACAAAATCAACTGTAACACCCATTTATACAGTAAGTTTACAAAATAAATGTGACTATAAATATAGGTAATCTATCGCGTAGCTGCCTGGAGCAACGAGTTGGTGTGGAGGACTATCAGCCAGACCAGATGAGGCCTAGGTCAAGGGATATGAGCTGATTCCCGTGCACTATAAAATTAGCCTTGGTTGCTATACTTGTATAGGCAATAATAGGAGCGCTAGCACTAGTGTTGGCGGGTCGCACGTGGAGCAATATTGGGGCTGAAGTGCTGGGAGATTTACTTCAACGTATCCGTACGTGAGGTATCGAGTACTGGATACTGTGCTTCGCAAGCAGGACACGATAGTACATGAAACTACCTATAGAATATATGCTACAGTTGGTGTGGACAATGCTACAGGTTAGGTAGGTGCAGCCCATGCAATTCTATCCATGCCTTGATTCGAGCTCTACTTCAGTTTCTACTGCATCAATCCCCTCTGTCTGTTGAATTGATCCAATTCAGAACAAAATTACTAGCAAGGTTTCCTCGTCCAGTCTGAGCGAGATCCTCACAGTCATTCAAGATGCCTTCAGCCCAAGGCCCCATGGAGACCCAGGTGTGGTACCTGAAAGATGACCCCAAGTGGGAGAAGGAAAAGCCCTACTATAGCAATATCCCCTTTGAACACCCCGATGCAAAGCAGACAAACTTGGAGACGGAGCCAAGTAATGTCACCGCCGTCGATATTCGTGGCCGAGAAGGCGAATTCGATCTGGAGCAGCACGGGTTTTGCGTCGTTCGCACAGACCTAGACGATATAGATAACATCTATCCCAACTTTGCCGACCCCTATTGGGTTCAGGACAGTTACTATGCCCGCCTGGAGAAATGGATGCGAGCAGCAATCGGTGACGACAAGATCCGCCGCATCTATATATATGACCACACGGTTAGCCCATATCTTCAAAGTCAATGCGATTGCTAAGTCTGATGCCCGCGGCTCTTACTCCAGGTTCGTCGTCGCGATCCAGGTCTCGCAGTAGAATCTAGAGGCACTGAGGGCGCCCTTCAGCCGGTCCTCGCGGCCCATACAGGTATTCTCTCGTTTACGGAGTTCTTGGCAAAGTTCGATATGCTAATCAGTGTTCAAGACCACAGCCACGGCAGTGGCCCAACCCGAATACAGGCTCATCTGTCCGAAGAAGAGGCCAAGTCGCTGATGCAAACCCGGTTTCAGATTATCAAGTTTGTAACGTTCTCATGCTTCCAGTGCAAAGCAGATCTAACGACACAGCGTCTGGCAACCACTTTTTGGGCCCCTTGAAGACTGGCCCCTCGGGATATGCGATCCGAAAAGCGTCCACCAAGAGGACCTTGTCCACACGGACTTGATCTATCCGCACTATTTTGGCGAGATCTACAGCCTTCGCCTCAACGCCTCACACTCTTGGTTCTATCTTAGCCATCAGATGCCCAACGAATTGTTGCTGTTTAAAAACTACGACTCAAAACTGGATTCACCAACTAGATGTAGGTTCTCTCCCTGATAAAATCAAGCAGTCACTGAACAAGTTCTAACATTTGGGGCCCTTTGGTGATTATCCAAAAGTCACCCCCCACTGCGGAATCAGAAATCCGATGACTTCCGAGACAGCCCGGCCGCGCGAGAGCATCGAATTCCGTGTCATGGTATTTTACAACGATGAATAAAGACATTCTCTTAATTGCTGCCATATTCTTTCTTCTACGTAGAGAAAGTCAACTTTGGACTACTCAGCACATGGGAACAAGCTTCGATTCATGTAATTTTCTTTGCTTCAGGCTGACTATGGACTACGAAACTTGATCATATTTTCGCATCCCTGTAAACATATCGGCACATAATTGTAGCGCTGGTTTACCCCCTCCCCTGCCTGATCTGTATATACCGTCTTGGAGCGGTTAGCCACCAGCGTTGCCTGATGGGCCAGCGCCTTCAATGCCGCCCGTCTTGACCCAGTCAATCCACGGCTTAGCAGACTCGTTTTTGGGGTCTGGCTTCCAGCCTATCCAGGGCTTGTCATCGCTCGCCACGGCACCCTTGTCAGGCAGCCACTGGCGCCAGGTCTGCTCCTTTCCAGACTCATTGGCCACCTGAATGGGCGCCTCAAAGGCCCTGTTCTCCCCGGCGTCAGGGTTACCCTGCACCATGATTACTATAGCCCACGATACAAAGACCCGGCCCAAAGGTCTACTGACTGTCAGAATACTTTGCCGAGAATCACCATCTGGCGGGTACGTACATGTGTGTCAATTGACAAGTGTCAGATGGAATGTTGCGTGACGTTTTGGCAATATCTCACAAGACAGAAACAATGTCGTTGTCTGTTATTCATAACATGGTGTGATTACAGTATTTATACATACGGCCAGTGGAGTTCTGGCAACGGAGCTTTATCCGTCATATTCCAGGATGCCGCATCACTCTCAAAACAAATACAATACCCCTCTTCTTGATGGTTCCTGATGGTGTGTAGGAAGAGCCTCAGCCCTTCAGTCCCGTCCAGTACGCTTACTTGTTTGGCCAGCCATCTCGACCAAACGCAACACCCTTTGGCAAGAGGATCCTTGGGGATATGCGCGCAAATAGGCCTATTCACGCCAGTGG
Source organism: Trichoderma sp. CBMAI-0020 (assembly GCA_030708095.1). NCBI lineage: Eukaryota > Fungi > Ascomycota > Sordariomycetes > Hypocreales > Hypocreaceae > Trichoderma > Trichoderma sp. CBMAI-0020. Next base: position 1,758,132 of record JAJNCI010000007.1, read on the forward strand.
ATAGATTAATTCTCTGCATATCGCCAATAGCAGCTTGCCATGTGTCGAGGCATCTCGGTGATTAGGTGGCGTGCCTCATAAGGGTTGCCGCACCTGAAACGGATGGGAGAGGAGTGATAGCCTCACTTTGGTAGGTCTTGTTCTATAATATTCATTTTATTTTATTTCTCATTCTATATTCTATATTCTGGTCTATTGTCCAGGGTTGTACGGAGTATACCACTCTCAGTTGTATCTGTCCACACCACTTACACCTTTAGGTACGTACCTCAGTTGAGCCTCCTTCAACAGGGTATTGTCAAAAGTCCGCGGAGGCTATGCATCACACAACACGACCACCACCAGACTCTAATCTCTCTCCAAAGTGCTTTTGCTCTGTTCGTAGTTGCATCGCGCTGCTACGGATATATCGCCGAGCATTTTGCGGTACCCGTACCCTATCCCAGGGGTATGGCCACACTTCAGATGTTGCCTGTGGTGGGCAATCTCCAGATCAGCAATCCTACTGCCAATAACGATGTCGACATCGCCAAACAACTCAACGAGAAGCTATGGGCCGAGGCGTTCAGCCAGCTGCGTAGCCGTCTCCAGAAGAAAGATGTAAAGCAGTTTCAAGCCGACTCTTTTGAAACCCTAAGGAAATATGTCTTGTCTCAGCGCAAGATCTATAGAGACAAACCCGTGACGAAACTGCTGATGCGCCTCGAGCCCTTCTTTGAGAGGCTTCGGAGCTTTAGCGGCGTCTTTGAAACTTTTGCACAGGCCCATGACATTGCTGGGTTGCTGTGGGGGAGCATCAAGTTGGTCCTACAGGTGGGTGTTTTCTTCTTCTCTTTTCTTTCGAGATGCAACCAACGTGCATGTGAGGTGTGAGGCGCAGCTGAGCCAATCCTGAATTCTATTAGTTGGCGTCCAAGTTCAACGAAATCTTTGAGAAAATTGTCGTCATGCTGGAGAAAATCGATAAGCATCTTCCCCGATTCGAAACCTACATCAAGGCCTTTCCCCATTCCACACGGATAAGCGATGCCGCGCTGAACCTGTACACCAAGATTGCTGGGTTCCAACTGGACTCTATCCTGTTCCTCCAGCGGAACCCTCTCAGTAAGGCACCCAGCAAGGCGTTTTTATATAAACCAATGTCGCGCCAGCTAACTCGTAACAGGAAACCTAATCCGGGGTGCTTGGGCATCATTTGAAGCGACGTTCCAGAAGTGCCTGACCGAGATTCAAGAATGCTGTGACTCGTTGGATGTGGAGGCCGTTGCGGCCAATATCATGAGCGACATCTCGCGGCATGAAGAACTGAAAGAGCTCCTATCCCGCAGAGAACAGCCGGCCGTAGATAAACGGCCTAAGCTGCCTTGCCACATCCTACACCTCCCTCGCAATGCCCGATTTTCCGGGCGTCGGTCGATCCTGGACGACTTGCAATCGGCGCTTGTTCTGCCTTCGGATCGAGTCGAACAGCGTTCTGTCGCCATTGCGGGGCTTGGAGGCGTAGGAAAGACGCAGCTCGCTGCCGAATTCACTTGGAGGAATCAAGACAAGTTCGACATCATCTTATGGGCGCATGCAGACACCTCTCCCAAGCTGGAGCAAGGCTTTCTCAAGCTGGCTAAGCATTTAAACATCTCGGATGTGAATCCTTCGGCGGATACTAGCAAGGTCGTCGAGGCTGTTGTGCACTGGCTATCCACTGGTGAGCTCTCCCACCACGTTCGATATTGCGTAGTTTCTCTACTATATGCATATACATGTGCAAGTACATGTATAGGTATAGGGGGCGTGTGTAAGTTTATGTGCGTGTAGATGTGTGTGTCTGTGTATACGTGCATATTCTGTCATAAACGTAAATTGTGCAGGAGCTCAGCTGACCTCTCCTTGTCAGAAAACTATTCGTGGCTACTCATTTTCGACAACGTTGACGAAGGCATCATTTTGAAGCCATTTTGGCCAGTGTGCAGCCGTGGATCTATTTTGGTAACCACGAGAAACACCCTGCCCAAGGCAACTGCTGCCTCCACCTCTGTCCATTTGCATCCTCTTACTCACAATGAAGGCAGAGATCTTCTTGTCGCCTCCATCAAGGAGATGGGACAAGACTCGATTGAAATCGACGCTAACGCTGCCTTTCGACTGTCCATGGTACTCGGAGGTCTGCCGTTGGCCCTTGCACAGATTGCAGGATACATCTCGACCATCGGCTGCTCGGTAGAAGAGTTTCTGGAAATGTTTGAAGAAACGCAGCACTCGAGCGGAGAAATTATCTCAGGTCTTGACAGCACCGATTTCAATTATGACTACACGCTTGCTACCGTGTGGGACTTGACTCTGGCCAAATTAGATGCCAAGGCTTTCTTCCTGCTGCAGATGATGGCCTACTTGGATCCCGACTGCATTCCAGAAGCTGTCTTCACCAGTCCGGAGAGCTCCAAGGTCGATTTGGGCGCAGATTTCCCAAAGTCCAAAGTCAAGTAAGACAGACCCTCGCTTCTCTCCTTACTTCGCAGCAGCTTGTACTAAAAGACACAACCCTAAATATCAGGTACTTTGAGGCTCTGAAGAGCCTCTGCACCTACGATTTTGTCCGTCGAGACGCCAAGATGAAAACGCTCTCTATACATCGCCTCCTGCAGAAGTCTGTTCGCGAGCGCCTCTCAGACTCGGGCCGGCCGGCCGTCTTCCGCTTTGTCGTGCAGCTGCTGAGCTCCATATACCCACAGCAGAAGTTGGGCATGGCCATGGACCGTTTCTGGGAAAAGTGTGATCTCTTCTTGCCCCAAGTCATTAGTGTCATTGGGCATTATGGCTGGGTTGCTGAAACGGAGCTGCCTTTAGAGCTGGATGTTGAAGTGACTGAGCAATCTGCGCTTGAACTTGTAGAGCTACTTCACAACGCCACTTGGTGAGAGACCCACCCTTACCAAATCAACATACTCGCATTGAGGATCTGACTTTTTTTTGCGCAGGTTTATGCAGGAAAAAGGCATGTTCAAGCAGCTCCTACCCATTGCCAAGGTTGGCGAAAATATCCTTAAATCTCTTGGGAGAGCCGAGTCCATGCTCATGGGTGAGCTGTACAACACTGTGGGTAATGTCTACCTGGAGATTGGAAACCACCAAGAATGCAAAGAGTACTTCACCAAGGTAAAGGTTATTCGGGAGGCTCTCAACCCTGCAAATTCTCCCGTTGTTGCCAACATAACAAATAACCTGTCCCTGGCCGAGACGGCGCTGGGCAACTATCAAGTTGCCGAGACTCTTAGCCGCAGAGTCATTGCCATCCGGGAAAGCCTGCCGGATGACGAGTATGCAGAATACAAGAAGAACACGTTGCCAATCAACAATTCCAACCTCTGCCGCATTCTCTGGGTCATGGACAAGTTGGATGAGGCGGCCGAGGCTGGGGAACGCGCAATGGCGTTGGCAAAGAACTCTTTTGGGCTTCGATCTAGAAACACTGCGCAGTAAGCTAATTATCCAGATAATGAGGGCCTCTAGATAAATACTATGCCATTCGCTAACCTCTTGAGCAGAGCCACATTCAACCTTGCCGATGTTCGGATGAAGCAAGGTCATCCAGACGCTCTAAAACTGCATCTTCAAGCGCTTGTCCTCCGCAAGGATGTCCTTGGCAACCATTATCAGACAGCAGGTTCCTGCTACAAAGTAGCTTGTCTCTTCCTAGAACGGGGAGATTTAAAATCTGCCAGGCAAGTTTTTCATTCCTATCTGTTTGTAATAGTTGTAACCGAATAATGGTTACTAATTTCCCACTGTTTTGTTTAGAGAGCTCTTGGAAGAAGCCGTCACTATATACGAGGCATCCTTTGCCTGCGAAGGTCCGCTTGCCAGGACGCTCGTTAAGCTCTCAAAGACGGTTCTCGAAATGGGCGAAGAAGCAAAGGCCAGAGAAATACTAACCAAAGCAACGGGTTTGCTGAAAACTCTGCTCACCGATTTGTCACAAGCGAAGGACATGCTGGAAAAACTCGACAGCTTGGTACCGTATGTAGACCGCTAGATAGCAGTGATAGGTGTCACTATATGAAATGCTTTTCCTCACCTTCCTTTACATTAGTACACCTCTTTTCATCATTTGCCTTGTGTATCTGTACGAGCTTCACTCAAAACATCTGCTTCCAGTACAAACTCTAGAAGGAACCCCCATCTTGTTCAATGCCACCTCTACCAAGTCCAATGCCGTCCTCTCGTATCCTATGGTATAGTAAGCAAGGTTTGGGATATAAATAAAAAATTTTGAGCATTACCTTTTGCTGTGAGGACTGAGGCGACAATTGGTAAAAATGCTTTCTTACTGGTGACCTTGGAAGTAAATTCGTGTTCCCCAACTAACTCTCCTTAGCAGATGCTATAGCCATCATTGAGTAATTGTATGAGCTTTCGCTTACTCGGAACAACAACCTCTGGGATCCCACCAAGCGTCGACAGCAATTTGGGATGCCAGCCAGCGCTGCTGATACCTATGGGCTCTCTGAGACCAGCTTAGTTACGGCCATCTCAAGACCAGAATACAGACACTCACGCGTGGTATTCGTCCCGGTAAGTCAGATTTCCATCGGTAAAAGGGAACACGAGGATAGGAATACGGCCATCTGCATCAACGCACATGACTTGTGTATTCAGCCATTGCGCTATTGCTTCCCGTTTTTCCAAAGCGGCGGCATAATCCTGGGATGTGACATGCTCTGCCGCGGCACTGGGAGGCGTTTGTTAGTCCAAGTATCCAAACAACAGAATGTTCACTCTTTTGCAAGCTGTCAAGGCGTACGCACAGCACATGTCGGACCACTGGATTCAAGTAAGGCTGTCTTTTGTATTTATTTTCGTAGGCATGCAAGAATTGCTGAATGAACCGCTGCTGAGTCGGCAGTTTTATGTTTATGGCAACCTTGCGAGACAGTTCGAATCAGGTCAGAGTTAAAGAGTTCTCCAGCTTGGACAATTCCAACGTCAAGTAAATTGCAATTACTTACCGTGTGACAATACTCATAAAAATCAACCTCACGAAGAAGGGAGCTTTGTGATTTCCAAAGCTCTTCAATCTTGATATCTGCTCGCCTACTAGCACATACTTCCTCCAAGGCAAGAAGGAATTGTTCTTGAGCTATTTGGATATCGTTGTGATCTGTTTTCCAGTCACCAGGGAGATGAATGAGCTAGCAAATGTTTTAGACATGGGGTGTTTTTTTTTCGGCAGCTAAATTGAAGAGACAGGCATTACTTACCTTGAAGCCCGTGGCAGAGCTCGTTCCAAAGCAACGCAGCCAGTGTAGCGAGAGCGTCGAGCAGATGGAAAGACTTCGCGAGAAAAAGCCAATAGTATCGAATGAGCTAAGGCAGCAGACGATCAATATTGTCTTCCCATAGGTAATGTCTGGTGATGTTTTCCCTCACTCTACGACAGGCACAACGCCATCGCCATCCAGAGAGCCCCAAGTCGGACGGACTCCATAAACACCATTCCATAGGGCCGGGCCACGGATACTGCCGAGTGCTTCATTTCGTCAGTTCTCTTGTCATGTTCAAGCAACGTCGAATTAGTACTTGCTTACTGTCTGTGCCAATGGTGAAATCAAGCCAAGGATACGCTGCAATGGCCACTGCACTACCCGTGCTGCTTCCAGACGGGATCAAGTATCCATCTCCTCTCGGATTCCAAGGATACGACGTTTCAACCCAATCTGCCGTAAGGACATCTCCATCTGCAAACGTGGCCGTCTTTGTCTTTCCAACGAGCACGGCACCCATGCTGAGCAATTTCTCAACCGCTGTTGCGGTGGCGGTCTGGACGTCATGGAGCTTTCCAAAGTCTCTACTGCCTGCTGTTGTGAAGCATCCTCGAATATGAATGTTATCTTTGACTGCGAACCTGAGGCCATTCAACGGTTTCGAGTCCGTCTTTGGGTAATAGCAGCGGGAAGGGACAAGAGCCGACAGTGTAGCACTTGTAGATGGGAAAAGCAGTGGTTTGTAGCATCCAGACGTCGATGAATCTTGCACACTACTCTGCAAGTGCAATGCTTCACGAGTAGCCAAACTACCATTTTCGGGTCCATCATTTGGTGCAAACGACGCGATAAAGGCATCCCGATCGTCAGCAAATACCTTCCATACCTTGTGGAATCCCAAAGAAGTCATGGCATAAGGACCAGAGAGTAATGTGGAAGAAACATCTTCTATAGGAAGCGGCAGCACAGACACATCTTTTCCGTGGAATTGCAATCTTCCGAAAACGCTTCCAATGTGAGGATAAGCGACTTGCTGCTGTGCCGCATGAATATAGACTCGATCAACAAAGTCAAATGAGAAGACGTCATCTTCCTCCAGAAGGGCGTCAAGTCGCGCTTCTATCGAATCTTGTGTGAAATCCTCGTCAAAATCTGAAAAGGAACAAATGGTAACGAATTCACCGTGACCCTGGATAGCTGCGGGGTTTAGTTGAGGCCCTGTCGCTGTATCATTGACAGATTGGAGAGGACCCTTTGCTACCACACGAGGGCAGATATAATAGCAGTTGGTGCCCTTGAAGCGATAATTGGATAGCATCTCCATTCCACTAAAACAGTGAAATGATTGAAGATTTCATTACCAAGCGCCTATGGGCTTGCGAAGTGCAAGGTCAGCATTGCTCCAATTTACGCTGTAAGCAACGAGGTTACGGGCATTGCCTTGGGCCATTAATTCCCGACAGAGGAGAAGCCATAAAGACATTGCTGGCCGAAAAAGGCTGACCACCGACCATGGCGTAGGCAAGCGATACAGCAATTTACTGCTCGAAGCGCACGAGGCCATCTTCAGGCCTACTAATGACTTGTACATTTTGGCAACCCCGGTAGCGAAAGATTGATTAATTATTCAAAGGGAAGATTAAAAGCCATGAGTGGTGAAAACACATCCATCCACATTGCTCTTTTTGCGCAGATCATCTTCAAGTTTAGTAAAAACCGACCGAACCTGCTTTCTTGTTCTTTTATTTCTACTTCTGATCTATTTCCCCAAGTTATCTTGAAGACATATCAAGGTTGGAGAATAGGCAATGGGAGCCAAAATCGACATTGCCTCTTTGGAATCCATCCATTAAAGTAATCGTGGAGAAAACTCTATTGTATGGCAGCCCTATGTCTACTGTAATTCATACAAAAACCTTGCGTTCCGAATCCTTTTTTTACGTCAACCCATGATTTGTTACAGCTCAGTTCCATCATGCACACATAAGGCAAAGCGGCCAAAGGTTCTCGGCAAGGTTTGCCGACTTTTGAGAAATAAAACAACATAGGAAAGAACAAATTAAAGGCCAAACAGGCGCAACCAATTACGGTAGTCATACATGCTCTGCAATCGAAATACACTCCAACCTACAGTCTTTTTATCTTGTGCCGTTAGTACAAGTATAATATTAAATTAAAAACCTAATGAATCATCTACACTGCCTTATCTAAACTAGCTACAGCACAATAGAGCTGTATCTCCAGTATTGGTGACTTGAACCAAAATTAGCTCACGGGTAAAGCTTTCTCATGCTGCCTCAATGTTTCAGCGCAAAGTCTAATTATGTGATTGAGGCGGCTTCTCCAAAGCAAAATCCAAGATGGAAACGTCACCAATCACTCTAGTTCTCCTCCATAATTATCGACACCACTTGGTGCGTATAGGATTATAAGCCTGATGTGGCTACTGTAAGCCCCAAAGCTGCTACACCACCAACTTCATAGATCCTCAAGTCATATAAATCGGGCAGAATCGCTAGGCGCTATTCGCTAATGTTGTTCCTCAAAGCCCTGCAAAAGATTGCCTTGTACGTTGGATTCTGTCATCTTCCAAGTCTACATTCCGTTAGACTTTGACCCTCGTAAAGTAGAAGCCTAATCTTGTAAAATGAAGCTTATAGACCAGCAGGACTTTGAACATAATAAGCAGGATCTCCGATCTAGGAAACCCAAGATATACTCCAGTATAGCATTGATTCATGTGATATGAACCTTTATTTAGAGAACTGCTAAGCATTTAGACCTCACGCATCGAACATCACTCATAAATCATATTGATCCAAATAATGACCATAATGGAAATTATCAATTGCTTTCTCGCAAGTAATGCATCCCGCATCCCCCATACCCCAACAATACCACCTTTGCTACTTTTTTTTCTTGGAGCTTGAAAATACAGATAAATACATAGAGTAACAGAATAAGAAAAAGAGTAAAAAAGGAAAAATCGCTCATCGACTTGTCTCAGGTACAAAATTGGAACATGGACGAAAATACAAAAGAGTATAGAATCAGCGCTCAAAAGAAAAAAAAGAATGTCCCGTTAGCTCCTTGTCCAACAAAACGCATAGATTACACATTTGAGACATCATCTGGACGAATTGTTAACTCCAGATAGGTAAGGAAAAAAAAAGGTATAAACGAAGGAATATGTGTGGGTAGTCGCGACAAAACACGTTGGAAAGAATTTGAGAATCGACTGGTCGTCATATCACCGGATCATTCCCACTGTGGTGCTCTCTGCGCTCCGGGCTCCTTCATCACAGCCTAAAAACCAGAGAGAGACAAGATCAAGTCCTGTTGTCGCCCTATCTCGTCTCTCACGCCGCTCCTTGGATATCTCTCTGCCCGTAGGCTTTTCAACCGCAGTCTGTTGTTGTTTGGATATAGCTTTGCTCCTCTTGCCGTCCCCCTTTTATCACAATCTGATTATAATCGGATTACAATCGGAACCTTTTCAAGGATTTCATCCGCCATACTTAGCCCATCTTTACATCCGCGTTCAATTCGTCCTGTTGCATAGCCGCAGCCTCTTCCTCCTCTCGATTATCCTTTCGCTTCTTCCCCATTCTCTCGCACCACTGCTCGGCGCTCACAATCGTCCCGTCCAAAACGCCCGTCACCTGTGTGACCATGTCGAGACCCTCTTTGGCCAAGACTAGCACCTTTTGCGCGCCCTCCCGCAACGCGGAGTCACCGTCTCTGTCGGCGTTGTCCGGTTGCCTCTCAGACATGGTGGCAAGGCGGAAGCGCTGTGGCAGGCTGGTAAGGTGGCGGCGAACGAGCACTCGAGCATTCTCGGGGAGCGCGCCGCCGGCGTATTTCGACACGTTGTTGATGACGTCTTGGAGGGTTTTGAGAATGTCGCCCTTGAGGCTGTTGATTTTGGCGGCGAGTTCACTTCGCGACGGGTTTGGCTTCTGTACGCTCTGTTCTGTGCCATCCACGTCCATAGCTCCGGTATCATCCGAGTCGCCCGTGGATGGTCCTCCCTCTGATTGCTCTTTCTTTTCTGCCTTTTCTAATTCCTCCAATGTATGCTTCAGGTTTAAGATGGCCCGGTTCATGTGGTCGTTGGTCCATCGAAGCCAGCGCAAGCAGTACTTTAAACTGCGCAGACTCTCAGCGCTCATGGCAACACTCAATCCCGACGTAGACATCATCAGACGAGTCTGCCACGGCTGGCTGCTCGGCGGCTTGTGAGTAGCGGGCGCCGTTTCAGAGTACGCAGGCGAGCGCAGATCGTCATAGGCGGGCAGCGTGTCTACAGTGCTGGCGGTCGACAAACGGCGAGGGGTCTTTGACGACACGACAGACGCCGAGTCATCAAGGCCGTTGGCGTCGGGTGACCCTCGGAGATCGCCACTGCTGCTGCTCCTACTACTCTCTCCTGTCCTTCGTCTCTTGTTGGAGCTATTCGGGTCGGGGTCCGACGTTGGCGCTGGGTGTCGACGGCCAGAGCCAAGGAACCATCGTACGCCTCCCTCTACGCCTGTCACTCTGCCGACAGAGTTGACAGTGTTGGCGAGCGGAGTCAGGTAGCCCTCGACATATTCGGCGCCCGATTTGAATCGCGGAGAGAAGTTCTTGGCGCCACCATATGCTGAGCTGGCGCCACCAATGGTAGATGCGACGAGGGGATGAGCGGTCGTGAGGAGCGATAACAGGGGCTCGGAGTTTGGTGATTTGGGCTTTGCCTGCTGGGGCTGGAACGACGCGATGGGTGGGCTCATGGGAGGCAGTGAGGAGGTGTCCGGTGGTGATGATACAAAGTCTGTGTCATCAAGCACTTGATTAGTATTCCAATTGAGCCCCGAGAATGAATGAGATTGGATTTCTTGAGACGGCTCACCTGCTCTCAAGTCGCCCAGCGCTTCGGCTGCAAGTCGCACGTCGGGGTCGTCGAGCGTGAGACTGCTCGGCGTCGGTGTCCCCTCGTAGAGGCGATCCGGCGAGGGCGACGTCGCACTCGCTATGCTTGGCGCGCCATCCACGTCCATGATTGTGGCAGGGCTGTCGGGCGCGGGAAACGGCGGTGGCTGTCGGTACGAATTCAGTGATGCGGCCGACGAAGCATTGAAGGACGACGGCCAGTGGTTTGGCTGCAGCGGCGGCGGCGGGCTGTGGAGGTGCTGGTGCTGGTGCTGGGGATGGCGGTGCGGCTCAATGTCGCCGGTGATGCTGCTCAACGACGGCAAGATGCGGTTGTCGCCGTCATGGCGCACCAGCGGCGGAAGCCTGTCGGACTCGGACGGGCTCGCAAACTGGCGATGGCTGTGCATCGACGAGGGCGACGACGATGGCAGGGGAGGCTGGTGGTGATGCTGGTGGTGATGCTGGATCTGCGCGTAGGTCGGCGGGAGCTGCGTCAATGGCCGCGGCGACAGCGTTCGCAGGGGCGGGCTGGCACTGGCATCCGATCGGGCGTCGTGATGGTCAAAGGCAAAGGCGTCGATGTGCGGGAGTCGAGGTTGAGGTCGCGGCGGCAGAGGCGGCGGCAGCGCCAGAGATGATCCGAGGGAGGGTGGATAGTGGCTGCTGGAGGTCTGGCGATGCATGTGATTGCGGTCCATATCGGCGGCAGAGAGAGGGAAAACGGCTGATAAGCACGCAAGCAGACGGGCTCCAGCTGACTGCGGGTAGCGGCACTATGTACTTGTGGCAGCAATTGGTCATGCAATTGAATGCATGCTCACAGCCACGCAGGGGGTTCTGGCTGGCGGGAATAAGGGCCGGGCTGTTGTGCGCAACAGAGGAAGCGACGAGAAAAATGATGAAAGTGGCAACGAGCGAATGACGATGATGGCTTCGATCCGCTGCAGTAGCTCCTGCGCTGCACTGCACACCAAAACAGGAGACGGGAGAGGGTGCGTGAGAGAAATGAAGGAGACGACAGATCTGAACAGCCCGGGGGGGCCTGGGCACGTGGATAGCAAACGGCGATGATGCTGATGACGGTCGTGATAAGAAGAGCCGGGGAGGGACGGCAATTACGGGCTAGGGCTGGGAAACAGTCCTCTTGGAAGTGCTTTGTAGAGTAGTACTGAGCCCGCGGAGCAGTTTTTTTCTAACGTGCAGAGGAAACAAACAGGCAGAAGAAAAGATGCAATGGACATAAGAATGGAGATGGAAGTAAAAATAGCCAGAGCAGCGCAAATCCACTCTCACCGCGCCGAGTCAGGACGAGTCGCCGTATCACTCGGTACCTGGATCACAAGCAGAGCAGAGAGATGTTGGGGTCGGCACCTGTGAATCTAGACGTTTTGTTCTGTTTCATCTCGCGCTCTCTCTTTTTCTGCTTCTTCTTTCCACTCACCCCCGGATGCTGGTGCCGGTTTGCAGTCTAGGTATTGCTTCAACTCCAACTTGCTTCCCGGACTCGGCCTCTTCTACATAACCACACACCGGCCTCGTTGGAAACTCTGTGACGCCGTGGTGTGTGGCTGTTACGTACGAGACCTGGCACTAACGCAAATGTCGATGCCTCAGCACCGCATTGGGCCAGGCGGTGGCCTGCTAGAGCAATTAGGCTGCTTGTTCGGAGCACCTCTTACTGTGCCAGAGCACTTCCAGGTCAGGCGCTGAGACCGGATCCCCCATTTCTGCAGGGTCTGGCAGGGTCCTTGGAGAGGGCGCCGGGTCCTGGAACATGCTGTTTATGCCATCAATGGGGCCCTGATGGGGCAGTCCCGGTCATGAAGCTTGCATGTGCTGGGTCGAGCTGCAGACGGTGGAAGATTCCATATTCCATGGCTGATGCCTGCTGCTGCAATACAGACCGATACGCAAAAACGAAAAAGAAGCCTCGCTCGCAGCTGGCGCTGCCAGAATGCCACATGGAGGCAAGACATTGGAAATGGAAGCTGGTTGAAATGGCTGCAGCTCAATTCACCACGGCCTGTGTCATCCCTGTTGCAGCCCATCGCGATGTGAAGTCAATTCTGCAATCTCCTCTCCCGCCCGGCCTGGGAGGCGGATTGGCATCCCATCACTTGCTTCGAAGACGACGGCTAAAGTCGAAATCCTACATTAGTCGCCCTCCCTCCCCCCAAGACGCACCGGAGCCATTGCCGTCGCCAGCTTACCCCAATCCTCCAATAGTCGTGCTGTCACTGCTGCCAATCTAAAGCCCCAATCAGCAAAAAACCGGCGTTCGGGACCGCTTCGAGCCAGCTCCCAAGCACGTGCCTGAGTTGTTCCATGGGGGAAAACGAGCAAGCACACAATCACATGCAATGTGACGCTTCGTCCTCGTCTGCTCCAACTTTTGCCCCCACCGGAATCCCTGCTTGCTTGGCCTTCATGTGCTTTTGCCCCCTCCCACCGCTTCTCGCCCTCCATGCCTGGAACTTGGTGCGTACCGCATGTGGCAGTCTTGACGGGCAAGATTGGAATGCCTGCACTTGTCGTTCTGGTGGGGGGCCTTAGGGGCAACTTGGAGCCACTAACCGTATCAAAGGAGGGCTTGATGTTCACATGGCCACGAGAATTCTCACCAAAATACGCGCCAGGTGTGGGGAAGCCCTCGTAGAGTTGAAGCCGTCGGTAGACTCTTCATCTCATCCCCAATGCTACTGTCCTACTGTCAAAGGGCGAAATGGGTGTCCCTCTTTTGTTAAGTAAGGATAAGAGTGGGCAGCCAATTTAGACAGACCTGTGGCTGTGCACAAAGATGGTCATGTACCAGGGAAGTCCCGCCCCAGGTACTACTAGCTGCACTGTGTATTCTTATATCCTGACAAACCAACAATGGCCATTCTTGGACGTTATAGTAACTGCACAATCACTCTTCAATCTGTGTACATGTGGGCGCATTATACAGTCAAGTCCAGGCTCAGCATCCACATTCTTGATATACTGTAGAGATTTATCAAAATTGGGCCGGTGGATATGGAGCACAGTGCGCCTTATCGGAAATTCTTCCATAACACCAGAAATGGGCTGATCTATACGTACATGTACCTTGTTAAAGTGTCCATGAGCGCCGACATACGTGCACACACTTGATCAATTTCAATCAGCAAAAACGGCCCAGGATCATTTTCCATCGTCACCCAAACCACTCATACTGTATATCCAAATCCAGGCATGGACCCTCGAGTAAGTCAAGATAATCTCCAATCCAAAACTCCCAAAAAAACATGCGCATATTCTTACAGCCTACAGAGATTCATGGCACCAATGGCAGCGTTTGCTATGGCAAGCGTATTATTTGTGTACGCCCAACCAGCCTTGCAAAACTTTGAATTCAACTAACCGGTATAGATATACGAGATCATCTATAAGGGCAGCGAGAAGAAATTCAGGTCGGGGGTAGCATACAAAATATCCAACAGCATGTAGACGTTACATACATACACACATAATCCAAGTAGTGGCTTTGTTTAAACAAGACTCCCATGCTGCGTGCAAGTACGTACAGATAATGCTACAGACTCCGGCTCCAGCCATCTTCCACAGTGCAATAACTGCTCAATAAAGTCCTCAAATAATGCCTTGTCTGTTACTACCAGATTCATCAACACGCAATGGGGTGCTTTTACTCCAGCCATCTTCAGTAAATACTGTAAAAATGTCGCAGTTCGGGTAACCGTTAGGGGCTACTACTGTACCTGGGCAGTACCAGCGTCTCCTGCACTAGCCACACAAGCCACATTGTAGCCCCACCAGACCTTACACAGCTCTCTAACAAAAAGAGGGACACTTATTTCGCCTTTAGTAAACCTCTTCTGAAGTGGCAGCGATGGCACATGCCCCAGACGAATGCTTGAACAGCCACAATTCCCAACAAAGCTTAAGCTGTGTAGCAGGAGATGGGCGTCGCTAAAAGGCCTGATCAAGGCTTCACAGTTACCCCGAATCTGATTTCAAATGCGGGGACCCCGGATGAGACATCTCGGATATCTTGTGCTTACACGTACGCTCTGTACTGTGTATCATTCACCAGCTGTACGGCATCGCCTGTGTTGCCTCGCGTTGCTTCGTCTCAGAAGAAGAAAACCAGCAGGGACCGCTCACTTCCCCAGAGCAGGTACACCACCACGCCAAACACATCAGATAGCTTCAGGACCGCAGCATCATCAGGCAGTGGGATCGGGTACTAGCACAGGCACATTGACGTCTTCCCCAACAATGTTTGCGGGCTGTCTCAGACGGCCAGATAGCTATTCGCAGAAAAGCTCCGATCACCTATGCCACTCGGCACACTGCTAGCTTTCAGCCATCACATGCCCCTTTTCCGCTGCCCCTTATTGATCAATAGGTTGGGTAGCGTGGGATATTTCCGTACTGTAGGTCGTCTGCCTTGTTGGGTCGCACCGCTTGCCACAGGCTGGATTCCGTCTTCGCGCGGTGCCATGTAATTGAAGCCGGTCCGATGGCGGAAGCTCGCTCGCCAAGCAAGCTCTCACATGCCACAGAGAGCTAGACAGGCCACAGGTGTTGGAGCCCGTTCACAGCAGGTTTCATGATCAAGACATCGACGTCGTGCGCTTCCAACAGCGCTGCGCAGCATCAAAAGCCGCGATATCAAATTACAAAAGTCGCTTCATCGATGGTAGAATGTCCGGCCCCTCTGACGCCGCCCAAGCAATCAAATCCTGCCCAAAAGCAGGAGACACACGCGGGCAGCTCTTAAAGAACCAATATGAAAAACAAGTTTCCTTCCTCTCCGCACCTCGAAATCGCGAACTCATCCACGGCTCCGCGGCTGTCGTGACAGAATGCCACCCAGCCGCAGGTTTAAAAGATGAGCTGCACTGTCTAAAAGGGTGCGTTGGAGAGGGAAAGAAGAAGAGGAGAAGCAAGCCGACAGAAAATCTCTATTCATAACTTTTTTTTCCCACCGTAGTGGGGCTGCTCAGGAACACAGATTGATGCCACGTGACCCTTATCTTGCCAGACGTGCCGCTGTTTTGCCGGCTGCAGCTACTATCCCTGTCCCGCAATAGGCCCTCAGCTGTCCGATTCGTAGGGGCCTAATTTCCAGCTACGTAGTCGCGAAACCGCCATGATACCCGCCTTGCTCTGAACTCGTCCCAGCCAGCCCGAGAGAATCCCAAGGCCTGTGATCTGTTGTATGATCAGACCTTTTGCGCCATTCTCAGTCCCTGGCCGGCGTGCCAATCCCCGAACCGGTCCCTCTGAGCGCCCCTCCTCCCCGCCATCTCTCCTGGCCGCTTAAACACCCGCTGTCGTCTTCATATCATCTTCCACCATGGCGTCTGCGCTCTTCTTCCTGGATCTCAAGGGCAAGGTACTGTGAATGCGGGAACACGAGAGGATCATTCGTTGCTTGGCCCGCCTCAGTCTAACACGATGTCTGCCAGACCCTCCTTGCTCGAAACTATAGGGGTGACATCCCCATGTCCGCCGTCGAAAAGTTCCCCGTCCTATTGTCAGAAGCCGAAGAAGAGTCATCAGCCGTTCCGCCATGCTTTTCCCACGAAGGAATCAATGTCCGTAACTGTCCAGACAAGCCTTGAATCAAGGCTTCATGTTGAACCAGCCACTCGAGAGGAGAAGCGTCTAACACGTTTGTACGCAGTATCTATACATCCGCCACAACAACCTCTACCTCCTGGCGCTAACGAAGCGCAACACCAATGCCGCCGAAATTCTGCTCTTCCTGCACAAGGTCGTCGAAGTCTTCACCGAGTACTTCAAGGCCCTGGAGGAGGAATCCATCCGCGACAACTTCGTCGTCATCTACGAGCTTCTCGATGAGATGATGGACTTTGGCTACCCCCAGACCACCGAATCCAAGATCTTGCAAGAGTACATTACGCAAGAATCACACAAGCTGGAGATCCAGGCACGTCCGCCAATCGCTGTCACCAATGCCGTGTCCTGGCGATCAGAGGGCATCCGCTACCGCAAGAACGAGGTCTTCCTGGACGTTGTCGAAAGTTTGAACCTCCTCGTTAGCGCCAACGGAAACGTGCTACGGAGCGAGATCCTCGGCGCCATCAAGATGAAGTGCTACCTCAGTGGTATGCCCGAGCTGAGATTGGGACTCAACGACAAAGTCATGTTTGAAACAACCGGCCGAACAACGCGCGGCAAGGCCATTGAGATGGAAGACGTCAAGTTCCACCAGTGCGTTCGACTTTCTCGCTTCGAAAACGACCGAACAATCTCATTCATCCCTCCCGATGGCGAATTTGAACTCATGTCCTACCGCCTCAACACCCAAGTCAAGCCCCTGATCTGGGTCGAGTGTCTCGTCGAATCCCACTCTGGCTCCCGCATCGAATATATGCTCAAGGCCAAGGCTCAGTTCAAGCGACGAAGCACGGCCAACAACGTCGAGATCATTGTCCCCGTGCCCGATGATGCCGACTCCCCTCGTTTCAGGACAAACATTGGCTCTGTGCATTACGCCCCCGAACAGAGCGCCATTGTCTGGAAGATTAAGCAGTTTGGCGGCAACAAGGAGTTCCTCATGCGCGCGGAACTTGGCTTGCCTAGCGTACGAGGAGACGACGAGCACGGTGGTGGAATGACGGGTGGATTTGGAGGCAGCATGGGTGGAATCGGCGGCAAGGGAGCCAAGCGACCTATCCAAGTCAAGTTTGAGATTCCTTACTTTACAACAAGTGGAATCCAGGTCCGATATCTCAAGATTACTGAGCCCAAGGTAAGCCCTTGTAACAAATCTCTTGATATACGCATCGGAAGCTAACCTTTTTGTTTCTCTCTCCCTTTTAGCTTCAATATCCTTCCCTCCCTTGGGTCCGATACATCACGCAATCCGGCGATATCGCTGTTCGACTGCCCGATGTGGTCTAATCGGTTTAAAGAATCTCAATTTTGAAATATAAGCACATGAGAAAGGACGACAGTGTAAGGAAACGAAAGACGTATTTAATTTAAAGCGACAGGCCGTTTGTCTTCATCAAAGCTAGCGGTATCGAAGAGAGCGCGATGAGGGATAAGGAGGGAGGCGGTAAAAAGTCGTGATTATATTCATGTAGAGTCTTTCACAGTATAGCGATTTAATGGGGACTCTTGAGATTTTTTATAATTTCAATGGAAAAAGAGGATGGAAACAGAGAAGACGGTTTGATCTAGACGTAGAGGGCTATTATGTCGATATACATTTAAGACGGGATGGCGATAAATAAATTGAAAGTTCACATAACATAATCACCCTCGTTTAAACCCATTTTCAGATTGAAGCTATCCTAGAAACATGAATACTATCAAAGTGCTGTCGTTGGGTCAACTGTTGTGAAAAAGTCATGGCAAGTTCAAAAGAAGAGAAACCGAGAAAATCTAGCCTCATTCATCATAAAGAAGCAAATTCATCCAATATGCTCCTAAACGAGGCTGTAACGTATCATGTGTCGTCCAACTATTCAAATATATATATATATATATAAAAAAAAAAAAAAAAAAAAAAAAAAAACGTTATCAAGTTGAAAGAAAGTCGTATTTCATAGCACAAAAAAAGTGAAACATGACAAATAAATCAAGAAACTGAAGCGAAAAATGCAGAGTAAAACAAAGAGAAGAAATAAAAAAAGAGGGAAACATGAAAAAGTAGTTACAAGGTTCGTCGCTTCAAGATTATGCACTGTCCCAGACGAGAATACCTCTCCATTCCATGTCATGAATCCGTTCTGCAGTGGAGTAGTTAGGATTTTCAGGATCGAGAAAGATGGAGATGAAGAACCCTCGTGGGTCTTCTTGGGTAGAGAGGGCATCTATTATATCATTAGCATTTTTTGAGATCAATGATACACATATTATCTACAGCCTAAGGGACAAATGCCTCAAGCAACTTCACGAATGCAAAGAAAAAAGGGGGAAAACTTACAGCCTTTTGGTGCATCAGCATGGCGCCATAACCCGCCTCTCCATTTATCATAAGTCGCACCATCTCCCAGAAACGGTTGTGGCACTGAAGAATGTTCGCTAAACGCCATCAAGCCAAGAACAATAGGAAGCTCTCCAGCAAGGCCAACTGACGGAACCGCGTCATAGGGGTTACGGTACGTCCTTGGCACCAGACTGGATATCCAGCTTGGGTTTGCTCCGGCAACGTACTTGCAAAGTGCAGGGCCCGGTCCCATAGGGCTGTCCGGATGCACTGCCTGCGATACTCCTGGCTGGGAAGGTGGGTGGAAGAAGAGCAGAGGGCTCCGATCCAGCGCGGCGCTGCTAGACAGCGGATCTCCGTTGTCAACAACGATAGGGAGTAGGGGATTGCACGAATACACTGCAAGCTCCTTGTACCTTTGACAATACTGTAGCTGGCCCTCGTCGGTGTAAACCGGATTTCCATCAGCGCCAGTCATGCAAATAATACCAGGAGACCAGGCAGTTCCATCGGACTCTCCCCGCCACCATCCGTACCCATGAGCTGCCTCTACTTGGCCATTTTGATATCTCATGACATAGCTGGGGGTCTCGCCGGCAAATCCTTGGGGTGCAGTCGGTGGCACGCGGTTGTACCAGGGATCACCGTTCAGCAGATTCTCGTTTAGTCGCACGTGTAGCTTATTGACTACAAAGAGGAAGCTCGTTGAGTCGAGATGTTGAGTGCTGCTACGGTTGCTCCCAGTAGCCCTGCTGCTCCGGCTGCCGTGGGCATGGGGCCCCGCATGCTTATGCGAGGGTTTAGTCTGCGACAGTACTACATATTAGTTCTCTATGCACTTCCATAAAAGAGTAGATAGAAACAGAGAAATGGCAAATGGCAGACAGCTCGTGTAGTCAATGGTTAAGATGGATAACTCACGCTGCCAAACATAACGTGTGCTTGTTTTCGCCACAGTATGGTATAAATGAACAAACTCAAAAGTGGTCCTCAAACGAGGTAGCAAGTCAATGATACAACAAGTTCGTAAAGATGATTGATATATGGGGCATCAAAGTGCGGTGCAAAGTTATATATTATGATTTTGCGGCTCTCAACTCTCTTCTTGCTGTCGAATCAACTCCACAGGCATCGCTGCCCAAGGCTGTGTTGTTAATAAGATAACCGGTCAAGGTTGGGCGCTGAGATGCAAGGTATCAATTGTCACAATGCAATGAAGATAGCCGACTGCTAGTAATGAGATCGGGCTAGGAAACAGAGTATTCCGAGCGGAATTGCGGCTGAAAGCCAGCCAAGGTAAGAGCCAGCACAAAGTTGACGTCGACGTACATGAGTGGTAGTGTCTCGTGGCCAGCCTTTCATGAATCGGTGAGAGCAAGTTGCCATTCCACTGGTCCTCCGGTCTTCCCTTTGGCTCCTTTACCCCCACTGGCACTTCTCGCTTCTCGCGGCATGTGAAGAGGCGGTTGGGCTCTCTCGAAATGTCCCACGAGAGCAAGCCTGCCCTGCCAGCTGTACACAACACCACTTCACCAACCACTGGTCACAAGACCTTCGCGACACTGCCAGCGGTATGGTAAGCCAGCGGAATATGCCAGATGCGCTGCTTTTCCGCTGCTATAATGCTGCCATAGGTCGATTATGCCGGGCTTCCTGTACACTGGTGCCCCCAACAGTGGTTTCTCGGGATCTTTGAGTTGTCCAGTGGAGGCAGGTTCCAGAACGAACCTACTAAGTGACGCAGAGAAAAAGCTGAACACCATTTGGGGGCAGTGGACCAATAGTAGGTACATCAGCTACCGGGGCAAAGGGATTATGGACCTTGGGCACCGGTAACCTTGGAATGGGCCTATCACCACTCGTCGTGGCAAACAAGGCTGCGGCCGAAAGGGTGTTCTCCCCGTTGGCCCCTCCATCGGCCGGAAATTGGACGCCGTCGACTGATGCTAGCAAAGCAGCAAGGATGATGAGAAATCCCGGTTTGAACACACGGGGGTGGGGTCCGGTGGACGTATAAAGTGCGAAGGTATTGTAACCTGCTATGCTGAAGTGGTCGTCTTAATATGAAACACATGCGACAAGCCGCTATGTCCTGGACAGATTATCATTTTGCACTAGCCAAAACCAGCAACAGGCTTTTACCTATCAGTATGAGGGGCGGAAAAAAAATCGTGCCAGGAAAACGCAAACGTTTAGCAAGCTCGTCATTGTCTGGGCACCAACCGCTGGATAAAGGTTCGGCTATGAGATCTGCAACCCCATATAATGGAGGGTTACACGAAAGCCGGACATTGACATCAGACCTTACTCAGTCCATGTCCAGAATTTATCGGGTAGGGCACTCTCCGCTCCCGAGAGTCTCTCTGCTTTATACGTCAGCCTGAATGTGAGGGTACCAAAACGCTTCATAGACTAGGGTCCGTACGGTGTCTTGATAGTCGGAGCCCAAGGCACCATGAGACGTTGAAAACGCATAGCTCCATGTCGCCGCTCGGATATTATTGCCTTATCCACGAGATTTAGCGACAGCATTGGTTTTCCTGGTATGCCAATGGTTGGTTTGAATGGCCACCCTAGGCATGTGTAACCACTTGTATACGTCGGTTGAGTCGTGCGACCTTAGGCCCCCATCGTAAGGTATAGCAGATGTGTTGATGAAGCGGTGAATGTTGAATGCAGCACAACTTTTTCGAGCTGTTAGTACTGATTAGAGCCTGGCAATACACTGTGTCTGCTTACCTGGAATCCCTATACTCTTCCCGATCGGCAAGGTGTGCGAAACGCGGCGCATACCACTGGCAGATGATGTGATACAATACGGTTACACTCGTTTTGGGAGAAAAAGCTTAGAAGGGGTTGTAGAATATAGCATGAACTTGCAGACACTGGCAAACGTTGAAAACGAGAGATTGCGCGCCGGGAAGTATTTCGCTTCAATGTAGCCAAGAGCAGGATTGAAGAGAGTGGTGATTGAGTGAAAGATTTCTAGTTATGAGAAAGGGAATGAGAGATATAAGAGAGAAAAAAAAAAGTTCGATAAAATCACTGAGGCTGCCTGATTTGGTTGCCTTGCAAGGCGTTGTTTGTCGTGGTTCGCATCTATTGTGGATCTGAGGCTCTCCAGACTATGAAAAACCGATTTCGACCAGGCTGGTTGCCTTGTTACACAGTTGATATATCTTATTAGCCGGCCAAAGTGCCAATGCTGGCCCAGTTTATTCCGCTTATAGTGCCATCCCATCAAGAAACGCCAAAAAGCAATCATGGCAAAGGTTGGCCGCATAAACTGATATGTCGCTTCAGTCTTACCGCCTAGCTTTCTTGTTCGGTGCTGGAGCGTCGTCCAAAATGGCATCGGAAGCGATCCCCGATAAAAGGACTCTAGCCTCTTGGAGCAATCGTTTCTCCCCAAGCCTCACTGTGACAGCGGCTTTGCGCCGCTCGCTAAGGTTGCTACCCGAGAGGATCAGCTCATCTTCTATAATGGTCGTCGGATACTGTGACGTGAGGGCATCAAGCGCCGTGATGAGTACAGTATGCTGAACCTCGTCGCGTTTTCGCTTGTCGACAATGCACGATGGATCCACTTTGCGAATAGCTTTGAGCATTGATTTGAGCTGCTCCCGGAGATCTTCTGGTATCTCGCTAAATTTAGCTGGATTGGCAAAAGTGCCATCTGCATTAGGCTCATCTGATTCTCTTTCCAAGACAAATGTCTCTTCGAACTCGTCCAAATCCAAATGCTCTCGCTTATCTAACATCAGCACGTATTCAAACAAAAGAATTCACAATGTCAGGGTAAAACTCACTGCGCTTTCGAGCTGCTCACTTGACAGACCCAGGTTTGCTGTCAAAGCATCTTCAATCATCTTCCATGGAAGTTCAACGACATCATAGCGAGAATGTTTCGGAGTCACGTATCCGTAGCGACGAAGGAGCTCGGAGTTAGGATGAGGGCCGTAGTAATTCAAGATCTCTTCGCCAGCTTTGATAGTTCGTAATGTTGCCACAGTGAGGGCGTCGTCTCCATAATTGACATGCGCCTGCATGATGTGAGTAAACTCATAAGTCGTCGTGCTGAGAACGTGTTTGGGGGTAGATGGAATCATACGTTATACTCGGCATCAGCGTTGAGAATATCAGCCATTGGCACCATCCCCATAGTCGACTTGGCCTCACGGTCTTCGACCCATTCCTCTGAATCATCCTCTTCTTCTTCGTCCTCATTTTGGAAGTCAAAAGCATATGACATTATTGTGCTTCCCATGCGATGGGCTAGTTGGATAAGCTCTTCATCGCTCTTGGCCTGGCCAGCTTGGAAGACGTCAGGATTTCCACGGATCACGGGCAAGATCTTTGCGTGGAACATTTCTTCCGCATTGGCTTTGCCAATTTTTGATCGTGTGGCGCTCGCCTGAAGCTCATCAACTTCAGCATCAGACCAAAACATGGGCGTCTCGAACGATGCTGGAAGGACATCAAAGTATGGCTTCCATTTCGACTGGTCTCCTTTGAAGTACTCGTATATCAAGACGATAATCAGCGTGCTCCAGGGATCTTGCTGCGGCTTGTTATCCACCTCCATGGCAGTATCCTGGTTGAGGAAGACATCGGGTAGCTTTGCTCTGAGCTCAGAGGTCTCGATATTGATAATTCCACTTCGAGGCACAGTAAATAGGACTGTATCAGCAGGAATCTCTTGAAGCGCCACTGCGGTTGTTGGTTAATTACTGTAATACCACAGTTAAAGGCCAATAACTACAAACCTATGCCGCGACCTGCATTTCTTTCTCGTAGATCCCTAATCTCGATATGCTCAGAAAATGTAGACCCGGGAAGAGACTTGAACCAATCAAGGAACGTCCTTGTCTGGCTCTGAAAACTATCGGTAGACATGGCGAATGTATGATGCCGCTTATTCAATCCAAAATCACAGGGTTCCAAGCAAAGCTGTAGCAGAAATAAGAGCTGGGGTTGATATTTGGTATAGAGCAGAAAGTTTGAGCAGGTACTTGGTAGACGCGAAGCATTTTTATACAGTGCGAGTATTCATATCATACGCAAAAAGCTTTTTTTCCGCACGGAGCTCCTGCCACAGTTTACTCTGTATTACCGCTTGCCCGAGAGCGCGCTAGGATCTCGGCAATGGAGACGTCTCAGCGAAATGCTCAGCCCTGCAGTTTTCATCCTCTTTTTCATTCCTCTATTTTTACGGAGACGACATGTATTAATCTTTCCAAGGCTTCAATGACTCTGACCTACAATCTCTCTGGGAATTGCTTCTCTTCGATTACACGTCACGATTGTTCACAACTTGGCCGCAGTCCATCAATCTACAGCATATTTTAGCTTCAATTTTTAAATTGAGCCCCTAAGTATAGTCTTCGCTGTTTACCACCTTCTCTTTCTTACTGACCTCCCGCTTCTTTGGACGAAGCCATTCTTCCATGCCCAACGGCCAATATACCCGCTTCTGCGGCCCTCCCATGCCGAAGTCTTCAGGGCTTATACGTGGAGAGTCTGATTCCCTCTCTTCCTTATCGCCGTCGCTCTTTTTGTTCTTTTTAACCAATCTTTTCGCTTCCCGAACAGCCTCTTTGCTAAGTTCATCGTCCCGTTCGTGTGGGACGACGTCGTTGAAGAGGTCCCATCCAGGGAGCTTAAAGGTCCTCATGAGCTCAAAAACGGCTTGCTCTTTGTCTTTGGCCTCGATCATCAAATCCATATCTGGTTTGCATGGGGGGAGGCTCTTGACGCGCGCAGAGTGTTTCCGCCGATCTCGTGGCGTGACAGCGTCCGCTGTCGGTTCGCTATAATGCATTTTCTGCTTGATATTCTTTCTCGACCAGGTCTTTTCTATGCGGTCGTAGAAGGTCATAATGTCCAGAGTGCCCTCACGGATACTGGGGTCAAATATGATGTTGTGATGGTGATAATCCAGGACTAGAGGAATATTAAGCTCCTCACATACCGGCAAAAGGTCGTGGACACTCCAAGAGACGTCATCATTCTCCAGAACTAGCCTCCTTTTCACTCCCTCCGTTAGTCGGGAGTAGTTTTCGCGAAACCGATCTAAAGTCGCTGACTTGTCGCCATATACACCTCCCATGTGCAGAATCATGACTGCATCTCGGTCCATCTGCTCAGGTAATTTCAACAACGATAGCATCTCGTCATGGTATTCGAGGTCTCTGAACGAAGCAGCCACAACCTCTTTCCTAGGACTGGCAATTTGCGTATACTGTCCTGGATGTGTTGTAAGGCGGTGACCTAGCTCAGCGGCCACTTTGCCTGCGTCGGCCAGCACATCAGCGGCGAACGGGGCGAGTTTATAGCCATGTTCCTCGTGGCTTGCAAAGGGGAACATTTCGCTACTGAGCCGCATAAATTTTATGCCGTATTTGTCGTTCCATCTCAACATCTTGACTATATCTCTTGCGTTTGCAAGGCCCAGATCCTGTACAAATTTGAGCCCTCTCTGGATATCTGGCGGCTTTGTCTTGTCTGGTCGGTTTTTTGTAGGATGCTCAGGCTGTGTTGGGTCCTGTAGGGGATACCTGTGATCGATGATTGAGGAAATGCGACAAGTTCGAGACGAAAAGACTGGAGGGTTAGCTGCTCTGAGATATGTATTCAGACAAGCCTATGCGTACTCGCATTAGCCTCCATGCTAAGTATCAAGTTGCAGCGTTCGATGATGGTCAAGCGATTGTTGTCGACATGGCTGCACCAGTACTCACATAACCAAGACGTCCTTTCCACGGCAATGGAAGGACGTCGCTATTTACAGGCGGTGGTCGTCTTGCACTCCTTTCGGCCGTTTCCGCATCTGCATTTGCCTCAGATGTATCAGCTGTCTCCGTCTGTTCGACGACTTTGGGCTTCTCTACAACTTTTTGTTCAGCAGCTTCCTCGGGGCTCTCTTTTGCCCTCCTCTTCAAGGCCGGCCTGGTCCTCGTGGCTTCCTCTC
Organism: Trichoderma sp. CBMAI-0020; assembly: GCA_030708095.1. Classification (NCBI taxonomy): domain Eukaryota; kingdom Fungi; phylum Ascomycota; class Sordariomycetes; order Hypocreales; family Hypocreaceae; genus Trichoderma; species Trichoderma sp. CBMAI-0020. The sequence continues at coordinate 1,783,219 of JAJNCI010000007.1, forward strand.
GAACCCTTTCAGGGTCGCATTTGGATAAATCCGAGGTTTCCACAGCTAATCGTTGTCTTTTTACTGCACTCTGCAGTTTCAGTCCCATCTCTCCAAGCTCTTTCATTGTTCGTTGGAAGGCTTCTGGCGAGAAGCTTGGGCCGCCCGCTAAGCCAAAGGTTCTTTTCGGTCCATCTTCTTGATGAAGTTCATCGAGCTGCTGGTTGATGACTCCAACTCCATTGGTCTTTCTCGAACTACGTCGGACTTTGGCTGTAGGCGGCTCTGCTACAACTGGCTCCCCTTTCTTTCGCTTGGGGGCCATTTCGTGAGTTGAGCGAACCAGTGGTTGGCGTGGTGACAGTCGTATAATGGATGAGAAGGAGAGTTGTCGAGAGCCACTCAGCAGCGCCACAGTAGTGCTCTGTAAGGTGAAAATGGATGGGTTAGAGGCGTGTCAGGCACACAAAATCATCTTTCCTCGGGGGTCTATATCAGACAGCTATTCCAGACAAGGCAGTACAGCTCAATGGTTTATATTGAGTCAATACCGCTGCGCTGGTCACGAAGATGGGTGTTCACGCTTTCGCAAGTAGTTGCGCCGAGCGTCGTATAAAAAAAGCATGGCCGCCCTTGTTTATAGTCTCTACGAAACAAGCCTTGGTCAAAGAAGGGGGGATGTACGTAAGACACCAATTCAAGCGAGAACGGGCAAACAGGGTGCCACAGCAACGCCAGAGGCTTCGATCTATGCCCAGATCCCAGATTCATCGATTCATAACCATGACTTCGATGAAGTCATCAGCTCGCCAAACCATCTCGATCGGGATCGTGCGTCGGTGGATACGTACCAACTCCACAACTTTGCTTGGCGAATGGCGGCCTAGCCAACGTCTCAAGGCGGCATTGCACGTCTCTTTGGGGATATTAGCTGGACGGGCTAAACAACTCTGTCTCGTTATCAGATGACCTTTTGCGCATCTCATTTGCTCCTTGAGAGGCAATCTCACCAAGCTAAGCCACGAGCCGCAAGCTGCAAGCTACCAAGAGACAGAGCTTCCTAGAGCTTTCTAGCGCCAGGCTCTGCTTGTAAGTGATGCTGGGAGCACCACCGCATCATGCTGATGCAACCCTCCCTTGTCTGTGCCTGGCGCCACCGTGCCACGGAGCAGTGCTCCGTGGTGACACAATGTCGAGGGCAGGTATTCATTCGGAGGGCAACCCCCGCTGAAGCTGTCATCGATGTGTAGGCGATGCAGCAGCTCGACCTGAAACAGCGCTCTCCAGCACTCGAGATGGCCAAATCATCATGATCTCATCAATGCCTACCACGGATACGGACATATACGCCTCCTGGTGCCAGCCCACAGATTGCTCCGCACTGACGCCTTGGAAGGGTTCTCGAGGGACAACGGAGACGAGTCCTTACTGAGGCTTTTGTCAATTGATAACTCCTAGAGTTTGGTGGCGGTGGAAATCATCATATACCTGCTCATTGAATGGCGAATTAGTTGTCCAAAGCATTGGCTGGTGGGCGAACCCATATATGCGTATAGATCGATTCGACCAACGGTTAGTGGCAAAGGCGCCACAAGCGTTTATGAAATCATATGTGGAGCCTCTCATTACCGGGAGCTCATTTTTGATTTGGTGTTTTCGTCTTGCCGCTGTCCCAAGGCTCCAGCCCATGCCGCCAGCAGATCATTGTCTCGATTGGGGTTTAACTTTTAAGAATCAAGGCTAAGCTCGCTTGGCTCGGCCACGAAGCTGCGTGGATGCGAATTTGGGGGCGGAGACGGTGGAGCTCGCCATGAAATTGCTTCCTAGAAATCTCAGATATGGGGGTGAAATATCCTTTAGTAATGCTTCTCTTCACTCACCAGCAAAGAGAAGTGTCGTGCGGCTGACTAGCATGCAATCTTGAAATTGCGCCGCTAAGAATTGTTCACCGTTAGCCGCCGTTTTAGCTCAGGTGTGGATTCCGGGGTTGTATCAAGTTATAACTGACCAAGGCTTCTTTCTCTTCTCGCGCAAGAGGCGACGTTGAGCTGTGAGAACGAAATGCCAATATGCGCTCGGAGATGCTCTGTTGGTAAGGCTGGGTGCGAAGACGTTGTTGAGGACAAAATCGTACAAGTACATTGCCGGTTTGTTCCTGGCATTGCATTACAAGCACCGGAATAAAAAGGCCATGACGGACTCTGGCGGAACCACGATTCAATCCTCCGCCACCAACTTCCACGGAGACTTCGCTGATAGCGGGCAGCCCCTGCGTCGATGTGTGTGATTACGGAGTGCTACCCCGTATGTACATCGGACGGGCAATAGCAGGAAATAAATGGCAATACATATCCTGGTCCTAGCTTTTCGTCCCATGCCCATGATAAGCGTGCCATCGATAAACTAGCCCCTCCCCTGACTGTTACTCCATACAGATGGCGATGCGAAGACGCTCAAAGATGCTCTGAGTCCTGTGCTCCTGAACATGTGCTTTGTTCTATTGGCACATACTACAGGTTACTGCTTCAAACATACCGAGCAGCAGCCGCCGTCGCAAAGCCATGTGCTTGCGGTAATGCAGCGTTGGCATTTTCAGATGCGCATGAGGTGCGGATGGAGGCAGTAGCGCAGATATAGCAACATCCTCATCTCAGCTGGATCGTACAATATGTATTACCGGCTGGCCCCAGTCTCGACCGATGCCGTGGAGCGGGCCCTCAAAGCAAGCTCAAGCCAAACACGATATACATACGACGCCATGCTATTTCTCCCTACGCAAAGCTAGCAGACGTGTACTCGTCGCAGTCAATAAAGCAGGGCGAAGTCGAAGCTGAGCCGAGCTGAGCCGAGCTGAGAAGCGCACTCGTGCTTGTTATTAGGGGTGCCTCGCATACCGCCTTTACACTTGCATGAATAATAACGAGGACAGACAGTGATGAAGTCAGTGGAAGCTCAGCCGTGAGAGTACCTGTAGGTATGAGAACCAGACGAGCGCTCTCTGGCTTCAGTCAACCGCCTCCGTGGCAAGCCCAGAAGCACCACGGCTGTACATAGCAACTGTAGCATTACCCCATGTTCATGTCATGTCAATTTTGGGTGCGCCAGAAACAAGGTTTGCATGCCTTGCTCGCTGTGATGGGCAAGGGGTATGTGATTGGATTTATGCGCTACCCGCCGGAGAAGCAACTCCGCTCACGCCGTTGGCTCTTTTCTCGCCTGGCTACCCAATTCTTACTTGCACATGCAGACGCATGCCCCTTGCTGTTAGTTGGTCGAAGAAGTGCTACGAATAGATATGAGCTGTGTAGGCATCGTTTCGTACTCAGCCAGTCCGGCGACTAGTAGCTTGGGGGGCTGGGGTTGGACGGAAAGCATTTAGCCGCGAGAAAGTCCAGTCTCCAGTCATCAGTAGAAGCATAGCAGCTCGTGGTCGTAGTACCTCATAGGTATTTTCGAGCTTAACAAAGCATGAACGTACGACTTGCTATGCCGTTGTAGTATTCTCCGACCGTTTAGCCCACAGCCGTACGGAGAGAGAATGGATGCGCGTAAAAGGCACGCAAAGGGAATTCTGGTCAGCTCTCCATCCCACGTTTGGCAACTGATCAAACTGTGGTGGGGTCCCAAAATCATCCATATCGAGACTTGAAGGGGGGTCTCAGCTATTGTTTTGGCCCTGCTCTCATTCTATTTTGATATACAAGCACATACGTACGTGACGAGGCTTGGAGTCGCCAAGATCACGATGAATGAAACCCTAATATCGATGAAACAAATTTAGCCTATAAAAACGGATGTTATAAATAGTGCAGGCTTCGATAAAAGGGAATGTCGCAGTTTCTCGCATTCGCTTATCGGCGTGTTATCTTTGCTCTCTCTCACCTCGTGGATTTCGGTTTTTTTAATTTTCAAAATTATGGATCCGTCTCCCCAAACACTCGTCCACGTTGCTCTCAAACTCGTCCCGCTGTATCAGTTTTTCGATCAGTCCAAGCACGGCATTGCTACTGCTAGTCGATAAGCGTGTCAGGGGATTGCGCCAAGTTTCCACGGGGAGTGGACTCCGTCATCTCGGCGATATTTGCTGGTTCGTATCGCTTAGCTAAAAATATCCAAGTGAAGCCATCGAAAGAAGGTTTTTTTTTTCCTTCGATTCATTTTTTTTTTTTTTTTGCGTAACGTCGGTTGACGTCGGCTGTGAGCACCTAATACTGCAACTGGTTCGCCTATTGCTGCTCGGACCTACTCTATATGAGGCATTGCAACGTGGAATTGCAACTGATTCGCTGCGATATCCAGAGTGTGGCAGGCTAGTGTGAGACAGATGCATGCACACGGCGTCAGAGAGGCTGTGATGAGTACTATTCCAGTGAGTACTCCGCCGTAGCATTAGCAGGCAGCAGGTTGAGATATCACCTTGAATGTTAGTGGTGGCCGAGAACATGTACAGTATGCCGCTGCAATTTAGTGCGCTTCTTGATGCGGCCACGAGAGCGAGATGAGACGAGGCGATGTACATTGCGATACTCCGTGGAAGCTGCGTGTTCCCACGGTCCCAGGCGCGCAGAATACTTGTACAGAGGTACAGGACATGGCCTTAACAGCTGGCCCCTCACCTCGACCTCAACGTTTTCTTCCCCCTGTCATCGCCCAGCCATTCCACCATCCACCTCGCAACTTGGCTTCTGTATCTGTTACAAGTATTGACGCCGTCCATGACCAGTACGAGCGAAGGGATCTCGTGACAAACGTTTGCCTTGTAGCTGGAATTCCTGCAGCGCTACTACGACGTCTCCCTAAGAATGGGCCGCGCCGCAAGATCTCCAGCTAGATTCATGCTCTGAGGACGACGGCGTTTGTCCCCCGGGTGGCGACTGATTCTCAGCACCAGCAGCGACAGATCGATTCACCCGCGACAAGGGCCTGCAGCCACCACGTTTTCGGACCATGGCCGGGCCTCTCAGAAGGCTGCATTCCGGCCAGCCAGGCCTCAATGCGCAATCTGTACAGTACAGTACGAGTATGTACAGTATGCACTACGAAGTTGAAGGCTGGGGCCATCGGAACCTGCGGCCACTTCAGCCTTACAGTATGCTGCCGCTGTTCAGGAAGAGGCAAGCGTGCATGTAGTCTGGAGGATGCTGCTGTTTAGCCAGAAGGCTGCCGTCCCTAGCGGCACTGGCACCCGTCCGCATCCTGGACCAACAGCATCGTCGCGTTCAATTGTCTCCTCTTGATCGCTTCAGGCCGAACTTGTTGGGCACGGCTGTCTGTCCCTTCTACAACACCAGACGCTTCTGCGCATCTCTGGAGAGCGACAGGCCATAGGCGAACAGACTCAACTGGGATGGTTCATCCGTGCCTTGTCCACTGCGCTCAGTCCATGCGCACGTACCTTGGCTGGGCAGCCCTTGGTGATGGCGCCAACAGAGAGCCTCAGGTCATACGCGGACAACGGACAACGGACAAGCCCCTTCTCCGCCCTTCTGACGCCTTTCTCGGCGTCCGCTTGGCAGAAACAGGAGCACGAGAGAGATTTTTGTCAAATGGAAAAGGGCAAATGCTGCCACGCCCACTGCTGCTAGCAGCGGTAGCGTAACATCTTATCGGCGCCTCGATTCACCTGCCGATGCTAGTGTGTGCCAAACCGACTAAACATGGCGTCCAGACAGCCACGCAGCGGCCTGGACCCTTGACAGGTCACATCACAGCACGTCTAGCCTGGCTTGTCGCTGTTCCTCCATGCCGTGACGGTGCGACAGCGAGCTTCAGCGCCGTTTTGGCCCCGTCTGGGCAGGCCTTGGCCCCAAGGCAATCAATATCCCCTGGTCGGCTGGTCCTAGTCTGGCAGTTGCGTGCTGCGCTTGAGGCAGGCTGGCCATTGAGAGCTGATGGCGGCCCTCCTAATTCATCCATCTCGCTGTACGCGTTGGTCAGCCCTGGCCAAAGGACCCGGTCGCATCTCCACCACGTCTCTCCACATGGTAGCAGACAGGCCTAGCGCCAGCCCTTCGGTGAGCTCAAGACGGCCGCGAGCCTGAGTACCTACAGTATAGTATAGACACTCGAGCACTCTCCCGCAGGACGAAGAGCGTCAAGCTGTTGGCGCTTAGTCGCCGTTATTGGTGGGAGCAGTAGCGGTGGCTCTACTCTGCGGCTACCAGTCAAATATCGATAAGAACACAGCGCTTCAGTCTTCAACGACGAGAAATCTTGAACAATCACAGAACTCGCAACAGCGCGTGCATGTATGTACATGCAACTTGAAGTACGAGGCCTCGACCAGACGGAGAAGCCTTTTCTGGCCTGCTCCGTACCGATCAATTGCATCCATCCGCAGTGATCCCCGCAGCAGCCGCCCTACAGAAGGCCACGCTGCGCTAAAGGCTAGCGGCTTAGCGCAGCAACCGCACCCCCAAATCCAGTAAATCCCAGCCCCGGGTGGCGCCTAGCCTGCTTGCTCAGCAGGTACCTCGTGCTAGCAGCCGCAGCTCAGCGCAGCAGAAAAACGGCTCCCAGCTCGGTCCAGAGCCGGCGTTAGTTGCGGCCGACTTTGCCAGGCCCTCCATCCCTCTCGCATTTAACAACGTCGCCTCGCTGATTTGGCCGCTTACCGCCGACTTCTCGTCTTTCCTCTCCTTGTCCACCGTTTCTCCTGCGCATCAGTCGGTCACTTGCTTTTTGATATCAATCGCGAGCGCTGTTGGCTGTTGGCGCAGAGAATTGATCAAGAGCAAACAAGCCGGCAATCAATCAATCAATCGCAACAAGCGACAATCAAGCATTTTGCCCCCTTCTCCCCCTTCGTCTTGTCCCGCCCCGAGCCTAGCTTGCGGAAACCCGTCGTGTGGCGTCCCTCTTCTGTGTCTCTCTGTGTGCGTCCCCGAGGCTGTGTCTTACACTGGGGGTCCGGCATCTGCTCTGCGCGGCTGAGCGTCTCTTTTCGAAGCAGCCTGGTCCCAGCCTGGCGGCTTCCATATCACCACAGCATTGGACGAACACCGAATCCGTCGCCAGCAATCCTGCGATCCAACCACTTAGACACTGCGTAACGCACGTCCTCCCGGTCTTGAGTGTCCGGGAAACAAAAGCCTTCTTTTTCTTTTGCTTCCTCGTCTCAGCATTAGTACCGAAGCGATATTCGAGGGCGAGACATTGATCCTTGCCTTGTTGCACCCTGTGCCATTCTCCCTCTTCAGCAGCGTGAAGGAATAGCATGCCCCATATGCGTGAGGTGAAGACCTGTGACCGCTGCCGGCATTTCAAGCGGCGCTGCGACCTTCTCAAGCCGTCGTGCTCGCGATGCATCCAGGCCGGAGTGCGCTGCAGCTTCGATGTCAATGGCGTCGCCGTGCCCAGTGCAGCAGCTGCCACTGGCACCAGTGCGTCTCCCGGCTCATCACGACAGGCGAGGACGGCGCTCGCATCTTCTTCATCTCCTCCCGTCAACGGTGATCCGACCGCGGGCCAAAACGGGCTCATCTCGCCCACTGCGTCAACCGAGAGCCCTGAGCCCACTGTGTCCATTGATGAAAATGGCATGCCGGTTCAAAGCACTGCCAACCCGCTGCGCGTTGTTCGCAAGCGCAAGCGCAATTGCCTGAGCTGTTTGCGCTGTCACCGCCTCAAAGTCAAGTGCGATAAAGAGCTGCCCTGCGGTCGTTGCAAGTCGAGCGGCAACGGCAGGGAGTGCTATTATAGCTACAACAAGGGCCCCAACGGTGGGAAATTCCCCTGTCCCACAGCTCCGTCAAACAACGAGGAGACAAAGACCGTCCTAGCCACGTGGCAGGTCCAGCATAAAGTACGAGGATCCAGCCATTGGCGAGATCTCATGACCAAGGTATGTTTTGCAGCATTACGCCGTAGTGATAGACATCGTATATACCTAGATACTAATAGCTGGGGCTACACAGATTGGCGCTTTGGCATCTTTGGAATCGGCCCCGCTGGCTGCCGCTCTTGAAGACGTTGCTACAAATGCTTGCTTGGCCAATTTCACGCTGCCGGGCAATTTCCCCTTTGGCACCCCTGGTGCCACAAAGTACTTTGCGCGTGAGGCCGTCACTCGGCTGTTGGCGGGCGAGAGGCAGAACCATGAACGGTATCTCCAGCGATATCTCGACCTGCTTGATGTCGTGAATCCAATCATCGACCTCCACATTTTCAAGCGCGAGATCGAGCGGTATTGGCTGGATCCCAATGCCTCCAATCTTTGCTGGCTGGCACAGTTCCTCATGGTCATGGGCCTCGGCAGCTTTGCCTCCGCCGAAGGAGAGCCTCCCGTCGCCACAGAATTCATGATGGCTGCTGAAGCATGCCTCATGCAGACACCCTTTTCCTTCAGGCCGACCCTGCTCACCCTCAAGACGCTGGCCCTCATGGTGGTGGCCAAGCAGGTCTGCAACCCCACCTGCTGGTCCGTGGATTCGTGCTGGTCGCTGCTGGGACTGCTCGTCCGCACAGCCTTCATCTATGGCCTTCCGCAGGACCCGACTGACGATGCGGAGACTAACCAAGAGGAAAAGGACGCTCGGAGAAAGCTGTGGCTCACCATCCTGTACCTCGACATCAAGGTGGCCATGTGCACTGGCATGCCTCCTCTTACACGGCCGGATGAGCTTGGCAACCTGCAAAAGATTCCCGAATGGGGCCCGCCGGACAGCCTCCAGATGGTCTTGTACCAGTCGCTGCCAACCGTGCTGTCCGTCATGGCACAGATCAATTCCAAAAAGGATCAGATCTCATACCCCGATGTGCTGCGGTACAACGCTCAGCTGCGAGAGCTCATGAGCCATGCCCAGCGCGTCTGCGTCGGACAACTGCAGCGGGTAACCGTCGACATCTTTCTGCGACGGTGCCTCATGGTTTTGCATCGTCCTTTTGCGTTGCACCCGGAGGGCCCCGTCATGTTCCCTGAATCGTACTGGTCATCCCTAGAGTGCTGTCTGGCGTTGCTGGTGCATTATCGTGAGATGTGGTGCAGTGACGCGAGCCTGCGATTAGATCTTGTGGGACGAGCCTTTGTCCTCGATTTCTTCTCCGCAACCCTGACGACGTACATTCATGTGCTTCGCGCAGATGCGCCTCTGACAGGAGCTGCCGCCATAGGGTGTGCATTTCCTCCTCGGCAAATCATTCTCGATACGCTACGAAGCTGTGTCGATATTTGGAGTTCAGAAAAGGATAAGAGCGTGTGCTACCGCACTGGTTACAATCTGCTTGATGCGGTGCTCAACTTGGTTCCTAAAAACAAGATATAAATCGCCAAGGTGGCGTAGGGCAGTGTATTACTCCACTTGCCAAAGCATTGCCAAGAAGATGCCGCAAACAAGCGATAATGTGTATTCGGACCATTGGCTGGAGATTATGGTTTTTATTCCTCTTTCAACAACCATAATACGACAGGCGCGAATACGTCTCATTTCTTTATATATATCCTGCTCATCGGCGCCCTGTTATGAATTTCGAATGCGTCTATTATTTCCACAAGGACCGATCCATTACTGTGGTCTGAAACATACTTCATATAGCGTCCCGGCATGATTGAATATTCTTTCCTTTTTCTATTTTCCATATTTCCATTCCACTCTCGTTTCTTTATTAGCCATCATTGGATTTGCGGGCTGGGTTTTGCACAAGGGCAAAGGCATGAAATCAAGCATGATGATGGACGGGCTATGAAAAAGGTCAGCAGGACAATTATTTATCTACATTAGGCCAGCGTTTATCTAGGAAACAGTATTACTATTAGTCTGCAGAAACAGAAGCGAGACGATGCCTTCCTGAACCAGACACCACGGTGTAGATCACCCATGTACTATGGCGTAGATGGTGATTGATGGGCGGTGATATTCGGCACAAATAAACATTTGACAGCAATCATACGATAAAGGGTTGTGTGCAGATGTGGTGCTTTCCCATCGCCGCTTCTCTATGCTGAGACATTTTGCTCCAGTCCTGACTGAATGGCGGCATCATCGAGTCAAGCCAGATAGAGCCGAGCTACATGAGCTGAATAAAAACATGGCCATCGCGCTTATACTCTGCTCCGTCCTGCATGCGCCAGTCATGAAGACAACGCCTTGGCAACTCACCATGCATAGAGACGCAAGACAAAGCAGCACGATATGAGATCATAGAGCCTCTGTTTTGCTCCCAAGCCGCTGACTGCTGCTATCGGGGCCACAGGCTTGTGATCAGTCAACCCCGGCAATGGGGCGTGACGACATGCCACCGGTGCGTCATCCGGGTGCTACTAGCAGGTGCTAGCAGGTGCTTTGCTTTGGCCGTTGCTTTTCGCCTGTAAAATCCCGCCAGCGCTGCAAAAGCCCACTAACGAACCAGCCACAGCGGTCTCGATCCCTCCCCGCTTAGGAGCTCCTCTCCAAGCTTTTTGGTGGTCCCCCCCTAGCAGCTTGGGCTACCTCTGCTCCCCACCTTTGGAAGCAAGGTTGAGAGGGTACATATACATTTGGCTCTGTACATGCAACCTTGACTTTTTTTTTTTTGCGCATAAACACCAAAAAAGAGCTCAGCTGCCTCAGGCCTTTTCCCTTTAGACCTGTTTAAAGTTGTCTGGGACCTGGCAACGTGATTCGGATCCTGCTCATCGCTTCGCACCATCTGCATCACCTGCGAACTATAGCTGCCCTCCCTTCTGACGACGGCTTTCAGCCTACGCTATCTCAGCCTCATCCCGCTCTGCTCTGCTCTGCCTAGCCAGACTAGATTCAAACCGCCAAAATGACTTCTGTTGTTGAGCACTCTCCGCCGGCTCACAGCCCGCCCGGCCCAGATGCCAAACGGCCTAGAGGTAAGTCTCGTGCTCTGCTGGCGTTGTTGGCGGCTTAGTGTTGCTATTTCCATGGCCTGTGGGCTGACTTTTATCAACGCTTTTAGGCATCCTCAAAAACCCTTCCTTTGGCTCTCCGCCGTCTCCTGAACAGCCGCGGGACCGGTCTCTGTCCGCCAAAGAGGTCACCCTCGCAAACACCCACATCAACGCCGGCCCTCGACGATCGTCCTCGGGAGCAGGCTCGCGCCGCCACTCCTCGCACAGCATCGGCGACCCGTCCGAGCCGGCCCAGCGTCTCAAGTGGGACGAGGCCAACCTGTACCTGACGGAGCAGGAGCGCTCGTCGACGATGAAGATTACGGAGCCAAAGACGCCCTATGCCAAGCACTACGACCCCGCAGAGGACCCGACCGACGACGAAGACGGGGATGAGGACGGCGTTGCTGGTGCTGGCCGCAAGACTCAGCGTGCCGGTGCTGAAGACGACATTCCGGGCCTTTCGCTGGGCGAACCGGAGGAGGAAATCCCGGAGAGGCCTGCGCACGTATCGCGCAGCTCCAGCGAGAAGACGGTCCACGTGGAGCAGGAGAGCGTCACCCCCTCTGCCGAGGAGGAGGTCCTGGGACTCACGCCCGAGGAGAGGGAGAAGCACCGCAAATTTGAGGAAGCGCGGAAGAAGCACTATGAGATGAAGAATGTGGCGCAGATTTTGGGACATCCGGAGGATCTTGATGAAGATGAGGATGAGGACGATGATGACGAGGAGGGGGAGAATGGGAACGGGATTCCGCCTATGCCTCCTTTGCCTGCCAATATCGCCAACGGCTCGGCGTAGTTGAAGGAGAACCATGCGTCTGTTTGTTTTCCTTGGCCTTTTTTTTCCCCTCTTTTTTAGCCATATCTACTATTCGTTTTTTTTTTTTTTTTTACATTTTTCGATGCACCGCTGCATTACGATGGGATATTGGGAGAATGGGAGTATATTTTTGACAAGGGGAAGCTTTTAGGAGGAGTTTTATAGGTTTTTTATGAACTATGATGGCGTTTGTAGGTGGCATGGACACGAGGAATGCGCATAACGGCGGCATCACGAGGTATGGGAATACCATAGTGGCAGTTTGATTAGGACTGAAAAAATTCACTAGTTATGTTTATGTCTATCGTGTGTTGCATCGCTTTTGCTCTGTGGTTCGTAAATGTAGGCTTAGAAGTTGTGCTTCTTCACAAATAGGATTTGTTTCTAATCAAGCCGAATTCTGAATCTGTCTATAGGCTATCCCATCTCTATATTCCATCTGTATATACAACATCTTCAAACTTTTTTTTTTCTTTCTCATGTTCATCATATTTTCACTGTATGTGGTTTTGTGTTCCCCGTATGACAGCGTAAATTATCCTCTTCGGTCAAAGCAAGCCCTTCCGCGCCAATTCAATCTTGCGCGCGGCTTCGCCCTGCTTGAACCCGCCTTTTGAAACGCAGGTGCGCTTCCCCTCTGCGAGCTCGAATTTGTCGTCGTTGGCGTCCCATGCGCAGGGGCAGTGGTGCGGGAAGTGGACGCAGGCGAGGGTGTCGGGGCAGAGGTAGTGGTCACAGGTAGCTGTTTGGATCTTGCGTTAGCCTCTATATATATCTGTGATTGCCATTTCTTCTGATGTAACATAGGAAAGAAGGTATAAAACTGGGAAGGCGGGAAATCAGCACTTACAATGTGTGTACTGGTGTTGATAATGGCGAGCGTCGCTGGGATTGTTCTGCGGGCGCTGCTCTTGGTGATGGCCGCCGCCGCCGCCACCAAACATTTGGTCAAAAAAGCCAAACTGGGCGTGGGCAAGGGCGAAAAATGATAACAGAGCTATTAAGAGCCGCATCTTGAATATCTTTTTGGCGATTGAACGAGTAGTTGGAATAAGGCAACAAAGTCAAGGTTGATGACGCTCTGGTGGCGGAAGAGCTAAGCTGGCCACTACAAGGTCTTATCGATAACAATCGCATTCATGACTAAGCACCAAAACTCCCAAAAATGGAAACTTTGGAGCATGCATTGGAGCATTTTGACATCAAACCCCTCGTAAGCCTCGAGCCACAAACCTCCCCACGACAGAGGGGAAAACTCGCCCGGCCATGCGACTCTTCACGATACAGCGGCCGATATTGGCTGCTGTGGCTGCGCTTTCGAGGCCAACAATTGCGAGCGGCGCTGTTGCTCCTCTCGGAGCGCAATTGGCCAATGTCCTGGCCGAGGGTCGAAGAAATGCTTCGGTGAAGGCGCAGGGAGCCTACAAGAAGAAGAGCAAGAGGGGAATTCCTAACAAGCTTGGTGCCAAGCGGACTGGAGGTGCGTCTGCAGCCGTTGGGGGAAACTGAGGGAGATTTTTTTGGCAACACGATTGCTAACCTGATGGTGATTAACAGATCAATTTGTTATTCCGGGCAACATTCTTTACAAGCAGCGCGGAACACACTGGTGGCCAGGCGAGAACTGCATCATGGGCCGCGACCACACCATCCACTCCATGGCGACGGGCTACGTCAAATACTACCGCGACCCGGCGAAGCACCCCGACAGGAAATACATTGGCGTCGTCTTCAACAAGGAGGACACGCTGCCGTACCCGCAGCACGCCGAGCGCAAGCGCAGGCTCAACAAGACGGCGCACACGATCCGGGCCGAGGCTGCGAAGCCGGAGCTGTCGCCGTCGGGAATCCCCTTTGAGGTCACGCGAGTGGAGGCTGGCGAGCCGGACAGGCTGCTGAGGCTGAGGGCGGACTACAGCTACCGCGAGGACAACTGGCGCATTGGACGGCTGGTGAAGACGACGGGGTTGAAGACGACGAGGTTCCGGACGAGGAAGCAGTGGTTCCGGCATAGGCGGTGGAGGAGGGAGCGCGAGATTTCGGGGCAGAAGGAGGCCGAGAGGAAGAGGGCTGAGAGCGGGGGGGAGAAGGTTGTGAAGGCGATTAGCAAGAAGGCGGCCAAGAAGGCGGCCAAGAAGGCCGGGAAGAAGGCGAAATAATTGAAGGATAAATGGGTGGGTGGGTGGTGATGTGGGATCTTTTGTGCTTTGGGATATTTTGTACCTGTCTCGATAAAATAAAGTGTATAGTAGAATAAAAGGAATGAATTGATGGACATGACTCTGCAATGGCAACGGCTTTGACTGATTGGATGTTAATGGCATGATATGATATGGCATTGTTGGCAGAGATGAATACGGCATGTCTGACTACAAGATTGCCTGAATGGGTAAAAGAATTGGCCTGGGATATTAATGCTAGATTGCATACGCTGGGATGAGTAAGCTGTTTTTATATTCTTTCTCGAAGAGTTTATCATGAATCGTTGAATAAGGCCTGGCTATCTGGCTCTATACTTTGATATTTACTGGCCTAGATAAAAAGGAAAGAATTATGCAATACAATCGGCAGGAATGTTCAATAAAATAGACGGGCTGCGGATATATAAGGCTAGGCCTAAAAGCAAGCAAATCGTTTGTAAACCTAAACAACAAACAAGACGCTTCCAAGTCTTCTTCACATTCACTGCTATTGTGGTTAACACCAACACATTCTTGCGGATAAAGCTCCGCGTGCTCGCGCTATCGGCTGTATCTGCCCCTCGCCGCGGTGCATGTCACTAAAGCTCCACTGCAGGGCGCCCACAGCTCCTCCGCGTGGCGTAAATGCACTCCGCGCTCGAATCGCGATAGGGACGACACCAGAGCAGATCGAGCACGGGCTATGAATCTGCGAGGCAACTATAACGACCCCAAAACCATTCATTCGACGTTTTTCTACAAGGACAACAACCATTGGGTGCTGCAGCTTGTCTGCGCGCCATGCCGGGAGCTTGGGCAGCCTGAGAGACGACGTGGTGCGATTTTCACCGGCCGGACCGACACCAACATCGAGCGTGCCCGCATATGAGAACAGAGCCTCTTCTGCTGTTGGCTTGAAAGAACACACCCTGGCTGCCAGAGCCTCATAAATAGCTTCTCGCGCGCCTAAACCCCCCCCGCAGCGACTATGGCTTCCGCCCATAGAATGAAGCGTACGGAACAATCCCTGTGGAGGAAGAACAGCCAGACGATGCGTCAACGCGACGACCCGGCCGATGCGCCGCCTCCCCTAGTCATCAGTGACATTCTGCCGTCTTCGTCGGTGGCCGGCAGCTCCATTGCTCACGTCGAGACGCCCGTGCCTATACCGCTGCCGCCTCTGCGGACGCTGCCTTCGAACGGACCGGCGCTGAAGCGAAAGGCAATGGCGTCAAACGACAAGATTCTACAGGCACAACAGCACTGGGAGGCCATGAACAGGGTCGTGGAGCAGAAAGGTGAATGCAGAGCCCTCTTGTTTGTTGAAACGCATTTGCTGGGTGCACGGGGCAGAATGGGACTTGGGACTTGGGCCGGCCATTGGTCAGGCCACAGTGAATCGAGGCCCTTCCCCGGAGTAACCATATCTGAGCAATTGGCTGCCACTGCTGCCACCTCACTCAAGCTTGTAACACCTCGTTTACGCTGCATACGCTAACATTGCATGTTCCCAGGCCCTGCTGCTGTGCTACCAAGCAACCACGCACCTTTCGCTCCGATGATGGACTGGGCAAGGCCGCCAAAAAGGGACGAGGCTAGAGGGGCAGCAGCCGAAGCAATGCCAGGAGCACAGCGACTATCGGAAGAGAGCCTGATGCAGAGGATGGCGGATCTCAATCGATCTGCGAGCACCGGCTCAAGAACGCATCGAACGTCGAGAAGCCAGCTTGTGGAACCGCCCGCTTCAGCCTCTGCGTCTGCGTCTGCGTCTGCGTCTGCGTCTGCGTCTGCGTCTGAATCCGCGTCGCTGTCTCCGACTCAGCAACCTTCAGCCATCGATGAGATCGATACCATGGATCTTCGAAATGCTCAGGGCAATTGGAGTGGGCTACAGGAAAATTCCGAAAACATGTCGTACTATCTTTATACAGGCAAGTATTAGGTCCATGGACATTGAAGTCATTGATGCTTTGAATTGTTTGCGCGTTTGCTGACTCGATGTTGGCCGCCCCCAGAGGATGACGGTACTGTGCGAGGAACGCAGAACGCTCCATTTCCTCCAGGAAAAGAACGATACGACCATCCTGAGCCCGAGATGGGACGGCCGTTTATCTGCCCGGTGCGCGACTGTAGATCTCTTGCTATTAGCATGAAGAACATGGCGTCACACTTTCATGGGAAGCATAGCCGCTTTTTGTTCAACGACAATGGCGACGGTACCTTTTCCCCGGTGAGAGCCTACTTAAATAAGGACGATAGCTCTCCTGGCATCATCGTTTCGCGCATTCCGATCTCTGCTGGGGCACCACCCGCCGCAACCCCGGAATATTCAGAGAAACAAAGACAGCTGCTGCTGAGGAAAAACGGTTCGCCTCTGCCATCCGTACCCGCAGGGCCTCGTGAAGCCGTTGTTGGAAGCGCTCTTGGAGGCAATTCCCCTGACATCCCAAAACGCACTTTGCGCACTGAGGCAGTCAACGATGTCATGGACGAGAGATTGGCAAAACGTCCCAAGAAGACTCCAGTGCCTCTACCCGTTCAAGCAACTGTGCTGTCGCAATCACCAACGCCCCCCAGTCTGCCGATGGAGCAGCCACCTTTGACTGAGACGCTCAAGTATTTGCACCGGTTCCTATCACCAAATCAGCAAATCCCTTCTCGGCCGGACATACTTGCACTCTCAAAATATGAGCGGGTTCGGAATTTGCCAGCTTCGTGGATAGACTATCACATTGATAAGACGATGGATCCTCTCCACTACGCTTGTGTTTTGGCCTATCTAGTAGGCACTGCAGAAGAAAAGAATCCGTGCCGCAAATGGAAAGGAGTATCGCGACTGTCTGACCCCTGCGTAGGGTTGCCTGCGAGCCTCTCGGCCGAAGCGCGAGCTGCATTTAGCAGATCAAAGACATGCATCGCCTGCCAATATCAATACTGCTACAACCGTACCAAAAACGAGTGCGAGTGGGCTAAAAACGAGAGTGGCATGGCGCTCGATGGCATGGGCGAAGAAGCACATGCAACGGCACAGGCAGAGGCAGAGGTGATACCCCAGTCTGTGGTTGAACCAGCATCTGAGATCATGCCCAAGGCAGCCGTAGCAGATGGTGGGTACGCAGACGATGATTATGATATGATATCAGATGGCCTACCACTGTCGAAAAGGGAGCCTGAGCAGGTCCCCATCCGAGCCTCTCAAAACAAGAGCCCGCCACCTGTATCAAATGTCAGACAAGTTTCAGCAGCCGCTCAGGAGGAGGCGGAAGAAATGGAAGACTGGGAAGTTGCCCCGGGTACAATCAAAGACGAAGTGACTCATATGAGTGAGTTTGCCTCTACCATGGCTGTTCTCAGCTGTACCAAGCACACGTTTGACTGACCGACTATGCTAGATATTGGCTTTTCCAACGCCTACATGTCTGACCAACACCCCGTTACCATCTCCCCAGGGGTCAGCTTCAACGTTCTTGTCCTGAAGCCAGGACGTCCGTATCACTGGCCGGTGGTGGTTAGCATGGTGCGCACGTGTTCTGTCAGCGCCGGCAAGATCAGCGTCAAGATGGGCGACAACGAGACGTTCAAGCTAGGTCCGAATGGAGTAGTTGTCATCCGGCCAGGACAGGCTTGCACAGTCTCAAACCGGCTTTACACAGATGCGGTGCTTCACTGCACGACTTTTGAGGACGACTTTCAGATGAAGTGATGAGCGGGGGGGGGGGGGGGGGGGGGGGGGGATAAAGCAATAGGTCAAGGCTATTTGGAGACGGACGGTTATTTGCTAGACTGAGATGATACCCTGTGTACATGTACATGAACTGGCGTTTAGAGTTTCGTTTTACGGGAGGCTTTCTATCTTTGGTCTTTTTGACATTTGGTAAAGCACAGGACATTGTGAGTAGAGATACGGCTATAAACATATAATACGCATTTGGATTATGGGCAGAACGTTACACCTGTTTCACACATGATTTGACGTGAAGGCGGCCTCTTAACTTTACTCCCATACTAAATCAAGTCGGATGCGACGCCGAACTAGCCATGACGAGTGCCGAGCCTACGATGGCAGTTTTCACATCATGTGAATGTTTGCGGAGGTTTCAAAAGCCGACAGACGACACTCCGATGAGCTTGAAAGAGGATTCCCTCCCGCTCTAGTGGATCTGATTAATCTTGCATTGTCTTCAGCTTTGGATGCCAGCCTGGGGGTCCATGTGCCGCGAAATAGTCACGGTGGCGCCAGTCCCATGGCCAGAAATGCCAGGGTGCTGCTAGGGTCATTCGCAGCGTGGAGGGGGCGCTGTAAGCACTGTAAAGTCTGCTGAAGGCAGCCCCTCGCCTAGGTGCATTCCCGCCGTCTCGTCACGAGCGAGGCAGGAGGGAAAGTACGGGCCTTTTTATTGTCCTTAGTTCTGGGTCTTACTTCTGGGTCTCCGTATCGCTGGACTTGAGTGATTTTAGAGCGGCGTGTCTTTTTGGTCTGAGACGAATCGGGTGAGTGTGCGAGATGCGGGATTCGTGATCTGGGGTTGCGATGCCAGGGTGGTAGATTTGTCCTCGGGGCCTGTTTGGGTGGGTGGATCGATGCTAGTAGTGTCTTTTACTCTGAAGGTTCTGTGCCGTATTATTCATGGCATTTGATGGCAATTTTGCCTTGGGGGTCTGTCTAATAGCGCCAGCATCAATCTGCTTTGATGGCGAAAGGTGCCTTGCTGCGTATGCTGGAGCGAGCAGGTGATGGCTCGCTTTCGCGTGTAAGTTGAGAATGTGATGCGGGCTGTGGGGATACGAGGTGATGCGTACCTTATGCTCTGTTCAATGGAATTTTTTTGACTTTGATCGTCATTTCTTTTGATTCTACAGATTTTATTTTATCGAGCTTGTTTCGTTATATAACTGACAACGTCTGCTCTGGCTAGAGGTTTGATGATGCTTGGCTTATAAACCGTCAAGTGCTGCTTGGCCTGACATCGATCCGCTACAATCAACTGAGACCGCTGTAATTATAGCGAAGGACAGGTATGGCTCGTGGTGGCGGCGGCCCGATACGGCGGGCCTCTGCAAGCCTCGCGCTGGACGTGCCTGCTCCTCCCGCACCTACGCGAAGGAGATCGGGCAGATCAAAAACACCAAGTATATTTACAGATACCGACGATACCGATCTGAAGCCTGGAGCGAGCGAGAAGTCGGGTACTAGAGACGGCCACAACCAGCAGCCGCGGACTCGGTTTACCATTGACCCAGAGGGCGAACTTACACACGATGAGACGAGCGTCGACGTCGTCACGGTGCCGTGTCCGGGCGGGCATCCCCTGCGGAGCTGGAATCGCGATGGCCTCATGGGACGATATTATGGCGCGCCGTCGATGCGAGATGCGGAGGTTCGTGAGGTGGAGCGACAGGGCCCGTCGTGGGTGAGGCAGGGCATTCGGCGGGAGGCCAACAGGGCGAGGATCTTGCTGTATGAGCATCCGGAGGTTGTGGATGGCATGACGCTGAACAAGCTGGCAGTTGCGCTGCTGGACGAGCTGAAGGAGCTGAGGACGAGGGAGAAGCAGGAGAGGCCGCTGTTGTTTATTGGGCACAGCATTGGTGGGTTGGTGGTGAAGATGGCGTTGGTGAGGGCGAGTCGGGATGCCAAGTATGAGGGGATACTGAGGGAGTCTTATGGGGTTGCTTTCTTTGGTGAGTGGCAGTGATGGCTGCAAGGCTTTTTGTAATGGGGATGGGGATGCTAATGACGGTTTGTGTAGGAACGCCGCATCAAGGGTCCAGCTACTTTGCCATGCCTACTCTCGCGTCCAGCATCCAGCAGCTACTACAGCTATCAGCGCCCTTGCCGGCATCTCTCACGGATGACTTACGCATGGCCAACCATTTACTCCTCCATGTGGACGAGGACTTTAAGATCATATCCGACGACCTTCGTGTATGGACCTTTTACGAGACAATCGACTCTCGACTGTCGGCCAACTCGGGAGACATCTACTTCACGGCTCCCCTGACATCCATCAAGTCTGCCATTCTCGGGATGCGTCAGGAGCGCATTTTCCCCCTGCAGGGCGACCATGCCAACATTGCGTCCTTTGGGAGGCACAACGTGCACACGCTGCGGCTGTTCTTGCGCCAGCTGGCGGAGCATATCGAAAAGGCAGATTCCAACGCCCGCGAGGATGCGAGGGCGGGGAAATGGATGCTCAACTTGGAGCAGAAGGTGACGGTGGAGGTTCATGGCTTCTTCGACGATGCGGGGATTGATGATGGGACGGTGAGGGCCTGGTCGACGAGGCTGCCGCTGAGAGAGTTTTTGAATAAAGGCCCGGAGGCATGTCTGAGTGAGAGGCTGAATGAGTCGGAGGGCCCGCCTGAGGAGGGAAGATTTCTTGCTATGAGGGGGAGGACCGGCTTGGTGGACATGGAGGGACCGCCCGAGGTTGTTGCGTTTCCCCCGGATCCCATGACGGTGAAGAATGCCCTGGGGATTAATCAAGATGTGATTCCTTCGGCTGATCACACCGTTGCGCTACCTTCAGTGCTACCGGTGCCGCCGTCGCCCATGCTTTTGCCAGTTGACTCTCCAATGTCAAGACCAAGGAAGAGCACGGAATCTGCGCCGTCGGCAATACGTTCACGGCCTGCAGCTGGACCTTTGACGCCTCCTTCTCGGCCCATCTCGCTGCCCCCTCAGCAAACGTCGGCTTTCCGGAAACCGTCGCCCCTTATGCGGGCGAGCTTAGACCAGGAGCTCGCTATTGATCGTCTCTCGCCTCCTTTACGTGGCCGGGTTGGGCGATCCTTCAGCCGGTCTATGAGTCTCGGCAGTGACATTGGGGGCGCGTCGTCTTCTCCTCGGTATCGTGGCTTTCCTCCTTTATCGGCGCGAAGTCGAAGTACGTTTGACAGGGCTCTAATTGGAGATGCGAATGACAGCGAGGACGACGAGGACGACGGTGGGCTGGAGGGGTCTCCGAAACTGCCCGAGAGCGTTCTTGCGATTCGGAAGATGGCAAAGGAGAGGAGCCACAGGCCGAGCGAAACTGTGATTGTGGACGACGGGGTGGTGGCTCATGCTGCGTTTATGAAGCCGGAGGCTAAGATGAGGAAGTTTGTTTGGATTCATTTGCCGTTTAATAACCCTACTTGGGTGACTGTAAGCTTGCATCTTTGGAGCTATTGATGAATGGACGAGAGCTGACAAAAGACTTTTATTATCAGGCTATCCTCCAGACGTTGCAGGTTTCCTACCAGCGGGACTTTTCTGCCTTGTCGAATCACGATTTTTGGGTGAGGAGGCATACGCGTGGAAGACACTCGCAGCATTATGCGCATTTTGCGAAGCCGGGGTGTTACTTTACCGCACCTCGAACGCGTAAGTTCAGTCTTATTCTACTTTTCCCCAAATACCCTGATACTCACATTTTTTTCATGCATAGTATCTCCACGGGCTCATTCGGTGACGAGCCGCTCCCTTTCGCCACCTGGTGAAGACGACCAGATGTATGTTTGTCTGTTTCTCCCGTACCTACACTTTGACTCGTACAAGAGACTCATTCGCCGGCGTGAACTCATTGCGAAGCGTTTGGCTCATGGGAGGGCCAGGCCCGTTCCTGAATCCGTTGCCAAGTCGGATTCTGTTGAACTGCAAGTTGTCTGGGAGTTTTTGGGGCATGACCCGCCAATTAATTGCCGACGCACGCTGGATCAGTATGGATACCCGTCGATCAGAGATACACGGTCTCGGGACGACGACCAAATGCTGTACAAGTTAACAAAGGAAAGATATTATGATGTGGCTGAATACAGGGGATTGTATAGCCAGACCTCGGGCAGCGGTTCCGCGTCAGGAGAAAGCAGTAGTAAAAGCGGCAACGGGACCGGGACCGGGAGCGGCAATGCTGGTGGAAGCCGGACAGGGAGCTGGCGGGAGAGGCTCAATAAACAGAATGGCGGCGAGAATGGAGATGAAGAGGCGGAGAAGGACGTGCTGAATGGGAATGTGCTGATGGTGGATCAGTTATGGATCTGGACTATTTCATCTCGTGAGGACTATCTGCCTTGTATCAGACTCATATGTCCCATGCTAACGTGCTATAGATACGCTGCTTTCATTCTTCCCCAAGCGGGAGAGCGACCCGATCGAGGGGCCATTGTATCAACAAGCAGATTTGCGCGATAGCATTTTCAACGATGTCAATGTAGATCTGACGCGCCTCTGCGACAGCTCTTTGGACTTGGCGGCATTGGCAGCTCTGCACGCGGTGAGCGTTCTTCTTGACCGGGCTTCCCACCCCGATTTGGAGGTGTTTCGCATCTTTGAAGAAGCCATCAGCGTCTTGGTAAGTCAAATGCTGCTCTGATTGGGTAGCCTGTTTTTGCTAATAGGCTCAATAGACTGAGAAACTTACCACATCTCTCAAAGAGTTCCGATCAGAGGGATTTCGTGACAAGGCTTTTGACTATGAGCCTGTCGAGAATAAAGCTCGCTCGATCCGGGAGCGTCACAAACAGGAGGGTCGACGAGCCGAACAAGAGAATAGGGATAACACTTCGGCATTATTGGAGCTGCGAGATATCGAGGACGAATTGGCTACTCTACTGGGCCTCTTTGAGAGACAGAGTAAAGTGATTTCATCGATGCACACCATCTATAATCGTCCCGAGATGAGAGCTCACACGGTCCATGGAAGAGGATTCCTGGTTGAGGCTCTGAAGCGGCTGGGAGAGTATATCCACGTGGCGGAGGAAATGATTCGACGGGTGAAGAACACGAGGGACGAGTACGACAAGTTGCTGCAAATGGTGCAGCGCCAGGCGCAAGTTGACGAAGTACGACTCAGTAGACTTCACGCTGATTTGGCCAGCGCACAGAGCCGAAGTGTGTTGATCTTTACGACCTTTACCGTCATATTTCTGCCGCTTCAGTTCTTTACGGGAATATTCGGCATGAACACGCGAGAATGGGGCGGAGGCGACAATTTGCCGCTGCGGACGATTGCCGTGATTGGCATTCCGGCGAGCGTGATCCTCATCGTGGTGACTCTCATCGTTGCGTGGAGCACCAACGCACGACGCTTCTTCAAGTGGATCGGGAGGCAATATGGAGGAGCGATTCGCTTCTTTTACGAGATCTTTGGGAGGCCCGTGGCGCAGTGGACGATGAAGTACATGGATAGTGTGGCGGCGAGGAGGGAAGGGAAGCGCAGGCAGGGGGGGGCCGGGAGAGGGGAGGACAGAGCTCCGAATGGCAGCTTGAGCACGGAGACGAGCGATTTCTGGGAGAGGCATCGGCTGGAGAGGGAGAGGGGGTATCAGATCCCGGAGGTGAATAAGGCGCCGGCGGGTAGGGTGAAGGGAGGGGCGAAGTTGAGGAAGCGGGAGAGGGGGTGATTTTCCATTCTTGAGTGTATGATTTACCATGCTTTCTATTTTTTTGTTTTGTTTTGTTTGGGAAATGAAGGTTACGATGGGATGATGATGAGGGGGGTTCCTAAAATACATGTATGTATAGTATGAGTAGGTTTGGTGATGGCAGCATAAGAGGCGCAGGCAAAGTGTCACAAATCAACAATATTATGATGGCTAATTATCTAAATACCTTTTTTTGTTTTTTTGTTTTGTTTTTTGTTTTCAGTATAGTCACATGTGTTGATCATCAACCCTCAATCATCTCATTGCTCTTCCCATCCCGCTCATCAAGCAACAGCCGCGCCGTCTCGGCACCTCCCACCGGCAGCTTGATGGAAGCGCCCTCGTAGGGAAGATGCGTGGGCAGGATGTCCAGCTGGCGCAGCACGGTAGCCTGGTCCCACAGGATGTGCTCGTGGTAGAGGCGGTCGCCGCGGATGTTGATAATACCGACGGTGGGGATGGCAAGGGGCTTGTTGGTTGGGGGGATTCTGGGGAGGAGGGCGGGGATTTCGGTGGTGTGGGTGCAGCAGAAGATGAATTCGTCTGGGTTGTCAATGTCTGTTTGTGATATGGATATATATATATATATATATGAAGGTTGTGGGACGTACCGACGATGCGATCTGGGCCGATGGTGCGGGAGACGGTTTTGAGGGTTGTGTCTGGGGGATTGCTGGAATGAGTGAGTGAGTGAGTGAGTGAGCGAGTGAGGATGTGAGAGATGAGGATGAGATTACCAGAAGATGAAGTGGTCGCGGTAGAAGGCCGTTAGTTTCTCGCGGCCAATACCTCCCGTCATCTATGGCAAGGTCAGCTTTCCATGAATATATACAACATTTAATGACTGCTCACAGTAGGAACATGGTTGACATATGGCTCTGCCTATAATCGCATATTAGTCTATATTAGACGTTCATAAAGGGTAACTCACAACCATGGTGGCCATGGTCTTGGCAACACTTCGTCCTACAAACTCCCAGTAGCAGTGCTCTTCCCAGATGGCCTCGAGATCAAAATGCGGCCCGCCAAGATGCTTCCGCAGAAAGACCAAGCCTCGCGTGTGCGCCAGGCCGGCAGAAGCGTTGTCGTAGGCCGCGGCCGACGGCAGCACAAAGTGCGGCGACGTGCCCGGGTAAGAATGCACCTTGACGTCGTCTGCTGAAAGGTCCGGTGGCGGAGGGATGCTGGTGTGCGCGAGCAGCGGGAGCACGGAGGCG
The DNA here is from genome assembly GCA_030708095.1 of Trichoderma sp. CBMAI-0020. Classification (NCBI taxonomy): domain Eukaryota; kingdom Fungi; phylum Ascomycota; class Sordariomycetes; order Hypocreales; family Hypocreaceae; genus Trichoderma; species Trichoderma sp. CBMAI-0020. The sequence goes on from JAJNCI010000007.1 coordinate 1,807,654, forward strand.
CTGCTGGGGGCGCTTTCGGAAAAAGTGACGATGCCGGCGATGCCGTGCTGGTGGAGGCGCTCGGCGTCGAGCAGCAGCGACGGCACAATGACGCCGTCGTAGATGACGAGGCCGAATTTGTCGCGTGTGTCGACTGCGTCATGCGCCTTGAGCGCCGCGATGGCCTCGCGGATCTGGTTCACGACGTCGGCCACGGAGGCGTCGTCGCCGGTCAGCTCCTCCATCTCGTTGGCCGGCAGCGTGACGGCCACGACGGCGAAGCCCTCCTCGGCCCATTTCTGCAGAGGCTCCGGGTCGAGCGGCTTTGCGACGGCGGCGGGCCGCGGGGGCACGGAGGCGGCGCTGGGGAGGACGAGGACGAGGCCCGGGCCGGAGCCGCGGCGGGAGAGCGGCGGCTGGAGCACGGAGGAGGGGCCGATGGGGAGGGCCGGGGCCGAGGGGAGGGGCGGGGCGATTTCGTTGGGGGAGGAGGCGTCGTAGGAGGCCATGGTGATGTATGTTGATGGGAGATTTATATGAATGAATGAATGAATGAATGATGAAGGAGATGAAGTATATCGGTTTAGATCGTCATGATGGCTGGCTCAGTTGAATGAGGGGTAGCTGTGGCAGAACCCCCACCATGATTGGGGATTGTCCCGTCTTCACTTACACGCCTCTACTTCATATTACATATTACTCGTAGCGTCATGTTTGCTGTCGTCACTTACAGCTAGCTACTGCGTGCATACGTGATTCAGGGCGCATCGCCTTGTCGAGAGCCAGAGCCAGTTGGGATGCAACGCGATCGGACTAACAGCAAGATCTAATGCCATGCCATGCAATGTATGCTGCCAGACATCTTACTCAGCTTTTTAAGTCAAACCCTTTGTCCCACCTCATACCCAAGACCAGAAAAAACAGCGATAAAAATCATCGAGGCCCTGTGATCTGATCATCTGCTGCCCAAGCCGGTGGAGCGCCAGACCATTCGTCTCCATCAGGCACTTGCAGGGTTCACCGGGCCCCGCTAAAGCGACTCTCCTCGATCCAGCTTGAGCTTCCGCATCGTGTTAGTGACGCTGCTCATCTTCCATCTCTCTTCCCTTTCCGCGCCCACAGCTAGGGCCATGAAGAACTGACAGCGGCCTCAACAACAACAACAACAACAACAGCCAAGATGCCTTCCCATTCTCCCAGATGGCTCCTCGCGCCGCCCATCCAGACGGCGCCCCTCAGATACCTGCTCGTCGTCCCCGTCGTCCTCGCCGTCGCCACCTTTGCCGCGCTCTTTGCCTCGTCCGACGTCGACATCGCGCTGCTGTGGTCGCAGTGCCATGCCCACGCGCGCATCCCCGGCCTCAGCCGCATCCCGCTGCTGGGCACGCCGGCCTGCTTCCTCGTCAGCTTCTTCCAGGCCGCGCTGGACTCGCTGCGGTCGCGCGCCGTCATGGCCGTCATCCTGGCCTACGTCGGCGCGCTGGCGACTGTGTGCTCCGTCGAGGCGGCGCGGCGCTGCAACCGGCCGAATGCGCTGATTGCGCGGCCCACGCTGTGGTGGCTGGTCTTCAACCTGCTGGGCGGCGCCATGGTGTGGCAGCTGGTGATTGTGCCGGCCTTTCTGCACCGGGCCAAGGCGCTGGCCAGGATTGAGAATGAGAGTCAGAGTCAGGGCGATGCCCTCAACGCCACGGCGCAGGGCCGCAGGCTGCCCGACTCCGAGGCCGTGGCCATCCCCATCGCCGTGGCCGTCGGCTACTACCTCCCCTCGATGCTCATGCTGGCGTCCAACTCGCCCGTCGCAATCGCCGTCTGGCTCTTCTTCCCGGTCTACGTCTCGCTCGTGCGCCAGGCCGTGCGGTCCATCATCCAGAGGATACGCTGCGCGGGCCCGACCGACATCCACCACGAGTCGCACTGGCAGAGCGTGGCCCTCGTCTATACGCTGCCCGTCGTGCTGTCGGTCGCGGCGCACCTGTTTGTGCTCTGGAACCTGGCCCAGCGCGACGACCGCAAGGAGCTGACCAGGCTGGCGGTGAGCTTCATCGAGATCGACTTCCAGTTCATTGCCTGGACCGTCTTGTACTGGGTCTTTGTCGAGGTTGGGTGGCGCGTGCCGCTGGGCATGATTGCGATTTCGGTCCTGGCTGGGCCGGGCGCGGGGACCTGCTTGGGGTGGCTGCATCGGGAGAGGGTGCTGAAGAATGGCTTTGCGGCGCTGTTTGAGTCGGAGGCTTCCGATGATGAGCGTGGTGTAGGCGAGGAGGCGCCACTGCTGAGATGAGATGGCGATGGCGAAGCGGTGCCATGAGATCTAATAATTATGCAATCGCAGTCAGCAGCTTGGCTCTTTAATACATATACATACATCTCACAACCAGATGGTTCCAAGAGCGAGTTTGTAATGGTACATCCTGCTAGTATCATAGCCAGGTGCATTCATGCTTTCTAGATTCAAAAACTTAGCTTCGTCTCCTCATAAATAGTACAAGGTATGGTTACACAACGCCGCCGCCGCCGCTATATCCCTATTCTTCTTCTTTATAGCACGTGCTACCTCCCGCTTTCTCCTTTTCGTCTATGAGGTTTTTTAGTTGTCCTTGGGTACCTGCGCCAAGATCCTCTCCCTTACCACCTGCGCCGCCACCGCAGATCCGTGCTGCAGCGTGACGGCGCCGATGATGGCCATGAGCGCCGAGTTCAACACCACTTCCACTCCTGAAGCTTCGAGCCGTCGGGGCTGTTTTCCATGTTAGTAAAGGCAAAGCCATCAGTCTGTTGGAAGAGCCGTCAACGTACCAACCGAGGCTTCCACCGCACTACATCCATCAGCCCAACGTTGTTGGCCAACTGGTAGAGCTTGTCCTTGCCGATAATGTCTCGGGGTCCCATGACGTTGAGGTTGTCCACCGGGAGCAACTGGTCGTCCTCCAATGGTGTTCTGTCGAACTGGTCGGGGAATATTGAGCCGTCAAGAGGCTCTTTGCTGACAATTTCTTTTGTTGCTTCCATTACCATCGTCAACCGTCCTAGAGATAAGGTTTAGCATATAACTTCTTCTCTGTCCAAGATGAGCCGTCATGACCAACCCAGCAGTGCCAATCTGTCATTGAACCCTCTTCTTCCTTGATCAAAGCTCTTGTGTGTCACCGCCAGCCACTTGAGCTCCTCCGGCAGCATCTTGCTCCCTCCCGGCCCGAGCAGGCGGTTGTACACCTCGTCCAGCCGCGTGGCATCGTTATTTACCGCCCAGATCTTGTTGCGGGCGCTCTTGGCAAAGTCCAGCTGCAGAGGCGCCTTCATTCCCTGCGGCGTCTGGCTCCATCGCGGCTTTGTCTTCGTGCTGGCTGATGTCGCGGGGATCTTGAAGGACTCTGGTGTTGAGGGTGCTGGTTCTGATTCGGTTGCGAATGTGCGCGCGCACGGGGCAAAGGCGCGCGCGGTGTGCCGACAGCGGGCCAGGCTCGGACGGCAGGACTGGAGCGCCATGGCTTTGTGAGATCAATTGCGCACGCAAGTCGGCCTTTATGGCGGTTTCGACGCTGTCTATATGGTGTTGAAGGCCTATCGAACAAACAAATCTGAGCATTTTCGGCGTCACGTGTTTGGCGGCATGTTGCCATCTTATCTTATCGCTTATCGATTTGCCGCCGTCACCGAGCAGCTTGCTACTAGTAGCCTGATCTTACCCTACAAACGACAAGGCTTGTTCGATTGCGAGTTTTGGTAAAAAACGCATTGTTCTCTACTAGATTATCGATTTGATGTAATTTTACACTTGGTATCAAGAGTAAGCCAATGCGTATATACGAAAGAAGCTTTGGTTACAGCGGGCAGCACTTGAATGCATTTGAATGCCGCTTGAATGAAACGGAAAAGATGTTAACAAAATGAGTAAGGTTGCAATAATCTCATTAGTATGCTACAAGGACAATTTGATGTTTTGTAACAGCAAACAATTACCCCTTGGTTGCTCGGTCAAGGCTCTAGGCTTCACATTCACTGCACGACATGTACAGGCGCCTACTTGGATTCCATGTACAAATCAGCCCTACTGTTCGCTATTTGCCTCCGCTGATTCCCGTTTTGGGCATGTGGCGCCCTGCTTCAGCGGACCCATGGCGCTAACTCAGCTGTAGGTACAGCGGAGCTCCTGCATTCAATCTGACGTTTTGTCGCGACTCGAGGGAGGTACCAGCCTTACATTCTTTGCTTCTCTTCTTGCTCCCTCTTCTTTCTTTACAAACCTAGCACCTCGAATTTGTCCCTACCAGTTTCTGACAAGACATCACAACTAGATGGCGTCTGCAGATCCTCCAGACGCCGGTCTGCGCGGCCGTCTTGCTGCTGTGCTTCCAAAGGGCTACAAATTCGGCATCCATCACGTTTCCACTCCTCCCACCAAAGTCGACGCGCTCTACTCTGCGCCCCCAGGCGAGCGACCCGAACGAACATACTGCGAGAAGCACTTTCTGAGCGTTTCAATTGACGCCCAAGACTCGCCATCAGATGCCTCCATCGAAAATACACCGGAACAGACTGCGCAGTGTAAACGGGTCCTCATTCTTGGCATCGAGATCTTCCTATATACTACGGCCCGGTCGACCACCTTGTTTGTGTCCAAGGCTGACTCTACTGGATTTTTGAGCAAACTACAGCTACCAAAAGGCGCCCCGAGCCCGATACGAGAGGTTTGCGCGACCTTTGTGCGCTATCTGGTCGACAAGAGGAGGAGAAAGGACGTGCAACTCGTCGTCAGCTTGTTTGCTCGCGCCCAAGACCAGTACCTCTTCCCCGGAAGCATCGAGTACTCTGGCAAGCATGTTTTAGACGACCGCGGCCTTGTTAAATGGTGGTGCCGGGTGCTTGACCCCATCGTCGAGTCGCCTCCGCGCGGCAGTCTCTCAGCATGGCGTAACACCAAGGGCTACCTGCTTATTCCTGGCTTAGATGCTTACGAAACCCGTGCTTTTATCCCCCGTCGTGCCGGCGCGACGTCTTGCTGGGCGCTGAGCCACCCGCTGGAGCGTATTTCTCACTACTCTCGAGAATTTGACTGGGTGCCACCGCGATGTCTCATCCCCAAGTTCCCAGACGACCCCAAATGCCGCTTCCGCGATGAGCTGGACGATGAGGTCACCAAGACCAAGGCGATGAAAACGACGGGAAGCTGGAAATCTGTAAAGACGCTGGACATGTTTTGGGAGATGATGGCATTCCGACAGGAGTGTTCAAGCGGAAGGATGACGGGCTTTATTTGGGTCGTGTTTGATGATTTGGATGACGAGTCAAAGCAAGATGGTAGTGATATTGTATCAGTATCTAGTGCCTCGGTCGTAACCAGTGCATTGAGCGGCGCGCCAGAGACGCCCAGGAAGCAGAGAACTCTGTCAAATGTTACGCCAGCGACTACGCCCAGGAGACTGTTTCCATCCAAATCAGATCAAAGTGGCGGCACGCCCACTAAATCCAAGCGTGACTCTGAGCTGGAAGACAAAAAGTCCAAGAAGCGCAAGGCGGCAAAGATGAAGAGAAAACTCAGAGGCCCAATCAAGTCGCGCCAGCCGCGCATCAAGACCAAGCAGCGCAACTATCTCCTAGACAAGCCCGTATCGACGGCCTACTACTATTGGCCACACCATGGCCGAGGAGAGAGAATCGTCGACGAGACCGACTATAAGCGCATGCACGAGCTGCTTCTGCGCCTGGACTTTGCGACGCTGGAAAAGGCCGCGGGCAGCACTCGCCGCTGGTTAAGCGAAGTCGGGCTCGGCAGCCGATGGGGCTTTGACGTTACGGGAACACGGGAACTGGCCGCTGCATTGGCGGAACAAACGACGGATGGCGGACCGGCGCCGGTGAACAACTTGTCGGGCCTTGTTAAGAGAAAGAGGTCGGACACGGTAGGGGACGGGCCACCGGGCGAGGCCGCCAGTGCCGGCGTCAATGTATTGGGCGGAGGGCTTGTGAGGAAGAAGCCGAAGCAGGGTGAGGGCGATGGCGATGGCGGTGTTGCTGATACTCGGCCAGTTAATGTTTTGAGTGCCGGGCTGGTGAGGAAGAAGCAAAAGGCTTGAGATGAAGTGTGGCTGTATGTGCGTGTTGCGTGGGCTCTGGGCTGGACCTTGGGTTTTCTTTTCGCCCCTTTCTGGGCATGTAATGAAGGATATGAAGCTTGTATTTTTAATATTTTTAATGACGATGCATGTGTTTACAGGTATGTTTGTGTGGTGATGACTTTTGAATCGATCTACGAACGTCACCCATCCGTTGCAGTTATGGGACTGAGAAGGTGATGGTTAACGGCAAACTATTTGGGATGAGAGGTAGATGTGTGCGTGTTGCGCTAGATAACATGGAAGAGCGTAATATCGAGGGTGGTAGTTACAAGAGTGACGTTTTGGATGGTTACGGCTATGGCATATTGACTTGGCTCACGGGAAGCTATTAGCTTTTGGAGAAGACTAGATGGGATTGAGTCAGAGGAACTTGTCAACATACCCTTGTTGTCCTTACTCGGCCTATCTCTCTTTCAGTTCTGGGAGACAAAACCAGCTTTGAATAGGCAAGGTCTTGGAAGCAAGTGCACAAAATCAGAGACAGCATCTGCGTAATGGCATAAATTACACCATAGGTGACAAGTAGATGGACTAATTTGAATAGTGCAAAGGCGATGGCTGAGATTTCTGTTCTGGCTTGACTGTTATACGGCACTTGTTCATTGAACTCCTTGTCGTTTTAGGATGTTCACGACTTTATGCTGATACTATAAAGATGTGGCTGTTATGAGTTGAGATGGATTTACAAATATTGAGGGTCGAATACAAGTCTAGCATCACAAGGAAGAGCTGATATTCAAGGCACCATCACTGCAGACCTAGACAACAGAAATCACAACCTGAATAAGAGCACAAGCCACAATAAGCAACATCCCCATAGTCGTATACTCCAACCGTAAATCCGATACACGTGCAAATGTTCTAGAAAAAGCCTCACCAAGACTCATAATCCCTCATCCTCAGCATCTCAGTGCATGCCACATAGAGGTAGTAAAACTTTTCCCAGGCTTACTGCGGTCTGAGCCTCTTGGCGAGGTTCAATTAGGCCTTATGACGCGGCCAAGCCGTGAGCTTGCCAAAAGAGGCATAAAAACCGCACCGTCACTATGGATCCGCGGCCAAAAAGAGACGACAAGATATACGAGACGAGATATCAACAATCAAAGCTGCTTTCCCATCTCTAGGCAACAACTTTGAACATGTTTCACATGTCCGGCGCATAGAGCACCGAGATGACTCTTGTTGGATCAAAGAGGGCGAGGCCAAAGCACGTACTTTAGCCGCTTGACTGGGCGCATAACAATCACCAACCCCACGGTCTCATGACTGTCTCAAAGGCCGATCTGCCGGCGCGTTGCCCATCCGAGTATCGGCTCTGGGGAGGCCCCCCGTCTAGTTCGTCTAGTTTGCGGGGTATTAGCGGAGCTGCAGAAGAGGAAATGCGGGATGAATGAGGCAAGCACGGGACGTAGAGGGGCTTATTCGCTGCTGCTTTGGCATATCTAGTCTCTGAGAGGAAAGATTGTAATGGTAGCGGTGAAAAAGTTCTTTCAGAGCTCCGAATGAGTGTCTAGTTTGCCTGCTCACGACATCAAACATGGGGGGGTTTCTCAACTCCCGCTTTGCATGATTGATCGTAAAGAGCCACAATCATGCCGCGCAATTCTCCGTTGAATCCGCAGGAAAACTCAGAACCAGGGGAAGCGCATGAAGCTCGCTACGGGGCTACACTGAGGCACCGGTATTGTGTCCCAAGGAGGATGCGGTGCTTCCAGGCTGGTCCGGGGAAGGGAGCTCCAAAGCTGAGAGGGTGTGTTCACGGCTCTGGATGTGCCGTCTAGGCGCACAGCTGCTGGAGCTACTGGAATCTCTCTAGCGGCTTCTTGAATCCGTTTGGCTTGTGATGCCGAAAATCTTTACAACTAATTTCACGGTTGATGAGGGGAATGGCAGTGTTGATAGGCTGCCAAGAGATGTCAAGTGTGGGTGGCTGTACACCGGCCAACCCCTGCAAAGTGAGATGTAAATGCCTAGTCTTGGATCCTCGCGTGCAGAGCATGTGTGAAATGGAAGGAAATAGGAATGCCTACAAGGGGGTGGCGACAGGATCGCCCAGATCATCTTGGCTCCCGGCAACTCAAAATACTACTATTATTATCTGCTGCAAGTGGTGAGATGTTTACTTGTTGATAGCATGAGCTTAATGTTGACTGAAACCCTCTTTCGGCAGCCGTGCAGATGTTTCAGAGAGGTCGTATCATGCTTATACCTTCATATATCCTTGAGAGCCAGAAGCGAGGCCAGGAACTTGTCACACACTCTACGACAATGCAACATTCCCCGTGCTCGGCCCCAGATACTACTATACCATTAAGCTCCGTAACGCAAAGTCACGCACATGGCCGCTGGGCCCGCATTGGCGCCGGGGTAGGCGGGCGTCGTCTTACTGGCGGAGCAGCAGAAGCGCCGCATCGTGAAAAAAAGGGACTCTCCAAGCCCCATGTGGAAGTTTGTCCTTGCGCTACCCGAAGTGCCTGGCCGCGAAGGGGTGTAGACAGGAAGGATTCTACTCGTCAATCGAGGTGAAAGATGCCGAGTTTGGGACTAGCAGATCTGCTCGTCGTGGAGAAAAGCATGTGCTTTATAGACGTCTTGGAGATGGGGCAGACGACGAGTATAAGACTGCCGCAGATCCGCTGTTTCACTCTATTCATGCCTTGAGATATTCCAAGAGCAAATCGAACTCATCATCTTCCTCCATTCATCATATTGTCATCGTACAGGATGCGATCCGCAGCCATTTTCACAGCTCTCCTGGCGGGCCAGGCCTTTGCCTACCCGAAGCCGGTCACTCAGTCCCCCAGCAAGCGGGACTGGCCTTCAATCAATGCCTTCCTCACCGAGATTGCGAAGATTATGCCCATTGGTGATACTGTCACGGCTGCGTGTGATCTGATTGGGGATGGCGAAGACATTGCTGCCGATCTCTTCGGTATCTCTGAAACTGAGAATGACGCATGCGGCGACGTGACCGTCTTGTTTGCTCGTGGAACTTGTGACCCTGGCAATGTCGGAGTACTTGTCGGGCCATTCTTCTTCAATTCGCTGCAAAACTCACTTGGTGGCAAGTCTCTTGGTGTTCAAGGCTTCAACTACCCTGCGAGTGTTCAGGGCTTCCTGTCTGGAGCGGTCCAGCCAGGCATTGACTTGTAAGTCACATACTTATTATTCGCTTTTTCATGGTTAAACCATAAGACTAACCAGCTATTTCAACTCAAATAGGGCCTCTCAAATCACATCCGTCACAAAGAGCTGCCCGAATACCAAGCTTGTCGTCGGTGGCTACTCCCAAGGCAGCTTGGTCGTCCACAACGCAGTGGGCCACTTGGATGCAGCAACCGCCTCGAAAATCAGCGCCGTGGTGCTCTTTGGAGACCCAAGAGACGGACAGGCTCTTCCCAACATTGCTGCTTCCAAGGTTCTGACCGTCTGCCACGATGGAGACAACATCTGCGCTGGTGGAGACATCATCCTGCTCCCACACTTGACATATGCCGAGGACGCAGATACCGCTGCTGCCTTTGTTGCATCTATTGTTTGAGAAATCACATGTTTTTCTTCCTGTATAAAAAGATTTGAGGCGAAAATGGGGCGTAAGAGAATTACGCAGTGTATATAGCTGAGTGTTGGGCATCTTGTGATTGCCATGATCAATGTACATAAGCAAGCGTTATGCGATTCAATACAAATACGTATATATTTATTCGGTTATCAATTGTTTCGTTGTTTGCTTCTTTGTTTCATCCAGTTTGCGTTACATCAAACGATCACTCTATGTGGTGGGCTAATGGCAGAAATGTGGTCAACGATGGGCACTCGCACACAACATTGGACAGATATATTATATAATTTATCGCTAAACTAGTACAAGTATATCAGGTTACCTGAATACACTCCATAACAGAAACTCCAAAACTCGTAAGCCGATAGTTCTATACCAAGTCAACAACGTCTAAAGCGTTATTTGCGACCAATCAGCTCGAGATAGTGCTCTACAACAGACACTGTCTGCTCTTCAAATGACTTGAATTTGCCAAAAGTCTTCTCAGCCTTGGATGAATCGACGTTAACTGGGCCTGTGATTGGGCGGGGAATAGACTCGAATTTGAAGACGCCATCAGCATAGGCCTCTGGGAAGCGTCTCTTGACGATTTCAAACGAATCGGCCCAGTCAATTGAGGGAGGCGCATATGCGAGGAAATCCTCGTTGCCCTTGACAATGGACGAGTCCAGAGACTGAACGTGCATCTTGGCAACGTCATCGACGTGAACGACGGCACCAATCAGAGGCTGATCACGGGCATGACCGAGGAGAGGGCCAATGAGGAAGGCGTTGGAGCCCCTGACGATGTTTGAAGCGTCAGTGATGGTGTCATCGCGACCGATGACGAAGGCAGGCATGATGTTGATGACGGAGAAGGCGGGCTTCTTCTCGGCGATGAACTTGTTGGTTGCCTCGAAAGCTAGGGCTTTAGAGACTTGGTAGGCGTTGACGGCTGATGCATAGGGTCCAACGGTGTTGACAGCGCGAGTTCTCTCTGATAGGTATATGAGCATCTATTCGTTTCATCATGTAAAACATAGAACAAGATCAAAAGAAGTGACATACCGTCGGTCTTGACTCCACTGGCCAAGCTCTCGAACGAAGCAACGGACAATATGGAGGCAGTAATCACGATTCTCTCGATACCGGTCGTCTTGTGTGCAGCCTCCAAGATACCAAGTGTGCCCCGAATGGCGGGCTGGATAACTTCAGATTGAAAGCCCTCCTCGGTATCAACTGGCTGGGCAAGGGGAGAGGCAACGTGCACGACATATTTGACGCCCTTGACGGCTTCATCGTAAGCCCCGGGAGCAGCAATGTCGGGGACAATGATGCTCTCGAGGTTTGAGACATAGGGAGCAAGAGGCTTGAGCGAGGCGATGCGGTCAAAACCAGCTTGGTTGCGGACAGCGGCGCGGACTTTGTAACCGGCTTTGAGGACTTCAACGAGAGTTTTGAAGCCAATCATGCCAGTGCCGCCAGTGAGCTAAACAGAATGAGGTTGTTAACAGGAATGATGACTAAGTGCAGGGATTGGAGCTGAAATGTTCAAGACTTGGAAGTTGATGAGGACTTACAAGAACGAGATCGCCAGCCATGGTGTTAATTTGGTTTGTGGATTTTTTGTAAAGGTTTTGTCTTTAAAATCAAGTGATTGATTATATTAAATGAAATTTCGCGCTGCTTTAAGCTGCTCTCAGCTGTGTGGGATATTGTTTGTTGAACTGAGTCTGAAGACGAAGATGAAAAGCACAACATCGCTGCTCTCGGGCTCCTTATATCCATCTTCCGTCGAAGCAATTTACTACATATTTCAAATAGTTTATCTCAGATCTTCCATCTGTTGCCATCGCGATACTTGTCAAATTCTTCAGATTTCTAATCTTCACTCGGACTTTTCCTATATCCAGGGCAGCATGAGCTGTTCGCGGCTTTTGCGTGGCGTTGAATCGCCATGGCAAGGATATGTAGAAATTGCGGCTTTGAAATAACGCCGCAACACCGCAGCGGGCATAAATGCCTTTCTCTAATTCGCAGGTTGCTCAAAGAAAGTCCGCAGAAATAGCTGGGGTCCACTTTATGGAAAATTCTACGCCGGCGCCATGACGCAGTCCCTGATTACTACCAGGGAATTATTGATTAGTTGAACGTTCCATGATTGGTCTAGAATCATTAATAATGGCTGAACCAGAGTTGGAATGTTTTGGCTTCCGAGGTGCACTCCTAGTGCCAAGTAGTTAGGAAACAAGTAAACTATTCAGAATAACACCGCTTGGTGGGCGTAACTCGGCCGACTTCTAGATAACTCTGTACAAAGGTACCCATGTATATCAGCTGGAAACGTCGCAGTGGCGATGCTGTAATAATTCCGAGACGGCCTCAATTGCGTCGCCGCTTAAAGCCGCAATTGGGGTTTCTGCAATTACAGCTTGAGGGTTCTTGTTTACAAATAGAAATCTGTCTAGTTGAGTGACCAAGTCAGTTGCGCGTATAGGCTGTTGACTAATAATGCGATTTGTTTAGTTGATTTGATTTGATTTGAGTATCTAAGATACGGCGTAGTTAGATTTGGCGAAAATCACGCAAAATTGGATACACTCATTAATCGCTAGAATAGCATAGATCAGACTTCGTTCTTTTTATGTGAACAAATACTGAATTGAGCAGCAATTGTTAGCTGACTGTTTGCAAATAAATTGACCCAGCGTCTCCATCGAACATTGGCTATTGTTTAATCTCCTTCCTTTTCATCTCTCGAATACATAAACAAAGAGTGCGTTAACTCTGATTCAGGCAATTTTAGCCATGCGGCTATTAGTGACAAATGTGGCTTCATATATTGGAAAGTTCCAGTCATCTAGTCACTTCAAGGCGAATTACATGCCCTATAATACTTGTGTCAATCCACGTAACCTACATATCCGAACCGAACTTCCATCTCTGTATACAAAAAGAATAGCTTCTAAACTACGGCATTCTGTCTCACTTCTTCACATAAATAGGCACTCATATTATGAAATTGCCATGTGCTTCGGTGGGTACGGAATTAAACGTAAAGTAAGTCCGCGCGGTATAATCATATTAACACCCTCGCTTATATTCAGCCTCAGCACTAAAGTAAATATTGATTCGCAAATAATCATGCAGTTTCAAAATTCTGTCCAGAAGCATGATTGGTAATGCAGCTCAAGCGACGTGAAACGGACTTGATCATCTCGTAATTCCCGCAGAATCCAGTACTTAGTGTATATATAGCAGCTCCCGATTGGTTGTCATCTATCCAAACGCCGATATTTAATGAGCATTTCTAACTACGCAAACTTCATGGACAATCTGCATTTATTGCTCTTAGAATTATCTTTTGTAAAAGTATATTCATCTTGGTTATGATTCCTCTAGTAGGCATTCGCCATCCCCATAATTATATTCTCGATCATGACTCCACGCATCTGGTCCCATTGATCCATGCTCCATTGACGCCATCAGCTTGCAGATTGGCGTTTCATCGCTACCCCCCTCGCTTATAAACTGCCTGCACTGGCATTCCGCAGCTGAATCGGAAATGGGTATAAATCTAACCATCTATCTCTAGTCTTTCACAGCTTTATATTTCTCATGAATCCACTAATACGGCAACAAGTCGGAAATACGAAGAGTTTTTCTCAGGAAATAGCAAATTTAGAACTTCGCCAAGATTACCATCAAGCTGCTTCCCTCCGTCATCTCACTCTCGGGACTATAGGAATTGATAAGCGGCGTGTGTGCGTCAACTTCAAGCTTGCCGTAAAGCTTTGCCTGGTCGAGGCGAGGAACAGGTCTGGAATTGAGTAATTTCCACCATTTTTTTCGACAATGGCGTCCTCCAGAGCCAATTTTCCATATAGGATTCCGGCCTTGCCGCAAGTATTTCGTGGACTTTCAAGTCAGACTTTTGCCATTTAGCGCATCGTTCCAAAGTGAAATCCAGCGGTTCTACTTACAAGAACTGCGCCGTGAATCCATTGAGGCTTTTAGTTTGGAACGTGTCAATAATTGTGAGCAATACATGTTCGTGTATTCTACAAATCCATCTAAAGTGTGGATAAAAAGGTTATATATCGTCGTACAAGCGAAGGATAGGTCCAAGTAACATGACAGGCAAAAGTTGGTGACGCGCTGCTTTGAAGAGGCCAACGCCCTTTGAAAGCATACTGACATTTATGGCTGGTAGCAATTATTCATTTCTAACATCCTCCAACCAACATTAATCTAGCAATTCTTAGTGATTCAAGGCCCTCGAACCCATTAGACTTCTGAATTTCGATACCTTTCAACCAATTGGGACAAATGCCATTCTGGGCTATACTCGCCAAGTAAAACCATTAACCCATGTAAAGCGCATTGTATTGTAAGAATTGTAAATCCTTGTGCACATCATCTGGATGCGAGAGCGTTTGTGTATTAAAACAAATTTGTATAATAATAGAAAATAACAAACGTTGCAGGCGTGACAGTATACAAATCTAATTAAAGAACGGCAGACCATGCTTTCTATAGGTTAAAGAGCTGTGCCTATTGTTGTACAATATATCTAAAATGATAAATTCGCAAAGGAGTAAAATACATTGTGTAAAACAGCAGTCTAGAGAACAAAATGTACACCTTACAGCGCCCTACACCACCAAACTCAACAACCTTGACATCTCTACGTCCCTACCTCATCTCGAGGACGATACCAGCGAAAGTCCTAAAACACATTCTTCAAAGGATGCACCCAAGGGACGCGCCCAGAATATGGCTCCTCTGCATCCAAAAAATTGAAAGCCCTAGCTATACGGATGGCAGGTGCAACCATCCAATTGTCGTTGAAGTCGTCTATAAAATTTGGCACCAGGAGGAAGCGGGCTACCAGGTAGTACCAGATATTTGCCCAAGCATGGATCCTTGTGACTCTCGCAGATAGAACTGCATCATGGACGAGAGGTTCCCATCGCTCAGCTTTGTAGTCTTGGTACATGGCCTCTAGAGAAGAGACGTTGGGACGTTTCGAGGGCCCTGAAGAAGCTACCAGCTCTCGCAAGTGGTTGACTAGCGACACCACGTCTTGGATGCCGTTTTGGTAACCCAAGCCAGCGTTGGGACAAACTTTATGGATAGAATCTCCTGCGAGTACGATGCGGCCCCAGCCCCAGTTGTTGCAGATGCCCTCTTGCAGATCCGACATGCCGCTTGTCAGCCTTTCAGCAAACACATCCTTCACTGTCAGGGTTTCGTTGATGTAGAAGTCGGCAAACCTTCCGGCCATTGCTTGGACATCCTCATCAGTGTAGAATGATCGCTCCTTGGTCGGCTCTGGTAGTTTCTCGTAAAGGAATATCCAGCTGCGTTCCTTGCCGGCCAGATACATAATGGACATGTCCTTGGTCTGCGTTTCGTATCCTTGCCCAGGAGCTGTAGGTCTGGGGAAACTAGCCCACATGCACCTATACATGGACGTGTATGGAAGCTCAGGGTCCCATTCGGTATTTGGGTTTGCTTGCAACGCGAGTCTTCTCATGACTTGTCGAGTATTGCTATTCACGCCGTCTGCGCCAAGCACCAAATCGCCCTCATAAAAGCTTCCATCCTCACAGAAGACCTTGGTCCCATTCTCGTCAGACTGAACATCCTTGACTTTCTTGTTGGTGAATACATTGGGCTTGAGCTCTGCGGGCAGCTGATCGTAGATAGATTGGACAAGCTCTGCACGATGAAAGGAAGAAGGTACACCTCCGTGGCTAAAAGCTTGAATTAGATCATTTGGCAATTGGCAAGTTGTCGAGAGTTCTTACTTCTTCTTCGCCTCAAGGAAAAAATCAGGGTTATCTTTCCACAGGTGGCCATCTGGAGTGAAGCATTTCTTATGGCTTATCTCGCAATACGTATCTCGCAGCTGATCCAGTAAGCCAAGCTGATGAAGAACTCGCAAACTAGCTGGTGAAAGTACTAGACTGGCGCCCACGTCCAGTGCGATTTGACGGCTTCTTTCGAGGACAGTAAACTCCATTCCCGCCTTGTACAAAGCATGCGCAGCTATTAACCCCACAGGGCCTTGTTGAAGAAGTCAGTTGATAGAACGTGAAGTTGATGTTTTAACGTGTAGAATCGCGTACCGCCGCCGACTATGACTACTTTGAATGGTTTGGTTACCATTTTGTGTAACTATAGCGCAATATGTTTAAGAAAGGAGCGTTGATGTTCGAATTTGTATGTTTTCGATGCGACTTTTCGTTTGGGTGTTGAAGATTTAGAATCCCTTAGTGAGGAGGAAGTCTGTCTCTTATATATATATCAATAGCATATGCTTTTATATACACAGGCCTGTGTGAGACACGACATTGTACGGAGACACAAGCATTACAAGCCCAGCGCAATGTCGGACAGTAGTGTAACTCCGACGGCAACAGGTCTGTGACCATCTGCAGGGTTCAATATCGTCAAAGTGGAACACGATAGAATGGAACAGACCCGATCCGACCAACGGGGTTCCCGCCCGTGGAAGAGATGTAATACATGTAATACATGGCCAACGTCGGATACCCGACGGGTTGGCTAGTCAGCAGGGCCACTCTTACTGGAGAGGCGGGCACAAAACCCATATCTTTGTATAAACCATATTTAATATTTTTAAATTTAAAAACATATAATCAATTTATTACATTAAAGTTAACATAGTTGAATACAGTGTATATTGATATAAGTTTCGTACCCGCCTCTCCGCGGGGGCCTTGTTGGCCTGGTTACCAGTCAACCCGCCGGGTATCCATATTTTACGAGACTCTGTGCAAGCTCTTGGCTGTGGTAGGTGCAGCACAGGGTGTAATCTCTCACGATATCCAATCAGCCTAGCTGAGACGGCCTTTGTCTTTCCGGCACATAAGGTCCGCTCCCGGGCGACAATTATCTGAGAGGGGATGCGGACACCCTGATTGTCGCAGATCGGGAGCCGCTTATGGAGTCGGCTTTGCTAAACCCGCATTAAGCCCTCACTACAGAGGAAGCCGTCAAATGCTTGTCATGCTGTCAGGTAACACTTGCGAATCAGCAAGTTGAGGGCTTGTTGATGCTAATAGTATTTTCAGCGTTGTGAACTGCTGTAAGCCTACTACATAGGCATATAATTCATGCCTGAAAGACGTGCTGTATCCTGTCATCTCATTACCCAATGTCTAATTACTTCTTTTTGAAGGTATGTACCGTAGATAAGAAACTACCCTACTTTGCGCAAGGGCATGACATATAGTCACACATCATGATGGTACCAAGGTTTACCGTTGAAACAAATTAGAATTGTAGCAGTTCCTATAAACGGTTAGATTACCGAGGACTCAGCTTTCTGCAATAACCCTGGCAAGGCTCCCTGATTGGCAGGACGAGGGATGCAATGCAAGGAAGGCCATAGCATAGCATTGGACTTGACTCCACTAACACCCTCCCTACTGGGTAAAAAATTCGAGATTACTATTATTGAAAACTAGAATCTATGGCTAGATGCCTTGAGCTTTGCCCCTATTCGCAACGGAAAAATCAGGCTTCAAGGGGATCTAACGACCTATCTATATTTGTAAATTGTTACGACGCTTAGCAAAATATTCAATTTCGCAGACTCTTGACTATTCGTTTCCCTTTTTGGCGGGGGAATACGGTGTAAGAGAGTCGACATCCGTAAATATCCGCCAATCATTGTTGAAGTAGTACCAGCTACGTGTTGCCCCTCGGCTGCGCAATCTTTTTCTTCAAGTCGGAATACTAGCCATTAAGTTCTTTTGCATTGATATCAACGTATACACTTTGCGATGCGAATAAAAGGGGTCGTGGATATGGAGCAAGTTGGTTGCTCGCGCGCGTTTCTGACTAAGCGGAGTTTTGGGGATACATCCGGCAAACCATAGATGAGTCTGAGCTCTGTTTCTATTTTGATGTCTGCATTGTAGTGATGATGTCTTCTGATCATTACATATTGATGACAAAGGCCGCTCAAGTCAACCTCGAATTGCGCTAGAAAAGATGAGCTTCGTGAACTTGTTCTGCACAGACTGCTGTCCATATAAGGAAACAAGGGCGGTAAATTTCCCCAAAGTGGAAAATGAGAAATGGCGAACCGTTTTGAATAGGCTATATTATAGGCTACCTATATAACTTTAGACTTGAGCCGTAATAACCGCGTATAGATGAGGCACGTGCCGCCAGCCAAGATATTGTAAATGGAAAAAAGTCGTCGGTGTTATTGCCGGCCAACTAGCTACGCTACGAATGAGATATAGTGGCCTCTTTGGCATCAGCACACGTAAGATTCTACTATTTTCTGTGCAAACTAGTCCATAACTAAGTGCCATTGTTTGTGAAGATGTCTAAAACGGCAATGCCAGTCGATTGCCGAAGCTACGTGTACTTTCTGCAAGTCATCACAGTGCAAAGTCGTCAAACTTACAATATTGAATTGGACAGTATGATAAGAGAAAAAAAAACTTTGACATACCTCAAATTATATGCGAGATGGTTCTTTCCATGGGAATCAAGCATACAGCCGGCATTGAACCCAAAGCTGTAATTGCGCCTTAATTCAAGCCAACAACAGATTTACAAAGCTTCAAATTCTACTGTCTTCTATGTTATGCTAAGCATTTCCACGCATATCCCCACCGCCTATTTCTGGGATTTGGAAGACAAAATTGTTCGGATAAAGAAAGCAGACGAATTACCACATCGGCATAATGTGGGAAGCGGCTGTCACCTGAATTTAACTCCGATTCCCGGGGAGGTTTTAAGCCCAATGCTACGCTTCTGTGCACCGTTGTGTGACCTGTAATCATTTCACACCGAGATTGATTGCCATTCGCTGGATTCGTGTGATGTGTGACTGGAAACAGCTGATCATCGGTGTGTCTTATGCCGAGTGCTACCTGCAATTAGAAATCGGACTCGCCCCATTAACTTACTTTAGGAAGGGCGCTCAATCTCGATGAGAGGAATTAGCCCAATAATTGATAGGCTATCCATTAATTACTAAAAAGTGGGTATCTTGTTGTATTTCCGCGTTCTCCTGGTCTTGATTACCCTACAGCAGACTGAAAGCGACAAATAAACATCACAAAATGTTGAGTCAATATCAATTAATCGATTGATCGAGTATAGAGGTACTCTGTAGGCTTTGTAACTTGTCAAAGTTTATGACAGGTTATAATCTCGGTAACTCGGGTAGTGGTTGGGTGCCCTCGCCAGCATGATACGTAGAGAAGAATTGGCGTTGGGCTGCTCATGAATGCCTGATTTTACATGTCACTGGCTTTCAGCGGGCGGCCTGTGGCGACATTAAAACAAATAACACTCATGGAATCCAATGACTGGGGGTTTTCTGCTCCATTTCACATCGCCGTCTTCGTTGATTCGGAGGTTCAACCTCGTGGACTTATACAAGTAAACTGACTTGGGCTGTTCCCAAGCACAACACTCCGTCGTTCAAAGTAAAGCCATGAGTACAGAATATCTGCCCCGAAGATCCCGGAGTGTTTATGCATCGTCGAATGTTGGGAAATCCCAAGCCAATGAAGTGGCTGGTCTCCACCCCAGTTGCAGCTTAATTACTAGCGAACTGCTTGATTCGCGACAACCAGCACATAGAGTAGCATTTACTATGAAGCGAGACGATGATCTGTCAGGTGCTCACTGTGGGCCAGAGGTTTGACGATCTCCTAGACTCCGCAGCGTGATTGTCGCTTGGCAATGGAACTGGGAAGGAATGCTCCTCTTGAGATCTCGTCGTATGACAATCATTCCACGAATCTATCGCAGGAACATTGCAGAGAATCATAGAGTCAAGCACCAAAATTTTGTGATAGACAATTTGTTTGAGGTATAAGGTATCATTTATCATTAACGAAAGACTAAAGCAGATTTAACGACCGAATCTATCCATCATTATTCCCTATCCCCATCCGTTCGCATCCTCATTAATATGGGGAACCATCCATTTTTCTCCATGCACTCCACTACTCAAAATCTCGCCAATTTTTCTAGTCTGGTATCACTCTATTTGTAAGTCGCTGTAACCGTTTCTGGCTGCCCCAGATGATCGTGCTCGCACAGACATCTGTGGGTGTTCACGGGTTGACTGGTGGTGTAGAGGAGCGGAAGCTCGCCGCTGCTACTCTTAAATCATGTAGATTGGTGTCGCTGCTTAAGCGGCGTTGGCGCCAGAAGAAAGCTCCTTATTGACGGGAGCGGCAGCAGCCTTGTTGGCGTACTCGGCGCGGAGGAGGATACCCTCAACAATGGTGTTGGCCAGAAGGAAGAAGCTGTGGATGCAAGTGTTAGCGGGATGATTCTTAATAGTAGTATGCAAGTCCTAGAGAGACTTACAATGCAAGGAAGTTGAAGGCGTCAATGGCGTGCTTGCGAGAGCAGTGTCCCTGGCCAGGCTTGCCGAAGCCACACTTGCCACTGCTCCAGTCTTGAGAAGAGAAGATGAAGGAAGTGAGCCAGAGGTAGGAGAAGACCAGGTTGAGGGGAGCCAGGTATCCGCGGTATCGGCCAATCAAAGGAAGGACTGAGCCAATGAGCCAGAAACCCAGAGTGATGACGGCCTAGAAAGAGAAGTTGTTAGTTTACAGCTCGAGGCAGTGATGTTGATGAGAGCCAAGACATACAATGACCTCCTGGTAGACAATGTTGACACCGCGGTAGTCATACTTGGCAAGGAACCAAGAGACAAGACCAGTGACAATGACGGAAGAGATGAGAACCATCAAGTGGTTGACAAAGGCGATGTATCGCAGGGTGGCGTGCTCCAGAGTGCCGAACATTTTGATAGGATTAATGGTTGATGTTTTGGGTATAAGTGATGCTGATGGGTATTAGGTATCGGGTATTAAGCAGATGCTGCTGTCCGGAGCTGGAAATGCGCTTTGGGGTATATATAAGTAATTAGGAGATGGGTATCGAATTAGTTGCGATGCTGATCAAGAGGCTTCTATATGTATTAAGCTCGATGCTTTGAATGCAGAAGAGGCTGTTGAGGCTGATGCTGAGTAGCTACAACAACATCCAGATACGCGGAGCGCAGGACCTTTTTTATAACAAATCTCAACAGCCATCTCGTCCTGATACCCTCGGCCATCGCGCCGTGCAATTCCATCCATCGGATCGATGTCATCTGATGATTCGCCTTGCAGCGAGAAGGACCAAAATCAGAGCAGTCCAGCAAAACGACGTCATAGCATGCCACTCTGCCAATGCCGAACGATGCAAAATGGTTCTGGCATTGGGCCATCTGCCGGCGCCGGGAGCTCCGGCAGTCGTCGTGCATTAGCACCTCACAACTGGGTGCTTTTGTGCACTGAGATTCTAGCTGGATTGGGCGTCAAGGCCCTTGAGCTTCGCATCAGGCTAGGCTTTTGCCGTTGTCTTTGGCTGCTTGCGAACCGAGAGCCATGCAGGGATGGGCGATTCCCTCGGTTAAGTGGCTGCCATCCAGCCATCCAGCCATCCACGAGGCACAGCAGAGCAACGAGGCCCCCAATGAGGAGAAGAATGCTTCATCTGGCGGCATGCATAATCCGCGATACACCTCTAACCGGCTCGGTAAATCTCGGGGTCGCGAATTCTCTCCAATGGCAGGCTGAATTTCAGCTTCGTGAGTGTGACGCTGCTAACCAGATAACCAGGGCCAGCCACTTTCGCCCAGCGCTAAGCGCCTTACTTCGCAACGTAACAGGCGACAAATCCGAATGTTTTCCGAGACTTCATCATGCTCTGCTGGGCTGCGAGTAGAGCTGCGTCAAGTTCCGCCTGGTTGACTAGAGATCGCAGTCATGCCCGGCTTGTAAGTGCGGAAGCCCCGAGCAAGCGCTTAATTCACGCCGCATACATGCCGCGTATCGGAGGTGATTTGCAGTTCGGGAATGGCCCTGTTCGATGGTGTTTTTCTTGTTTGTTTCCAAGGTGAGATTGATGACAGACCATCGGAAAGCGGCTCGGTGGTGGTCGGGATCGGGATGTGAGCAAAAATTTTGCTTTTTCCGGAATATCAGCTAATGCGGCTACGTTAACGACGTCATACCAATCATGCTACACGTGAGAGAAGAATCAAAGCTTCAATGCCTTTTTTGAAAGGCCCATTGACCAATGCAACTGCATGCGAAGCTCGCCCATTCACAGTAGCGTGCCATCTTGCTGTTATTTCGTTGAACAGGCTCAAAATCTGCCGCTATCAATTATTAGTCAACAGTCGCGACAACCTTGACTAAGTCTTTGCCTTTTTGCCGGATCGTGGAATCGCAAATGTTAGCGGCAACGGCTGGAGCGGGCATCGGCTGCCGCAGTAGCTGACAAAACGTGCTTGGTCTCATTAGCTTCCATGAGCAGGATCGAATCTGATCATAATTGCTCTTACGAGTCATTGATGGACATCTCTTGCCTCTGAAGGGTTGCATTTGAGAAATTTCTCCCCTCCGGTGGAGGGTGAGAGTCGTTCCGGAGCTGCCGGCTGCATGTCAATGGCAGCCCAGCCATCACATATCATCGAAGCCCACGATCACATAAACGCATCAGGTGGCCCATTGCAGCAGCATCCAGTTCCATTACGGTAATAGATTTTGATTCGACTTGTTTTTCTGGTATAAAGGTTTGTGATGGTGATGGCGGGCACGTTGACTGCCTCTCATAGAGCTATAAGCCCCCGCATTAGTTGGTCAAGAGGCTAGGTAGGCTGCAGGCTCAACAAAGTGATATTGTCATCACGACTGCGAGTTGTACTGCTTCAAATGCTGAGCAGTACTTACTGACCGGGATGGTAAAAGTGCAAGACAGAGAAGAGAGATCAAAAGACTTGGTTGGGAGATGCAGTCTTCTTAAGCATAAGGAAGGCTGTGCCACAAAAGCCTATCGTTGCCACCGACATCATCAAACGCGTGGCCATGAACTCAATCTCCAAGGCTCGTGATCAGCGTCTTTATAATACAACAACTCGACTCGACTTTAACAATTGCCACGGCCGGAAGCAATGGCTGCTGCGTCCGAGGAAAGAAATCGTTTGACTGCCAAAGGTGATGACCGAATGCTAACGGAGTGAAAGCCTTTTTCTTTCTGTCATAAGCAAGCCTATATACCTAATGACGACACAAATTCAACGGCAAGCACGGAATACCCAAAACAAAAGGCTTTTGATGTAAGCCACAGGCTGCGAGACGCATCCGTAAGAGGGAATTTAGAAGCCAACTGTATTGCTTGCTTCGGAGAGCGCGGTGGGCACTATGAGCCCGGCGGAGGATTGCAAATGCGATTCCATCTTGCTGCAGTTGCCATATTATGAATTAAACTATACGGATAAACATTAAAGCTACTGATATTGGAGACCATCTAATGAACATTAAAGTTTGCCAAGAAAACCGCAGATCCGCCCTACGATAGGCGATTGTACATGGTGCCTTTCCTGTGGATACCGACCCCCTCTTCACTTATTGTACTAGTCTCTTTCTTTATCCTGGGCACCTAAAGCGACTCAATTACGGCGAATGCTGGAACCGTAAGGCCCCCGGGGTACGTAGCCACGACATTGAGAAATCCGGTATAAGAGGTTAAAGGAACACCTGCAGTCTGGATTTCTTGATCAGGCCTGATGCTGGAGAGACGCAGCTCCGGCCCGCCCGGAATGGCAATGGTCCAGTCGAGAGGGTAGGTGATACCAGTTGCGGGAGACGTAAAGGTTCTGTTGGATGATACTTTTTCGACAATAGGCAAAACAATCTGCTCTACTCGCTCGCCTGTTCGGTGCGTCGCGAACTGCTTGTTGCCGTTGATAAGGTCGTTCCACGCCCATATGGAGTAGAGTTCGTCTTCGGTCCCATCAGACGCCAGTCCCGGAATATGAACCTGGAACCATGAGAAGTCTGAGGGGAAGACCCCCCACTGTCGATCGTACCACGTTAAAGAGCGGCTTGCGTCGACATCGACTTTGGTGCCATTGACTGAAATCCAGCCTGTTGTTTTGCCAGCCGGCATGGACCATTGGAAACCTGTTCCACCTCCGACTTGGAATGTGCCAGTGCCGGCGTTGAGGATCGGAGGAGAAGACAGATCAAAAGTGAGATCAAAGTCAACGTCCGCAATGTTACTAAAGATTCGTATACCAGAGAGAGCGTCGGTTGTGCTGGTGGATTGAAACGCAAAGCCCGGAACCGTGAAGTTGAGAATTCCGGTGGGGCCATATGTCTTTGCTAAGGCTGTGAGGCGGGCATATTGCGAATACTGAGAGGTATCTTCCAGATCGAGAATAGAAGCCCGGTATACACCGGCAAGCGTACCGCCGCCCACAGGCAACTCGGCTACAGCGTTGGCAACGACGAGGTAATCTCGGCCGTTTGAGCCATGAATGAAGGAGGAGCTCCAGTAGGAGCCGCCAGTCGAGGCAAGCTTGTGATTTGTCTGTGAAATCGACAAGTTATATGGCGTCGGATAGTGAGACTGTCCAGCTCGTCACATAGAGGTTAGAAGGTGTCCTGTCTTGGAACAAGAGACGGATTGGTTGGCTGTAAGACTCACCAGCCCTCCAGACGCAAAACCACTCGTCTGAGGGTGAAATGTCCAGCCTGGATTGGTTGCGAATGCAGTGGCGATCAAGGCTTGGACAACAAGCAGCTTGCTGCGTTTGTTTGACGAGGCCAGCATCATGCTATGTGTACTTCTGTACCCGTATCTGGATAATTGGCCAGCTATCAGATGTACTCAATGACGTACAGAAGGCTGAAGCTTGGTATTAAATAGGTAGGCAATAGGTAAAGGGAGGTTCCATCAACGGCACCCAACATCTCTACCGGATGCCCGACCCACTGGCATTTATTTCAAGGAGCTAATAGCATCTCGCTGACAAGCTTGCCCCGCAATGATCCTTGGCTCTCGTAGCATGCCTCCTTTCGGAAAGGCCTCGATTGGGGTAAGACAGCTTGAGGATCGTCGGATGGCGGCAACACGGGGGTCTATAAATCCCGATTTACCATATGGGCCGCGGTGATGGAATTAAAGGGCTTGGCTACAGTCGCAATAAGCATTCCGCAGCCTCCCTGCTTGAAATCATGCAGGAACTGCTAGGATGATGAATAGGCTATAGGAGACAGGATGAAGAATAGGCTATAGGAGACGCTGTTAGTAAGCGGAGGCTGGGATAGGGGCGCTGAAGATGATGCTGATATCAGCAAGGGAAACAATTGCCGAGATGTATGTTGTTTCTTCGTGCTTGAATTGTGGTTGAAAGGGGGCTTTCGGTCAATTGGTCACCGTAGCCTGACTACTGCCTGGCCGTGATTTTATTGTAATTCGGGTTGTATACTGATATGCATGCTGTGATATGCACGTTCTTTTCGCGCATGCCGTGGCTCTATCAAACAGTTATATGAGCTCTGTAACCAAGCTTGGCTGGGATTTATTAGGTAAGAGTACCATGTACAGAGCAAGATTCATACATCATGACATTTGACACACGGGATGAATATGATCTAGCAATCGTAAGATTCGTGTTCAAATTACTTCATGACACGCAATCTAAATTAAGAGAATGGCATTTCATTTCCAAAAATCATTAGTTTCATTAAGGGCATCAAGCAAATGGTAGGTAGGCAGCAATCAGACCGCCCCATCCACCCTTATTATCGGCACTGAGTGCAGTAGCTTTGCCATTCACAGTCACCATATTCTTCACCAAGTGCGTGCCGAGGTTGAAAATCTTCAATCGCTTCGGCTGGCCCTCAATAGAGACAATGTTGTCTTGAGCGTATGGACCTGAAACGCCGTTCAGGCCGTTGAAGAACTGTCACATTTGGTCAATATTTTGCTCAACACTGGGAATGGTAGCATAAAGGAGTAAACTTACTTGCCAAAAGCCCAAACCGTAAAAGGTCATATCACTGCCGCCCACGACGCGGAGAGACCAGCCCATGAAACACTGGATTGAGCTTCCATCGCAGTTGGAGTAATCAGGGTCAGAGTATCGGGCATCAGGTCTAAGTAGTGCATCAATTAGTCCTCTAGAGCTGTGGATATGATGAGAAGGGATGTAGAACTTACGTCCAAGGAGAGGGAGCCGCTGGTGCAGGCTGCCAGTAGACAGTCTCCGTTTGCGCCATCAGGGCTTGAACGTTTTGTGCGCCGGCAAACTGATACTGGTAAAGAACATTGTGTTCAAACGCTGTACCTACAAGCCAGGTTCCGAGTTTGGATTCCACAAGAAGGCCTCGACCCACGGCAACAGACTGGCTGGTTCCGTTGGTAGCACCGCTCAGACCATCGAGATCACGGTTGACAGACCAGCCCCAAACGCTCTCCAAGTAGGTTTGGCTGCTGGACTTGAGATGCAGAAACAAGAAGGCGGCTTTGCACTGGTCGATTGGGGACTGAGGATATGACCGACACTTGGTTTCAACGGCAGAGCCAATTGTGCCACCGGCGCGGAAATGTGAGTCCCAAAGGCCAACATCACCTGGCCTGAATCCAGCCGCGTTGTTTTCGACGAGAATGGCACCGGGAAGGACATCTGCCACGTCGAATGCAATGTCGCTCACTTCTATAATGCCACGGGATCCGGTGGTGCCCATCTGGAAGACAACCTGAGGGTTCTTTTCATCCTCGAACGTGCTTCCGTATGCTGAAAAACGATTTAATGAGTATTTGATTCCATATAATTTTAATCTGGAATTTGAACTTACCACTAATGGTAGACCAGACTTCGCCGACAATTCTGGATCCAACGGGAACGTGGATGGTGCCGCTGACGCGGTAGTTTCCAGCAGGAAAGTATGTGATTCTTCGGTTGGCATTGGCCTTGAGCGCAGCGTTGATAGCCTTGGTGGCATCTGTCTTTCCATCTCCGGTAGCCCCGAAATTTCGGACACTGGAAAAGCAAACAGAGCTGTACTGCTCGTACTGAGGCCGTGATTTGGTCCAGTAAGCGCCACTGGAGTCTACAAGAGCTTGGGGGCGCGCAAGTGAGCCGCTGCTCTCGAGATATTTGCCAGTGGTCTGGTCCTTGTATACAGTGCCTTGGATGAAGGAGCGGATTGTCGTAGAGCGGGTCGATCCTGCAAGCAGAGAATTGCCATGCGTATCAGTGACTGCATGGCCGACGGCATTGAGTCTGAGGTTCTCAATAATGAGAGAGCCATCTGCGTTTTCGGTGTGTTGCGACACGACAACAGTGCCTGTGGAGGTGGCTTCTGAATCAATCAGGATGACCGATCCTACAGAGTTGTTTGGCGGCGCGGTAAAATTGACTCCAACCTTGACATTGTTGAACTTGACGCCCTGCAGGGATAGAGTGAAAATGTGGTCAATATGGATTCCGGTTTTGACATTGTTGAAAGTCAGGGCGCGCATGGCATACTGCTGGTTGTTTAACCGAATCTATTCGCAAAGACATTAGTCGTTGTTACAATGCGCCGAAGCTATTGGGTTTGAGAACATAAACTGCCAACTTACACCGATATTGCCTCCAGTAAACTCCAAGTCTCCCATGAAAGTGGCAGAACCACCACCTCCGCCAGTGGTTCCGTTGAAAACGACGCCCTGGTGCAAGCTGTTCTCAGCCATCTTCATGTGATTGAAGCTCAGAGTCACGGCTTGAGCAGAAGGCCAATTGACGCAAGCAACAGTTGATTTGACGTCTACGCTGGTTGTGTCGAATACAAAGTTGCGTACTTGGTAGTAAAGGTTGATGGTTGTAGGGAATGGCGAAGTCGTTGGAGAAGGGAAAGTATCCAAGAGGTATAGACCAGAAAAGTTCTTATCGGCTTTGAGAACTGGTCTGTCCAATGGATTACCGACAAGTTGCGTGTAGATGTAGCTGTTTAGAGTTCGTGAAATCTTGTACGTTCCAGAGGGGAAGTAGATGAGCGCGGGCTTGAGTGTTTTCGCCGGAGGATCCCCCGGGCCACACCCCCATAAGCAACGTCCGCCAGCTAAAAAAGATTAATTAGAAGCAGTTTCTTGTTAGAATTGGGTGGATGCGTACCATCAATTGCCGCCTGAATGGCTGCAGTATCGTCTGTTCTACCATCGCCCTTTGCGCCAAAATGTTTAACGTTACGGTAGACTGTGTATGAAGAATCATTGAGAAATGGAGAGACACCGGTATGCTTGATCGTCTCCATCCAAAAATCCTCGTGGCGGACAACAGGGTGGCATTGGCCGAAGGTGAGACTGGCATCCAGAGACACAGTGAGATCACGGGCGGTGAGGCTGGAATCTTTGTTAATACCAATACTGCTAAGCGTGCGAGAACACGCATGTGGGAAAAAAAAGACAAGAAATTACTTACCCCTCTGGAGCAATTTCAATTGCAGCAGCATTCACTGTGGACGTCACTCCAGCGAGCCACGCCAGCAGTTGCGTTGCTCGAACCATGATGGCGCTGTTCTTACACTGAATGGAAGAAATCCGAGACAGCAGCGCAGGTGCCAAGAAAGACTAAGCAAAACAACCTCACTTGAGTTCCAACGTCCTTCGGCCGGGCGCATGGGGAGAGAGCGTGAATATATAAAGACCAAGGAACCCAAATAATCTTGATTGAAAGTTACGGCGACAACGCGCAAAAATATCCGTCATTGTTACATTCTCTCCTCGCACTCTACACTTTTCCGGGGCCTTGGCTTTTCCCCAGCTTCTGGATAGCGAATCGGAAGGCCCCCGAAATAGGGAGCTGCAGGTTTGGGCGTTATGGTTGGTGGAATTTCTCAAATCTGGGGTATTGAGAGCCGGGCCGAATGGCGCGTCACAACAATGAGGCTCGAAATACCGGTAAAGAGTTCTCGGAAGGGATCGAGGAACAGTCTGGTTGTGATTCGTGTAAATTCACTAGGGCTGTGGGGCGATTGCCATACGTTGTAGTTATTTACAGGAACTATTGTAAATGAGATCAGTCAACGCATTGGCGCTGAGTTTGGTACTCCAATTACGTTGGTCAATCATATATGGACTCGCTTATAACTCGAAGAGTCGGATGATTCCGATGTTATCATGTACTGAGACATTCAGCGATGCTCACCGCAAGACCTGTAGCTTCCAAAATGTTAGAATTAGAGGCATTTGGATGACCCCCACGGACCAGTTAGGGAAACCCTCTCTTGCCTAATTAGATGAATTCTACTGTTCGTTACCATTGCGTCGTTCTAGGACGCATTTTCTTTTCATAGTGCTATGTAGAAAGAATCTCTCTCCGTTTGTTGCAAACATTTGCTATGATATGTGGTTTAAGGGCGTGATTTATTGCTTGAAGTATGCTCACTGTCTCTCAAGTATAGCTCGCTTAAGCTACAAAGGTAGCTCTATAAATACCCATACTTTGTTTTTGATATCGCTTCGCTGCATGAGTCAAACGCAGAACGTGAACCAGTTGTTGGATATTGTTGCCATTAAGAAAACTATGCTCACTCACATATCTCGAAATGAATGAGCAATAAGAGATTCTTCATACACCTGAAAAAATAACAAAAAAAGAAAGTCAGCCTAAGCTCGAATCGTTGTTATATAGGAAAAGCCCAATGCGGGGGTCGAACCCGCAACCTTGAGATTGTATCAGAACGTGTGTCCCTCTTAAGAGTCTCACGCTCTACCGATTGAGCTAACCGGGCAAGTCACATGACCGTTGACCAATCAACGGCGATGAAATTCCGATTAAGCACAGGCTGCTTGTTGGACGGCTGAGTTGTAAACAGCCCTATAAGCCTTTATTTTACACATGTAGTACCGAGATGAGCCAACAACCAACAGAGAATGAACTTCACGAACGCACTGGCAACGCTTCTGATTGGAGGGCTTCGAAGTGTTATACATGACCCAATTTGTGTACTGATATGAGCGAGGGCTTCACTGGATTGCGGCGCAACCAACATCACCTCCTTTCATTGCAGTCTCTCCCTCCCACAATCCCGCACGCCTCTCGATACCCTCAAATTTTCCATGATGCAGCGCATTACAGCTAAAGGCAGAGCCCTGCGGCAGATGTACAAGGCCGCCCAGAACTGTTCAAGGCCGCTATTCACATCCTTGACCGGAACCGATGCGATGACACGCTCGGCGCGCCATTCGGCAATAGGGCGGGGTGAAGCTGGTTGGACTGGTCGTCCTCGCGCCATGATGAGCAGTGACTCGGCAGGATCTTCTCCGTATTTCGGGAACGAAATCTGTATTGGCCATGATGTCGACTTTGACCGTATCAAATCTCACATGACCTGCTCAAAATTTTACGATTCGACCTGGGGTTTTGTTGTAAGACATACTTCTCGATGTTTATTCTAAAGATGGTCCGAAAGTGTGTTGCACTGACGCACAAAATCTAGATATATCGGTGCTCTCAAGGTCATCAGTCAGCTTGGGACCGTGTGCTGCAAGCCTTGCGCAGCAGTGTCCAAGATACTCTTAGATACTACAACCGTGAGGAATTATTGCAATTCCATGATCTTCATGTCATCGACGATAAGAGACTCTAGTACGTTTGTGACGCGGCAACTCTAAGTCTGCTACTGCTAATAGATATTTGTCATTAGCGGAGCCACATCCCACCAAGTCCGAGAACACTTCCAATCCTGGGTCCCAAAGAACCTTGAAGACCGTCTCCGGCCGGGCGCGAGTGATTTGAAGGATGACATAGGCTGGCACTATGCGACATCCACGCCTAGATATCAATATTGTCTTTTTGCGGATGATATCTGTCTCGAGTCCATGGATCAACCCGGCTTTCACATGCCAGTCGTAAAGATTCTGTGCAAGGACTGGGAGTCCCCATGGTCCCCAGAGGAGATGAGTCGCCCAGTACCGGCCCCCTTTCATGATGGCTTCACTGAAGACTATGAGGAAGATGTGGGCTGGATGTATATGTCGCTGTCCGGCTACGATTGGAATTATCACCTGCTTGGAAAATGTTACTGGGACGACCTCTATGTGAGACCTCCATACATTGATTTTAGTGAGGACGAGACGAATTTTGTAGGATATTGGAGGAAAAAGTCATCAAGCGAGGAAACAAATCAGGCAGATCGTGAGGGACCACTCTCCACAAAACAATAGAGCCGCTAGACATCTTCAAGATTACAATTTAGTCTCCTTTGCTGATGAGCCGGCAGGGTTCTCCCAATGCATATATTGAGCAGGAAACCGAGCAACGATAGAAATGGCATTAAACCCGATTCCCTACTATTTTATTTAAATAACCTCGCGCGCCACCTCGTTTTCTGGTCATGATTCATTCCCCTGTTACCGGGCTAAACGGTATTTTGACCTCCGTAAACCTTTTAGAGGTACGAAAAGGCTCACCAGAGGAGTGACCAGTGGCAATTCCTTTCAGAAAATATCACTGGAAAGCCTCATGGCACAGCAATGGAGCATATCCTAGCTAAAGCATGCTACATCTCGACTCCACGCTGGGATTCATCCATAGGCAAGAACTTTAAAGCTCATCTAAAGTAATGACTGTGTGCTATTTCTTGCCACTTTTGGATGCTCGTTGGAATTACACTGGAGGTGGTTGTTGTGAGCCGGTAGGCTGAGTCCCATGTCTCAACACGCAAACCTGTTCGTAACCATCTGAGGTCAGCTGGCTCCAAATTCCAGTATCACAGTGAGATCCAATCCAGGGATTTAGACTGGTTAGCTCCGCCACCGTGATGCCGAAAAGACTGGGAGCCATGGAGCAGTTGAAATTATCTATAGCAAAAATCAGTAAGGGAACGCAGGATTGACAATTGTGAAAGAAGTCATTATACTTTTGTCCTGGATCCGAAAGCTTGTGTAACAGCTACAGTCCGATGGCTGAAATGTCGAGGCTGGTATGCGCGTGCGGTTCGCAGGCACGCAATAGTCATGTGGTAGCATCACATTTGCTAGAAAGTAAGTATCACCGTCAGTGGACACGCAACGCGCTGAGCTCGCGGCTAGGTAAAATCTCATAACGGAATGCCTTACGAGGGGTCTGCCATTTCTGTACGCAGTAGCTTTTCCCTGATTAGAGCGCACAATTATTTGCCAAGAGGCTGGGATTCCACTCCAACAACTGCTCCACAGTGACGTTGGCAAAGTGTGCCCAACTAGAGCACGAGTTCGCTGCGGATAGATCTTTTATCTTCGAAGTGGCTTCAAACGCGTTCTCATACACGTAGCAGTCACTGATAATGCCAGAGGTCGTGGGCTGCAAGGTAACTGTCTGGACGGAGCTGGGCACGAAGTCGGTTGTTGTTACTGGACGTGTGAACGTGGTTGCTTCCGTAGCAGTCGTGTAGCCAGAGTAAGTCTCGATGTTTCCAACAGGCCTGACACATTAAGTAGTGTTGGCCCATAGATTGCTACAGGTTGAATCCACTTGAGGGTTGAGGAAGTAAAAGTCTGAGAGTGCAAGACTGAATTTCAACAATATTGCAGCGCAATAGTCGTCAGCCTCGACCTCGACAATATAAGCGTTAGGTTGTCATTGACAAGATAGATACGACGAATCGACTTACACAGTACCACTGCCCACATTTAGCTTTTGATTGGCCCTTTGCATTCGACAGCATCGGGAATGGGATCGTCACAGCGTTGCCCGAAACGATAGTGGCTGTGCCTGACGGAGAGCTGTGTCATGCCAATTATTCTAGCGTATATAGAGAATAGTGCTTCTTTAGCTTAAGTTCGAACAGGCTGAGTTTATCATTGGATTCTGTGCCTGAAGTTAAATAAGTATTGCATTCTAGCTCGTTACTAGAGTCTCGTAGGCGTCGTAGACATCCAGTCGAGAGCCTGGCATGTGTTTCTGGTGGCCGAACAGAGCAACTGGCCTACAGCAGTGACATTATCGTATCCGAGTTGAGCTTGTTCTTGGTGGTAAACTGGTATATCAACATGCCCTTGGCTAAGACAACCCTAGAGTTGGAAGAGGCTTTGTCCATCGAAAAGAGCTCTATACTTTATACTAATTGATAACGCATCTGCTGTCATGCTCTAAAATGAGCAATTACTTAATCTTATTATTTTACGTGTACTGTGGAAGTACAAGCTCTATTTCCCTACTCTGTAGGCTGTATAACGGAAAATCAATGTGCATTGAAGTTACAATTATATACATATATACTTTACTTTGAGCATAATTATCGGCCAGTATACCGTTTTTCGATATACCTGCCCACGACATACACAACAACTGTGATAGCCGCGCTCATATATATGCCCACATCACCTCCATCGCCACCAAACTTGGCCGCAATGGGTCCCACATACCACGTCTGGCTCATGCCTGGTACGCCTCCAGCGAG
This sequence comes from Trichoderma sp. CBMAI-0020, assembly GCA_030708095.1. Classification (NCBI taxonomy): domain Eukaryota; kingdom Fungi; phylum Ascomycota; class Sordariomycetes; order Hypocreales; family Hypocreaceae; genus Trichoderma; species Trichoderma sp. CBMAI-0020. The sequence continues at coordinate 1,840,578 of JAJNCI010000007.1, forward strand.
ATATCCTGCCAGCAAGGCACTTACAGCTGCAACTCCCCAAGGAAGCAAGTGCGGTTGATCCCAGGCCTCGAGATCGTAGCCATCTTTGCGGCGAAAGACGCGATCTTCAAGCATCAGTACCATGGTGAAGCTCACAGTCCAATAGCCTAGTAGCGACACGAAGTTGTTGACCACGTTGGACAGATTCTGCTGTCCCGCAATGGCTAGTACCGCCACTACAATGGCAAAAGCCATGGACCAGATGAAGCGAGGCACGGCGTGAAAGTAATGCCCCATCAGCTGCATGCTTAGGCCGGATGAATAGTTGATGGCAATGTTGTTACCAAGAACAGAAAAGGTGAGCAGTACGAGGCAAAATTTGGACCAGGCATCTGGGTGGTATATCTCGCCAATAAGGCCACCCAGACCATGGTTAGTGTATGCATCGGCGTAGGGGGGATAAGCAGCCGTGGTGGCAGCGTTTCCGAGGCAGCAGCCGATAGTGACGGAAAAGGTGGTTGGAATCACGATGCCCCAGAAAGTGAGGAAGAAGGTCTTCCAAGCAGGAGTGCTGGCGGGAAAGTTGCAGTAGTAGTCTGCGGCGATAGAACACCATCCCGATGCGTTGGCTGGCAATGATGAGTCAGGACATTTTTACCAAAGGGAGTAAGTTACCAAAGACTTACAAAAGTTGATTGCAACGATGGTGAGAAACGTTCCTGAAAATACCAATCCCGAGCTGCCATCTTCGCCCGGCAGATTGGTTTGTACATGAGGCGCCGCCTGTCCAATGAGAACGCAGAGCAGGATAAACGTATAGATCCATGAGTATTTTTCGAATGTGTGAATCAGCCGGAAGCCAAAGATGGACACTACATAAGATATGACGGCGATGATGACGATGCCAACAGTGATGCTCATTGTATAGCCTGAAACGGCGCTGAGGATCTGGCCAACAACGACATAGTTGACAACTGCAAAGCCGCCGCCTACGACTATGTTGAGGACGCTACACAGTTTGGCGCCCCAGAAGCCGAAAGAGTATCGAGATGTGGCGATTTGTCTCATGCCGAGCTGCCTTTATTAGAATGATGTTTGGAGATCATCTGCCACACTGAAATGTCCTTACTTTTGGTCCCAACGTTCCCGTAGTCGAAGTCATCAGCGCGCCCAGTATTATACCGATGATTGAAGCCGCAATCGACTGTTTCAGCGAGAGACCAAACTCCGGTCCCAGCAACCCCAAGGGCAAAACGCCAACGTGGATATTAAGCGACCACCACATGAGAAAGATATTCCACACCGACGGTGGCTGCTTCTCCTCCTCTGGAATCCGATCCACGCCCTGCGTCTCAACGCCCAGTCTGCGATCCAGCCATGATTCGAAGCCGTTGAGATATCTCAAGACTGCGACGCGTGCTTGTAGTTCGTGCACGCGATCTGCCTTGAGAAGAATGGTTCGGCCTGCTTCGACGTCGGATTGAATGGCGTTGTCGGGGGTCGGGGACCCCGATTCGAGATCGCGCTTCTCCATGGACATGATTGCTGGATTGACGGCTTGGGAGAATGCAAGGAAAGACAAAGCAGTTCACTCAAAGAGGGACTCACATTACACGACAGCAAAGCCGACGTGTAACCCAAGGGAGAAAATATTTGAAACCGCACACAACATGTCTTTATGGCCGATCCTATTTTCTTCTTGTCTCTTTTATATCCTCTTATCAACTGTCAATCCCCAGGTGTAAAAATTGAGATGCCGTCTTTTCCGTCCATTACTCGTTGAGTGATAAGCAATGGTGGCTTGTGATTGGCCTGCGCTGAGGACTGGGATGGATCAGTTTCCTGATACGGATCGTTCCAGATAACTATAGTGGCGACCTGCCGGGCTATGTCGCGGGTTCTCGGCCTTGTATCTCGGAGATGGGTGCTGTTACCAGCTTAACGCTGTTATTTTATGACGCAGATGACTTGGAGTCCGCTCGCTGTCAAATTTTTGTGAGAAAGAAAGCCCATTTATTTAGCTCTAGATTAGGTTTATATGTGCGCTTGTGCCTGTCATCATTGAACGCTGGTATGTCGCTTTAACGTACCTGCATTTATGGCATGCATGATTTGTTTCGAGTATATTAGCACGTGGAGTTGCTGAGCATCTTTCTCTCATATTCTGTATTATCTGTTCCTCTTTGTTTCACTCGTTGTTGGCGTGGTGGTGTAAGGATCAGCACGTCGCCATCTATTAATTGGAAAAGTGCTATTGAAGATTTGGTAAATACTTGGGCGGATAGCAAGAAGGGCAAGGAAACAGTGGTAACTTAATAAAACCACAGGGGAAAAGAAGAGTGTAACAGCCGATATAAGTGTATCGATACTTACAGAGCCACAGGAAGCACCATATTCGATAATACCACGGAGAGGGGAAGTAACGTGTGAAGAGAGAAAAAAAAAGCCCTAACTCTATGAAAAAAGACTATCCACTCAAGCGACATATCAGCTTCTACATCTTTGACACGGCAAACATTCTGATCTGATACTTAGACTCCGAGATGAAAACCTTGAAATCGGCAGTGATCTGGAAAACCGCATAGCCCATGTGTATCTAATCGCTTGGTGCCCTGAAGTGCCCAAGAGCGCATTGTGGTAGCGAGACGACGGGTAGCGAGCAAACAGGAATATTGGCGCGTGGGAGTCGCTGACAAGTCTGACGAGATGTTGTAGTGCTTCGGAGGCTAATATAAGTTAGCTTGCAGCAGGTGATGAGGTGACATTGAGAAGACTTGAGAAACAATCCCAAACCGTTGTGCCGGACACAAGACTGCAAGCAGAGGAAGAAATGTTGCCGGTTGTTAACAAAACCTAATTGGACAATGCCGTACTTGACACAGGCTCATACCCTGTTCCTTGGACTTTTATTCAAAATGGTAAGACTTAATATGTTGCTTTGATCGCACGTTACGAGCGCAGATCATCTTCGTAACTTGGGTCTGACTCCAGGGATATAGTTCGTGCAATGAAGTTTCCACAAGGCAATCTCCGTCTGAAACCTAGGTATGTAAGTGCTTTTTGATCGGCCTATAATTCAGCGTTGTGGGCTGAACTGTAGTCACAAGCAAAGGGCCCTGTTCCCGGAAATAGTAATTTCTAGATAAGTATCAAGCGACGCATGGTAAGATGCACGATGAGATCTATGTCGCCTATATATAATGCTACTTAACACGGCCGTCAGGGTTACATTACAGCTTCACTTTAAGCATAAAGTATTGATGAACCCTCGTCATGCATTTCATTGTGGGTGCTACCATGAGTCGTACTACATTTTCAACTTTAAGTTGCAATTTCCGGAGATGGGATGCTTTTGCTTCTACAGCAGCACAACCAACAACGCCGAACTATAGGCCGGCCCTAGATGCTTACAGCTCGTTTGTAAGAGCGGGGTCCTTCTTCAGGTCAGTCTCCGTGCCATAATCTCCAATCGGATTCACTTGTAGGATTGGAGCCTGGCGTTGACACTTCTTATGGGCTAGCTTCCACCTGCCTAGATGCCGGAGATTTCCTTTTTCGAACAGTGGCTCGGATGTTTCCACGTAATTGGAGGCCAATGCATCTTTACTACCTATTCAAGGCGGCTCAAGACAGCACTGTAAGCTATGGGTTGACTGTTTTCGAGTGCCTATCAGAAACGTAATTTCACAGCTCGAGGAAGCAGCAATGGTAGACAATTTGTTACTTCTTCCACTGTGCCTGGCACAACTGATAATAATATATAGCCGGCTTTCATGGTTCGCGGGATAATAATGGCCACAGGCAGCAAAATAAAAACGCCAGTACCAGCCCCACCTGGCCAGGCGATGCGGAGACTGGGAATACATAAATAAACGCGCTTCCTTGCAGGTGCTTTATGCTTCATGTCTCCCGGTTACGCTGCGTGCCACGAATACAATGATTCTTCCCGCCGGCCTTCTCCATCTCCCTTTCGCACTAGCCTCGTGCACTGATGGCTTCTGGGGCTGTATGACCAATAACGGTTTAGACAATATTGGCTTCATAGATCGTCTGTCTATCTGTTACTCGATCTGTTACGAGATGGACCCGAGCAACGACAATGGTGATGATTATGATGATGATGATACATGCGACTTTCCAAGCTAGAAGCCCCTGACACAATATCGGTTGTCGACAGGCTCGGATTCTGGCTCCATCTTAACGTGCTGGCCATCGAAAGGCGGTATATACAGGCTTTCTAATGTTCACAATGTGCAGCGCCAGTTCCTTGGTTTCGACCGCTGTGCTGCCAATCTCCTTCGACCTGAAGTCTCGGCAGATGTGGAAGACGCCTTTTGCAATCAGCGTAAGCAATGTGTTTCAACGGGTTGATGGATTGTGTTGCTCATAGCTGTTTAGTCCAGAAACTGGGCGCTCGTTGGTGGAAAAGCGAGTCTCAATACGGCTATGAGTTCTTTGGGGACCTATATACCGGGCGACCTGCCCAAGATAGGTCAGCGCTCTATATCGGCTGGCCAGCCTCGGGCGGTGTTTGGGCGCTCTCCACGGATTTCCGGGACGCGGCGAAGGAAGGTTACGGCGTCATCTACAACTCTCTTACTATGGAAGAGCAATGTGAGATGATTGAAGAATTCGGTGGCACATTCTATCAAGATCCAAAAGACTGTCCATACTTGGACCTTCCAGAGAATGAAACAACCCCTTCCTAATCCCATCTGCCTGTTGGCCAAGCCTTGTCGTGGCTATGGACATCTTCTACCATAGAGGTGGTTTCCTGCCAAGTTCAGCATTTGAATATTGTTTCTATCCTGCTTCAATTGCCTTGATGCGATGGGTTGAAAAGTGGACTTCATCTTTGGTCAGCGGCTTAATAGGAGGATATGATACCGTTAATTCCGACAAGCAACTGAAGCTTCGAGAAGTCAGTCAATGACGCTCGACCTCGCTCTTCATCTGTATTACAATTTTGTTCTGATATGAGCCAACACCGAGCGGCCGCTGTATAAGCTGTGTAGTGATGCTATGCTTAGCCACGTAGCGCAAGTTCTTTTTGATGATTAGAGGACCTCTTCTTACTTTTCAATTATTGCTTTCAAGTCTCGAATCTTCCAGTACCGTTCTTACATCAGGAGAACTCGTTGCTTGTCGCTGATAACGCGCAGGCTTGCAGGGCCGGCATATTGGTGTGTAGGGCTGGTACATCACATTATGCATAAATGCAAAGCTACATCCAAATTCCTGCGTTTAGGCAAACCCTAACTAATGCTCTGCTTGATTGGCACGAGAGGAAACTCTGACAAATATTGAAACAATGTTTGGACACAAGGTTATATAAGAGTAATCTGTTTGTCCGATATAAGGCGGGAAATCTGCGTTTTGTCGGCAGACAGAACTGATGATAATATGTCTAAAATGTTTAGCCATCAAAGTCCGCTATAAACGGCGCAACCATTAAAGTCCGCTGCAAATGGTCTAACAGTTCAAGTCCGCTGTGAACGTTATAACAAGTCAGCAGCACTCAGAGATTGTGGTTCCTTCGCCGCCTCTGTTCACTTCCACGAAAAACAATAACTTAGTATGCGGGCAAGACAAGCGGTTTTAAACCTCGGAGTTAATGGGTTCTATGGGTATCTAGTATGAGAGACACTTATCTCCATCTTGTATTTGTCACATATAGCCGGAGATCTTAGTAGCATCAAACTATTTAATGTTGTGATACATGAATAAGTCTGAAATATATCTTTTCTTATTTACTATATGACGTTGTATCGCTATTAGCATACAAACACCAAGGCTTAAGAGTTCAGCCGGCAAAATGTCAACTGTTTTCGAGAACAAGTACGCGATTGTCACTGGAGGTTCCAGGGGCATCGGAGCTTCGATTGCGCTGTTACTAGCGCAACGAGGCGCTAAAGGAGTGTGTTTACTACATTAAAATGACTGGATATAGAAAGTATGAGGACTAATTTAACGTTGTCTAGATAGCTATTACTTATTCTGGCAACGAAGCAGCAGCTGAGGATGCTGTCGCCAAGATTAAAGCCCATGGAGCAGATGCGGTTGCAATTCGTGCTAATATTCTAGACTCCGATATTGGAGAGACAATAGTGAATGGGGCTCTCGCAGGATTGAAAACCAACACTATACACATTCTTATCAATAATGCTGCTCTGTGAGTTTAACCAATGACCAATGAGTCTATAACACTAACGACGTTTCAGTGCCACTTCAGAGCATCTGCTTCCCATTCTCGATACCACCATCGATAATTTTGATAACCTCTTCCATGCAAATGTATGGGCGCCACTGTTTACAACACGCGCAGTGCTCCCTTATATGCCCGAAAAAGGTGGCAGAATTATCAATGTGAGCTCTGTCACAGAAAAGCAAGCTGCCGATGAGCCAGGTATACTTTATGGGGCCAGCAAGGCAGCATTGAATAGCATTACTCGCTCCATGGCCAGCTCTCTAGCTACAGAGAAGATCCTTACGATCAATTCGATAAGCGTCGGCCCAACTAAGACTCCCGCTATGGAGGACGCTTTGGCTAATCTTCCAAAAGAGTATATGGAGGGCTTAAAAATTATGCCACTGCTGAGAAACGATTGGCAGAGCCGGAAGAAATTGCGGCAATTGTGGCTTTTGTAGCTAGCGATGAAGCTCGTTGGATGAATGGAGCCAGTGTTCCTGCGAGTGGAGGGGCGATCTTGCTAGCAGAGGGTTGATAATTGGAGCTTCAAGGTAGTTCAAATGGATTTTGTCCATTCACTGGGTGATACATTGGGATTGGTAATCAGATTGTAGGTGTCAAATATTGAACCATGATATAAATACTCCATGTCCCAGAATGGTGTTGTATACATATAATCCATTAAACCAAATGCAGATAGAAACTTCACCCTCGTCCCCCAGATTGCAACATCCAACACAATTAAAGTATCAAGACTTATTGCATGGAATTGATTATCTCTTCCACGTTGGTAAATTTGAACTCTTGAAGCGTCTCATTCCACACTAAATCCGTCAGTTGATTCCCATCCGAGTAGAACCAACATGCAAGGCTAAAAGTTGAGTGTTAGATACCAAAGTCCGAATTAACCATAATACGGGAGAAAACTTACGGCGCATTCTTGCAGTTCATGAGAAAACTCCCGTGGGAATCCTTCCCATGGCCCAGAACGGCATCCACATATGTAGCGCTACCCCTCTCGGTTGGTCTTCCAGCAATGCCCAAGAAGCCCTTCAATGCTAGACTCAACGGTCCTTTGACATCTCTGCCAAGGCCAGTGCCTTTTGTAAGCCCTGGATCGACCATATTGATGACGACGTTATCAGGGTTCACTAGATCTGCTAGTTTGACAAGGAACAATTGGTTTATCAGTTTAGACACACCATATCTCTCCTGAGGATCAAAGGGAGTAATGTTTGTATCATCAAATGAAGCCAGGAGAGGGCGCTCGTTTCTGTTGGGGAATTTGCACAAGTGCGCCGTAACTGAGTTGACAATTGTGAGACAGGGTAAATCTGCACCCCCGGCTTTACTTTTTAGGCAAGGGAGTAAAAGCACTGCCAACAAAGCTGTACCAAAATGATTGACTTGCATGGTCTTCTCATGACCAGTTGGACAAGTGCTAAATGATAGCGGACTGAGTCCTGCATTCAAGATGGCGATATCAAGACGCTCAAGTTCTTTGTGGCACCTGTCGGCAAAGGCCTGTATGGAATCGTATGATTCCATATCCAGCTTCCATACGTCAATCTTTGCTGCTGGATTTGCATCACGAAGCACCTTGGCCGCTTCATTTCCCTTTTCTAAAGATCGTACCGCCATAATAAGACGCGGGAGACCGAGAGCGAGAAGTTGCCTTGCTGACTCAAACCCTAATCCAGTATTTGAGCCTGTGATAATTGCGCATTTGCCTTGGACGTTTGGGTATCGTTCTTTGGTTGGCAGTTCAATTTTCGTTCGGAACTGATTTTGAATGAATATAGGAAGAAACTTTTCGGGAAAAGGGTCCATGTTCTTTGAGAGAACAGCGGGAGAGTCCGCACTCTCCGTGCTGGCGTTTTTCTTATGTCCCATGGTAGAGAGGTATCGGCAATTGGTAACTGTTCTTAAGTTGTATAATTAATGGTAAAGATAAAAGTGTGAGTCTTGCAGCACGACATGTATTTATACGCAAACAACTACGATATCTTTGGCCCCCTAACTCCTCCTTTAGCTGGTACTGGCTATCATACAGTAGAAGGACGAAACCCTACCTGGCTGTATTAGGAAATCGAAAAAGCTTGGCCGTCCTGCTATTTTCCTGCCTAAGACAAAAAGGGTAATCCAAAAAGTCTTGGCATTTCCTTCGTGACGAAACTACGGAATCCGGCTTTTCTGGGTCATGTTCAATGCCGCTGTTAATGCTCCGCTAATTCCGAGGGCTGGTTAGACCGTTCGTTACAGGGGGCTCCCAATTCCAACATCTCTGAGATCTTGGCAATTCTTTACTTTTCTGGTTGGATCTTTGTGTTTATTACTCTGGACATATATCCATTTATTCCTTCGGAATCATGGCGCAGCATCAGCCAGGAAAGGTAAGCACTAATGTCGCGATGGATGTGGAGTTCAATATTCATAACCAACCGTCATCTAGTATCAGTTTATCGAATTCGTAGTAGCAACATCTACTTCACCACCTAGCAGAAAACAACAACGAACTATTCGAAGCCATGCTTCTCGAGGGAGGACCAAAAGGCGCCAGCGTCCACAGCTCAAATCTTGGATTCTACAGCGAGATGGTAGCCCATCATTAGTGGACGACCAATATACTTCAATACCTCCGCGGGTCGGGTGGGATCTTTCCTTTTTCGACTTTCCTATAGAGATCCAGCCTTATATGCAAGGTGATCTGTCATTAGGTAATTGCTAGTTCTTCTTTTATCTGATGCCATGGATTAACACACCATACTAGCTTTATCTCCGTTGAGAGAAGCTTTATATCCTCCAGAAATCTGCCTTCAAGTGGATCCTGCGTCCAGTTCTTGGACCACGGCGCTCCTTACTGATTCAGTATACTTGCACTGCACGCTATTTTCAGTTGAGGCATATCTTGAATTGTGCCTTCGAAAGTCCCATGGCCCACTTACGCACTTTTATTTCCAAAAGACACTCCGGCTGCTGCAAGATAGACTGGACAGACCTGGCGATCCGCTCTCAATTTCAGACCCCACTATTATGGTAGTGTCTGTCTTGGGCTTGACAGCTGAGGTCACTGGAGATTCTATGGCTGGAAAAAAGCACATGGAAGGACTGCGAAGAATGGTGGATTTGCGAGGTGGGCTTGAGATGCTGCGATCTGACAATTCTCGACTGCCTGCCAAGGTCTGCCGGTAAGTACATTACCATCTGACTAACTTTTTCTTGTTGGTCGTTTCTCTGACACGATGAAGCATTGATCTCGTTTTGGCTCTTCGATTTGGAATCGAACCCGTTTTCTTTAATAGCGCAATACCGTGGAGGTCGTTTGTCGACCATGGACTCATTGGAAAAAGCAAAGAGGCTCCAGCAGACGACGAAGATCTGTCAAACATTCTGAGTACGCTTGATAAGAGACTGAAAAACATTTGGAATGACTTGAAAGAGTTTTCTCAGATATGCAATCTTGCATCCCAAACAACTCACAAGCTCTCTCCGAACATTTTCAGCGAGATCATGATATCGATTTATTATCGACTGTTAAGTCTCAAGTTTGAAGATGACCCTGTTGCAGAAGCCATTCGCGTCGCGATGATGGCCTTTGGATCGGGTGTATTTTTCCAATGGCGGGGCATCAAACAGCGACTGGCATTTCTCGATAATCTTTCTCAGCGGTCCCTATTAAGCCTGCGAAAATCGCAAACCCGACCGCCTCCTCTATTAATCTTATGGCTTTTAGTGGTCCAGCTTTCTGCTTTTTCACAGTTGCCGCCCGGGAATGACTTGAGGCTGTGGGTTGATGATATTGTTTCACAGCTGCGCATTTCTGATTGGAAACAAGGCCGCCAAATGTTAAAATCGGTTATGTGGATTGACTATTGTCATGACAAGGTACTGGACCAAGTATGGCCCGAAACCACCAAAAGTCCTCATGTCTGTAAAGAGGGGTGATGGAATCATTAATCGTATGAACAAGACCATTTTCCTTCATGAGAAAGTGTGTGACCTTAAGAACGGGCGTTGAATAGTGAAATTGCCTTGGTATTTTACCGTCTTATACTTCCAAATACATGAACCATAAATTCGAGAATTACTTTCACAATTTGTTTCAAGTATACATATCTGCGGTTGATCCTAATGAAAAGTTAAGGATGTATTGAAGATAATAGGCAATTGGTACCAAAAGTGCTGCTGGCCTATGGCAGGTTACGGCTCAGACATGGGCTCCATAGCGGCTGAAGCATGAAAGATATGTATTTATTCTGGTTTATAATTCAATACTCAAGAGCATGTGGTCATGACCCTTCATTGGAATGTCTCTTGGCGAATGAATCATGGGTAGATATGAGACCTATCTTTCCAGCACTGACAACAGTGGTGCGCCTAGCTATATTATAACAAACATCATCCACTTATCTACACCAATTTAGTCTTGCTACTCGCGAACTGAACGATTCGCATCCTTTTCTCTCGGGTATCTGTTATTGAATCCTTCGTTGATGAATACGAATAGACAGTCAGCTTGCTTTGGTCAGCTCAGCCTATGCAACATCATTCTGACAACACGACAACCCTTGAGATTCAGCTTAGCCAAGCATGGGGCAATGACGATGAAACCCAGATACTCACTCATTTCTACGATGAGAAGGGTCTTGTCTGATCTTCCGTGTCTCTCGAATTGTCGCACTACCCCTAAGCCTTGAGAGCCGAATCGTGGCTTGCTTTTCACGCATTGCCGGTTGCGTGCGCTGACGAAACATTTGAAGACCGCACTGCGATGCGTATGGCACTCAATAATGTAGCTTGCCAGGCATGGCCGAATAGCGTAAATGCAGCATGGGCACTAGATGCAATTGTTGACCTCTATGGCGGAGGAGAAGGGCAAATCGACTGGTCTATACAACATGAATCTGCACTCTATGAGAGTTACCTACAAGCACTTTCGCCTACTACCGCCGTACTCACAGATGGCGTTACACCAGATTATTACCAATTTATTAATTACAAAGACCTCGCCTTTATTTACCGTCTGCCAGGACGAGGAACACCATGTGTCGTACGCCAAACCTCAGTGGATCATGTCCATCCGCTGTACGTCCTGAAAGGCCTTGATTTCAGTGAATTTTTGGCTTCCAAGTATCAGTTCATGCACGAGCAAGACGTCTTCTACCGCACTATCACGACAGTCTCTTTGATGCCACCACATCCTAACATCCAGCCTCCTCCGCGCGTTGTTGCCGTTGCCAGAGATTGGAAGACCAAGATCAGGCACTCTTGTGTGGAACACTATACCCGTTCATGGAACGTGATACTCTGGGCGACCAAGACACACGATGCAAAAGCAACGAAACGCGCATTAGACTACATGACAGTGCGCTCTGGTGCTTGCACACACACAGCATGCGGGGCATACATATCATATGGACATTAAACAGCAAACGTTTGTGGATGACCATGGGATGCAATCAATCCCCATTGGATGGGGGCAGGGCGGTGTGCGATTATGCACGCTCGCACCGGAGGCAGATGGTGATTGGGACAATATCTCAACCAGGGGTTTCATCAAAGCTTGTGTTATACGCGTTACAATGGGCCCATGCGTGTTAATTTTCCTATGTGTCGACCCAAGTGGAATATTCCCAGAATGGAGTAGGGTTGGCCGTGAGCTTGTGAGGCTGAGAAGTATTCAGTTTGGGTTGAGCAATATGGATGCTGTTGCAGGAAGTGCTTCAAGAAGATGTAACAGGCCTCGATCTCAATAGTATCGTGGTAAATTGGAATGAAGATGCGGCTGATATACCAAATACTTGGAAAGCTGTTGTTATGAGCTGCCTAGAGCCCGACCCCAACGGGAGAGTCAGGCTAACTGACTTTGTGCAACTTTGGAAGTTGCCGTAAACACTCTTAAGAAGGACATGTAATGAGATAATAGATTACTAACAGTTACATCATCTTTCACGATAGTGACACTGAAACATGAAGACTACGTGTAACACGTTCAACACTCTTGGAGTGAGTACAATGATATTGGAACTCAAGTAAATGGCCAAATACACGTCTCCCCGCACACACTGCCCCCATGAATCGCCCTTTGCCAGCAAACTTCATCCAGAAAGTCAGTTTGACCCTTGACTAAGTGACGAGTTCAGGAGTTCACGGCTCATGGCCTAATTCTCAGTTTGCATTTTAATGCTACAACCACTCATGTTAGAATACCATAATTGTACTTAGCGGTCTGAATGAAACTGAACTCACTCCACAGTTCTTGCATGTGCAGCTCTGGCCACAGTTGCACGAGCTGGGCCCAGTGCAGTTGCAGGTTGATCCACAGTCGCAAGCCATAGTTTGTAGAGATATTGATAGCTGGATATAATCTGTCTCTCAATGCCTTAAGATGAAGAGCTGAAGTTTGCATAGAAAACGTGGTGGCGTTGATCTGCTTCTTATAACTATAGCCAACTCCAGCGGTGACGTAATCATGAGACCGAGAAGATTGGAGTCTCACCACTCTAGCTTTTTCTTGTTAAAATGTTATGTAAATATGACACCATGATATTAGGTTATATACAGTTCAACCGAGAAAGTGGGCTTGGGGGAATTTTGCTTAGAAGGGTCCGACTTCCGAAAACTAAATGTACCTAAATCACGTATAGCTTATGATGAAGACAATAACAACCATCCGACTTTATAGAGCAATATGAATCTGAATGAGATAGGTAGACCTGTACACCAGCGAAGAGTTGGGTTAGTTATCGATTAATCATTACGGCAAATTTACTGTGATATACCATCACTGCTTAAATGGAGTGCCGTGTAATGTCCACTTTTAGGCAGACCCCAACCGCTAGACACGCATCAAAATTCACATCTGCGGAGGAAGATATCACAATACGCTATGCATATATCTATCTATGACAAGCAAAAAAGCAAAATAAAAGCGAAGGGTGCAAGAAAAAGGAAGAACAAAAAAGCGGGGTGGGAGTTCGAACCCCAGACCTCCACGCTCAACATTGAACACTAACCGCCAGCTTCATCCGCGGGCTGAAAGCATCAACGACATCTGGCCGTTCGACCACCCCGCAGCTGGCGTCCCAGCTATTAGCAACAGAAGGGATTATTATATTTGATAAAGAAAAGGGTACAAGCTGGATGGACTTGAAGAGAGAAAAGAGGATTGGGGATTACAAGCTGGGAGCGAGCGCTGGCTTTATAGACGTGAGATTTGAAGATGGCGCTAGGCAAGGCAGATCGGGAGCCCACTCAGCACCCACATTATTAATTTAGCATCGCGATGCTGGCACACGATTGGTCTGAAGGTGTATTTAGTTGGCGAAGTGGATTTGGATTGAATCAATGAGGCAAGCTGAGAATTGGGATGGAATTGCTGGGAGCGAGAGCTAGAGGTTGACCTGCACTCACTCAAGTTATAGCGGGCGGCTCCCTGTAAATAGGCGCCGAACCACCATAGGAGCCTGCAGCGATTACTCGAGCGTTTTCCATCTCGATCCTTGCACATTTTCGTTTTTAGACTTGAACAAAGCTGCAAACTGCTCCGCCCAACTCAGCGTCGCACTGAATATTGCTTTCCAAACGACCAAATCGTAGGCGCCCGCAGTCGAATTCCGGCTGAACGCGCTTGCAGGGGCTGAAATGTATGTTGGTCGCGATGTGTTACAGCGACGCTGCCTCGAATGCCGCTGACCTATGAAAATCTGCGATAGAGAGCCTCGGCGCCTCGTGAAGCGGCTATTTCTGGATCAAAATGGCCTCTCTCTAAAGCAAGTATAAACATCAGGCTGCATGTCTTGATCAGCTCCTCCTTCCAGACGTTGAGCACGATGACCGCTGAGTCTCATTCTCGCCGCCAAAATGGCCATCACCAGGCGCGACAACGCACTTTTCGCCTTCTTCTCCCTCGGACACGCCGACTTTCTGGCTCTTCTGTTGACCACGCCCATTAGCACTCTATTTCTGTACTGGTCGATCAACAACACCGTCTTCTCAGGCTCTCTGCTTCGCTTCATCGACCTAAATCGCCCAACGGTATAGTTTGCCGTGCAGCTGATAGCCAATCTACTGTCGCTCTGCCAAATCCTGGTGCTGTGCAGACTCATCAACTACGGGATTCGAAGACATCTTTCGTCCAACGCGATGAGGCTGGACTCGCCGAGGGCCTGGATTGAAGCCATGCAGCCGAGAGTGAATTTTGGTCTGCCCATCCGCTTTCTGTTGCGCTTGTCCGCCTTTGTTGCGCTGACGATGATTTTGTCGGCGCTCTGTGCCGCTGCGCTGACGCCCGTCCAACTGTGGGAGGACGTCGATCAAACAATCGTGGTTCCAAATTGGGACAATGATACTCTCATAAAAGAGTATCCTTCTGAAGTTGGCAAAGAGGGAGCCACAGTGCAGAATCTCAAAGGCCGGTTTTCATATTCTGTCGGCAATCAGTTGCTTGGAAGCCTCCTCGCCAGCGCATCCTCTGCGACCACCATCGACGGCTCGCTCAGAATCCACGAAAAGCTGGACAAGTCCAAGTTCGCATACATCGGTCGCTCTTACGGCATTGGTTCATCGATAGGGCTGGTGGACGAGGAAATCTTGGGTAACAATCGGGCGCTCGGATACGCATTTCAAGAGGCGGGATACAAGGCCGATGTGGATTGCATCTATAATGCGTCAAGCGCGTTTTCTTTATCATCAACCGTCGATGACTTGGTCTATGCCGCGAGCGGGCCTCTGCCCGACAGTGACAACGGCCCCGAATACTCGGACTACATTGGCCACAACATGGATCGCATAGTTGCCATCGGCGTCGCTCATTTCGCTAACGAGCCAGCCGATGCCTATCCGCTTCGAAGATATCTAGCATTCGCAACCGGGTCAAACTACGACTTGTTGAACACAGTCCAGTGTGAGATTGACTTTATTCCAACGCTGTTCAACGTCACGGTGGATCTTCAGGGCCAGAACATTACTGTCAACGCTGCAGATGATACCAAAATCCAAGACATTAATCCGAGCAAGCGCCTCAAAAGCACTGTGATGCGCCAATTCGAACTCATCGCCAACGACGAAATGAATCTCTACATCTCAACAGTTGGAAGCGCGTTTAATGCTTCTATTACTGATTTCCGAACCTATGTCCACTCCACGGGTCAAGCCAGCTATTGGTCAGACACCGATATTGTCCTCGTCACCGCCGAAAACTCCATTACTGCGATGACAGATGACATGTTGGGCGCCTATGCGTCGGCGCAGCTCATGGTCGGCAACCTCACGCAACGCATAAACGCTACTGTGCGAGTAACTGCCATAGCATTTGGCGGGATCAGATACAACATTGCGGTATTCGTGACCAATATTGCCGTCATCTTGCTGCTTTTGATCGAGGTTATTAGGACTAGGGGATGGAAAGGCCTTCCCGATTTTGATGTCTCAGATGTACGCCAGTTGATAGTTGCGGCGTCAGAGGGCGGAAAGGACTTGAGTAATATTGCTTTTGGACAAAGAAGTGATATTGGAGACGTTTCGATATCGTATGCGAAATCAATAGGCGGCCGTTTTGCCATTGTAGCAAATTCTGAGACGAAAGATGCCACTGTGATAGAGCACAAGGGGCTTGCGACATCGGCAAATAGTTCAGTTACGGAGGTTGCTGACATGATATAATCTAATAGCATTTTATTGCTGGTGTGTTGATCCATGCTCATAGATCCATGTATTTGCATAAAATTAAAAACCGTAAGAGACTACAAATAACGTGAAAAACTTAAGCCAGCTATCAATGGAGGAACAGACGATATACCCGAAAGTAGCATTTCACCTTCCAACTAGGGTCGGCCCTTAGAGGAATCATGTTCCATCAATTCTCCATGCTCATTCTGACACACACACCCATGGGTTAATTTCACCAACCTTGTCCGACCCCAAGTCCAAGATGCTAAATATATGGTTCTTATGATGCTGGAGAAGCTTAATATGCCGGAAGCACTTGAAGCAGTAATCCATATCCCAGCAGATTTGGCAAGTATACCTCCTACCGTATATATACTGTAAATATGGTCAGTCTACTCGATATTTCTTATACGCGTCACTAGCCCTTGTTCAACTTACACAGTCGCAGCTGTCGCATCCTGCCGATCCCGCTTCGTCTGTCCTAAGAGAGATCCAAGTTGCTCGACGAGCCGCCTGGTTTACTCGCTTATTCGTCTCCACGTCGCATTCTCCCAATATTGAAGCGTCAATCGAAGACGTGGGGTACTCTGTGGTTTCTACCATCGATGTATCGTCGCTGTCGTGCCAAACTGCTACGTCTCGCGGCAGCCATCCACGTTTGGTAACATCAGTTACTCTGGCCCCTTTATCCAAGAGAAGCCGTATAGTAGACGTACTTGAGCTACGGCATGCCCAATGTAAGGTAGTCCAACCGTCTTCGTCTGCTTCGTGTATCAGTTCTGGGTCTCGTCTTAGGATAATTTCGACGTTTGAGGCCAGGCCTGCCCCCGCAGCGAAATGTAGCGCGGTACGGCCTTGAAAATCTTTTTGTTTTACATCATCGTAAACACTACATAGAATCCCAAATACTTCACCCGGCAATCTTGAGGCGGCAATGTGTAATGGTAGACGACCTTCTTGGTCCTTTATTTCGAAATCACTCACTTGAAGCTGTAAGCTGTCCAAAAGATGAGTCACAGAATTTTCCGGGTTGTAAACGGCAGCATAGATAGCAGTTCCATAGCGTCCAGAAGGCGAACCCGAGTTTTCTCTAGGGATTCCATGCTCGAAGAGGAGTTTCACCATGTCCAGATTTCCTCCAATTACTGCCGATTGGAGAACGGTCCCGTAGCTACCAGCAACAACGTTCATGGCCTGTTCATCATGCTCAAGAAGCGCTTTTACAACAGCAGAGCCTTTAGAGAACTCTCTCTCGTGTCCTTCATGCACAGGCATATTCACCGCAGCGTGTAATACACTCCCATGCTGGAGCCCTCCGAGCCTTGAATCCGCTCCTCTAGATAGTAGTTTGCTTATAATAAGTGCAGGATGTTCTTCTGCGCACATACTCGCTGCTAGCTGTAGTGGAGTTTCATTCAACCTGTCGTTAAGCATGTCTATGTCCACTTTGATCAGATCCCGAGGCTGGGTGAGAAAGTCGACCAATTCTAGTCGTCCCTATCCTGCAGCATAGTGCAGCAATCCGCCATATTTGCCAATATGAGTATTGATGTTTAGACCATTATGAAAAAGAGTCTCCAGAAAAAATAACCGTTCAGGATTGTACTTGGAGGTGGTAACGAACTCTCGCAAGGTTGCATCAGAAAGAGCAATTCTAGGACTAGATACAAGCTTTCTCATGTGATCGACCACAACTGAGAAAATTTCATCCGTACCATTAAGGAATGCAAACTCGGGCAGAGATTTGAGTTTGCTGCTATGCTGCAATGAGAAATCCTGAGAAATATTGGCCCTAAGGAGCATGGATAAGATCAGAGAGTGGCCTGCTGATGCTGCGGAGCTTATGGGTGTTTGACCGCGAGAGTCGGTGGTATTGACTTCTGCGCCGGCTCGTAAAAGCATCTCAATGATCTCAATGGAGCCACTTGCCACTGCGGCCAAGAGAGGAGTTTGCTTTTCGACGTTGATAGTGTTCACTATTGCGCCCCTTAAAAGAAGATCTCTTGCTAGCAATGTATAGCAATTGGTAGCTGCGATGTGAAAAAGTGAATTCTGATCTGTCTGATCATCCTGTGCATTTATATCTGCACCGTGGTCTAGGAGAAGTGTAACTATCTCCACATAGCCTGACTTTGCGGCCGGAGAAGCAAGGTCGTCCGGAATCTTTTTATTGGAGTACAAAAGAAGCAGTCGAGCTGCATCAGTTTGCCCCACTGCACTGCCTTTCTCATAGCCATCTCGACCTCGTTCTCGATCTCGGGACTTGGAGGCGTTTTATCCAGGAGTTCCTTGAGAACTCGAACATGGCCACGGACAGTTAGATCTTGCAGAAATCTGAAGATTTGAAGCCTTTTTTCCTTGTCCCTAGTATCCATGTGGCTCAAAAGGTGAACGGTAATATCAAAATAGCCATATTTGAGAGCATAGTGTATTGCTGAGCGGCCGCTGTTATTTCGGATATCAAGATTCACATGGTATGCCATTAGAGACTTTACGAGTGGAAGATTATTCCACTCGACCGCCACTATCAATGGCGTTTTCCCATCTCCATCTTTCTTGTCCAAGTTCGAAACGTGGCTGCAAGCCATGAAGTTATCGATGGGTGTGGAAGACATAGACGGACTTGAGAGAAGTAACATGGCTACCTGTGAATGTCCTCTCTCCAATGCGATATGAAGCAGAGTCTTTCCATCAACTTCTATTTCATGCAAAGGGATAGAATGGTCGATAAAGGCACTGACAATGTCCGCATAACCACCTAAACAAGCCTCATACAAGGCACGGAATGAGGCCTGGTCTGTTGAGTGGCGGCTTGCTGCTTTTGCTTCAAGAGGAAGTTTGACAACGGAATATTGCCCATATCTGCAAGCTATAATGAGTGCGGTTTCTCCTTTCTCATTGGTTTTATTCAGATCAATACCCCACTTGATTAGGATTTTAACGAGACAACTATGCCCTGAGATTGCCGCCGAATGTAAGGGTGTGTAATTTGATGTATCAATTTGCTGACATATTTCCTGGGGCTCAAGTAACCAAGGAAATTTCGCCAGGGGAGGATAAAGGTGCTCGGAGGTGGCATAGACATTTAATAACGAGATTCTCACTTCGTTGAGCCTGGAGACCGAGCTGGCCTAAGCTTTTACTAGGTCATTCAGAAGATCTTCATGCTCACAATAGGTAGCGCTGAAAAGTAATTCTTCTGAATGATCGTCGCAGAAGCTTGATAGAGATGGAAGAAAGTTTCGGAGAACTGATTCTTTGCATGTTTGAAACATGGTTAGCAACGTGCGCGAATCTGAAGAGTTGAACTGAGAAATCAGCTTTGTTACGATTTCCTCTTTTCCCCACTTAGATGCAGCCAGAGTGACAAGAGACCAAGGATCTTGGTCAGGTGAATCTTGCATGCAATTAGCATCCAATATCAACTGTACACAGTTGCTAATAGGTTGCTGGAGATGGGCTGAGAGAAATGTGGGACACATTATCTTCCTTTCGGTCGTACTTGTCTCGCCTCCACTTGATAGTTTGATGGACCTCCATGCGCTGAACCAAATATCTAGCTTGCTTTTTGCTTCGGCCGACAACGCTAATGCTGAGAACTCTGTTGAAACTTTGGCATGAGTCCACCAACTGTCCACTGCGTATGAAAGAAGAGAGTAATTATTAATCTGGGATCTGTTGTTCTTCTCCGAATCGGCAGATGGAACAACCCCTGTTACATCTTGCCTACCGAAGGCTATAATAATCTTTAATCAAATGCCCGCCAACTTTTTGTGTCCTTTGGGAATGGAAATAGAGTACCATGTTGTATCTGTATACTTTGCATCGACAACAAAGTCCGTAAGATTGGCATGTGCAATGTATACAAAGCCGTCTCGGATTTCTATCAGTCCACAAAGGAGATATATAACGTCATCTGCAAGCAATCTGGCATGCTCTGGGGAGATGTTTCTGTAGATTTTAATAAAGCAGCTCCGAATTCGGAGACTGCTAATGGTCGAGTACCGCATGTGAGCAGCACTAGGCCGGCGATGACAGAAGATCTATGTAACAATGGTATAGAGTCAATAAACAAAGAAAAAATGGCTTTCTGTGAGCCAAAACTGCCATGATAAAGGAATAGGGAGCTTTGTATGGCTTTTTGTGATATAAGCGCGCAAAGTATAGGTTCATCAAGTGGATTTGTAAAGAAGTATGAGAGTACTTTTGAAATTGACTCTAAAGCAGCTGTAAAGCAGTCATGTGCGGTCATGGTGTTTAATTGCGACATTATGTCCTTTTTGATTGAGGCTATTGCGTCTTTTATAGTTAAGGGAATGGTTGTTTCCACCATGGAATTAACAAATTCTGTTTCCGATATGGGGGGGCTTCGTTGGCGAATATAGAGCAGCTTTATACGTAGCTCAATGGATTCGGCTAGTAGGATAATCTTGTGATATATCTCAAGGTATGAAGCTGATAGTTGGGGATCCGCCGGTTTGTAGATGATTAGGAAAGCTTTATCCGTAGTTAGTGTCTGAAGCAGCCTATAAGACAGCTCCACAGAAGTTTTTCCGTCAAAGTAGGATTGAATTCTTCTTTAATCGTATCTATATATTGGAGAAGATGCTGGATACTGGAAACAAGCGTTGGCTGATGGGATAATAGCTGTTTGCAAAGACTCGAGATCAAATGGATTATTGTAATTCGTTGTTGCGCAAAGGAACAATCAGGGAGATTTATAAAACAATCATTGCGAAAGCCAAGACTGGACCGCTGCGACTGAATAGCGGCAACTAATGAAGAGTGCAAGATGACGGAGTTGCAGGTTCGATCGCAAGACTCAATCGAAAGTGTGTAAGATGTTCCCAGAACAGAGCTCCTTGGGCGTTTAGGGTACTCTTGGTCATGTTTAATGGGATAATTGTCGGAGCTAGAGGATCCAAGCGCTTGGTCACTCTTCTCAAGAACGTCGTTTACAAGATTCGAGTATGTGAGTCCCGATTTATCGTTCGTCTCAGAACTAGGCCGAGCTGTCAGACTGTCGACCGCCCATGACTTGAAAGGCGGATTCGACGTAAATAGCCAGTCGCAAAACTCTCTGAATATCGCATGAACCAATTGCAGTGGTACGATTGCCTGGCTCAGTTTGGTCAACAGTGAATGCCATAATTTATACACCGGCTGACGCTCTATAGCAATACAAAATTAGTAATGCACCGGTGCGTTTGGCTACTACAGGAAGAAATATAACTCTTACCAACTCGAATATTGTGAATGAGCTCTCGAAGGCAGCGTTGATCTTGAGGCGTGTAAAAGTCGCTAATTAAATTGTGAGGTTTATGTGCGGCAATGCGAACTTCCTGGTCCCAGTCAAGCGTTGCTGGGTAACGAGGGCTTATCTGGAAAATTCATGCCTGTATTCAGTAACTGGCTTTGTACTGTTTTGTGGCATAAATCTTGAGCTTACCAACTCGTATTCAGCATCTATGGGATTGTCCTGATAGTAGCTGACTATTCTACATTGGCATCCCAGGTTTTGGAAATCGTATGCAATGTGTTTATGCAGCGACGCCAGCTCTTCAAGCTTACTCTGTGGCCACGATTCCAAGCGATTAGGATAGAGTTTGTATAGGAGTCTGGATAATGTTGTCTCCCAGGAGTGGCTTGGCGAAGCTCGATGCGGTGTTCCAAAGAAGACCTGACCCAATATGTTGTTATTTCCGCCAAATTCTGGTAGATGGATAGAATATTTCACGAGCAACTTACCATAAGTGATGTTTTAGCCAATATCTTGGAGTATCTCGGGTCTGTACTCTTGGATGCTTGATGAAGTGCCTAGTCCAAATTAGCCAAACGTTTGAGAGTTCATGATGCGGGTTCCACGGAGAAACTCGAGAGCGTTCGCTAACGTACCGTTTTTAAGATGCTTCCACCAATGTCGCTTGCCAAAAAGACAAGAATGTACTGTAGGTTTTGAATATTAGAGACACTGCACAGTTGGGGGGTTAAGGCATGGCTTACATCCCGTTTTAAAAGCGTCGCTTCTACTACTTCATCTAGCAATTGTTTTGCTACTTGAGCGAACCGATCTCGGTCAACGCCATCTTCAAAAAGCTGAATCGGCGAGTACGAAAATTGACGAGGGGTAGATGGAAGCGGCGTATTGACAAGATAAGCGTGCTCGCCGTTTAAACCGTGTATGTCAAGAATTCTATGTTGCATCCACGTAAGCTTCTTTCCGCGGCAAGTCCGTTTCTAGCAGAGCCTGTTCATACATCACATCTGGTATTTCATCAAAATTCGTCAAATCCGATGTGTCGTCCTGAATAGGAGATTCTGCTTTTGGCAATGCGCGGAGGAGCGAAGCTATCTCCAAATTAACATCCCGTAGGAATGCATGGGATGGTAAATAGCGAAAAATGTCCTTCTGTAACGAGTCCATTACTAACGATGGAAGTTTAATGAGTTACCGTATACTTCTTAGTATATTTGCGAGTAGAAATTATGAAGAATAGGCTTTGGAACCTCTCGTGAAATAAATTTCATGGTCATTTAAAGTTAACGGTGCCTTCTCAAAGAAATGAGGGGATAACAAGGTCAGATGAAAGAAAACGAAGTGCATGGGCCATCACCACATGAACGTGCACAAACACGGGACAAGTTGATAATGAAAGCTCCATAAAGACTCTAGTCTAGATCCCATTCCATGCAGTCGCTTGATGTTATACTTTTCATGCCATATAAATGACTGACAACTGGCTGCCACCTTCAATATTATTGCTCTGCTTGTCGGAGCAACTGGTCGCTTTGTGCGTCACCAAAGACCGAGCATGATATTGGTGAGTGATTTCCCGAAGTTGTCACTGATTTTGCTCTAATTCGTACTAGTCAGTGTCGGTCGACGGGGCGAGAAGAAGGCCACAGCCTTTTATTTTCAGTTTTCTCCATCCTTGGTCTCTGGTAAGCTATAATCCGAATATCCTGTACTATGACGGTCGATCTAATAGCTCTCTAGATACTTCATTGAGCGTTGAGGAGACTCCCCCACCTTCAATCTTACTGTCCGTTGGCTTCCCTGGCTACCTCACCCAACATTGAACATTGGATCGTCTCGGTCCCAGTCCAGAGGGATAGGCACGGCGTCCGACCATGCGCCAAGCAGCCTGCCCAGCATCTCGTCCAGAGGCGCAGACACGCCAGCCACTGCCACCAGGGACTGGTTATCCACTCCGCGAGCGTAGATGATAGGGAAGACTCCAAGGAGGGCGAAGTGAGCTGTGCTAAGGCAACGTTTCTCTGGTTCGCTTTGTCTACATGGCTAGCTGAGCAAGACGCTTTAATGTTCTGTTCCCCCACCTTCAATCTTATGGCCCTTGGCTGCCCTGGCTGCTTCATCCGATATTGAACATTGGGTCGCCCTACGCCTTCTACTCTATGGTCTCGGTCGATCTAATAGCTCTCTAGATACTTCATTAAGCGTTAAGGAGTCTCCCCAATCTTCAATCTTATTTCCCCTTGGCTGCCCTAGCTGCTTTATCTAACATTAAACATTAGGTCGTCCTACACCTTCTGCTCTATGGTCTTCTAGCGGTTTCTCCCCACCTTCAATCTTACGGTCTATTGGCTTCCCTGACTATTTCACCTGACGTTGAACATTGAATCGTCCCCAACCTTCAGTCTTACGGTTTCTTGGCTACCCTGACTACCTTATCAGGCAGTGAGATCGTTATACACCTTCTATTCCAAGGTTTTCAAGTTGCTGCAACTTCTTTGAGCGCCGAGAGTCTTCCACCACCTTCAGTCTTATGGCCGTCTGACTGCTTTGGCTTTCTTATCCTGTTATACGGGCTTCCAGCTACTACCATATTCAGGCTTCTCAGCTATCAAGCGACAAGCAACCATTTATGTCACTCCGGGAGATGGATTTCATTTGCCAGCTCTTTGGCTATTTATGACATTACACTTGAGATCTATTTCGCTTTTCACTCATCCTCGCGAATCTCGCCTTTTGACTGCTACAGATTGGAAAGCTTTCAGACTTGCCGATAGTCAATCAATGGAGAGAGATACAAAGATCCATCTGTCACAAACTGCTTACCTGTACACACTAACTTTCAAGTGTCTGATGCACCATTGTGACTCCAGAATTCTTTGCTTTCTCTATGCTATTGGATTCTTGAATTGAAGTGACCACATGAATACCCCCCCCAATGAAATATATCCAGCTCGCGTCTGTACGACCCATCTACGTTCAGTCGGTCTTTATACTGAAGATCAAAGACGATTCAATTGTCTTTCAGAACTGCTCTCACAGTCCTTTTCGCACCATGCAATCCCCATAGTCCAACCCCGATTTTTGTTATTCCCAAATATGTCCATTATATGCAGCCGCCTCTTTAATAAGGACGCCTTACGTAGAAAGCTCAAAACCTCACTTGTCGCCCCGTTCTCAAGGAAATCCTACTTCATGCCCTTGGATTGGGCGAAACCCGGTGCGGCGGAAAGTTCCCCGTTCTGCATGCTGCTGACAATATGATGAGTTGGCTGGTACTACGGATATTAGGAGGTATTTTCTGGAGCAGAAAATGCAGTGACAGGATCCCAAAAGGAACGGCTAGTTCGTGCTGACAATCTTGCCAAGTCACTGCTTTGTATGGGAGCTGCAGTCATGTTCTAGCTTTCGTACCTATTTCCATAAATTAGCTACAATTACCGTCTACAAAAGCCTTCAAACTCCTAAACATCCAGCCTCTAGCGTCAAAACAACTACCAAATTTTGTCACGGGACGTGGTTTGTATCATATAATGTAACATTTGAGTGTCTGTCCACGAGTAGTGACGTGATGAATATCTTATAGGGAAGCGTAGGAGTTACGAATAGATGTTGCCGATTGCTCGCGCCATCCTCGGCTTATTGTTTTAAAAGTTTGCACACATCGAAGGCCCCATATTACTCTTGCAGAGATGGCTTGGTCCTGTGGAGAATAATCATTTCGCAGCAAAGTTTGTTTCCGCGACCGCGCGGCCGATGGTCTTTGTGAAATCGAGTGGAGTATCCTGGTAGGTACAAGTAAGCAAGATGCAAGACCGGAATCGGAAAGATGGAAAGGATGTAATTACGAAGAATCAACAAATGACGCCTTTCGCCACTGAGAAGAAGCTCGTGCACGGTATGTAGATAGATGGTGGTGATAAAGGAAAGTTGGTGGCATGGGGCTAGAGCTAGAGCTACTCGGCTTTCGCGACGCGCTATTAATAGCTACCAGGGCATCTAGCGCCAAGCTTCACTGGGATATAGCGCCAGATCCATCTCTCAGGTGATTCCACCCGCTAAAATGCTAGATACAACACACAAAATCTGAACGATAGAAGCTCCCAGTAACGAACAACTCAATCTATAGGAAAAGGAAAAAGTAACCACACTGTGACTGTCATGATAAAACAAGAAACTAGAAGAAAAAAAGAAAAAAATAAGGCGGGGCAGCACGCATTCGAACCCCAGCTTTCCGCTGCGGGAATGCTTGAGCCTGCAGGTACTACAAACACTCGGGCGCTGATTCGCATATTGGGGTTCACCACTGTACCACCCCGCGGTGATAAGTGATGGAAACTTTAATATATAAGGCATAGGGTGCAGGCCAGCTGGCAGTTTTTGGAGGGAGAAAAGAAGGGACGAATTTTGAGTTGGAGGTTGGCGCTGCGGACAGGCGTTGCTAGGTGGCTTTATAGGCGCCAAAGTCTAGGCGCTGTATTGCGCTAAACAGGGAAGGCCCCTCCCGCTCAGCGCCCCGGCTTTTTCGCTTTAGGCCCATGATGCTAGCACCAGAGTGGTTTGGATGGCGATCTTGGCTTGCCGCTATTTTTCATGATGGAGTGGTGCTGAATCTGAATATGGCAAATTGTCGCCGCGCATCGGAATGGCATCCGTTTATTTTTCCTTTTGCCTCTTGACAGCAATTGTTGCTTTAGTCAGCTTAATGAACAGCTTCATATATGCCATTAGAAACACATCCAAGCGACATTCAAGGGATTCTGAGTATGTGCATCTGGCAGATGAGGCCCGTCTTGCCACTTTGTCGAAGAGCTACACACTCAATACGTAAACAAGACCCCATCTAGAGGCAGATTTTTTATGGTGGGCGCTGCATGGCCATAGCTACATGTATAGATAGGTAGTACTTTTCATGGTTTCCATACATGTGGGTATCTGCATATAGACATTGAATATTGCCTGCTGTTACAGTTCAAATTAACTTCAACGCGACACAGTGTGCGTTCGAGCAGGCCGCGAAGACTTGATGTTTTGCTAACAGCAGCATTTAAGAGGCCCTTTTCCTCTGCGACTATGCCTATAGGCGTTTGTCGAGAAATTATCCAACAGCTTCTCAATAAGTAGAAATTCGACTTCAACACATAAATTAATTGAAAGACATACATCGTGAAAGTACGTATGTGTTGGTGAGATCAAGCTCGCAAGGTCAGCCAAATTGAGCTTGTTGTTCTGCGGCTTGTTGCTTTATATAATCTAGGACGATGGAATATGTATTTTCTACCAATAGTAGTACTGATCACTACTAGAGGCCTGACCTAGGTAGTTCGGCATAGTCTAATATTAAACGAGATGGGAATTCCGTGTGCGGAAATAGAGTGTCTTTTCAGGGTGGGCTCAGCTCCTGGATGAGGCAAACGTCGTTGAGAGCTCCACACAACACCATCTAAGGACCAATATCTTGTGGCGGACGCCTCATGGTTTTATACATTTCATAGAGTTTGCCGCAAACACTAAGGATATGGAAAATATCGGGGCGTTGGCTAGACTAATCTTTTAAAAGCACACTACACTCCTCCCTTCTCCCGAACTATTCCTCTTTTTAACAATACCATTTGGCAATTCTCATCCCCCTCTTCCGCATCAAGACCAAGCTTCTTTCTACAATCACAGCTCGCCATTGAACAATTTCCAAAACCATCATGCCTTGCAAATTTGGCGATTCACTTCATTTGCAAAGTACAAGACCAAGGCATACATACGTATGGGGCCCACGCAGGACTGGAACTCTGGAGCCGCAAGTAGTGAATAGTGTGAAAGAGAATAAACCGAGGATAGATGATACCGAGCCCAATATGAAAAACAAATGTGCATTTTGAAGATGTACAGACTAATATGTCGCCTAATATCGACTACGCTTAAGAAACTCCTGGCGTTCATCGTCCTTGTAACTGTTCTTTCTTTTCTCCAATCGCATCCAAAATTCGCTCTAGTTGAGTATCTAGGAAGATAATCATGGGGAACCTCCACTTACAGTGTCAAGGATGACCCTTTTAATAGTGGCAGTAGGGCGATTGAATACAGGAATTTAAAAAACGCAGATTTTTATTTTTTAAAGCCTATTGGATCCTGATGATATGTACAGGTAGAACAACGCTGGTGCCGACAATTCATCTCGACACATTGCACGGTAGTTTGGAATACCATACCACCCATTCCACACTGGCACTATACAATGTTAGTGTCTTCAATGCTTTGAAGGGTTGGTGATAATACATACGCATGTCCAAATATTGACGGTATTTCTGATATTTCGATTTTGTTCGATTTGGATGGGCGGAGTGTTTTGCTTTTTCGCCACCGATGTATTTGAGTTTGGGCTTCTCACTGACCGCGTTGAAGAACTATGAACAGTCTCCGTTGCTTGAGCCTCACTAACATTTTTATTTTCTTTTAATGTATTTTTCGGTTTTGTGCTGCCGGTACGGCTTTTGCTTGTAGTGCTCCGGCTGGCTGATGAAATGGTGGAATTATTCCTGGCGTTTTGTGCTTGAATGCTTTCTCTTTCCACACCGCTACCTTCTGCTGCACTTGTATCTGTCATCATAGATGCCTTTTTCGCACCAGAATGGGCCGCGAGATTCGATCCTGATGTTCTTCTATTGTCATAGACTTGAAGCATGGCGAAAATTGCCAGCTGCTCTTGATGTAATGCAACGTGGCTTTTGAATTGGCTATGGCTCACGAGTGTTTCTTGTATCGAATGAGGTGACGAACTTGACGATTTTATGTTGAACAATGTTTCTGCCCATTTGTCGCAGAAGGGGCAGTTTCCAGCTTCAAATATTGTAGGACAATTCAATCTCCCTTCTCGGAGAATGCTTAACTGAGCTTTCGAGAAGTTTCCATGAAGTCTCTCAACATGGGCTCCCAATTCTCTTCGAGAAGGGAAGACTTTCGATTTACACAGCACACAAGAATATTGTGACCTGTGTTCTTGCAGTTCATGCTGAAACCATGAGTCACGATCTTGGAAAAGTTTTGTGTCGCATTCTGCTCCTCCCAGTGTGCACACATATGGTCTCAAGTCACAATAAGCATGAAGACTGTATTATAAATTGTTAATCATGATAAGTAGAAGAGATGAATATGGAAGATACACATACCGCCAAGAGCTATCATCTTTGAACTTTTGCTCGGTAAAGCATATGGGGCACTCAAAAGATTGCAAATTTCCAACTAATTTATCCAAAGGTGGTATCGTCAATTCTGGTAATGGGTCTTCCACATTTGAGGCAGCCATGGAGGAGATTTTATCGTACTCCTGTTGTAAATATATGTTGAAATCTGAAAGGGGGTCAGAGTCTGTATGATAATGTGATGAATGCTCAATAGGCATAGCATCCTGCATGACACTTGATTGTCCAGGTCGCTGATTCCGGCAATATCGAATGAATTCCATCCTTTTAGCAATAGCATTGCCAAGTCTGATTGATAGAAGACTATCGCCGAGTTTATGATGTTTTCCTTTGACATAATCAATATAAGTAGATTCTGAGAACATCGGTTTGGAATTCCATAATGCTTGTATGAATTTATCGGGTGATGATAGTTTTCTCATAAGAGTCTCTAGATGCAGCAGAGAGCTTATACATTCATGGATCATCTGCAAGCTAATATTGGCGTCGTCAAGAGAATCATCGCTAGTCTCGCTGGTTGCGCTTATTTCCGTGACTGACGATTTAGATATTAAATCACATTAAAGATTAGGTAAATAAGGTGACAATCGATATTAGGGACTTACAGTTATCGATCTCTTCTTTTATTTCGTCTAGTTGTTGATTTATCTGTTCCCGAATATCTGGTGCTTGGCAGAGCTGTTGATCAAGCGACAGCAGTGTTACAGGGTCGCACATCGCACCCGTCTTTTTTGCCCAGAGAGAGAACCTGTCAATTGCTGCTGATGACTTATTGAAAAGAAGAGAGGAATTTCTCTCTCTAGTGAGAGGTAACAAATTGAGAAAAAGCTGATGGACATGTTGACACTTGGCTGAAATGGTTTGTATGTCCTCCATATCAATGAGTGTGATAGAAAATCGAAATGATACAGCTGAGAAGCTGAAATTGTAAAGTTGTGCCAACGTTGAGTGAGTTCTACGTCTCGCGAAAGATGTGGGCTAGTATACGATAATCAACGACTTGCTAGTTGAGTGTTGGTTGCACACGGCCCGTTTGCAAAGCAAATGCAGAGACGAGATACGATTGGGCCACGACATTATGCATGGAGGTGTGCAGTGATAGGATACAATTACGCCACGACTTCGCGCATATAGGTGTGTAGTAATGAAATATAATTGGGCCACGCAATCATGTAGGAGATGCGTTATGGCAAGGTACAAGTGGTTTATACAAGCGCGCATCGACATATGATTGACTTCAGTCCCGTTCCTGAGAATTGACTTTTTTTCCCTTTCTCTGTATTTCATCAGAGAGATTTTATTCGCTTCAGATAAAACAAATCGCAGTCCATTCACAATGTCAGGGTCAGGTTTCGAGATTGCAGGGATTGTCCTTCGCGCATTCCCCCTCGCTCTCAACGCGCTAGAGATATGCCGTGATGCCGCACATCGTGTACGTCGCCTTCGCAGAATTAAACTCGAGTGCAAAAAATGGCGAGATAACTTAGCTTTCCAAAACATCATATTTAAAAATAACTTGAAACAACTTCTACTACTTCTGGAGCTAAATGACGACCAAATAGAAGAGCTACTACTAGCACCGGGAGGAGATGCCTGGAAAGACATATTGGTCGCAGACCTTCTCGAAAGATGGCTTGGAGAATCACATAGCCTCATTATGCAACATATAAGGGACTTCAAAAACGTCATGGACGAAATAAACATGAAACTCGCCGTAATTTCTGGGGGTGATCAGGGGCAGCTTGATAACGCGGTAATTAATATGATCAACAACACAAATCATTTTTCGCATTAACAGCAAAACCTGATAATTGAGTAAAGCAAATAGGGTTCTTTGATCGTCTATATAACAATTTCCAATTAAGCGGCAACAACCTTCGAAATCAGCTCTTTGAACTACAGGATTATAACGATAAACTTGAAAAGCTCCTAGAATCCAACGACAGAAGTACACGCCTATTATACACCAGACGGCAATCAAAAACCATCGACCCATCAATTCTTGATTTTTGGAGGAAGGCCGAGAACGTCTATCATGCGCTTCATTCCGTTTGGCGTTGCCAATGCCAATGTCATGATGCAAAATTGCTTCTCCAACATCGGACGACAGGGAAAACCGAGTTTGAATTTGCATTAGCAGGTTTACTATCATCTGAACCCAGCATTCACAAATTTCGTGTCTCTGAAGGTGGAGATACAGTTCCTATTCGCCAATCAAACCTTAATGAGAGTTATTCGACAAACAGCATACAGATATCTAGAGAAACTTCAAGGTATAATAACGGCTCTTCACTGCTACGAAACCATCCATATGTGCTAATGTTCTCCTTCAACATCTCTAGAACTGACCGGATATCAAATCTCTGTGCTTCGTTACAATTGACCGATATACCGTACTACGGCTATATTGTAGAAAAGGAACATTGCTATGGTATCCATAACATATCGCGGCGAAAAGTCGAGGATGTTCCATCGGCGACTTTAGACCAGATACTTCAAGGACAGGTCTCTCTGACACTGACTCGTTTACAACGATATAAGTTATCGTTAGTCCTAGCTTCGACATATCTTCAGCTAGCAGATTCCTCATGGTTACGAGGATTTCCAAAAAGCTCAGATATATTTTTCTTTGGCGACAAGAGTGGAAGCATAACTTCATTCTGTGTGAGCCAACCACATATAAGTCACGATTTTAAGCATTTGAGCAAAAAAACAGCTATTTACTCATCAGACAACCCATTCAGCATAGATGAGGCACTTGACTATCTTGGAATACTGCTTTTAGAGCTTTGCTTCGGTCGAGTTATGGAAGACCAGTCTTTGCTGGCAGAATCAGATGATCAAAACGCGACTGGACCGAATATGTTGGCAGCTCTAGAATGGCAGCGCCATGTAGGCCCAGAGGCTGGTAGAGACTATGCTGGGGCGGTCTCGTGGTGCCTTGTAGGAAAGCGTATGGCATCGCCAGACGGGTGGAGACAAGAAATGTTGCGTGATGTTGTACAGCCCTTGCAGAGATGTTGGGAATATTTGTCAAATGGCGGGATTAATGGGGATGAACGCATAATTCAACCTATAGGTGAAGACGACAGTAAAGTTCAAATTTTATAGGAGCATATACACAAGACTTTCAAACGTTTCATCGAGTCAGTTCTATTAGCAATCCGGCGTTATTCGTAAATATATTCAATAGCTACACATGCACATTCTCCGAATATTGAAACCCGCCCTTTACTGTCACAAGTCTATGACCACTGACAAACACAACTTCATGATCCATACTCTGCAAAGCCATTCCCGGAACAGCAACCAGTGAGCATTTTACTTCGCCCTCTGCATCACACCATTCACTCAACGCAAAGAAATGGCGACAGACACTGATGCTTGGCAATGACTGACTATCACTAATGTCTCCATCTCTCTTACCAAGTAATGCCTGTATGTCGATGCTGCATACCCAAAGCCCAGTATCCAGAAATACTAGAGTTGATCGATTAATAAGCCCAATCACTGAACGTATATGCGAGCTCATAGCACCGAAGCTGGGTAGAATGACGGGCGAAACGGATACTCTCTGTGAGTAGGGATCAAATGCAGTCGCCGGCCACATATAGAATTGTGGAGGTGAAGTCCCTATTGTTTGTAAAGTTTCGACCACTATCCCACATCCCACATGATACGCTGATGTAGCAAAGGCACAATCCGGCTTCGGCAACTGCGGCGAAAAGCGCTCAGATCTTGGAAAAATCTTAAGCTCTCTAGGCGATGTAGGCTTCCCGGACGATATAGGTCGTTGAAGAAGAATGCCATCTTTCGAAGTTAGTTCTTTGTAATCAGCCCAACTAAAGACACGTGCAGTATTGCCACTCATAGTAACAAACCAAGCTTCATTAATGGGATGCTGAAAGGAGGCGCAAGCAGAAGCAGTAGTTAGTTTGACGCCGCCTGAACCGCGAGAATCCATCCCACCGCCATGCATGTGTGCTCCCTGTCCCCCCGCAAGTATGTCTCCTGATGGCAATGCCCAGAGCTGGCTAACATTGTGGCCTGTGACAAGAAGTCGGTCGGCTGCACTATTCAATAGCAACCGTACAACCGCACCACCGAAACGACGGTCAAGGATGGTGCGAGTAGTTGGCATCTTTTGGCCTGGAACGAGTGTTGTAGCTTCTCGCAGTATTATGGGCAACTCGCTGACCAATACCCTGCCAGATTCATCTACAGAAACAATCAGACTTCGACTCTTGCCAAGAGCAACCTTGGTTACCGATACGCCCCTTGCGTGTCGGTATAGCATGCCAATTTGAGTTCCGTCAGCAACAGAGAAGAGAGACACTTCTCCCCGCTGATTTCCCCCAATAGCGTATCGACCATCTGATGTTATCTCTAGAAGACTAGTAATATCAGGGTCTTCAGAGTCATTTATTGCTCCAACGGCTGTTACTGGGAGAGTTGCGGCGTCGCTGGTGCTTTCCAGCTCGTTATTTGTCCTGACAAGGGCCGCTGGTTCCCACACGCGGCACTGCTGACGATGGACATCTAGAAAGCGCATTCCATCAAAACTGAATGCAACGTTTCGAATTGGATCATACAGCCCATCTATGCGATAGATAGGGACCAGGATGATATTGCCGTCATAGTCGTGATCGAAGTCAAAGACTTCTATCGTGCCATGGCTACCGCCGGTCACCAAGCTATGCCCATCGGGTGAACAAGCAACACTTTGTGCGTATGTTTTATGTATTGTAAACATTTGCTTCATGGTGAAATAATTAAAAACGCAGAGTCTGCCGTCACTCAATGATAAGATTAGCGCAATGATGTCAGGATTGGGGTTGAACACCATGCAGTCAATGCCATTATTGGCGTCAACAACACAATGACCAAGCCCTTTCTGCTCAAGCACATTCCATATAAATACCGGGTGTTTGCGATAACCGACCGCAAGCAAGGTAGTGTCAGGGGTTGTGAGGAAAGTCGCACATGTAGCTGCCTGTTTTGCGATAATAGACTGCGTATTTGAATAGATGTCGTCAATTGGATCAGAATTCGATTCATCTTGCTGTGTCTCTAAACTCCTGAAAAGAACTGTCAGTGTTCGTCATATAAAACGTTTTGATCAATAACTAAAGTATTACCATCTTGTTAAAGTCCCAGACTGGAATGCGCAGAGAATTTCATCGACGCCCGAGAATGCCAAGCTAAGAGGAGGCGACGATAGAGGAGTTGCATATACTTGTGAGCCAGATTTTGGGTTCCATATAACCATATGTTTTGCGCCACAAGAAACAAGGAAATTATCGTCTTCGCTGAACTGAAGTATTTTGACTCTCTCAGGGTGGGCCATGGTCAACCGTAGCTGAACAGATCCAGCATTGTAAAGAAAGATCTTTCCCGTGGACAACGCAACTGCGAAGGAAGTGTAACTATGGCTGACAGCCGTTGTTTGACCTCTTTGGAAGTCAATACGGCTCAGGCAGTCATCCCAAGTTCCTGCCGGAAGTCCTTTTACAGTCATAGTGGCGGTCCGTAAATCTTTCAAAACACTTCTGGATATCATGGATTCGGAGGGACAGAGAGGCGGTATAAGACGATGGATCGAATGTGGATACGTGAGCAGTTGAGCGTGAAACTTGGCAGCTACACGGATGAGGTCGGTTACCCATCCTGCAACGATGCTAATTGACAAATCTGTAGGCGGAATATACTTAGCTCGACGAGCTAGATACTCTCGTATGTTCATCGCAGCCCGCGTGATGGTGCTTAGCTCGCCGCTTTTTGCAACAAATTCGATCCATGAGAGGATATTGCCGTTAAGAAAGGTAGACAAATTGTCCATTAGATCATCGTCTTCGGATGAACAGCGATATACGTGCTCTGCGAAGAATGTAGATGCGTAGTCAAGCAGAGAGTAGTCAAGAGATGACAGAGTTCCAATTTTAGTCGAGCTTCTTAACTTCGCAGGGCGTTGCAATCTTGTCTGTTGTGTTTTGAGGCAGTCGCTAGAGAGAAATCGAGTGAGGATAGACGCGATGCGGGTATGGCCAAGCTCTTTGTATACTGTCAGTTCAGAGCATACATCTTGATCAAGAAGGAATTCGCGGGCTGTTGAATGAATTATATGCGCTTTGTCTGCTGCGTCAACGTAGACGAGCTGCCCGCATATATCCGGGATTGCCCTCCTCATGTTCTGGATTGTCTGGTTAAGATCTAGCTTTACTGCGCAGCGCAGTTCCTCTAATGACAAAGGACGGCGAGCCAAAACGACCCATGTCAGTATCGTCTTGGCAAGAACTGTTTTGCCCTTATCCATCTCGATCGACTGGACCATCTTGCTGTATAGCTCGTATAGCTCTCCAGGAACTTCGTTCAGAATATCTTCCATAGCTTCTTCCGTCCAAGCGTGTTCGAGTTCTTGTAAGACGAGACGAGCCCAAAGGAAAGAGCCTGATGATTTTTCGAGCATTTTATTACACATGGCCTCCACTTCTGCTTCAGTTTCGAAGCGACCGAGTTCTTCAAGCTTCGTGGTCAAGAAAAGCCGAATATCGCTTAGTGTATCAAAATTTGACAAAGCGAAGGTGCTCACTTGAGGTCCGAGAGACGCTAAGCCGCGCTCAATGGCATCTAGACTGCGACTTGCTATGAATATCCGAAGCTTGCTTTTGGGAGGCAGCTTGGCTAAGAGTTTCTTGGTGAAGAGTGAGTTAAAGTTGGCGCATTCATCAAGGCCATCGATTACCCAGAAATGTTGCTTTGTGAATGATAGCTTAAAGATCCTGTCAACAAAAAGCTTTGTCCAAATCGTAGTGTCATCGGCTTTATCCCAGGATAGTCCCTCGTGCTCAAGCTCTATCAATTTTTCTTTCACTAGACTATCTTGAAGAGCCATTTGGAAAGCAAGAGACCTGAAACAGTCGCCTAGCGTGGACTTATTGGCAGTCGAGTGCTTGAAGAAAAAATAGCTGCAAGATACGGGCATGTTGTTCAGATGATCGATGACATGACTAGAGAGAATGGATTTTCCAGTCGCTGGTCTACCAGTTAACCAGAATATGCCCCCAGAGTCGCCCACTTTCCACGATAGAAACTGCGGTTGATTTATGAGCCATTCGCATGATTCGGGCATTTTGAGCTCTGATTGCAGTGTAAGATCCTCTTCTAATATGTCTCGTAATTTGAAAAAAGATTCCAGTCGCGCATCAGTTTCAACATCTCTATCTGTTGTGTCCAGGTGGAGGAAGGCCGTGTCTAGAGCCTTCTCTTGGATCTCGTCAATTGCAGTATGGAGGGCGTTTCGGAGCATTCTATAATTAGAATCCTCGCGGCTCGTAAACTTGCAGACATGGCGATGGTCGGCATTCATCGCCTCAATGCGTTCGTTATCGAAACCTAAAATTGCCGAACCCTTGTCCACCACGATTCTGTTAATAGGCCCCAGAGCTGTGGGCAGTGTCTCGTAAAAGGTCCATAGAGCCAGGTCAGTTGCAACGTGACGGAACCGATCTCTGATCATAGCAAGTGTTGAAGAACCAGACTTTAAGTCTGTCACGAAAGGCTTTTTACCCCAGACAGCTATCAGCATGTTCTCCAGAATGCCTGCCAGATCCGACCCGTGGTGGGGAGTTCCAAGGAAGAATATCCCATATATCCGCCCAGCCAAGTCTTTATATGATGGATGTTGTCGTGCAATGACAAAGGCCTCTTTAGCAACACATCCGCCCATGCTATGGCCAACGAGAATGATACGCGTGTCATCGCGGCGTATGCTTGGGTGATTTCTCAGTCCTCCGATCAATGACTCAGCAAAATCGTGGATGTTCAGGATACTTTGCTGCTGCCATTTCTTTCCCCAATCAGCCTTATAGCCAAAAGAATGGATGCGCACATTCCCAAATCCAGGCTCAATCGGCAGCCAATCTTGCGGCCAAAAGGACCTTGGAGTGCTCGAGCTAGACCATGTCTTCTTGCTATGCCCACCGAGGCCGTGTATAAATATGATGTCGGCTATAGTGCTATTAGGCGTGGGGTCGTAGAGCGTATGAAGCCCCAGCGAGTCGGCCTCTTGGCCTTCTGCCTCAGATGTGTCTGTGTTGGTATGGGCTACTCTGGCGTGCAAGGTCTTTATTGCCGCTGGGAACAGCGACATCGTTGGATTCTTCTAGCGATCGCGGACAAGAGGCAATCATCACCATATAACCTGTTTTGGTCCCAGTCAATGCTCCGGGATCCAGTCTTCTGTCTGTTGATGTGCGGTGCGAAAGAGGAGGAACGCTTCAGCTGTGGGTATTTGCCCGGCCAGCTGAAATAGAGGTACATGTAGGTAACACAGCCAACTCGACTTCCAATGGGAGACGCGACATAAGCGCCCTAACTCCGCACTCTTTTCGGGCCACGCTTCACACAATCTAATGCTAACCCAATGAATATGTTAGTAGCAGGTGGGCCATTCAGCGCAACGATGGATGCTCGAGGGGTATGGAGAGAGCCGTGTTTCAAGCTCGCTTAGCAGCTGATGCTCCCCAAGCCTGGCTATCGAGATATGAGCCCATGCGAATGACCATCTGGAAGCTACGTCAAACTTTGGGCTTTCTTGAGCTGGTAATATTCAGTAGAATGGATCGAAAATGGCGCGATTTCTACCCATAGCGCGTCAGATCAATACCCCGAAGAGGTGGTGGTGAGAGATGGTATTGCAGTGCATGGGGAAATTTTTAGGGGCGCGACTGTAGTGGGCGTAGACTCTTGAAAGCGGGTTTCCAACTGGATAGTAATAAATGGCGTCTTATTAAACTTCATCCTTATTCGTGATTATCCTATTTCAGTATCTTTCAAGACTATAATCTTTGAGCTAGTTGAGGCTTGAGCTTGCAACTTGCAATATTTTACCAGAATTCTCTGATCTTCATTCCACCGGAAACTCGAGGAAGAAAATTTAAAACACCCTTAAGACCGTATTAGATACAAAAGCCGGAGATATTTGTCGTTTTTATTATTTTTATTTTTATTTTTATTTTTTTCTTCGTGAAAATGGTTTGCTACATGTTACCTAGCAAATACCTTTGGAAGGAGGGATCCGTGAGCGGGAAGTAAAACAATCTCCGCACAGATCTCGGCCGCATCCCAATGCATGTATGTATCACGTGTGCTGTTCAAAAATTGCCCTGCACCCTCTTGCTCAGCAAGAAACGTATTATATAGGAGTGACTAAATAAAGTATTGCTTGACTAGAATTTGAAGGTCAATTCTCTTCAAAACGAATTAGATCTCTTATCATGTATTAAACATGCAAACTCTGGGATGTGAGTATTTGCTGCTTTCATATTTTCCCCCTTCAATATCAGGCGTGATAAAAACGCCCTCGAAACCAGACATCTACTATTTTTTTCCGGCAATCTGCAAACTTCTTTTGCTTCATGCACCTAGAGCTACGGCTCGGCCCGTAGCCACTAATCTATTAGTGCAGGCTACCAAAATCAGAACCAGACGTACTGAATTGTCAATTAGCCTCCGGTGGAGCTTGCTTGGAGCACATATACTTATATATAATACTTATATTTCTATGAATAGAATAAAGTCATTTGTACCAGGTTTGTGCTCAGGTTATCTCAATATCCAAAATCTCGAAAACAATATGTCGCAAGTACTCAGGTCCATTTTCCCTCCGCTGCACGGTATCGCATATGCGACTGATCTTGCGTTGGGTAGGTACGTGCATTATTCCTTCTGGCTCACATAACCATCGGGATACGTATCAATGAGTTTCTGAATGCCTTCTACTGCCCTAATTGAAAATCAGCAAACCAGCAAATTGTCTAGCCAGGGGCTTCACTACCCAGCTTACATATGTACGAACGAGTCCTGCTCTGGAAACAGTGCTGCTGCCTGTAAATTAAATCTCCTATATCAACCAGATTAACCAACGTTCTCAGTAAAATAGATCAAATGTCTTCATACAAAGAGTATAGAGCATTGCGATCGTCGTAGTCCTCTTCCGGCTCAGCTTTGGGTATGTGAGAATGATATGCTTGGAAATAACGGCGTGTGAATTTGTTTCGCTCGGGACGCCAGTTTCCCAATTCATCTGCTTATACGTCTTGTCAATTGCTAGCCTGGAATAACAGCCATAAGATCACTGTCCGTAACCCAGGTCACGTACATTCGTTATGCGCCCAAAAGCTGGCAGGGTCATACACGATGCCCTTCTCGGTATCGCCATCAATTATTCCTGCATTTCCATACCACAAGTCTCCGTGCACTAGCGCGGGTTTGATTTTTCGACCCCCGCTTTCCAGTGGTCGCAGGAGCCTGGGGATGACTTTGTCAAAAAGCTGAGGCAGAAGTGCATCGAGTTCGGGGTTAGGACCAGCCCTTTCTTCTCGTATGTTCAAGATATGGCGCAGACCATTCGAAAAAAACTGTTCCCAGCTATCACACCAGGTGTTGTCCTGAGGGAGATTGCCATTATAGGTTGTGCAGTGAAATCCGAACTTGCCCTCCGGTGGAGATTGACTGGAATGTAATCGCGCAAGGCTCTCACAGAAAGAGCTGGGCTCAGGTACGCCCTCGATAAAGTCATAAAACTTACAAATGTAAAAGTGTGAATTCGGATCGTTTTTGAATGTCCCCCATCCTATAGGCTTGGGACAAAAGTCGGGCACAATAGCGTGGATAGTTGATGTCGACTCGAACTCGCCCTTTAGAGCCAGCTTACCATGATGACCAACGGAAACCTAAATTTCGGTCAGCGACTTTCAGTTATCAAAGTTTTTCGATCAGAGAACTAGCCTTCATGAAATAGCGCCCTTCGCCTAGGTTTTTCTCAAGCACTGTGAGGCGAAAAGCTTTCGCCCAAGCTGATTCCTGGCAGGGTGCTACTTCAAGCACCTCAGTAATATCTTGCAGTACTATTTTGACATCAACAGGTTTTATTAGAACATTGGCCACCATCAGCAGATCAAATGTCAAGGCTAACCAGCAAGAACATTGGGGTCCACATTCCAGTGGTCTCCAGCAGCGGCCTTGTTGCCAACATGAAGTGTACCATCCATTTCGTCGGCAAAGGGCATTGAGCAACACAACGTTTGACATGGTAAACCGAGGGAGTTCCAAAGACTATTTAAAGCTCCACTGAGATGCTCCATTTTGTGTGACGAAGAGAACATCTGAGAGGGCGTATAAATCTAATGCTGGACAGCCGAGGTCGTGAGAACCAATAGCCCCCAATTGCCGCACACAACTTTGAGGAGGTCGTACAGGCCCCGTTTATTGAAACCGGGATACAGAATGATTGGTTAGACGCGCCTTTGAGACTTATTTGTACCGGTATAACGCTTCATTGCTATAATGACAATTGACGTGCTCGGGCCTCAAACACGGACCCCAAACACTAATAGGGGCAGATTCAGATTTTTCTTCTTGAAAGGCAAGCTACCAAGTGCATCAGTGTTTTCACCATGGACCTTCCAACTTTTTTCCCTCTCAATAGTCGCAATAATGTTCCTGCAGTAGGACTCGGCACGTTTCAGGGCGATGAAGGTAACGCACCGGTGAAAGAAGCCGTTAAGAAAGCGTTACAGATGGGATACCGGCACATCGACGGAGCCCACGCGTACGGAAACGAAAAGGAAATTGGACAAGCAATCAAAGAGAGTGGTATTCCTAGGGATGAAATTTTTGTCACCACTAAACTGTAAGTTACAGCTTACCTCGGGCTTACATGGGTGTATTTCGCTTAAAGTTATCTGATAGCGCGCAAACCTGGCATGAACCTGCCGACGTCCAGAAGGCTCTAGAGAAGTCTCTGAAAGATTTGCAAATAGAATATGGTAACGTTTTCTTCTAAATTCCATATTGCAGCCAAGACATACTCTAGCTAATGATTGAGATAGTCGATCTATACTTGATGCACTGTACGTCGCAATCGCAGTCCTGTTTGAAGACCATAACTGGAGACGGGCAGTGCTAATGTCATCAAGTCCCTCATGCTTACAAGGCTGGCGAAAACAACGGAACGATCAGACATCCAAGTGGCAACGGCAAGGTGAGACATTATAACATATGCCTATATATAGACTGCGCA
Organism: Trichoderma sp. CBMAI-0020; assembly: GCA_030708095.1. Taxonomy (NCBI): domain Eukaryota; kingdom Fungi; phylum Ascomycota; class Sordariomycetes; order Hypocreales; family Hypocreaceae; genus Trichoderma; species Trichoderma sp. CBMAI-0020. Next base: position 1,880,948 of record JAJNCI010000007.1, read on the forward strand.
ACGAGAGGCTCACACAGACCAGCCCGTCATAGACTACGACCTCTCCAGGAGATACCCGGAAACATGGCAAGCAATGGAAAAATTAGTTGACTTGGGTCTAGCGCGCTCGATTGGTATGCACTAATCTTCATGAATTACGATTAAACTCACTAACTGCTATCCATGTAGGTCTTTCCAATTTTAACATTCTCAAGATCAAGAGAATAGTCGATATTGCTAGAATCATGCCAGCGGTCAATCAGGTCGAACTTCATCCGTAAGGCATTATCCCAAAGAAAGTCAAGCCATTATTTTAAAGCTGATTCGTGCTATAGGTATTTGCCACAACAAGAGCTTTTTGAGTTTTCGTCCCAGCATGGCATTCTTCTCATGGCCCATCAGCCTCTAGGCGGGCGCCCGGTTGGAGTAGTCCGTGGATCCAATGCACCGCCTCCTACAGCAGATTCCAAGGTACGCGACCTGACAAAATTTGTGTCTCAATAGTAGAAAAATTAATGATTTCTAGATAATCGAGATTGCGACCAGATACCAGATATCGCCGGCCCAGGTAAATGCATATCAGCCCCTCAAGTTTTTACTCTCTGTCAATATGAACTGAACAAGCAAAAAACTGTCTAGGTCTGTTTGTCTTGGGCAGTGCAAAAGGGAATCCCTGTCGTACCCAAATCAGTGCAAGATAGCCACCTGCAGCAAAATATCCAACTGACAAGGCTCTCAGATGAAGACTTCCACGCTGTAGACCAGCTGTCTTCTGAGCGTGGCCCTATCCGATTCCTTGACCCGAGCCGACATTTGGGCTTTGACATCTTTGATGAGGAAAACGACCAACCAGTAGCCAACGGAGCACCTTGGGACTGAAGCGAATGATCGATGGGCTGACACTTCATGTTACAGGTGACCAGACAGTACTGTGCTCTGGAATATGCTTGGAGGACTACAATAGCAGCTAGTTCTACCAAAGAAGCCTCTTGAATTACAAATATTTCTCTTCAAATACTTTTAATTCCATTTGATGTGTAACTTTGAGTGACAATTTCTCTATAATTGTTCTATATCCATCACTAACTACTCAAATTCTACTTCGAAGCGAACCTCTTTTGGCTCTAGGGCGATGGAAACATTGCTTATCAAACCTTTGCCAAAGTGCCGTCTATGCTTGAGGTTTCCTCCCTGCTGAAAGTTTCGGCGAGAGGTTTTGCTCACAGCTTCACGCAATCCGAGTTGCCCACTAATCGTTACGTATCGATCGCCTTTCTCAGCTTTTGAAGTAGTGGTATGTTTGATGGTTTCCAACTTTTGTATATTCTCTCGTTCGTACCCCGCTGTATGGTTCGGCAGCCCATACAGCCCAACAGGCTGAGGCTGCAGTGGTCCATAGAGCCATGTGACGTCTTCATCTTTTGACCTGCAACTATGAGCACCATCTAACCTTCAGACATTGAGAGTCAACTAACCAATTAATGTGAGTTGGTGAAATCGTAGGTAAATTGTGCCTAAATTTAGTCCAGGATCTCCATGCTGCGTTTTCTAGGCGAGCTGCATTTTCGTAATTTGTCTTTTGTGATTGAACGTGTCTCCAAGATTGGTGGAGATCTCCTTCCTGCCATATATGGGATAAATAGTCCACATGCCGCTCAGGCTGCAGTTTTATATCATTGTCGTCTTCCGTTCTGTCATAGGTATCTCGAGGAGGGCTTTGTGGGCTACGTCGACTATCAGAGCCGACCACTCGACGTCGAGGTACGTGATCAACCGCTTCAAGCCCGGTGCTATGGGCTATCGGCGTTGGTTGCAGTATTTGGTCTGTATCTGAGAGTTCTAGGACAGACAGCAACGGCGTGGAAACTACACGTCGACTATATCGATAGCGTGACAATCTGTAAAAAGAGCCTTGGAACAGGGACCGCATGCGCCGCTGCTGGAGTTTGACCAGAAAACAGAAAATGCCGACGCTTAACACAACGAGGGTGATGGGATTGAATGCTGAGTCTATTCGAGTATTAGAATGCCAGGATGGCGGTTGTCGACGTAGAACCGGAGGTGGTCCCAAAGAGTCGGGCTGCAGATCACACCCTGCGGGCTCCCAGTCGAGCTTCAAGCTCAAGGTTAGCACTGTGAATGCTGTCTCAGCTTTATATGCGCTTACTGATTGACAGAACTCTATAAAATCCTTTTTGGCTGTCCATTTAGCTAATTCAGTGGCCTTTTTTGCGTCTGCAGAACCGGTGAACGTCGGCCAGAGCGTCAAGATTGCGATGAGAAGAGGAGCTGCTACCATGACATGGCTCCAGAAGCCCGCTTTCATGTTCCTCAAACTCAACGCCGCTCTACATAAGGTTTCAACCCAAGTAGCAGCTTCCAATTGAGAAAATAGGAACCTCATTGGCAGCGTAATACGAGAAGTGTCCGGACTCGTAGCTGGCACCGGCTCGTCTTGGCTTTGCGTTGCAGTATAGGTATCTGCTTGGCTCTGGCTGCCACTTGCGACAACCGAAGCCAAAGTTGTCGACATAGTTCTGTCATACAAAGACGAAAACTAGTTCCAATGTTTAACAAGTTAGAATTGCAGACAAGTCTCAACAAGCCGTGTTCATGGATCGCCATCTCCAAATAGTGGCAGGCAGCCTTACGGCCGCGCCCCACGCAATGAATGCCTTGCCGTATCGGCCATTCACTATTGGCTGTCTGCAGCGCATTTCGCCTTGCCGGTGTTTTCTACCTTGTCACTTCGATAACGGTGACGTTCGAACTTGACACCGGAATTGACGCTGCTAAACAGCTTGAATCGGTTATCCTGTTATCCTGATCAAGGACAATAAAGGTGTCCTACTCTATCCTTAGGCTTGAATGTGTGGCCGCATATTCACGATAGTAGGTTGTGATGCAGACCGAGTATGTACGCCATGTTCAACCCACTGAAACAATAATAGTCCAAAATCCTGCTTGTGGACATTAGCTACGTCAGCCGACCTCTAGTGGCCTACTCAACTATCGATACTTGGAATTGCATTCCCGATGCCATTGCCTATTCTGTTTTACATCATTCTGAATCCGCAGTATAAAGGCTTATGCTAAGAACATCCGGCTCATCGTTCATACAGGCTAAATGGATTGTCAAGGCCTCAATTACCAATTACCCCAGACGCACTAAAGGAAGACTGCCATAGTGAGTTTTCTCCGCCCATTTCTGCGTTAGCGGCCTTGTTGTTCCCTCTACCACGTATTCATGTTGTGGCACTCATATTGTTGGCACCATGTGATGAAAATAACTGCGTATATCCGAGATGCTTTTTAATGCCCGAGGCGGGGAAGATTGATGCTACATACAGCTCTCGGAACGCTTGTGCCGCAGGTTAGGCTGATATCCTTGTATGTAATAAAAATGGACGATCACTCGGGGATGCGGAGTATCATACATGAGGTTATTATTGGTTACATCCGATACAGGTCCAGGAAAGTCGTAGCTCTTACCAACAACTAGGAATAAGAACTAACGATGATATTAGGCTATTTAACGTTGTCAAAAGCATTCAAAAGAAAGAGGCTCTTTTATGTCATCACCATCGCTGTTATATACTTGCTACTCTTCCTTTGCCTGAGTGGCCAATCTTGGGTGAAAGTGAATTGTCAGTCTACTCGTGTAAACGCACTTACAGCAGCGGACCACATCATGCGGTTGATTATTTTAATCTCAAACTTTGCTGTTGCGCTAAACGCTGCGTCGCTGCATCCTAAATCCGACTTCAAATATCTCGTCACGTTTGGAGACAGCTACACCGATAACGGTCGGCTTAGCTACTACGGAGGCCATAATGATCAACCACCGCCTCCAGGAGTCTTGCATCCAGAATCCAACGTCACTGCCAGTGGAGGTTTAACGTGGGCTCAATATGTTAGAGGCAGCACCGGCGCAACTCTTTACGACTACGCCATCGCTGGTGCCACATGCGACAATAACAATGTAGCAAGATGGGCATCTTTTCTCAATGCAAACTTTCCTTCCATTATTACCGATGAAATCCCATCATTCAAGAGGGATCGAAAGACGGCTTTATATCGTGGCATAACTGCAGCAAACACCGTGTACGCTCTTTGGATAGGGACAAACGATCTCAGCTTTACTGGAATCCTCAGCGACTCTCAAGTGGCAGGAACAACTATTTCAACATACATTGACTGCCTGTGGGCAACATTCGATGCTATTTACGCAGCAGGTGGCCGCCGCTTTGTGCTGCTCAATCTGAATGCCCTTCAGCTGGTGGGACTATATCGCCCCCAATCTGACGGAGGCGCAGGCGACAACCAATTCTGGCAGAACAAGACGTTGTATAACCAGACAGAGTACGCCCAAAAGATGCTCGAGTATACTACTTCATCAAACACCATTATCGACTATGGAGTTCCGTTCTATCTGCTCGTCAAAAATCGCTGGCCGGGAGCGAAGATTTCGGTATTTGACATCCACACCCTTATTACCGACATCTATGACAACCCCAAGAGTTATTTGGAGTCGCCGCATAACGTCAATGGATTTTTCCACCACTGTGACGTGAATGGTGCAAACTGTAAAGATGGGCCAGGATCACTCGATTCTTATCTATGGTATGTATTGCGGTTCGCATTGGAGGATAGATGCTGACGTCGACAATAGGTACGACGAGCTCCATCCTTCAAATAAGACAGGTAAGTAGAGCTACATCGCACGATGATAGCTGTTTGAGTCATTCATGTTTTTAAAAGGCGCTAACTGAGAATTTCTAGACTCTATTATTGCCCGGGAATTTGTCAAAGTTGTCGCGGGAGACTCCAAGTTTGGCACGACTTGGGGTCATTGATGTCCACGTAGTTGGGAAATTGCAACAAATACCGGTTTAGGCACTAATGATTAATACATGAATCGAATGCTGTACGATTTTGTGCGCCAATATGATTATTCGTCTCTTATGCTTTGATTCAATGGAACACATGTCCAAACACGCATTAGGGAAATATGAGCATCTTCATTTGTCATATATAGTAAGTACTTGTAATTGTGTTATATTACTGAAGGCTGCTGCCCCATGCCCGGACCAATTCCATTTCTCTAGGTGCCAACTGCTTTGTTCATTTCACAATTAGAACGATCTCTGCAGTTAAATTAACTTTGATGCTTCTATCTCCAATCAAGTCCTATAAAGACAGCATCAAGTAACCTGGGCAATAAACTAACGCAGGATAGCCATGGAAATCGATGAGCCACCCATTCCCGACGAACTGCTTCTGCCTCCCGAAGCGTGTATCATTGAACTACAAATGGACACAGAGAGTAACAAAGTGTAATGTAAATGGCAAAGAAGTAGAATTTGTTTATTTCGAGGCAAAGTCGGGCGCCACCAATGATGATCATGCCCATTAATTACTCTAACAATTTTCTTGTAAGATATAAAACACAACTATCGGCGATTTGGCAACTCAACGTAGTCTAGGTCGAACCGGGTCAGTTTTCTTCAAAATCTACGCTGGCTTGCCCATTCCTACCTAAGTCCGCCTTTGCCTTTAACTCCCGAGCAACATGTCGCGTAGCAAGTCCAGCTGTTACAAAAGCCAGCACACTTATCAACTCTGGGATCAGACCTAAAACGACACGGATTGCGAGAGAGCCAGTCTGAGGGTTCAGATTTTCGTCTTTTGTGACCAGCGCGATGAGGGAGTAGATGACTCTAATGCCACTGAAGATATCTGATACAAGGACAGACCATAGCAGCTATTGCAGGATTAATACAAAGTATTCGCATGTGAATTCATGGAGAAGACTTACTCTAGTTCCTGCGGCGGTAATAAATTTCGGCATTGGAGACTTGGCAGGACGAGCCAGTATCCATACTGATACAACGGCAATAATGGCCCAAGCGAGAGTCAAAAGCGACATGCCAGTTCTCACAGAAGAATCATTTTTGGAGGCTTTGGAAGCATCTGTAGGTTTGCCATCACTAGACTGCAAGCTCGACGCACCAGTCGCTACAATTACAAGCCCGGTGGTGACAAGGATGTGGAAAAATACGACGACGGTCCATTTGAGTTTCCTAGACATTGGATCGCAGTAATAATTTCTCCTATTAATATCCATTAGTACGCATGATTGGATAACCATATTAAGGGAATGGAAACAGTACGCTTCATGGAGAATGCCAGATGCAGCCAGGAGAAGAGGAGATAGGCCAACGCTTGAGATAATGCCTGCTGATGTATTGCCAGATAAATCCATAGCGCTTCCGATGACACGCAGCGAACAGAAGGCGAAAAGATAGATCCATCCCAGCAGTCCATCGCGACCATGTTTGAACAGGATGTATAGAGTTGGGATGCTAAGAGTAGCATAGATGATCAGCTCAGCGGTCGATATTGCCGTCATAGTGCTTCAGAGAGACTTCTGGCACTTGGTCAAGGTATCTTGGTTTCGATTTTAATTTATATTGGATGATGGTTCGAAATTGGTTGTTGGCTTTTGTTTTGCCAGAAAAACAACAGTGGCTAACGCAAATGGGAATGAGTCAAGGAACTGATAGTGGGAATGGCAGAGAGCTGGCTGGAACTATTTGATTAAAAGGAGAGTGAATAATAGAAAGTTATTGTAGGTAACTCTGCTGCTTTATATGTCAAGTGATTATCTATTTCTGGCTTGTGGTGTTCACAGAGCAAGGTGGAAATGCCATCCATCTAGCGTCTAAGCCCCTAAGCGCCTCATCTCTTTTGAGGCCTCCAGCCGCCGTTCCATTGATGTTATCTCCATCCTTGACACAGTCTTAGTCTGTAGGAAAAAGGCCTTCTCAACAGCTTGACTCCTAGAAAGAGTTGGCGGGCCTGTGACGAACCGACCAGAGGCGCAGGATTCAGAAAAGTGGAACCTAAACGATACCGAGGAGCGAGACCGAGAAACGAGCAAGGGTCAGAAATGGCGGTAGGATTTAGAGCGACGCGACAAATGATGGTTTTCGTGGGGATCGTGAAAAAAGAGACAGTCCTGGTTTTCTACTTGATCCATTGTCTTATGCAACGTGGTCTGTGTTCGACAATCCGGTTCCTAAGGCAGCGCAGATCCGCCCAGCCTGAGCCAGCCAAGTTCATGACAACAACAGACATTCAACATTGAATTCTTCTCTTTTCATATTCCCGGCCATATTAATCATACGAAACAGGTCCTCCGCAACATCACCTTTCACTACCACGCACAGCGAATCGTTGGTCACGATCGCGGATTACCCGTAGCGGCCACGCCATCATGCCCTGCCACTCGCTGCTGAGACTATCGTTGATGGCTTCAATTTCCTTTTCTGGGTAATCACTTATCCACCATATCCCGTCGAGGTGACATAGCAAAGCGAAGTAGTGAGCGAGGATGACCATGGCGCGCGGGCTTCGCATTTCGATCAAGGTGATGAATCGATCATGCAAGATGATGGGCAGAATTGTAACTCTTCGAGCAACCTTCAGAGTATCTTCTCCAGACTCCTTTGCTGCCGCGACCGATCCAATGTACGCAACCGTTGTTGAATATGCCTTGTTATCGATGTCATCCTCAGACTTGTCGGCCATTGCAGGCAGCAAGTGAGCGAACCGAGCGCGATTAGCTTCCGAATAGATGACCTCTGGATCGGTGAAAGCAGAAGCGCCTCTGGCCATGATGCCGAAAGATGTGTCAGAGTCTTCACCAATCATGCGTAGTCCGACCGCAGCGACATTTCTAGCCCCCTTGCACATCTGAAGCCATTCTGTCGGTGGCTTATACGGTATATTGGGGTCGATTGGTTGAATCCATCGCTCTCTGAGACCGGCGAAAGCGTCGAATATGAGAATAACGGAAGTGAAGCTGGCTCCGTTAGCAGTACGACGGTCCATGGAGCCAAGTGCCTGGCGGTGGTTCCGCAGGGCAGCCTCAAAATATCTGGCTCTGTATGCAAATAGCTCGTCCTTTCCAATGTCGACCTGGGAGTTGCTGAATACCATGTAGAAGAGGGTGATGGAGAAAATGGCGGTGAGTAGAGGTTCATAGTCAAGAGCAATCCTGGGGACGTCGTGAGCCCAGATTCTAAGGTTTTGAGGATCGTAGCCGCCCGGGAGCGTCTTACAGACCTCGGTGGTCCACAAATGAAGCAACCGGAGTTCTAGATAGCGGCGATCACGACTTTCTACCGACATCAAAGGCATCGACTCCTCGGAGCGTGAGTCATCATGGGCAGCTGTTCCTGTCTGATGTAATGCTGGATCGGTTGCGCTATTATCATCTGACTTCGAAGCCTTCCAGCGGCTTGTTCTGTCGTACAGACAATTCACTTGGTGGCGGGTGCAGGAAGTCTGGGTCCATCGTTAGACCCAGCATGTGCAGAATGGATAGAGGCGAATTGGGGCATGTACGAACACACTTTGGTTTGGCTTCATCGCACTGCAATTATACAACAACTCGGTGTCAGTTATTGTGAGGTGACCGTTGAGATGCAAGCTGAAGATGCATGAGGCTTCATGTGCTTACCTTGACGCGGCGAGCTCTGCAGCGAGCACAGCCAGTCTTGGACTTTGTGTGATAAAGCCGAGGCATGGCGACGGACTGTATGCCGCGAGACTCCTATGGACTTTGCATGATGGAAAACTACGGAGCGTTTATGGTTCCTGTGATTTTGGTTTTGTTCAATCAAGCAAAAGAACGGTAACGAAGTGCCGTTTGAAGAGTGCGCATTAGAAGCCGGCCTTGAATCACGTGGCCTAAGAGCGACAGCACTACATCGCTGTTCCGCCTTCATGACCGAATCAATTTCCATGGAATTTCTTTCAAAAAATGTTTTCTAAAGGTTCCATTTATTGTACTTTTGGGGCAAAAGAATCCCCTCCATCTTTTTTAGTATAATGTGATATGCGCAGTGCCAACTAACGAGTTACGCCAAGCAAGAAATTGCCAAGAAAAAATCCAGCAGGTAATCAAAGGTGGATGTTGATAAAAGCCAGAATTATTTGCAATGAACAAATCGCTATATTTTGGTACCAACACGTGGGCCAATTTTCAGTATTCCTCTACTGCCTCTTACCATGATCTTAGGACACACGGGTATTGAGGCCGTATCCTTGACAGATTCTAGAATGCCGCCTACGCAGGACATCAATCACGAAGTTGCAAGTAAGAGAAGTGGGAATGTATCGTGAATGAAAGCTGCGAATGTCATGATAAGTTCCATCTTTGGTGGCAAGTTACTGTGTGTATATCGTAACCAGCCGGTTGACCAGCTATTCTGCAACCATGACACAGTGCATCTTATAATCGAGAGCAAGTTTCCCACGTTGAAGCAGAAAAGAAGTCTCCGCCATAAGCTGGCTAGAAATGTAACCAGACTTTTCGGCAGGCATCATCTACATGTCGAATAAACCTCCATATATCGAAGCTGTGAACGAGACTAGTGATTCCATCATTCACACTCTGGCAGCTCTGCCGCTTCGACACTGCGAAACTTGTCGTGCACTGTGGCCGCTGTGGTGGCGGCGACGAGATGGCTGACAAGCTTTACGACTATTTTTATGCACCCGAGTATAGATTTGCAGCCTCCGTGATGGAAGAATGGTATGGAAAAGAAGTGCCGACCTCAAGCAATTCTATCATCAGAGGTGTCGGCTGATGTCATTTTGGTGCTGTCTTGTCTTTCATGGGTATTGGAATCTATGGCTCACTGATGAAAAAGTATATACGGTCTTGTTAGTGGGAAACACACTGAATACGGCGTTAATAAGACTTTACTGATCCATTGTCGTGGGTACGAGATGACTATCGCGTATTCTTGGCGAGTTTAAGTGGTTCAAAATTTGTGCTAGTTGTTAGTCTAAAGCCTGCTCCATCCACAAAGCAACGAATGGTTGAGGACCTTGGTGGCTATATTGGTGTGTTGGTTCGTCTTGGAAAATTGGCGTATAGTACACAGTACACTACCTATGTATATCAATACTTGGGTACATGGGACTGGGCTTCATCGGTAGACTTGGTATGCAATTCTTCTGAACTACGGATGTAATAATTTTAAGAAGAAGCATTTCTTTGGCTGAATTCTGTATTAGCGAGTTCAGAAACGTCCACCATTGCACATATCTCCGTCATCAGGAATAGAGTGAGAATAATTCGAGTCGCCTTGTATTAGAAGCTCCCAACAAGCGGTATGCAGATGTGTTTGGATCTCTTTGTACATCGACACCCTGCAAATCTAACACGTGTTCTGCAGGTAGTACAATATCCATAGGATTACGCGGTAGCTGCCCTCATATCTACATGTAGCCAGCAGTTTGTTTGCACGCAAGCGGAAAAAAAGGGGGGAGTAATACGAAAGTCTTTTTTTTATATTTTTTTTATTTTTTAATAGAAAGACAAAGAGAAAAGGAAGTGAATGAGAAGAAAATAACAACAGCCTTAAAAATAAGTTTGACCAATTTTTGTGTGCATCTCAAAGAGACGCAGTGCCTGCAGATGTGCATTCACTGCAGCATCAAACGAAGTGTCGTCTAGTAGTAGGCACCCAAGTAAATGGTGCGCCACAAAGCAAAAGTGGAAATTATATCTTAGATCCTCCTGGTGCCGGATATTCCCATAGCAGTGGCGTTTCTTGCCTTTCTGGCTGTTTACTCCCCAGCATTCGTGCTCTCTCGATACGTAGGCTTTTACTGGTCCTACCACTCAACTCGGACATACAACATCAGGCCACTTGTGCCAATTCATTCTTTGCCAGCCGTACCATGCCCCGTACTAGAAGCATAATTGGGTAGATATTAATAGTATAGAGCCTTCAGCCACTCGGAAAGCCACAAATATCAGCATGGCGGAGAACAAACGGATTCGCTTCACTTCTATATAAATCCACACATTACACTGCTCGGAACGCAAATGAATGGCTTGATGGCTTGACGAATATATAATTGGCTTCGTAAAATGAATTGTGTTCGATACAAACATGGAAGAACCATATACCAAGCAAACGGCGTCTCAGCAACAATAGGAGAAGTTTCTTGGTATCCGCCGTCATGTTATATTCTCATCCGAAGTCGCATTTTCCAAAATTCACATTGCACCAGCTGTCCACAAATCGTGAGCACACGTACCAAGGGTCGAGTGGATGTACGACTTGGGATGAAGTTTGTTCGCGCCCGCCAGCCTCAGTTCAAACTCACTTTCCAACGCCACGACTCCATCTCGTGATCCAAGAAACCTGTGTTATCTCATATATTGCGCTCTTCTCTCCTGATTCTCGTCTCCCTCCTCCCTCCATACGTCAGCATCTTCCGCAAGACTTTCGATCCCAGCTGCCCCTTCATACTGCACCACATCCAAAGACTCTGCAGCCATCCACTACCGACACCGTCGACAACCATCATCGACCAAGACTTTCCTCACCACGTCTTTACCACGTCTTCCCCCCGTCCAGATGCCGTCCCGTGCTGTCCTCGACGGAAGAATCGACAAGAAACGGAAGATGAGCCCCCCCGCCAACCGCCGTTCAGCCCTGCTGGACTTGCCCATCGATCTCCTGCGTGACATCTCCGACCAGCTGCCGCCCGCGGACAGCCTCGTCTTCGCCACGACCTGCCGAGCAGTGCGCAACTGTGCAGGCCGCGGCCAATTCCCCGCCGACGCCGAGGAGAACCAAGAACAGCGGTTCGAGTTCCTCGCCAGCATCTGTCGCGATATGCCCGACCACTGGGTCTGCGAAGAATGCGTGCGCCTCCATCGCATCGACACCGCCGACACGCCCAGCAACAGTCGCCCAACGTGTCCCCTGGCCGATGCCTACGGGCGCTTCAACCAGCCGCTGCAGCTGGCGCCCGCCGCCGAGTACGAGTTGGGAAGACGCCACGTCCAGCTGGCGCTCAAGTACTCGCGCCTGGGTGACTCGGCGCTGCTTCCCAGCCATCGCCAGTACCTGCGACGCCTCACCGCAGCCCGCCAGTTCTCACTGGCCCTCTCCTGGGAGAAACGCGCCACCATCACCGCCAAGACCGCGCCGCGCATCGTCGATGGCCGCTTCCTGCTGCGGACCATCTGCGAGTACCGCCTGCCCTCGCGGCCCGTCACCAGGAGCCTCATCGCCAGCGAGTCTGTCTGCCGCCACCAGTGCTTCTTCCCCCTGGAAGATGGCGCCTGGACGGCCAGCTCCCTCCATCAGGACCTGCTCCAGTTCCCGCTCGCCGTGGACGCGTCGTTTGCTTCGCCTGGAACGGAGGTACGTGGCCACTGCCCGCACTGCTTCACGGACTTTTCCGTGACGACGACGGCGAGCAGCGTCCGGATCTCGGTCTGGATGGACCTGGGTACCGAGAGCTCGCCCCTCGATCCCGTCTGGCGCTCGTTTGTATACGTGGCCGAATTCCCTCCCGCCGAGGAGGTCGAGTACGTTGAGCCTGGTCGGGTCCGTGAGCTGTACAGCCTCGGCGAGGAGGAGTAATGGCGGTGGCAGGGGCAGTGGGAGAATTGCAAAGGCTTATGCCTGGTGTGAGATTGTGTTGTGGTCAGTTGCTTTCTTTCTATACCATCTGCTGTCCCATCAACTAACCAGACATAAGAATAGAAAAGGACTTAAGAGATGTTTGGTCTTCCGACTATAGGAAGCATTCAGGTACCGTTCAAGACACCTTTGGGTCGTTGCCTACAGTTTCGAGACACGACACGACATCATGATTCTGGTTGGAGTCATTGTACGATACATGAGTGGACGGATAGAATTGCAATAAGATGTTCTCTACAGTTTTAAAGCGTGAGACGACATCGTTGCTTTGGGTTGGGTGGCAGTCATTATACCACGTGACTAGGACAGTTGGGAATAAAACAAAGCCGGCTGTAACCCAGATATATTCCCCTCCTCAGATGAATCCAAGAACATCGCGCTTCCTATGTGCCAACACAATCCACTCGTAAATCTCCGAAAAGTCGCTAATATCGCTCGCATCCTCTTCTCCCTCGGGCTTGTACTTTTTAAGGTTATCAATCGCCCACACCATCTCCTTTGTAAGCGGTGGCGGCGTTCTCCCCTGTCCAGTCAAAGTCCCCAAGCCAGACCATCTGAAGAACCCCTGCAGCCACTCGTGAGTCTCGCCATTTTCCCAAGTGATGTCGTGGAATTTGCGGTGTTCCCGGGCCCTTTCTTGTTCCCTTTCGTCTTCCCAGGCTTGCTGTTCGGCTAACGGCGGTAGCGGGAATGGGTTGCGGTTGGCAAATAGGCGAGCAAGGGCGATGGCTTGGTATTCGAAGCTTCGAAATGTCAACACGCGGGGCAGTCCCACGATGCCCAAATTCGGAAAGTCTTGGAAGAAGGTGTGCCAATAGCTCTTGACCAGCTTTCCTTTTTTGTCGTCCCACAGCGGTTGGCCATTCTTCTTGGCGTCCCAGAAGGGATATGATGGCTTATAGCCGGTACAGTATATCACCGTATCAATGTCATCCACGTAAGTGCCGTCTTCGAAGAGAATCCTGCCAGATGGGAGATACTCTGACACAACAGGCCTCCACTCAATCCCCTTGGATGGTGAATCCCCCTCCCACCACGCCTTCGACCTCCTGGACTGGTAAACGGGAAGCCGAGCAGTCGAGACCAGCTCTCGACTTACGTCCGTTCCCGAAGCAGAGTTGCCAATCACAAGCACCCTCTGCGACTTGTACGACTTGGCCGATCGATACGTCTTGGAGTGAACTACACGGCCAGGGAACTTTTCAATGTACTCGTTTAGACCCTTGACATTGGGAATCTGAAATGGTCAGCACCCAGCCAAGCAAGCTATCAGTGAGGGCGCCTTACTGTCGGCACAGAGTAGTGGCCGTTTGCCAGAACCACGGCGTCGAATGTTTCTTCCCACCAGAGATCGGCGTCTTGAAGGGCGTCGTATTTTCTTAGCGTCAGTTTCCACTGATTGGATCCGTTATTTGAAGCGTGGTCCACCTTGGACACGTCTTCAACGGTGGTGTTGAGCTCCAAGAACGTATCCGTCTTGTGTAATGCAAAATAATTCTCAATGTATTGGCGCGGGATATGATGTGGAGCAAACGGTCCGTATGCAAAGCGGCAATCTGAAAATGACATGGCAATTTCAGGCACGTTTGTTCTATCAATCTCTCTTAGCACACGGCGGCCATATTAATCGACACTCGCACACTTACGTCAAGACATCATAGATGGGCGTCTGGGAGAATCGCTCCTGTTTATTTGGCGGTAAAACAGCCGGCAGGCTTTTTGGAATTTCCAAAGGGGGGTCCAGCTCAGCTGGCGTTGCTCCTGGTCGCCCCAGCAGGCTGGGCTGAACTGCCGCATCGTAGATCCTGAAGCCGTATAAATATTCCAGTAAGATGTTGCGCCGCAGGGGAAATGATTCTCACCATGTTCCTCCTGCACTCTCCCTTCTCTCAAAAACGCGAATTACGTCAAACACCTCTTCAGCTTTCAAAGCTGCTGCCGTTATCGCTCCTGAATGTGAGCATTAGTAATTGTCGTCAGCTTAGATAATTGGCTCCGTTCTACCTGCAGCTCCAGCCCCAATGACAGCAACGGATTTGATTTGATTCCCTCCTCCCATTGTAATTGAGTTTTATCAATTTGAGCGATTGTTTATATATGCTGAGGAACAAATCAATATGAGGGACATTCGAAACGGGCAGCTTGAGAATCACTGATATCTTGTGAAACCATGTAGCTATCACGTGCGGTTGGATGTCGTGATTGACTTGGGTAATGGCACGATGCTAGCTTTATATGTCAGCTTTCTTCATCAGCAAATAGGTGCATAAAACGCGTTATCTCAGACCATCTTGAGAGGCCAGAGAGGTTGCAATGGAAATCACGACTTTGCAAAACAAGCGACACACTCTGGCTTTAAGTGACATACTAGGGAGGATTAGCTGATGAATTTAAACAGCATGTCGGCGTGTCTCTCCGAAATGCAGATATAGCTCCATCCTAGTGTGTTTCGCGAAATGATACGCAAATGAATCGCTAGCACGAATAACTGGTCGTGTTCATTGGTGACAAGTTTATTTCGCTACTACTGCGTAATGTGCAAGCCCGAGCATTTGCCAAATCTGGTCGCATCAACTACCGATTTAGATTGTCGGAATTAAGCGTCCCCACAGCTCTCCGCTGTCGTATGACATACTACACTGTTCGCGACTTGTTTCTTTGACAAGTCAATATCTATCCATATTTTGGGAAACTACGTTGCTATTTCCAGCTACTAAGATGTATATAGAGCCAAGAAGAGACAGCAAGCGCTGACACCGCTGACTCGTACGCCTCATCGGATTCATATTGTCAAAGACAGCTTTCTGAAAAGTCCTCACTTTGATCACCAAGTACACCATATTACCATACGACTACTCGCATTGCCAGCTTGTATTATTTACAAATGAACATTTATGGTAATGAAACAGTTTTCTTCTTTCGTGGAATTCCACAGCCTTATATATTCATCCCTATTTTATTGTAATTTTCATCTCAATGCCGGAGTAAATGTCACCTCCCGGTTAGTCGCGCTATGAACAGGTGTCTCCACAGCTCCAATCGCGATCGATCTCAGGTAGCGGCACGGAGAATCATTTGAATACCAATACGCATCTTAAACTATAACGAAGCAGAAAAGCTTATCTCGATTCCTTCTCTTGGGTGAAAATAAATGGAATGGTTAATGATGAATTCAATGCTTGATAGAAGGGAGGAAATCTGGCATCCTAGTCGCTCTGCTTACTCACAACCGCCACTCCATTCCTGTGGTCTGAGCACCAATCTCTGTCGGCGCCCTGAACCTTAATAATGCCAAGATCATCCACCATCGACGCGTTACCCCTATATCTCATCTGATATCCTCACTTTCATCTCGCGGCCATCTATTGAACATGATCTTATTGTAAAAACGCGCTAGTTACTATATACCGCGTTCATTGTAATATCGTCGCGATGAAAACGTCTGCCTGTCTTGCGGCCATTATTCCGGCGCTGGTTGCCCAAGCCGCTCGCATAGTCCAATCCAACGACGACGGCTGGGCCGAGCTGTATCTTCGCTCTTTTAACGATGCGCTGAATGAGGCTGGCCATGACGTTGTGTTATCCGCGCCAGCAGATAACCAGTCTGGGACGGGTACGTGCTTTTCCTCTTGCTACGCGCTGTCTTCGCGGCATCTGTGATTACATGTATATGTAGCTGTACATACTTCATACATCACATGCGTTTTATCTCAATGACAGCCAAGTAACTGATAATTAACTGGCCATTAACTCAGGCTCCAGCGACTCACCCCCAATACCCCGAACAGTACCCTGCGAATACGACTCGTGTATCGGCAACGGCAATACCACCGGCCATAATGATACACGGCCTGATCTCAACTGGGTCAATTCCTTTCCCGTAACCGCCATGAAATATGGCATAAACACTTTCGGACCTCAGCTGTGGAATGGCTCTGCTCCCGAGTTTGCCGTCGCGGGACCCAACGTCGGCACCAATATCTTTGTCCAGCTACCGTAACATCTCCCAATTTCGCTCTGACGCACAGAATTATTGGCTAACACTGTGATAAATAAACAGGTTCAGTGGCACAGTTTCTGCTGCTGCATATGCCGCTCATGAAGCCGGCATTCCTTCCATTGCCTTTTCCGCAGCTTCAACCGGCCGCCTCGCATTTGACACTGAGCCAGTACCTCTTCGCAGCAGCCTCTATGGTCAACTCGCCGCACAGCTCACTGACTACATCATCTCTTCTGGCGCTCCGTATCTTCCTCCGGATGTCTTTCTCAATGTCAACTTCCCCAAAGTTGACGGCAGTTGCACCACCCTCTCAGACTTCAAATGGGTGCTTACACGGATCAATCCTGGTTACTTTTCACCCCCAGATGTCAGCCTCTGTGATGTTGAACGGCTGCCTACCGAGCTATCCATCATTACGCATGGTGGATGTCTCATCTCTGTTAGTGTCGCAAACGCCAAAGACAAAACTACTGCGTCGCCAGATAGTCAGGCCGTTGTGCTTGAAAAATTACATGGCATGCTGAGTTGCCTACCTAGCTCTGTGAAATTAATAAAAGTCTCAGATCAGCTTATACTTCAAAATGATCAAGAGCGAGTTTAGAAGATGTATTGACTGTGTCATTGCATTAATTTGTACATATCTTATGCTATTACCACCGGAAGAGTTGCGGACGAAACGTTTGCTCAATCCCTATATTCCGTATTGGTAATACTAACACATCTCAATTAAGAATTTAACAATATCCAATCGGTGAATCTCAACAGCCCTTGAGACTAGCGTTTTGCCTCTACCGATCTTGATTTCAGCATTCGCGCCTTTGCTGATCAGATATCTAACAATATCCAAATGACCCTTCTCAACAGCCAAAAACAGCGGCGCTTTGAAATAGTCGCCACTGCAGTCGATTTGGGCGCCTTTCTCAACCAGAAACCTGACTATAGCAAGGTGGCCATGTTCAGCAGCAGATGCAAGCGGCGATTGGCGAGCATCATTGGACTCAATCTTGACACCTTTCTCAGCCAGAAATCTGGCAATGGCAAGATGGCCATGTTCAGCAGCGTATGCAAGCAGCGATTTCTTATCAAATACATTAGAATCAACCTTAGCGCCTTTTTCAACTAGAAATTCAACAATAGCCAGCTGGCCATTCTTAACAGCGCACGAAAGCGACATTTGACGAGAATCCATGTAATCAATCTTAGCATATTTCTCAACTCGGAATCCGACAAGAGCATGCTCAATGGCGCATGAAAGCGGCGTTTGGTGAGAATCATTGGACTCAATCTTAACACCTTTCTCAAATAGGAATCCGACAAGAGCATGCTCAATGGCGCATGAAAGCGGCGTTTGGTGAGAATCATTGGACTCAATCTTAACACCTTTCTCAAATAGGAATCCGACAAGAGCATGCTCAATGGCGTATGAAAGCGGCGTTTGGTGAGAATCATTGGACTCAATCTTAACACCTTTCTCAAATAGGAATCTGACAATAGCAAGATAGCCATGTTCAGCAGCGTATGCAAGCGGTGATTTCTGATATCCATTGAAATTAATCTTGGCACCTTTCTCAACCAGGAATTTGACAATAGCAAGATGGCCATGTTCAGTAGCGTATGCAAGCGGCGATTTCTGATATTTATTTGGATCAATCTTGGCGCCTTTCTCAACCAGAAATTTGACAATAGCTAGATGACCATGCTTAACGGCCTGTGAAAGCGTCGTTTGGTGAGAGGGATACTCAATCTTGGCACGTCTCGAAACCAGAAATTTGACAATAGATAAGTGGTTGTTCTTAGCAGCCCATGACAGCGGCGTGACCCCAGAAATATCGTGCTCATCGATAAAAGCACCATATTCAGATAGCCGCATAACATTACCTTGCTGTCCGTTCATAGCAGCTCTCGAAAGGGGCGTTTGGCCATTCTTATCTTTTATCTCAGTCTTGGCGCCTCCCTCAAGAAGCAATTTCACAATAGCCTCATACCCATTACCAGCGGCCAAAGAGAGCGGTGTTCGACCATCTTTATCTTGGTTATCCATATCTGTTTCCGCTAATAAAACGAGCTCAGCTGCAATGCTAAATCCATATATAGATGAATATCGCAAGATTTCACATCTAAAAGTCATTGCGGTGGCGTCTTGTACATGACTTCGGCTCCCAGTGTCTCGGTGTAGCCCAGAGCCACCCCATCTCTCTAGGAGAGAAGCGCCGGCACTGCCACTGGTCAAGTGCTCAATAAGTCCAGAAATGGCGTTTTCAATATTGGCATCCTGTTTACCAATATCAATGTGAGACTTGATGTAGCCGAGAGCATAGGTTGCAAGCGGCCTTCTATTAATATACTGGCAATATTCCACATAGTGTCCCATATCCCAGCAGTGAAGGCTTGATAGTTATCCCTCTAAAGTGGTGTTTGCAGCGCATACCGACAGATATCGGATACAAGTAATAGCTATGTAAGCATGCGCATGCGCCTCGGATACCTGAAAGACTGAATTTGCGACTGGCCCATCAGGGTCGAGGAAAAATTCGCGAACGGTCTGATGCATGATTTGAACTATCTTTTGACCTGTACTTGGTTAGTTGTAAATCTTAGTGTCTAGATCCTTCTTCATTCATACCATTAGACTGCTTAATCTCTAAAAAGTTGCCTCCGCTTGAGAGGATGACCCGCTCGGAGGACGGAAGTCGCTTTTCGAGTGAAGCATCAGAAGGGATAAACTTGGGATCAGAGTCAACATCATCCGAAATACCAAGCGCATGTAGTATCTCGTCAACTGTGAGCGGGCGCCTTGCAAAAAGAATGAGTCGAAACATTTTGGTTGCATGTAAAAGAGATGACTTGTTATGTTCCATTTTCTCCAGCATGTGTCCGTAGAAATCTTCCAGCTCGGTAGGAAGCCGTTTGAGAAGCTCAAATACTTCTTGTTCCGAATAACCCTCTTCATGAGCCTCTATCAACTGCTCACTAATCAACTTTACCCATAAAAACACTCCCTGAGCATTTTGAAGCATATATGAAGTTGCCTGGTCTAGAAGATCTGTTGAACCGATATCGCGGAGTCGCAACTGTGCATAGTTTCGAATATCGGATCTTGTTTCGTCATCCAGCTTTATGAAATTGTGAAAGCGATCTCTGCGAGCTTCAAGCTGTGCAACTGGACGACTGGCCATGAATATCTTTACAACGGTATGTCTCATTTTAGAACACAACTCGAAGAGCAAACCAATAATATCACGCCTATCTTTTTCTTCTGATTCATCTACCGCGTCAATAGTTAAGTAAAATGGTTTGTTCGTTCGGTAGTCTTGTAAAGATTTGAGGACTCTTTTTAGTGCATCATAACTCCACTTGAAAGGAAGGTCGGTACGCTGATGTGCCCGGTACTCGATTTGACATTGATGGTAGAAAAAACCTTCGTCTTGGCGCAAGATCTCGTATAAAATGGACGAAAGCATATTATAGTGACTTCTTTGAACCTCACCGTCTCTGAAACTGTAAAAGAACCTTGCGACAATGGCTTGTTGAGCGGTTGATTCTTTGAGGAGCAAATTGCGATTGAAATATTTCATAAGCGTACTTTTGCCGCTCCCAGGTTTTCCTTGTATGTAGAAAAGTCTGGAAGTATCAGAAGTGGACCAGCTCTTATACTCATTATGTGTCCAAATCCATCCAAAAGAACCTTCGTACTCTTCTGAGATCTTATCGTATCGGGTGTTGTCAAATTGAAGACTTTGTAAACATTCTGTGTTGATTGTTGTTTAGTCATGAATCGGACATCTCTCAGGATATTTCATAAGCTACCGACTGACCTGTTCTTTCTTTATCGTACTCAATATATAAAGAGTTCTGAAAAGGGGTTGTAGTCTTAGATTTCGTCGAGCTTGTGAGCAGTATTTTGATATTCTGTTTTCGTTGAAGATGTTCTATAAGCGGATGAATACATCTAATGAGTTCATCCATAGATTCGACTACGTCTAGCCCATTGATCACTATCAACAGATGCCTTTGCCTTTCAAAGTCGAACGCTGTCTTCAACAAGCTGAGAAGGTCCTTGGTTGCTGCGCTTTCTAGGATTGTCTTCATGCATTTCGAGAAGATTTCTTTGTTAAAGTTCTCTTCCTGAATGTCCAGATTATTTCTAATGTCAGGATCTTCTAGTAGCTTACTGAAGAAGCCTCGAATGATTGGAGTCCTCTGCTCCTCTAACGAGCAATAAGCTAGCTCTAGAAGAAGGATGTGAAGAAAAGCAGCAACTGTAGTCGTAGCCCTCATGTTTGAACAAAATAAGGGCAGCACAAGATGACCGGCGGCGTTTTCGCGTTCCACAACGAAAGATGAGAGCTGGCTGAGGTTGCCTTCGTATGGATGGCCCGTGAGGTATAGAACACGAGGGCCCTCATTTAGACTCCATTTCTTAAAGGCTATATTTCTCAGTGCCCAATGGTATTTGGGGTCTTCGTAGCTTTTCCGAATTTCGAAACATTCATGACGTGTGTAATCCCGCAGTGGTAGCAAATCTAACAACTGTTCCCAATTCATCTCGTGTAAAGTAGCTTGAAGCATATTCTATTTTAACGATAGCATTAGCGTGTCATATCTCGCATTCTGGTTCTCTTGGTTGTTGATAAGACATACGTATATGGCCTCCCCTTTGAAAAAGGATTTCACATGAAGCTCAGAAGTTGGCGTGGCCAATAACACTTCTTTGGCGCAAGCGGCCGCCGTTACTGCAGCATGCGGCTGCCACCGTTTATTCTTGTGCGAGTCTGCATAATCGCAGATTCCCCGAATAATGAGACAGGGAAATACATCCATAATTCCAGCAGCCTCCATCTCGAAGCAAATGATATTCTTCTCATCACGAAGCTTATCTCGAGTTGCTCCATGCTTCATGACTTGATTTGCTGAGCCAATTAAGCCGTAATGAATAACCGGATTTGTATTTTCGCGAGCTTTCCGAAGTACCAGAGCCCCTGTATCGCAAGAGTGGCAAGTTGGCGCTCCATTTGGTTTGTTCGTAGTCTGCTTCAAATAATTAATCATGCTCCAAACCAGGATGGACAAAATCTTTTTGCATTTTTCTCTTCAACTCAAACATACGACCGATATATTTGGGAATATCGCTTTCTTCTGTTCGATGACGCGCCCGCAAGGACGACACGCTATTGCTCAACACTATTGACGTCTTGTTTAAAATGCCCGTCTGAACAAACTTGCCCTCGCTCATCGTTTTGCCAAAGTCGTATTGCAAAACACCGCCTAAAACTTCCATAAGCACTGAAAAGCTTGAAAAAATAAGAGAGCAACTTACCGGAATTAGCAGATGGACAGCTGATAACTACATCTCCAAGCCGTATATCCTCACGAGGGTCATCGCTGGGAGCACTGGGAGCCCCGCCCCCAATGCCCACCATCAAACCAGAACGAATGTTTGGAAAGCTTCGCAGCATATTTGTTGCAGCATTGGCCGCAGCATTCGTACCAGTTGTTCCTAACGGGAGGCAGGTAAGTGCAATATTGTGTTGGCCGATCCGGCCAAGAATATAAGTATTCGTATCTCCTTTGGCTTGAGGAAGTCCCGAGAGCTTATGATCTAGCATTGCCATAGACGCTGCCAGCTCCACATCTAGAGCGCAGATCCATCCCACAGTATAGCTGTCGCGTGTGAGGCATTCCGGAACTACTTCGTCCATGGTACTAGTAGTATGGGTGAGCCGGTCTACTGCTAGAAGAAAGTTTGAATCGACTGCGGTTGTGGACCTGATAATGGCAAAGCGTGCGAACTTGGTCAGAAAGTATCAGAAACGATAGATCAAACCCAACAACTTTCAAAATTGAACAAATTCTCAACAGGCGCCTAACGCACCTACGTGTAACACGGAGTCAGGCGCCCATGTACGTTGCCTGCGGTCGTGATTGGGCAATACCTAATGAGCCGCATAATCACAGCCTACCTGTATCTGTGGCGGTGCATTCCTTGGCTGGTATACCCCAAATCATATCACAGCCCAAATCTTTTATTAATAATGGATTCAAAGTTCATTTTTATTTTCTACGCAGACTTATTTAGGACCAGTTTTTCCGGTGGGGATGCTGAACAGGACGACTCTCGGTCCCTTCAATCCAGCCTCGCCAGGCGCCCAGTCATTCATACCCTTGTCCACTCTGTAGAATCCTCTACGCTCAAGCTGAATAATGTCATCCGCCTTCAGTTCACCAACGCCAGCATCGCAAACGGCATCCTCCATGCTCGCGGTGTTGGGGTTCAAGAAGTCCTCAAAGTTGTCCTCCTCCTCGAGCTTATCCTTGGTGAGGAGATAGTCAAACTCCCACAGCTCGGCAGGGACCAGCTTGAAGCCCTCAGCAGACAGCCAGGTAATCTTCTTTTCGGTTGTCTTGAAGTCTCCCTTCAAGTTAAGATCAAGCTTCAGGCTTGTAACCGGCTCAGCCGAAGATGAGAGATCTCTGACAAAGGCGTTGCCCCAGCCCATAAGGGTGATTTCCTCATCCGCCTTGAAGCTCTTGGCATCGGCCTGGTCGATGTAGAGAGTAGGCGAGAAAATAACCTTCTTCAGGCCGACGCTTGCGTTCTTGGGGTGCTTTGGTCGCTCCTCTACAGTAACGGCAGAAGGCGCCTCAGGTCCGGCAACAGTAACCTTGACCAAGTCCTTGCTCAGGAGAGCTGTGAATCGAGGCACGATAGGGTCGATAACCTTTTTGTTGTTGGCCCAGAAAGTAGTCCAGTCCATGTTGACAACGTTTCGGCTGGGCCCCTGCTTAATGATGAAGTCGCGCAGAGCTTCAATGGTCATTCCACGTCTTCGGATACCACGAATGGTGGGCATTCGGGGATCATCCCAACCCCAAACCTTTCCGGCGTCAACCAGCTTGGCCAGCTTACGCTTGGACAAGAAAGTCTTGACAAAGTTAATTCGGGAGAAATCCCACATGTGGACCTGGCGCAGCTGAAGGGTGTCGATGAACCACTGGTACTGGGGGTTTCGGTCTGTGTATTCGGTAGATCTCAAAGCGTGAGTGACTCCCTCGTGGCTGTCGACCACGGGGCAGGCAAAGTCGTACATGGGGTACATCTTCCATTTTGTGCCGGTACGGTGGTGAGGTGTGTCAACGTTGCATCGGTAGATGACAGGATCGCGCATGGCCTTGTTGGGGTTGTCGTAAGATAACTTGGCGCGAATGCAGTGGGCTACACCCTCCGGTGTGCCGTTCTTCATTTCTTCGAAAATTCGGAGAGTCTCCTCGACGGTTCTGTCACGGCGCTTTGAGGGGATACCGTCCATTCTCTGGGCGCGCATTGTCTCCTGATCGGTGTCATCGGCGTACGCCTTGCCCATGGTGATCAGCTTCTTGCACATATCGTAGAGATAGTCGAAGTAGTCGGAGGTGTAGGTCAAGCTGTCGGGCTTGATGCCCATGAGAGCCAAGTCAAGGACGATGGCATCCTGGAACTCCTCCTTCTCCTTGTCGGGGTTCGTGTCGTCCAATCGCAGGCGCATCTGGCCCTTGTAGGCAGTATGGCCAAAGTAGTCGCTGAGAAGGGCAGCCTTGGCGTGTCCGATGTGAAGGTAGCCACTAGGAAAAGCAAGTTAGAAGAGCTGTGAAGACAAGAAAAAAGGGCTTGTATATCATACGAAGGCTCGGGAAGGAATCGAGTGACGACGCCCTTGTCAGTGTCTTGAAGAGCGAGGTTGTAGTTGGCGCCGCCCTTGTTAGCCTTGGCCGCAGCTTCGGCCTTGGTGGCCTCCTGGATCTCAGGGTGAGACTGCTCGATGAAGGTGAACCATCGTGTCAGGTTGGGAAGTCCATTTCGTCGAATAGCACCAATGGCAACCTTGTTGGCCCTCAGAGTCTGCCAGATCTTGGTCTCGAGCTCTCCCAGAGCATAGCCCTCAAGGTAGGATCGGAGAGTCAGGTGCTTGTCCAGATCCCGCATGAAAGGCTCAATGGTGCGGAAATCGCCGGAAAGCTTGCCGGAAACGGCCTCGAGCTCGTCGTGCTTCATCTTTTCGGCTTATTCGAATGTCGACGTCAAAGAAAGATGAAGTGCAAGAAGCAGAGAAGCTTCTCGTGACTCAAGTAACGATTTTCGGCGTTTGGTGGGGACGATGGAGGGGCTGCTGTGCTGGAAGGAGGGGCCGTCAGTCGTGCCACACATTTGTTTATCGATAAGAGTTTGTCCATTTTTCAGCCTAATTTCCGAGGCAGGACGCCGCAGAATATGGCGAGCTTCTGGCGCAGTTGAAGAAATCCCAGCTTCGACTCATCCAGCGGCAGAGATGGCTCCAATCGATCGATGCTTGGCCTCCGTGGCCAAGCTGACGCTCTCACAGCCATCAATACGACCGATTGTGCCGACGATACCCCGATTCCTCGCGCCTGCGCTGATTCAGTCCCGACAAGCCTCAGTGATCCGGACAAAGAAGACGACCAAAAAGAAGGCCGTTCCGAAGGACTTTAAGCGACACAACCTGGAGAAGAGGGAATTCCCACAGTACACACTATGCGATGCTATGCGGTAGGTATTAGGGGATAAGATGCGGTCATAGAGGGAAATTTGCTGAACCTTGAGCAGAGTTCTCCGAGCCATCGAGGTCGGCCAACCTCCTGCTTCGATCAAATACGAGATTCACATCAACCTTAAGACAGCAAGAAACGGCCCTGTCATAAAGAACAGCATCAGACTGCCGCATCCTGTCCAGAGCGATTGGCAAATCGCCGTCATTTGCCCCGAGGGCAGCGACATCGCGACTGCTGCCACCGCCGCCGGCGCTGTCGCCGTTGGAGAAGAGACGCTCTTTGAAGCTATCCGCCAAGAAAAGATCGATTTCGACCGCCTGATTTGCCACGAGAACAGCGAAAAGGCCCTGAACAAGGCCGGCCTGGGAAGAATCCTGGGTCCCAAGGGCCTCATGCCCAGCAAGAGGATGAAGACGATTGTAAACGACGTGGTCAAGTCCATTCGCGATTCGGCCGGCGCTGCGGACTACCGTGAGAGACAGGGCGTCATTCGAATGGCAATCGGACAGCTTGGTCACACGCCCGACCAGCTCAAGGCCAATATCCAAGCGCTGTTGAAGAAGGTCAAGGTGGAATGCGCCGAGATCTCGGAGGAAGTGTCAAAAGAAGTGCACGAGGTTATTTTGAGCACAACGAATGGTCCGGCGCTGAGCTTGAACGGCAAGCTGAACGAGGCGGAGAGCACGCTTACAGTCGAGGCATTGTCAAGCGTCATGTAAATCATTAACGACATATACAAAGTGTACAATATCCAATTGAATGCAAAAAAGAAGGCTAGATGTAACAGTTCATCACAGGGTATCATTATGTTTTGTATTTATGAAATAAATGTAGCGGTCATCTGCCGCGAAGAACTTTGACAGCCTCCCCTTGCGCGTCAAGAGCTCTATAAACACCCAGGTAGCCCATCACTCGGCCCTGGCCTTTTGTCCCAGCGGCTCTAGCTTCCTTGAGAGCGTTATTCAAATCCAAGAGGAGCGTATTCCGGCATTTCGTCAGTCGCGCCCTCAGCTTGACGACAAAAGAACTGCTGTCATCTAGCTTGCCAATAAGGGCCGTAATATGACTACATTCGCGCGCCGAGGCCAACAGCTTTGAAGGTGGGCTCCCTATCAGGCCTTCGACGGCTTCTTCTTCAAATTCTTCTTCATCTTCACTGTCGTCATTCCAGTCCGTGGTCTCTTTCCTTTGAGGTAGGCTATCCAGTGCCAGTGTTTCTTCTAGGGAAGATAGCCGCTCTGATACTTCCAGCATTGCTCGCCCTTGTTCAATATCTGACCGTATGTCTCGCAGCTCGTTGGTAAGCAAATCCGCGTCCCTTCTGCGTTCGGAAACCTTTTCCTTTACTTCTTCAACAGCTCTGCGAAAGCCAAGAAGCGAAACCTTGACATCTTCGACTTTCTCATCACCTCCCCGTAGTTCTGAGCCGAGTGACAGAAAAGCAGTATAGTTCGAATTAACAAGCTCCAGGAGCTCGGCGCTGATTGTTGCCGTCCGCTCGCGTAGATCTGATCGGAGATCTTCAAGGGTCTGATGGCGATGGGGCAGAGCTGACAAATACGCGGCCGGCTGAAACTCTGTAGCTAAGAAATCGGTGCGTGGGAGCGCCGCTGGGAATGGCAACGGCGCATCGTCTTCGGTGTCTGAAGAGTTGGAGGAGCCGAGATTGAAGGTTGACGCATTTTGTCGCCCAGAACGCCGTGGCAGCGTGAGAGGGAGGGTAAAATCGGCCATAGATGAAGGAAATCGCGACAATTGGGAGTCGAATCGCTAATTAATTACGCAAATACAAAGATACGCTGTCAAGCAGCAACACTCGTGATATCGCTTTGGATAGAAGCAAGACACATGATAGTTGGACCAGGAAGTGGATAGCTCGACAAGCGTTGATCGCATTGGTGCATAACTCCACTACAAGCATATGGATCCAGCTGTCAAGATGAATTGCTGCATCTCTCAACCACAGCACCACTTAAAGCGAAAATTTAGTGTTTTAAATTCTCGATTGATTAAAATGGTAGATGTCAGTTCATAACAATTCCCCTATCCAGCAGTTTATAGGGGAGCGATTCCAAGCGAGCTCAGGGTCTCTGGCCAAGACCCGGCATCAAACGCTAGTAGTCAACGGTTTCTCGCCAATTGAGCCCCCAAGAGGGCCATTTGAGTCATAATAGGCTATTGCCATTAGCAAATATTAGGACATTCTCGCCGTTTACTCTTCGTAATCCGAATACGATCCGAACCGAGACCATCTTCTCTTCATATGTCCCTCCAGACAGCTGGGTCGAGCCTCGATTAGCCTCACGTGCAAGCAGCAGTAGTCGGTGTCTCTAATGGCCAAACAAGGCAACAACCTGTTAAGGGATCCATCCCTCTTAGGTAAAAACGGACAATTAACGCAGATTTGCGCAGTTCTCGGTCAAAGGACGTCAAGGTAGATGGAGTAGTGAGACGCATAGTGGGGGCATAAACGAGCTGAAGGCATCTGATTGGACCCTTTGATCAAAAGCGGGGGCCGCCTAGTGGCTGATGGCGCGTCAAATTTTTATCAATCACATCTTATCAATCTGTCAAGCCCACCCGCTGTCTCCTAGAATCGGACCATAATGCTGTTAAAAGGCCAGCCGGGTACGCTCGGGACACGAAAAACTCACAACTCACAAATCCCTCTCTGGTCCCCGCATCTCAATTTTTCCGTCTTTTCATTTCCATCTCCTTCAGTTGTTGTCTCTTTTTAACATTCTTCATACACGACAGCTCTACAATACTGCTGTGAATTGACCGATATTCCGTGTTATTCGGGCAACTCTCGGTGTAAGACCGCGCCTACTCCCAGACGATTGGCCAGTGCGAACGAGACGACGAGTACCCCCTCCGACTGAAGCTGCTATTCTACAATCTCTGCAGCACTACGGAGAATTATTTAAACATTTCTTTCTAACCAGCTTCAACTGCAACCAGACGACAAGGAAACGAGCACGTCAACAGATCAACGCCAGATAGAGCCGTTTCCCTGCATAACGGGCCCCAGTTTTTCCTTCTCGGGCTTCCGAGCTGCCGCCGACAGCGAATCACGGATCATCCCTCTCCGAACCCACCCAATTCAGCTCGCACCACTACAGTATGGCGAGCATTTCACCAACGACATCTTCTCATCGCCAGCCAGGATCCAGTGAAGCTTCATCGGACTGCGACCAGGAATCGCGTCCCGCCATCAAGGACGAGTCTTCACCGCCCGAGGGTGCATCTTCGGCTCCTGTCGCTCCCAAACGGGCGCCGCTGCCCTCTCACCGAAAACCCGCCGTCCCGTCACAACCCGCCCCATTTGTGCGCATTTCACTGCCTCCCGTCGACAAAATGTCAATGACGGCCGTCATCAGTCCCAACCCGCCCATGGAGCAGCCCCAGCCCAAGATGTCAATGACTTCAAAGGAATGGGTTATTCCGCCACGGCCGAAGCCTGGTAGGAAGCCCGCCACTGACACGCCGCCAACCAAGCGCAAGGCGCAGAACCGAGCTGCCCAGAGGGCCTTCCGAGAGAGGAGGGCTGCGCGGGTTGGCGAGCTCGAGGAGATGCTGGATGAGAACAAGAAGGCCCAAGATGCACATGAGGCGGAACTAAATGAAAAGATTCGCACCCTGGAGCTGGATGTCCAGTCATTCCGGTCCAGATGTCTACTGCTGGAGAGCATGCTGGAGAGAGAGCGCCAAGAGCGCATGAGAGCTGAGATGCAAGCAGAGGCGCTCAATCGCAGATATGACCAGGCCGTTTTCCGATCGGAGAGCATGGGCTCCATGTACTCGCAGCCATATGGTCGGCAGCAACATTCCCAGCAAAGGCACAGCCTCTCGGACGACCGATTGGCCCAGCAGCATGCCGCAACTCGGCATTTCTCCATCTCACAAATCGTCTCACCGCCAGAAACACTGGACGCTCACTCTCCTCAAGATCTGTCTGAGCCCCATCTCACATGCGGCAGCTGCTCACCAAACGGACACTGCGCTTGTGCCGAGGAGGTTCTCGCATCAGCAGTTAATGGGTGCGGCAAATGCGGATTTGGGGCACAATGCCATTGCTTGGACGATGCCACCAAAATATCCGGTCTTGGATCTGACTTGAAACGCCCTATATCTCCCTCGGGGAAATCATCCGATGAGAAGCGGCAGCGATCAATGGCTGCTAGCAGCAGGGAAACAGACTTTGGTCCCTTGTTCTCAAAGCCAAGCTCCGTCATACAGCAGCTCCCTTCCACAGACTCTCTTTCGTTTAGAGACAGCTCATTTAGAGACAGCTGTGGATTCTGTAAAGATGGAACATACTGTGTGTGCGCGGACACAGCCATGAATGGCCCAGCCGCAGCACCAGCAGATGCATCTCCTCCAGTTACAAGACAAACCCGAACACCACCTCCCATGGAGACGGACGTCGTCACCCCGCTCCCGCCCATGGCAATGGAAATGACGGCCGATGGAGCAGTCAAGCTACCACGCCGAAAAGAAGCCCGTTCCAAGCCACAGCCGGAGACCACCGCTTCACGTGGCAGCTGCGGACCTAATGGCCCGGGCACATGCGCGCAGTGTCAGGCCGACCCCAAATCGGGTCTCTTCTGCAGACTGATGGCTGCCAACTTCAACCGCGAGAACGGTGCCAGCTCAGAAGGCTGCTGCGGTGGAAAGGGTGCTGGCGGAGGGTGCTGCAAGTCCAAGCCCAGCCAAGAGAAGATTACACTACCTAGTCTGCCTAGCCTTGGGCTGAGTTGTGCAGAGGCGTACCAGACGCTGTCCAGTCATCGCAACTTTGAGCAGGCTGCCGATGAGATTGGCACTTGGCTGCCGAAGCTGAAGGCTCACCCATCACCAAACGATGCTCGACCAGTGCCGGCGGGCAGAGTACCAATAGAAGTAGAAGCAGCAAGTATCATGAGCGTGCTGAAGGAGTTTGACATTCGATTTGGGAGGGAATGTTAGATGGGCGCAGTGCAGAGGTCGGCTATTGCGGATGGAGTTGCACAGCGCCGTGTATTATATCACATGTATGTTTTCATTTTTAGTAGCATTGTCTTTCTCCGTCGCATGCAACACTATACTTGCGTAATAGCAGCTAAATAAACCTGAACCTGAATTCTGTCATATCTTTTCTTGTAAACATCTTTTCCCAAAGTGATATGTGCGCGTTTACAGGGTAGTTATTCGATAAACACCAAAAGCTATGCTTGTTATACAAAGTCGTGTCTTTCACAATAAACACGTCAACAGTAAATAAACAAAGACCAGTAGAGAGAACATTCATCCGCCCATGACACTCAAGCACCCCCTGCCACATGAAACGAAACTCCTCTTTTACATCGTCACAATACCCAATCTCATCCCAACCCCATTCTCATACCCACTGCCCTCAACTTGCACAAATTCTCCCCATCCACTCACCGATCCTCAAATCAGGGCATGTGCCTTTTTCCCACTTTCGCCTCTTATTAATTCACGCAAAACGCAGCCAGCCTGGCCAAGTTAAACAGCAAACGTGGAGCAAAATGCATGGCTGGCTAAAAATTGGGGCTTTGTCGCATTCACTGCTTCATCTCTTTTCTTCCAACTTGTTTTTTGCCAGCCTTACTTTTACGAGGAGGGGGGAGGCTCATTGTAACACGGCAGCCGCTTATATGCGCAGGGCCGTCCAATTCACTGCCCTCTACGGTAGTGTACTTGCTTTTGCTGTGTACTACTAGTAGGTAAATGTGAGAGGGCTCTTCCGACAGCTTCTACGCTGCTATTCGGCTGGCCTCCTGCCGTTGGCCGTTTGACAGTCGGGTAGCCGTACCCAAAAAGTGACATGACGAGTCTATTAGGCTGACTTGACGGCAAAGTGAATGAGGCAGCCAGCCAAACGAGTGAATAAGCCTTATCCAACACAACAAAAGTGAGCAGTATAGCTTGTAGGCCGCCCAATATCATGGTGTAGGTATTCGTATCTCGCGCTTTTTTTTTTTTTTTAAAACCACTTACACACCCCTCGGCCCACAAACTGGAGTCTGAGAGCATCAATTTTTTTTTTATGCCTACGAGGTTTAAACTGGGCACCAAACGTTGTTGATGAAGCCTGAGCTTTGACCAGGAAACGACGACATGTCATCACCACCCACCAGCGATTCACCGAACGTGCCCAACTCGCCGGGGTCAGACACGAGATTGTGCCCTGATGCGAGCAGGCAGCCCGGCCCCAGTGTATTGAAGGCGTATCTGCTCCAGAATGCCCCGGAATATCGGAGGCTAGACGCGCTACGGCAAAAGGTATGCTGTTCCCAAATTCATACAATATGTTTTATCTTTCAAGCTTTCGAGTCTTACACGGGGTGTGTACTACTAGGGATGGGATAACAAGGCTGGAGATGTATTCTTCCAACAGCAGAGACAGCGAGCAGACCATCCAGACCAAAAGACCATTACCTTCTTCTACAAGATGATGAAGGGCATTGCAAAGGAGCTGCACTCTACGACTGGCGGCGCGCTCCGCGTCTACGCGAGAAGACCAGATAGACCGCGGATTCTAGACTTTTGCACGGCTCCGGGTGGGTTCCTCGAATGGGCCATCAAGATGAATCCTGGCGCCAGAGCCACGGCGTTCAGCCTGCCGCCCACGCAGGGAGGGCATGAGATCATCATGCCGCTGGATTCCAGCGTGGCGTTCAAGTATGCGGACGTCACCATGTTTGCCGGCGACATGGGTTACACGGACGCGGTGCCAGCAGAGAACCCTGACGCTGCCAGCTTTGTGCTGGAGCGCAGCGTTGGCCCCGAGCAGCGCTTCCATCTCGTCTTCTGCGACGGGCAGGTTCTGAGAACCCATGTGCGGGCTGCCTATCGGGAGCAGTGGGAGGCGCGGCGTCTGTCAGCGACGCAGCTCGCCATTGGGCTCGAACACGTCTCGCTTGGCGGGACCATGGTGGTGCTTTTGCACAAGCTGGATGCCCCCGACACGGCGGGCCTGCTGCACACGTTTAGCAGCTTCTCTACCGTCCAGCTCTTCAAGCCCAAGAAGGCCCATGCGAAGCGATCCTCGTTCTACATGGTTGCCCGGGACATCCAGAACAATACCCCGCAGGCACGGCAGGCCATCGACGCCTGGAAGCTCATGTGGAAGACGCTGACTTTTGCCCCCGACGAAGACCGCTGGAAGGCGGCCGATGACCACACGGACGAACAAGAGCTGGTGGAGCAGTTTGGGCCGGAGCTTGTAAGGCTCGGGAGGAGCATTTGGGAGATTCAGGCCGAAGCTCTCGAGAAGGCGCCGTTCATGCAGGCCGGGCAGAATTGAGCATGGGAAGAATGGGCTGGCGAAGCTCTTTGGTCAACACAGGCTGTGCATGTGGTCGGCTGCAGAAGGATGGCAAACCAGTATTGATTGATTGATTGATTGACACGGGTGGATGGTCGTAGTGAGCTGTGATGCTCTACTGCTAGCTCTGGTCCATACAGAGAGTTTCTTCTGGCATCACTTCGCCTCGCCTCGCCTCGCCTCGTGTCCCCTTGTACGTACATACAGTACCTAAGGCATTCCCTACATTAGTAAACTTGTTGATTAGGCCAAGCCACGTCCCGATTCAGTGCGTTGGGTCCGTGAAGCTTCCTGGAACGGGCATGGCAACAGCCGGGGCTGGTTAGGTCGGCTGCGGTGAGTTGTCAAATCGACATGGTCGGCGCATCGCCAGAGCCTTGGAAGCCTTATGGCAGCCCGCTAGACACACCGCTTGGGACGCTGGCCGGACGGGCGATTGAGTGGCTGTCATTGGAGGAGAGGCGCAGGAGAGGCGGCGGAAAGGAGGTCAACAAGAGGTGGATTGTGCACATGAGATTGCTGCAAGTGCATGTAAAGTCTGTATCATGGAGTCTATGGAGCTTAAGCGAGGATGCGGGACGACGCAGAAGGTCGCTGAGGTGCAGGTGATGTATCATGTGACTGCAGCTGCTGGAGGTTACAGAGCAGAGCAGCAGGCAGCCTGCACAAAGCGTTTTCATGGATCGGAATATCATAACAGAGCAGCTGACAATCAAGTGCCTAGTGTTTTTGGATGTGGTGCATGCCATTTTGTTGACTTGTTATGGTACATGATAGCACGACATCACAGTATGAGATGACCAGGTATGTTACGGAGCAGGAAGAATCCATAAAGCAAACGGGAGAGGGAAGAAAAGGATGAGAGCCGGCGGCTGATGACAAACTGCATTCTCCCATATGCACTTCGTACTCGGAACAGAGGCACTACCGACTGTAGGCAAAGGCCCGCTGCAGACAAGAGTCCTCCACTCATCGATCAACGGATGCTTCGATTCCTGCCCGGCCTCAATTGCTGACTGGCAACTGCATCGGCCCAGCCACACGACATGCAGGCTCATACGACTTACAGCATCTGCGAGCCCAAAGACGTGCAATGGCTACAAGTACATATATCCGCGACACACGCATGGGTGTTTTTGCTGCGGTTGCATGTCAGACGACGCGGCGCATGACGGAGCGGCGAAAGGGCAACGAACTGCTGCCCCGATGGAACGCCTGGGAGGCGGCTCGACGTGACTGATCGGGGCGCTCGGAGGGCCAGCAGCAGAGAAGCAAGGACAAGAGGCCAGACAGGAGAGAAGGGCGGTTGGACATGGCATCCTTGGTGCGTCGGTCGTGCTACTGCTGCGATGCTGAGCGGCGACGACGCATGGAGGTGTCGGGCGCGGCGCCTGATTGGGCCGCCGTGCGTGAGCTGGCACCCCTTCGCCGCTGCCGCAGTGCGTGGACGACGCAGATTGGGCAGCGCCGGGGGCCGTTTCGTGGTGGGCAGGGATTGGCCGGTGGATGCGATTGCGTCCCAGATGCCATGCCAATGCAATGCACAATGCACTGCCAACTCATCTGGCCGCGGGCCACTGGCAGCCGCAGAAGCGTCCACCCTCTTGCGCTTTTCTGGGTCCTTTTCTGGGTCCTGGGCTCGAGTCACTTTCACGGTGCTTCTGGCGCTGCTTCTCCCGTCAGTCAGCGCTGCATGCCATGTATCATGTATGTATGTTGCAGCAGCAGAAGCAAGCGGCGGCCGGCGGGAAGCGTGAGGCAACAAGTGTGTCAATGAGAGGCGTGGGTGGACTCGCTCGTTGCTTCTATCCTCTGCATTCGGTCTTCTGCATCCTGCACTCTGCCTGCACTCTTCCGCCGCCTGCGCAGGACGGGCACCGATGCTGTACTACCGTATTGATATCAAATCCAAGCTGTAGACGGCGTGTAAGCCGCTGTACCAACGTAGTACCTTGGTAGCATCTCCTATATCATGGCGCCGCGGCTGTCTGTGTAATTCGCATCTCTCCCTCTTGCTCCGCGAGAACGCAGGTAGCCTCTCACGCTGCTGACACGGCCGCGCGACTTGTCCATTCTGTGTGCCCTTGTGTAGCGCCAGCCTCGAATCGTCACCGGCCCCAAAGCGAGGGCGCCATCCATTGCCACCGGCATCGCGGTAGCGCCATCATACTGGATCGTGCCAGGCTTCGCATTGACGACTTGTACACCGAATACTGCACCACCGGCGTCTGCCTACGCCAGCAGCACAGGACAGCGCCATCACATCAGCGCCAGCGACACGTTGACCAGCCTCTCGTCAGCACCCTGCGCTCCAATCGCACCTCGTACACCGTTTCCTACAGCAGAAAAGACAACAAAAAAAAAAAACAAAAAAAAAAAAACATGGCCACGCCCAGTCCGGCCCAGCCCGACGTCTAAAATAGCCACCGCGACTTCTGGATATACGAGCGCCGCCACCCGCCATCAGGTACCGCCAGGGGGGGCTAGAACATCGTTGCTTGTCAACGGCCACGCACCGAGACGAGAAATCCCAGGCCATCAACCCAAAAAAACACACGACCCCACCGCGAGCCGCCGAGCGCTGGCGACAGGCCCTATAAGCTCGTCCCAGTAGCCCCCAGTGCCGCTGCTATCGGTGGAGCAGCGCTAAGACAGGCCTGTTTTGCTACCCCACGCCGGCCACATCGTGCCTTACAGCTCAACTGCCCTCTTCTGCTGCCTCTTAGCTCAGCTGCTCTGCGCTGGCCAACCTTTTCCTCTCGTCCCGGCCTGTCCAGCCTTCTCTCCTCTGCATCTCGCAGCCCGGCTCTGGTCTTAATAATAACGGCTGCCGTTGTCATTAGCTGCGTCCCGCCGTCGTATCTTGTCCTGTTTTGCATCTGATAGGAGCTGGCTCTGCGTCCGAGTCGTCAGCCGTCTTACCAAACAACCTACATACACAACTTCACCTCTCCGCACTCCAAGCCCCTCCAAAAAAACCGAGCTGTTGCTGCTTTCTGCCTTTAAGCAGCCCACCGCCCTCGCCCTCTTCTACATCTGCCCATCTCTCGTCGACAGCATCAATATCTCACTGCTGCCACGAGCTTGGGTGATTGTTTACACAGCGGTTGATTCCTGCATCGCCCCATAGCAGCCCCAGCCCGCCTCGATTAGACGCCCGCCGTCGAGCCTCTGTCAACGGCTCTCGAGCCCACCAGCAGCACCGCCCACGTTTCTCCGGGAACAAGAAATGCTCCCCATGCAACGCTCGCTCTCATCGCCAGACTGTATCCAATCCTCCCCACGTACGTTGCCGCCGTCCTCTGGCCCAGCCTCTGTCCCGGAACCCCGTGACCTTGCACTCGTGTACTGATGGTTCATGCCACTGGTCCAGCCGTGTCACCCACGGCTGCTGCGCACGACTCGAGATCTTCGACGCCGTCACCGGACAAGAAGAGCAGCTCCAACTCGAATAGCAACAACCCCAACGGCAACAATGGCGCCGAGGCGCAGCGACCGAAGCGCTACGAATCGCGCAGTCCCAGCCCGACCCCGACGCGCACCTCGGACGTCCCCCAGACCTTGGCCCTGCGCCTGAGCGACGATGTCCCCCGCCGAGGTCGCCATTCGCCCATGGCCTCTCGAAAGCCCATTGTGGCACAGCCAAACATGCCAAACTCGAGCAACGCAAGACACGGCGCCGGCTTTCGGCCCCTGACCCCGACGAGCTCGTCCAACGAAACGCTGCCGGGCTCCAAATTCACAAAGAAGCCCCTGCTGCACGACGTGTCCATGTATACCAACACGCACCTGGTGCGGGACAGCGACAACACCACGCTCGAGGAGCTGGCCCATGTTGTGCGCCTGTCCAAATACCAAGAACGCAAGCGTGCCAACACCCGAATCCGCCTGCAGAGAAGCTTGATTTCCACTGCCTTGAGCGCTCGGCTGACGCGCTGTGGTGAGATGGCCCATCGTTACCTTGTCGAAAGCTTCCGGAAAGATGACAAGGACAACTTTGCGGCCCTGTACAATGCCATTCACGATGTTCGCAAGAGCTGCGACGAGCTCCGGCGGTATGCGCTGCTGGAGCCCGAGCTGGAATCCATCTCCTCGGCCGCCGCTCTGGGCTCGTCTGACAGCTTAGATACACCCACTAACTCTACAGTCGGCGTCGTTGATCCACTCAAGTCCATTACTCCCTTTCTGCATGACATTTCGGCCTCTGCTCGGGAGACCTTTATCGAGTTTCTGACACAGATCCGAACGAACCCGGACTACTTGGCCACTCGCATTTGTGCACTCACCAGCTCGGAGCTGAATGTCTTTTTAAACTTCCACAAAGGGTTGGAGCCCGTCGAGTCGGTTCTTCCATTCCCCACGCGAAACCCCAATCGGCCTCACGCGAGTGCCTCTGGCCGTAGCTCCTCCAATACCGACATCGAAAGGCTCCTATCCTTCCAGAGACATGACCCATTGTCAATTTTGATCCATGCTTGCTTTGCCAATTCGGCTGGCCCCGACAGCTCCGAAGACCAGCGCCGCACCGATATCTGGGCGACGGTCCTGGCCAAGCTGATAGCCGAGCCCAAATCCGCTGGCGAGCATTTCCTCATCTGTGTACTAAACATCTGGACAGCTATGCGCGACTGGTCGGGCAAATCCAACATGGAGTGGTACCTGATGAAGATTCTTGAAGACGGCGCCTTCTTGCTAGACCGCGCCGAAGATCAACACGGCACGCGGTTCAATCTCTCAGACTGGAACCAGTCGGACGAAGCCGCTGCCAGGGATTTCTACGACCGCGCCGTCAACGGCCTCTTCGAGCTGGTTGACGACGAGGACGCTACCGGCATCCCAGAGGGCCTTTTGGAGCTGGGAAACGCCATCCTGAGCAAGCTCGAAAATAAGTTTGTCGAGAACACCTCCAAGTGGCTCGTCTGGAGATGCCTCTTCTTTGTCTTTCTGCTTGGCGTCATCATCCACCCCGAATACTATGGCATGTTGGCCGAGTATCACATCACCCCCTATGCCAGAGAAAAGATTCTGAAAAAGGTTGCCATGAGGGCCCATGAATACGTTTCAAGCATGTGGAGTGGCAAGCCTTCGGCCACCTGTGTCCCGGTGAACATTCCGCCCAAGATCAAAGGCCACGTGGAAAACATCCTCGCCCGGTTCCAAGGCACCCGGTCCAAGGTCCCCGCCGCGAAACTGCTGCCCGCGAGATCCATCACCTCCCTCAGGGAGACTGTCGAGGTCCGCCCCTACTTGGTCATCAGCCCTGCCGATTTGGCGACGCTGGCCAACGCTCTCTTCCCCGAGAAGCGACCGCATTCCGCACGTTCGGGCCCGGCCTCCATTTCCGGGCTGTCGGCCATCTCCCAGCCCATCTCCATGTCCAGCCATCACAACAAGAATAGCTTTGATACAGCGTCCATCATCAGCACCAGTGCCTCGTCCATTTTGAGCGACGCAACTACGTCTCGTGACTTCATCTATGATCTCAATACTGCCACCCCTCGATACTCTCCTCCTGCTGAAGATCCCGAGGAGCAGAGGCGGCTGAGCAAGTACGAGGATGATGGCTATCGCCTCCGACTCGCCATTCACGAAATGCAGCAGAACCTTGGCGCAGACGTTGTTCGTGGATCCAGCCACCCGTGCGCTGAGAGGTGGGTAGTTCTCTTTATTTCTCCTGACGGAAAGAGCCTGTCTACGCAGATGACCTATGACCCGGATGACGAGCTCGAAGATGAGGAAAACTCATCCAGCACCGATACCGATGAGGACGAAACGCCGCAGCGGCCCGAACTCGACAAGGACTACCATCAGCTACGCAACTCTGTTCTCAAGCTGGTGGAGGATTATGAGATTCCTCGCAGCTTGGAGCCAGAGCGCGGACGCGCCCAGCTTAGCAATCGCGCTTCTGGACTGAGGAAGTACACGTCGAGAAACAGAATCATCCAGCCAGAAAAGTCGGTTGCCAGCCGGAATCCTTACCGAAAGCAAATGGGCGTTGATGGCACCATTTCCACCACCGACTTGACGCCAAAGAAGCCTGAAGAGTCCGAGCCCGTCTTGATCACCATGCTCAAGGCGGCCTCGTCCCAATCCAAGGCTCAGGCAGACTTCGTCTCGGCGCACATGTACTGGAAGACGCTGAACCAGCTGACTGCCCTGGCATCGAGCTCACTGCGACAGGACGGATTCGCAGCCCTCATCAACATTCTGGCCCGAGGACCGCGCGACGCCATTCGCCGCTCCGCATCTGCCATTGAAGAATATGATGCGTGGCTCGTCTGGCTGAAGCAGAGCCAAGAGCGCCACGAAGGCCTGATCGACACCATGATGAAGCGCGTCAACGCCATCCGCGACAAGATGTGGTATGTTACCGATGTTCGCAATTCCAAGGAATATGCGCACAGCCGTGACATTTGTCAGGCTCTCAAGACCATGGGTATGCCGCGTCGTTGGAGCTCGTTTCAGCGCTCAAGGGCTCACAACAACCGTGGTCCTAGTTCCTCCTACCTCTACCGCACCGAATCGCAGATTATGGACCTCCTGGCCGCTTCGGAGGAGCAGGGCGGGCCGAACAAGCTTAGCGACGATCAGGCAGAGATGACCTCCCTGTGGCTGCAGCAGTACGGCATCGAGAACTTCTGCCAGGGCGAGGAACGCATCCACCGGTTCTGCTGTGAGGTGGACCGATGCATTTCCAAGCTCGTCGGCGAGACGCTCCGAGAGGCACCGGTTCTGTGGTCCAGTGAGCTGTACAAGCGCGATAAGCTGGTCTATGACCGCAGCAAAGCCAGAGACCGTGATCACTCGTGGGGCGGCGATGATTCGACAAGCATCATCAGCGAACAGGATAGACGCCATGCCTCGCATACCTCGTCGTCGTCTGGACGATCCAGCTCGTTCGCTCGCGACCTGAGGTCCATGACCAGCAATAACACCAGCCACCACTCCTTGGACTCGTCGAGGCACAGCCACTCGAGGACTGGTGGCATGCTAGCCGATATCCCAGATGGTCAAGAATACTTTGACAAGGCATCTCCTGTGGATTCCTCAGGCACATTCTGGTCACCATTCCAGCCGGCCATGTCCACCAGCTCGGCTCCATCGCGATACTCGCCTACCACAAGCCTTACCAATGTGTCGACCACTTTTTCCGCTCCCCAGCACCACACGATCCCCTCCATTACAAGCGCCTCTACCGGGCGCCCCAGCACTGCAGCTTCGTCCAATGACACTATTCAACAGCATCGCAGCGATGACGAAAAGACACGATTTCTGAACGAACTTAAGCAAACCCTTACTAGCTTGCTGCTGTCTGACTTGGGTAACCAGGTCCTGGCCCGTGGGTCAGAGACCGACGGCTGGTTCCAAAAGCTGGGCCAGCAATGCATTGACAGGAAAGATGCCTTGGAGAGGCGAGCTCGCCGCAAGTCTGACAAGAAGTCTTCGCAAAAGTCGGGACTAGGAAGAGCTCGAGGGCTGGAGAAGAAGAGAAGCTTTGGCAATTTGAGAAATGCAGGCGAGGGTACGCCGGATAGGATGTCGGAGCCCTCTGAAAACAGCCCGATAGCCTCTCCAGAGTCTCCCATGGCCACCACCACGATTGACCCGCCGCCGGCTCCCAAGGAGACGTCAAATGAGTTTCCATTCAAGAAGGCCTACAAGCGTCTTCTCAACATGTTTTGTGTCCATCCCAACCCATATGCGAAGCTCAATGCCCTCAACGAGCTTGAACAGCTCATTGTCGCATCTATGCTATCGAGCGGCACTAAAAGATCGCGGTGGAACCGATCGGACGCAGGCTCTAGCATAGTGGAAGATCACGGATCCAGCACCCGCCCCACTCCATTGGAGGGCATGATTGACAATGTCAAAGAACGCCGGCAGCAAGCCATCCAGTCGGGACTTCCGTCGGTAGGATTTTCCTCGTTCCCCTCTCGGCAATCCAATTCCGAGACACGATCCATCGTCTCTGGCGGTGCTTCCAATTCAGACCTCATCACCAAGGAGCTTTATACCCTCTTCCGAGATGCGTCAATTCGGCCAAAGTCTCTCTTCCGCGACCTGCAGTTCATCGCTGCCTTTGTGCCCCCTTCCGTTTTGGATAAGCCAGAGAAAGGAAAGGCCTTTTGGAACGCCGGACTGGCAGCACTCAAGCTCAAGTCTGAGGTGTGCCGAACCATGGTGGAGATGGCAGATGAGGTGATTGCGGCCCATTCGCATACTCGCCAGACAACAAATGACGGTTCTGCTCCTCTCGACACGCCTCAGTCAACCACCGGCACTCCACCGCCCCCATCTACCACGTATGGGCTCAACGACGTTGGTAAAATGTGGACGATTACCGCTAAAGAAGGCTACCCCACGGCGCAACGTGAGCTAGCCTTATTCTACTTATCTAACCCTGAATACGTTGAAAGAACGACGCTGCCCCTGTCCAAACCAAGGGAGGTGTTTAAACAATCGGTCATGGAGAAGTATGGCCGCACCCGAGGCAGCCTTGGCGGCTCTGGTGCAGGCGGACTTGGCGGCGTAGGTGTTTCCTCTAGAGGCCCGGGATCTGGAAATGGCAGCTCTGGAGACGGGCAGCTCGCGGGTGGATCCGAAGGCGACGTCAGGACTGACCCTGGTTTGATGTGTGTCGCTGTCCACTGGATGGAAGCGGCAGAGCAGGGTGGTGACGAGCTTGCCTCGAGCTTCCTGCGACAAAACGAGTTTATGGGACTCAGCTAAACCTTGCAGCTTCGCATGCAGCTGTTCCGATTCCGGATACTTTCAGATATACCCTTGAACTTTCCAGATATTATATATCCTTGGATTCCCAGATATATACCCTTGGCTATTTATGATTCACCATGATTCATCCTTGCTTTTTATTTGTCATCTATCAATTTTGATTTGTTTTTGAATCTACATGACGCATATGCATGGAATCTACAAACACGAATATGACTTCACGAAATGATATGACGGCTTTTTTTTTAAAAAAAAAAAAAAACGTTTTACACGCCAAGAGAGAGAGATGAGATTTACGACCCTTGCAATCTGCGTCATGTATCACCCAAAAAAAGAAGCGATTTTTTTTTTAAATTTGTTTTCCTTTTCTCTCCATTCTCGGCCGACATAGAATATGAGGGAACCGCACGGGCTAGCTGGCTGGCTTCTCTGATTTTATGATACCATTCTGTAACGGACGAAAATGGTGTTGGAGTCTTGCCTTTTTTTTTTTTTTTTTTTTTTTAACTTATACAAACATTTATTAAAGTTATACTTTTTTCTGCGACCTGTCATTTGCAGCTTCTTTTTTTTTAGATAGACGGACAACACACGTTCTTTTTTTT
This sequence comes from Trichoderma sp. CBMAI-0020, assembly GCA_030708095.1. Taxonomy (NCBI): domain Eukaryota; kingdom Fungi; phylum Ascomycota; class Sordariomycetes; order Hypocreales; family Hypocreaceae; genus Trichoderma; species Trichoderma sp. CBMAI-0020. Next base: position 1,922,666 of record JAJNCI010000007.1, read on the forward strand.
TCGTTTCTGATTCTTTCGTTGTTTTTTGGATTTTGGATTCTTTTTGCTCTTCATGCACTCGCCGTTTTTTTTTTTTTACCTTTTGAGCTGTGAGGGAGGATATACCATGAGTTTTTGAATAACTTGTTGGATGTGGGATTGTTTTATATTCTTATTTTTGTCGTATGGTGTGTTGCGGTCTGCTGAGGGGAGGTTTTAGAAAAGTGAATAAAGAAAGAAATGAAGTTGGAAAAAAGAGAAACGCATTTAGTTCGTCCAGGAAGTGAGCGTAGTTGATTGCTATGTATGCTTATTGTGAAAGAGGCGGAACAGCAATGGTGTTGGATACAAAATCGAGACTGATATATCTGGGTGTCAACAGTATAAATGTAGTGATGGGAGACTTCAGGCCATCATCCCCGGAAGAAGGAGGTCCCTGTCAGAGGTACCTATATAGCTAGCAATCCCCCATTGCTCTTGTTATAGAGAATCAAGCCTTGATCATTCCTCACTCGAGATCCCTATGTTCTGTGCCGTAGAGATCTCTTAGAGGACGTAGGGGCTCATCTCTCCCACCGCTCGTCCATGGCAAACGGAGTGGAATATTTGATAGTACATTTATGGGCCAAAAGTCTGCGAACGCTATGCTAAGTACCACCAAAAGCACAGTTTTCAAAAATTAAAAAATTAAATCTATAAAATACATATATAGATGATTAAAATTGAAATTCCATTCGTCAATTTTTGGCCCCTAACTGTATATAGCGGTCGGAGAGTTTTAAACACTTACTGTACTAGACTTTAGCATATAGAATAAGATGCGTAAGTTGTCACAGTCTATTGTAACACTGCTACACCAATAGTGCTCGAGTAGGATATTGATGGACATTACAATAGAACATGACTACTTTGCCTCGGAGTTATATCGCAAGACGTCGGGTTTCTTTATGATGAAGTGATCAACAGGCAGGTTGTATCGTGAGTAATCATACGGAAATAGAATCCGGTATCCCTTGATGAACATCTGCGGAGTAAGCCGGACTTGTGGTGCAAGAAGCCGAAGAGCGCTCTGAAGCAAACCACCTCTAGTCGCCTCCGTCGCCTACGGCGACTAAAATGACACGGAATTAGGGAGTTTTAATGTTTAATTTTTCTTTGTTTTTGTTTTCCTCTTTCTTGTATCACGTTTGTAACCGCCTTAACCTACACATGCTGCTGATTTGAATTGAGTTTACATTGTCCAACGGATATTGCACATCGGATGTTGCACCGTCCCTCCGATATATACCATAAATGCCGAAACACTGGGGCTCAGTGTGTAAGAGCCTCTCTACATGCCCCCTGTTACAAATGAGCTAGCTACTCTTTTAAGTAAATGATTCGATCAGATTGTGACGCAACTCTATGGCCAATTTCTCGAGGTCGTACGGTATCAGAGTCTGACAAGTCGAGGAGAAATAGGGTCCACTGGCTTGGTTGTCCCAATTGAGGTAGTATTGACATCGAGGAAGCGGGCAAGTATTATGCCGAGCAATCAAACCTCTGGTAATACTAGTACATAATACGGTGCCCCACGAACGTACCGTCAGATGTTTCCGAAGGATTTAGGGTTATGCCTATACGGGGTACATGTACTCAAGACCGTACCAGCATCTGACAACCGAATCCTTTGGGAGTGCACGTGCCGCTTTTACCAGATAACAGGGAAAAGGAGGGATCAATTATACACCTACAATTGCAACGCCTTGTCGATGCCAATGCGCATTCGCCGTGGTGTTAGATATATATACACACACACAATTCACCAAAAGAGCTAAGCCTTACGGCATTTGCTTGATAAGGAGGAAGGCTGTGTATTTAGGGGGCAGCCTTTTAAGCGGAAGGCTATTCACTTGCGAGTTGACAAGTCAGGCATGCGATGCGAAGTAAAAGCTTCTAAATTGCCGAGGTCATATACTCAATTGACCGAGACGACGTTTGTAGCGGGAACAGGCGGCTAACTGACCGAGTTACTATCGGGAATCTGCAACCAAGAGCTGCACTGCCCTTTTCCCGCCATAGTAACATCGAGTGCCTATATGTAGGCAATAGCAGTAGCAGTAGGCAATATGCCGCTTTTGGCCCCTTTGCCTATGCCTTGCTTACCTACATGTACCTACCTATGCAGTGGGCATCATAGGTACATGTACCTATTCCGGACATTGAATCCCTCTTAGACGCATATCACCAAATAGGTATGCGGTACCCCCGTCGACGCCCGTCCGTCAGCCGGCGACTGGTTGAGCTGCCTCTGTTGATCGACCCCGGCATCAAGATGGTGTATCCTATCCAGCATTGAGTTGCTGCCAACATGAAGTCGAGCCCGTGCACCCGGCAGCCGGCTTAGGGCCCTGCGAGGGTCCCCTCCAGCGCTTATGTGCCAATCTTTTGTACATGCTTGATGCGAATTGCGGCTATGCGGCCGAGCAACCGTACCAAGAGGTGCTGAAGTGATCAGCACCGTTTCTCAATTTCACACGTTATAATAACACTGCGTATAAATTATGTACCTATCCGATACTTATTACTGCTGCTGCTGCTGCTGCTGCTGCTGCTATACTATATCCAAGATACATGGAGTGTTTAATAATAGATTTAGGGTATTGCATAACTGCTCTCAAGCCTATGTGTACATGTAATCTTATTTTGCAGTCCCTCTTTTCTTCGCACCACTGGCATATCACTGGGGCATGCAGTAGGTATTTGGGCCAAGGTCGTTCTCCAGGCTGCCCGGCCCCGCCCAAGCCCCTGCAAGTGGGCCACAGCTGGAGCTGAGCTCTAGAGCTCCAGCTAGCAGGCTGGCAGCCTAATCTGGTGCCCCGACCAGCTACTAGTACTAGTACTTGTATATAAGTCCGCGTACGTACAAACGGCGAGGCTCTGGTGTAACACGCCATATCCATCTATTTCCTTCTCTTTCTCTCTCTGCTGTCCGCCTTCCCCTCTTCCTTTCACACCCACTCCTTCGACACACTTCCATTCTCCACGCGCTCTCGCAATCATGGTTGACGACGCTCTGCCCCTTCTGCAGGTGCCGCCAGAGATCCTCGATCGAATCACCTGGCATCTCCACACGACAGAGCTCTGCAATTTCCGCCTCACATGCAAATCTGCCGAGCGGGCCGTCCATTTCAGATTCACCTCCGAGTTCTTCACGCGCAAGCAGTTCATGGTTTCCGAGTTCAGCCTCAGGGCCCTCATCGACATCTCCAAAAGCCGGCTCGCTGCCCATCTGCGCCATGTACACCTCAGCCTCGACCAAGTCGACGAGACGGCCAGCTCTCGCGTGACCATGTCGCCAGAGACTCGCAGCCTGTACCAGCAGCGCCTGGCCGAGCAGAGCACTCTTTGGACGCTGGGGCTGGTTTCCAAGTATCTCGCCGATGCCTTCACTCGTCTGCCGAACCTGGAGACGGTTGCGCTCCGCGACTTCAACTCGACGAGGAGGTCTCGAGATGGCCCCCACGCGCAGTGGCGCAGCTACGGCTCCCAAACGCTTGCTGGAGAGACTGGTGCCCATCCTGTCACCAGCCAGCTTTTCAACTGGGGCAGCGCGGCCCTTCTTGACAAAGCCAACGTCCTCTTCAAGGCCATCGTCCACGGCCTAGGCTTGGCGGATGTGAGACTGAAGAATCTCGAGGTCATGGAGAGGAACGGCAACCTGCTGTTTGACTCTGCTTTTCACTTGCACCCGGATTTCGAAGCCGCCTATGCTCCTGTCCTTGGAAATCTCAAAAAGCTGCATCTCTGCGTTGAAGTTTACTGGGCTACTTCCCCCCATGCTGCACAGCCATATCACCAGAGAAATCTCATGAACTTTCTTAGCCACTGCCAAGGCCTAGAAGAGCTTCGCATTAACGGAAAGCGCAACAGTTACAGCAAAGGCAGCCGTTTGAACCTCCATCTCTTTATGTGCTGGCTCGCATCATCAGAAGCGAAGCCTCTATCGCAGCTCCAATCGGCCGACATCCCAATAGACAGCCAAGATGTCCCCCCTGCAGTCGAATTTCCGCAGCTATCCAACCTCAGCTTGGGAATGATGGCTCTTACTCTCGACGAGGCTGTTCTCCTCATCACCAAGCTCGCTGGCTCACTTCAGCGTTTGGAATTATGGAGATTCCAACTGATTGCTGAGCCGGGCACTGATATCGACATGGAAGAGAAGAAGCAGAACCTATACATCAGCCTCTTGAAGAGGCTTTTGGCTATACCAAATCTCAATCTCCGACATATCAAATTGGGCATGCTCCAACAGTTGCAGGATGTCAGCGGCCGGTACAATAAGATGCAAACCGTAGAATTCACCAAAGATGAGGCCAGCACGGAGAAGGATGCAGCTCCAGCCGCTCGGCACACTAGACGAAAACCAACAAATAACTCGATGGCATATACGGGCTCAGATTGGAGACATTTTGTGCGCCACGAAATGATACCTCGGCTGCACATTATCAACCCCGATGAGGACGGTGAGTACCCGCTATGTCTACTATTTCTACTCTCCTTTTTGATTTCCTGATTGCTAACTTTGTTAATTATCATATAATAGACCGACTGAGCTCTGACGAAGAACCAGAAGACCTTAGCGAAGATGACGAAGACGAAGACGAAGACGAAGAAATGGATGAGTAACTAGACTGGATTTGCAGAAAGATTGGCTATTGGCTGGGTAATGAGGCGATTTTGGCATTTACGAGTTATGAAATTTGGGTGTAAATAAGGTTTGCTGTCTATCAATATCGGCCCGGCTGATTCGGGCTCTCAGAATGCATTAACAATCATTGCTACGTAAAGTATGGCTATAACAAGTGTCGCTAAGTAGTGCTGTGTACCTGCATGTCGGTAGCGTGCGATCTAGATCGGGTGAAGCCGCCGGCTGGAGATTTGTTACTATGAATAGCATATGGTAGATGCCAAGTACTTGGATAACGGGGATGGCTGATGATGTCGAGATGGCTCATAATGCCGAGACCATTGTGCAAATGTTCCACATTTTAGCAGTACAGCTCCAGCCAAGGGGCTTCCACATAGCCACTTTTAAAGGAACTGCAACTGGATCTGTGACTCGAAAGTTATATTCTACAGTACCGGTACAGATAGATACCACGTGCCTCTATCGCCATGGCTGGTGTATACGAGAATCTGACTTTCTTTATAAGCCACTCGAATGGAGTCCTGAGAGGAGCAACACATTTGCGTACATATACAGTTACCTAAAAGCCCTCACTATGCCCTTTAGCCAGCTGTTTAAAATTTCCTTCTCTTTTCATGCTACCTCTCTTCCTCATCACCGACGAAATCGACTCTTCTTCCGATCCTAGGACCGTGATACATCAACCACCATGAAGATCTCGGCAATCTTCCTTTCCGTCCTCCTCTTTGCTTCGCACAGCTCCTCTCTGGGCATCCGCAGCCCGCCACCAGGCCATAACGAGGAAGCCAGAGATCTGGCGTCGGGTTCCCCCAGATGGCCTCCTGACAAGCCCATTCCGGCCGACGACATTACCTTTGCGTGGTGCCTCGATTACACCAGGCCGGATACATGTTTCTCGAGGGAATTGAAGCACGGCTCGTGTTGTAAGTTGTTTTTCCGGGTATGGATTTGGAAGGAATGAAGGCGCTAAAATATGACTTTTGTAGATAACCTTGGTGTTTTGGATCCCAAAATGTCGGAGCTGGTGGAGGACGTGGGAGTAGAGGGCGGTGCTTGCATGTTTTTTACGTGAGTCTATGCGTTGCTCTTATCATCTCAGGATGTGCTTCATCTACTACAAGTATTCACATATGTTGCCGTATGCACTCTTCAGCTGGACTAACCCATGCCTTCTCTGCAGCTATGCAGACTGCAAAGACCACCACACAGCCGCCTTCACCGGCCAGCACCTTTGGACGTCGTGGCTCTGTCCGGGAACCAACAAAAAGAAGATCCAATGGAACCGCGACGCTCGGTCGGTGCTCTGCTGCTCTGGGTCACCCAGCACGCCGTGGTGCAGTAACTCGGTCAAGAAGCCGCACGAATGCCGTTAGAGTGATGAATGGGCTGTGCCTGGTTTTGGAGACTTTTGTCGTTCTGTTGTTGGTGGTGCTCTCGGGAATCTTGATTACATACATGTATGTAGGTAGCTTTAATTACGCATCTTCAAGCTACAGTAGCGACCGAAATGAGTGTCCGGTTTTGTTAATGTAAAGTTTCTCTCAGCACAGGCCATTTTGCGAGCCTGTGGCTGGTATAGTACAAACTTCCTCCCATCCTCATGTACTGCCTTTATGGCGGTCCTAAGAGCTCCGTCCGTTTTTAGATAAAGTGCCATTTCCAGCATATGGTTGCAGCTACTGTTACTATTATTTTATTAGCTAACTTACAGAATCGCAGAAGTAGCAACATAATTCTACCTAAGCTAAACTAGATTTTAAACCAAATACTATATATTACCAAACGCCCTTTTAACCCTCTAATATATAGTTATTAAAATTTATATAATATAAGATATAAAATATTATCTTATATACCGCTTAAGGCTTTATCTTTAGATAAGCTATAGTCAATTAACTAATTAAGCTTAATAAAACCAACTTTATTTAACTATTTTATTTTATAAGCTCTTATTATATATAATCTTCTTTAATAAATATATATTAAGTTATAATAATAAAAATAAAAATTAATTTCATTCTTAAATAACCTAGTTTAAGAAAAACCATATTACTAATACCTAACCTAAACTACACCTAATATTAACTATAGCTCTAAACACAGCTAATACAGTTAATTAATACTATATAAGCAGCTAAATTAAAGGCTTTTAATCTTTTATAATCTATATATTATCAGAGCTTATGCCATAATAGCCATTAGGCAAGAAGGCCACCAAGATTACCAAGTCATTATGGCCCTTAAGGGTCTATAAATAAGCGCCTAAGTTTACATCCTATACCCTAACGGTCTTATCGCGAGAGCCTAAGGCAAGCCGCTAGCCATTAAGCGAGAAAGCCACTAAGCTTACCTAGTTGTTATAGCCCTTAAGGGTCTATAAACAGGCGCCTAAGTTTATATCCCATACCCTAATAGTCTTATTATTAAAGCCTAAGGCAAGCCGCTGGCCATTAGGCAAGAAGGCCACTAAGCTTACCCAGTTATTATAGCCCTTAAGGGTCTATAGATAAGCGCCTAAGTTTACATCCCATACCCTAATAGTCTTATCACAAGAGCCCAAGGCAAGCCACTGGCCATCAGGCGAGAAGGCCACTAAGCTTACCTAGTCATTATAGCCCTTAAGGGTCTACAAATAGGCGCCTAAGTTTATATCCCATACCTTAATAATCTTATCACAAGAGCCTAAGGCAAGCCGCTGGCTATTAGGCAAGAAGGCCACTAAGCTTACTAAGTTATTATAGCCCTTAAGGGTCTATAAATAAGCGCCTAAGTTTACATCCCATACCCTAATAGTCTTATCGCAAGAGCCCAAGGCAAGCCGCTAGCCATTAGGCAAGAAGGCCACTAAGCTTACCTAGTTATTATAGCCCTCAAGGGTCTGCAAATAAGCGCCTAAGTTTACATCCTATACCCTAATAGTCTTATTATTAAAGCCTAAGGCAAGCCGCTGGCCATTAGGCAAGAAGGCCACTAAGCTTACCTAGTTATTATAGCCCTTAAGGGTCTATAAATAAGCGCCTAAGTTTACATCCCATACCCTAATAGTCTTATCGCAAGAGCCTAAGGCGAGCCACTGGCTATTAGGCGAGAAGGCCACTAAGCTTACCTAGTTGTTATAGCCCTTAAGGGTCTGTAAATAAGCGCCTAAGTTTACATCCCATACCCTAACGGTCTTATTGTTAGAGTCTAAGGCAAGACGCTAGCTATTAGGCAAGAAGGCCACTAAGCTTACCCAATTGTTATAGCCCTTGAGGGTCTATAAACAGGCATCCCAGTCTAATTCTACAGCTAGCTTTAATAATATTTATAACAGCTCTTTATCCTTAAAAATCTTTTAAACTTTACTTTATAAAGAGCTAAAGACAAAAGCAGATATATATACTTAAAGTAGTATAGATTTAATTACCTATTTATTCCAAATAATAAATTATTAAGCATCTTATACTAAGCTTAATACTTAGCTCTTAGGTATTTATTCTTATATTAGTTAATTTATATAAATTTAATATAACTAATTAAAAACTAACTACAAGTAAGTCTATAAGTCTTACTATTATAATAATTCCTTTTAATATACCTTACAAAAGGCTTAATATCTTTAACTAATAGAGGAAATAATAGCGCATAAATCTATCAATTAAGCCTCCCTCTTAAAGAGCACCCTTTCTATAATCGCCAATATTATAGTCATAAAGATAATTAATTTAATATAAGCATAAGTATTATTTTATAATTAATAAATTTAAATTATATTATTAAAGTTAACTAATAAAATATCTAAGAGCTCTTAAGCAATAAATATTATATTATAATATAATATTTATAAATTAAAGTAATTAAAAAAAAATAATATAATAAATATTATATAAGCTAAAAAGAGAGATAATAAACTAGGCCTTATTTATAATTAAATAATCTTTTACTAATTAATAAATAAAGTAAATTATATTACCATAAATAATAAGAAAAAAGCTATAAAGATATACTATTACTATAAATAATAAGATATTTTTTAAAAATTCTATAAAACTTCTAATAAAAGAATAAAGTTTATATAAGGTAACTAGCTGGTAGATAATTAATATTATAATAAAAACCTACTTATAAAAAGAGATATTCTTATTATTTTTTAATTTAAGAATCTAATCTAGTATCCGCTTATAAAAAGAATTAAGACCTAGTGGGTAAGTTTCTAGCTCATTAAGTATATTCTAGCTTTAAATATTTTTAAGATTTTAATAAACTAAGGCTACTTAAAGAAATATATTATAGGCCTTAGAAATTAAATAGCGCTTAATTTTTTCCTATATTTTATTATTATAGTTATTCTCTTTTACTAGAAGATTTACCTTATAATAAATATAAGTTTAAATAGTAATAAAGATAAAGTTCTTATTTAGCTTAAGATATAAACTAATCTTCTGCTTAGCGCTTTTAAATTTATTCTTAATATTAGGCTAGTTGCAACTTAATATAATCCATTTCGCAGAGGAGGAGGAGAAGGAGGAGATCTCCTTAACTAGGGTAAGGAGGCATAGAAGTTCTTTTATGCACTCATTAAGAGCGTTAATAATTAAAATAGCATCTTTAAGACAGGGATTACTAAATATTACCTTAAGTATCTTAGATAAAGCTATTTAAGTATTATTATCTTTAAATAGCTATTTGCCTATATAATTATACTTATCTTATATATAAGAGATAAGTAATAGCTGCTAAATAATAAGACTATAGATAAGCCCCTATAACACAGCTATTACACTTTTTAATTATACCTTAGTCGCCTAGTAAAAAAAGTATAATAGGTGATATGCTTTAAGCTCCTTTAGCTTATTAATAATACTATATAATAATATAGTCTTACCTTTACTAGGGTCACCTTTAATCTAGAGCAGCTAATATTATAGATTATCCTACTACACCTTAAAGTTAGTATAGTCAAGGATCTAGCGGTATAAGTCCTTAAGCAAGCTGCCTTTAGTTTCCTTAATATACATCTTATTATCATAGGGGTTAGTAATTCATAAATCTGCTAAGCAAGAGTCTATTTAAGGGGCTATGTAATTATAAAAGACCCCTTAATAAATGCTAATATTATTACTAAAACTACTATTAGAAATATTATAAAAATATACCACTTTAGCTAATAAGCAGCTGTTCTAATAATATGGGATAGTGCTATATTAATTAAACTTCTTTACACTTTTAAGCATCATATAATTACTACAGCTAGAGAGGCTTGCTTAAACTCCTATGTGTTAAAGCAAGTCTTATTAAGCCATTCATCTATAAATATATACCGTAATACGTCAGGTTGCAGATCTTTTAGTATATTTTAGGTAATTAAGGAGGTTATTTTAGGCACTTCATGGTGGCATAAAGCGGCTGATTTTATTGCTGCCTGGATAGCAGTAATTAACATTACAAATAAAGGTTAGTTTTAGCCGGTAGTATGGCCTTCGCTAAGGGTACAACCTGCTCGGAAGCTGTGCACGGTATTAGCCACAATGCGCCACAGAAATAGTCCGTGCGGAGAGAAACTCTATAATAACAAAACGGACACTCATTTCGGTCCCTACTGTACAACACACTAATTGAAGGAAATATATTACACGTATCGGCGATTGCCATATTGAGCGCTTTATCGCGGCATCAACAACTACAAGCCCCAACAAAACTGCTAGCCAAGCTTCATTATCAAAATTGTCCGCGTCGGCCACCGGTTAGCAAAACAAGCTCAGAGCTCTGTATCACCCCCATAAATTCCAGGCAGCAAGACCACTCGGAACCCAGCGCTCTGCGGCACACGTGACGTCGCGGCCGTCTCGCGCTGCCGCCCAGCGACGTCTAGGCGCGCTGGTGCCTGGAGCCGTTCCGAAGTGGCGCTCCAGAAGCTCAGCTTGGCCGGATGCCACCGCTAGCGGCAATCGCTGGCGGGGGAGCGCTCCACTAAAGTAGGCAGCTCTGGGGCCTGAGGTCCAGCGACAGGGCCTAATCGAGTAACTGCGGCTGCACAGCTGGCGAGACGAGCCAAGCGACAAACCATTTAAAAGGGCCCATCACGCCGCGTCCAGCTTGAGCTTTTGCCTTTGTTTCCTGAGCCATTGAGCAGTCAATTGAGTCTTGTTGACGCGTTTCCCGCTTTGTGCCGCGGAATTGAATCGAATTGCGCAGGCAGCGTCGTTGAATCGAGCGTCCTTGCTTGTCTAATCCCCAGAAAGGCCGCCAGCACGACTACTAGTATTAGAGCACTCTTCCTCCTCTCCGCCTTTTCTTTTCTCTCATCTCAACCTCCTCCTCCTTCCCCCTAACTTTCTTCGCATTCCCCCATTTCTATAAGTATTATATATTTTCACCATCACAATCATCATGGCCCGTCGAAAAGCCGCTGCCGCTGCACCAGCTGCACCCGCAACGCCTCCGCTGGACGGACGTGTCCTCGCCATCAGCGGCAAGTTTGACAACTCCAAGCACACACACGCCTCGCTGGAGCAGCTCGTCCGGTCTCTGGGCGGCAGCGTCACCAGAAGCGTCACCAAGACCACCACCCACGTGGTCTGCACCGAAGACGACTACAACAGCAACACGGCCAAGGTCGCTGCTGGCAAGGCCAAGGACCTGCCCTTGGTCAGCCCCGAGTGGATCTTCGAGTGCGAGAAGCAGAACAAGGCCATTGACCCGCAGCATCATGTCTGGGGCAGCGACAGCGCCAAGCCTGCCGACTCACAGGCCAATGGCAAGAAGCGGCCCCTGGTGGTCTCCAAGAGCGACGACGACGCAGAGCCCGAGGCCAAAAAGGCAAAGACCAAGGGCGCCAAGGGCAAGGGCAAGGCAAAGGCTGCCAAGGCCGACGCTGAGCCCGAAGCTGAAGCTGAAGCGGAGCCCGAAGCTGAGGCTGAAGCTGAGGACAAGCCTGAGACCAAAGAGGAGAAGCAGGTGGCCGAGGGCCAGTTCATCAAGAAGAAGAATGTGGCTATTCCCGTGGATGAGCACTGCCCGCTCAACGCCACTTACCAGGTGCACATCGATCCAGACAGCGGAATGATCTATGACGCTTCTCTCAACCAAACGAATGCATCGCACAACAACAATAAATTCTACCGTATTCAGGCGAGTCTAGTTTGTCTCACCTTTGCAGCAGAGCGTGCTAACGAAATGCCCCTTAGGTTCTTTTTGAGCCAAAGTCCAAGTCGTACAAGACATGGACTCGGTGGGGCCGCGTTGGCGAGATTGGTCAAAGTGCCCTTCTCGGTCTCGGCACCGTTGCAGATGCCATCAGAAATTTTGAAAAGAAGTTCAAAGACAAGTCTGGCCTGGCCTGGGACAACAGAGGCGACAACCCAAAGCCCGGAAAGTACGCTTTTGTCGAGCGTAGCTACAACCCTGATTCGGACGACGAAGATGATGCTGACGATGATGCCGACGGCAAGGGCGTCAAGAAGGAAGAGGAAGAGGAAATCAAGATTGCAGACTGCACCCTGGAACCCGAGGTCAAGTCGCTCATGGAGCTCATCTTCAACCAGCAGTATTTCCAGGCCACTATGACTGCCCTGAACTACGATGCGAACAAGCTCCCTCTGGGAAAGCTCAGCAAGGCAACCATCACACGCGGCTTTCAACAGCTGAAAGACCTCGCAGCCTTGATGGACGATGCGACACTTGCCCAGAGCAAGTGGAATATGACTGTGGCCAATGCCACCGAGCAGTTGTCCAACTTGTATTACTCCATAATTCCGCATGCCTTTGGTCGCAATCGACCCCCCATCATTCGAGACAATGTGTTGCTCAAGAAAGAAATAGAGTTGCTGGAGAGCTTGTCTGATATGAAGGATGCGGCGGAGATCATGAAGATTGACCGCAAATCGACAGACAATGTTCATCCTCTCGACAAGCAGTTCAACAGCCTGGGCCTCAATGAAATGACTCCGCTGGATCATACCAGCACTGAGTTCAAGTATTTGTCCGACTACCTCAACGGCACCAAGGGTGACACCCATCACCACAGCTACAAGGTGCAAGACATCTTCCGTGTCGAACGACAGGGTGAAGGCATGCGTTTCGACGATTACGCAGACAAGAGCAAGATTGGTGCAAACAGCCGCCTCCTCTGGCACGGCTCGCGCGCCACAAACTTTGGTGGTATTCTTAGTCAAGGTCTGCGAATCGCCCCCCCGGAAGCGCCCGTCTCTGGTTACATGTTTGGCAAGGGCATCTACTTGGCCGACATGGCATCCAAGTCTGCCAACTACTGCTGCTCGTACATCTCTGGTGGCCAGGCCCTCTTGCTTCTTTGCGAGGCCAGGCTGGGCGATCCCATGCAGGAGTTGACCAATTCCAGCTACGATGCCGGCAACACGGCCAAGAAGGGTGGCATGGAGAGTACCTGGGGCATGGGTATGACGGCGCCGCCCAAGTGGATGGATGCGGGCGTGGTGCACGAGAGCCTCAAGGGCATCCAGATGGTAAGTTGATGTTCCCCATTGCTCCCTTTGTGAGCCATTTGCTGATTCATCAATAGCCCGACATTACTGAGAAGCCGTGCGCCACCAACGTCGACGGCGCATACCTCCAGTACAACGAGTTTATCTGCTACGACGTTGCGCAGGTCAAGCTGCGCTATCTCCTCCGCGTCCAGATGTAAGCAAAGTGGGAGGGGAAAGGGGGGGGGGGGGGGGGGGGGGGTAAAGTTGAGGTATAGTAATCGCGGACGGTTTCTTTTTCTATGTTCTGTAGGTATGAGATGGATCACGGGTCTGGGCATCACAAGATGGGGGTATCTTCAGCCTGTTAAAGGGCCATTGCTTTAGGAGTCATGGACAATATTTGTGTAAGATAGCTGGCTAAAGCGATACGTATGACGTTATGACTAGACGATAAATTGACGCATTTAAAAGTACATCTTTATTCACACTCGCAGCTTCCTTGATCATTTTCATTATTATTAAATACACACGACATCAATCTCCTTGCTCAACCTAGTCGCCCAGCGGATACGCATGCAGCACCTGTCCATAATACAGCTCAGCATCCTTGGACGCAAGGAATATAAACGACGGCGCAATCTCGCTCGGCTGGCCCGGCCTCCCAATCCCAGATTTGGCTCCAAAGCCCTCCATCTGCTCAGCAGGGCGCGAGGCAGGCTGCAGAGGCGTATGAACCGGCCCAGGCGCCACGGCATTCACCCGAATGCCCTTTGGCATGAGTTGTTTTGCCAGCGATTGCGTAAATGAAGTAATGGCTCCCTTGGTGGATGCGTAATCCACCATGGCCGCAGTGCCGCGGAACCCAACCGTCGAGGTTGTGTTGATGATGCTGCAGGTCAACCTCACATTAGCAATGGGCGTGTAAGTGGACGGGGGAGAAACTCACGAGCCGCCCTTTTCCATATGCGGCACCGCATACTTGGTCACGGCAAACATTTGCAGAATATTGCTCCTAAACGTGCTCTCCACATCATCCAGGTCAATCTTGGCAATGTCTTCGCACATGATCTGCTTCGAGGCATTGTTGACCAGCACGTGCAGCGCACCGAATTTCTGCATGTGCTGCTCGACGGCCTTGCGGCACGTTTCGTTGTCCATGAGGTTGCCGGGGATGAGGAGGCACTGCTTGCCTTCGTTTTCCACCATTTTCTTGGTCTCGCGGGCGTCTTCTTCCTCTTGGGGGAGGTAGACGATTGTGACGTCTGAGCCTTCGCGGGCGAAGAGGACGGCGACGGAGCGGCCTATACCGGAGCTGTTTTGCTGAATGAGCCATCTGGGCTTATCATTGACTTGTAGGTGTGCTTACTCTCCGCCGGTGATGAGTGCTTTGTTGCCTTTGAGCTTTCCTGCTGCGAGATATTCTTGGTGTTCGTGTTTGCCTTCAAGCGCAGTTGCCTCGCTTGTCGGCTTCATGTCTTTTTCCAGTCTGGCGTACTGGCATCAGCAGGGGGCTTCACTTGTTTAGAAATAACACACTCTCACCCTGGAAGATCCTGTCTTTGGGCTTCCTCCACCGGTTTAAAGCTGCCCGACTCAGTGCGAGACATTGTGTGAAATTTGAGTGGAAACTTTGAGTTGTGGTTTACTGCCGGGTGATTGCGTGTAAGACGTGTGCAAACTACCTGTGGTCTGGGAATTAATTGCTTCAGAGGGCGACAAGTAGCGGTCTTGAGCATGGTTTTTCAATTGAGTATTTATTCAAGTTTATAATTACACGTCGCTTTGTTGAACTCGTTTTATAATACTGTTCATTGGAAGTTGACAGGGTTGCGTTTCCGTGATGTCACATCTTCGCCAGACATGACGCATACGACACGGCATCGCTCTCTTGACAGGATATCGCCAATGGCCGCTGTGCGCAGCAGTGGCCCCGCTGAAAATGAAAATCACAGAGATTAAATAATAATTAAACATTCACACCATCATGCATTACGGATGAAAATCTCCTGGATACGGCTCTCGGAATAGCTGGCGAAGATAGACTCGGGCGATCGACAGCCGCTAGCACCGAGTTTAGAGGCGTCGCTCATGCAGTGATGATGAGAAATTTGGTCAATGTGATCACTTGGCTGAGTGCATATTTGAATATGAATTTGAGTGCAATGATTGTTGCATGTGCTTTTGAGTGCATGTGATTGATGGTTGGCTCTTGGCTGCTAATGATAGTTTTATGATTGCAGTTTAACACATGGCACAGTATCGCAAGGCATTCTTGAAATAACTGATCGAATATGTTTCACTCGCTTTTATTGTATATTCATTCTCATAACTACCTGGCTACATTCCATCGGCGAGCGTGTGCCCTCCGTCAACCACCACTCTCTGCCCATTGACAAACTGATTCCCAGCCAAAAACAGCACCGCCTGCGCCATATCCTCATCTTTTCCCGGCCGCCTAGCAGGAATCATGCTTTCAAACCTCTCACTATCCAGCTGACTCTTTTGTCTCTCGTCGCTCTCTCCAGTCGTCATCTCGCTAGGGAAAACCCCCGGCGCAATGCTATTCACGCGAATCTTGAGCCCAGCCGCAGCAAATTCCGCAGCCATCATGCGCGTCAAGTGCTCAGCCGCTCCCTTTGACGCATTGTAGCTGAAATGGTGCTGGCTAGTCTTGATCAAGCCGGAGATGGACGTAATGTTGATAACGGTCGATGACCACCCGGGATGAGTCTCGGTCGACTTCTGCAGCAGCGGCAGAAAAGCTGCCGTGGTGAAGTACATTGCCGTGACATTGGTCCGATACGTTTCGAGCCAGTCATCAAACGTCGACGAGTCGCTGTCAAAGAGCGACTGTTTCAGCTCCTCTGCGGAATTCGCTTCTGCGGTGGTGTGCTTCTCGCCACTGACGCCGGCGTTGTTGACGAGGATGCAGATGCATTTCTCCCGCGACTGGATTTCTTCAAAAAGGACTTTGATGCCGTCCTTGGAGTTGACGTCTGCCCGGATGGGGATGATCTCGCCGGGAGCGCCTTCGCCGTGGGTTGATGCGGCCTTGTCGAGCTTTTCCTTGGTGCGGCCGCAGATGTAGACTTTTGCTCCGTTGGCGGCCAGGGCTTGTGCGGCCATGAGGCCAATTCCGGAGCCACCGCCTGGTGAAGTTGATATTAACGGTGCTGTTTCGTTTTATGCCATTTACAAGATGAAGCGGGACGTACCGGTGACAAGGGCTACTTTTCCGGAGAGGTCAAAGAGCGACTGTCTTGTGAGATTATGTGTGCTTGCCATGTTGATTGTGAGATTTACTGGTTGGAAGGGTAAAAAAAAAATGAATTAGAGAGAGAAAAGGGCTGTTTTTTTTTACCTTGTTGATTTCTTATTGCAACCCAGCTGTTATTCAAGATCCTGCGCTTCGAAGACGTCATCATACCGAATGGCGGGTAAATATGGGTAACGTGGTGAAAGTGGCGACTTTGCAGCGATTACATCTTCGAAGTGCTTCGACTGACTGCTCCGGCCGGTAAAGTTGCTCCTGGCCAGTTAAAATGAATCATTTGCATCTCCATATTCGCTTTCAGATGAACTTATTAGCTTTAAGGAAATATGGACTTATCGCTGATATGGTTAAGGTACCTACCGGCAGCTGTATTCTCAATACAGATGTAATTGACCCAACATGGATCAATCTATCAATCAATTTGCTGGCACTCAACTACGCAAACGTAATTGTCGACAGCTTTATCAGTCACTTTCATGGATTCAGTTAGTATCAAGTATTCATCACAATCAGCTATAATTCATAAGTTTCGAGCATTAATCGAGCGTTTACCATGTTGAAACACGTCTGAGATGAATAACAATGTTCCTAAAAGAAAATGGCCTACAAATATTTACAATCCCTCAGAGTAAAGCATCACACACGTCCCGTCGCAACCGCTCTTCACGCAATCCACAAAATGCCTTTCGTATTGTCTGCAGTCGCCATTATTTCGACACCATTCGCCAGGCCTGTTTCCCCAATTGCGAGCACCAAAAGTAGCGACGCATTTGCCCGGGCAGTCGTTGTTGTTGTCGCATAGACATTCCGCTGGCGAGCATATGCACTCGACATCATTCTTGCAGTGCTCGCCATGCCCTGCTCCGCGGACAAGAATTGAGACAGCGCTCAGAACCATGAGTCTTGCGAGAAGTTGCATCTTGGAAGCCTAGCGAAGTATTATAGAGCGTAATGTTTAGTCATGTGCGGAAACGGCTGGCTAGTTGCTGGTTTAATATCCTTGATATAATAGTAGATATATGCGTTTTCGAGTTGTTAAAGATACGGTATTAAAGGTACGTATAATACGTTATCAGAGTCTGTGGTACCCTAGATGCTCAATGATCGCAAGTTTTAGTGTTGTACGCAACCAACAACTGACGTCGTCAAAACTGCCAGCCAATGCACGGCCAAAGCGCTTGTTTTATAACCATTCAATTGGCTCAAAATAAAATTATACTTTCAATTTATTACAAGAGAGTGGTTGTAAAAGTTTCAGCTATTGTGGTTCTAGTCAAGTTTGTTATAGTGCAGGAAACCATTCCATTCTTAACCCAGGCAAAAGCCGCCCCGCGAACTATTACATAGATCTTATATCATTGTCAACATAAAAGGACATTACCGTTCTTAAAAATCTCAGGCAGACACCCGTTGCTATTTTCAGGGCCGGACACAATTTTCAACCGAGCTTTTATTTACTGCATGCGACTTCAGACAGAAAAAGGTAGAATGGTCAATAGTGAGTAAGGTCCATGTGCATAGAGAATAGTAAACCGCTAGAGTCAGCATCAGCAGCGACTTCAATAGAAGCCTTTCATGACGCCACTTGGTATTTACTATCCCTTCCCCTACTCCTCTTCATTCCGGTAGTCTTCTTCATCTGAGTACTGCTGAAGAATTCGATACTGTTGTCGAGAGCCGTAATATGACTGTTCAGTGGGAAATCTTGAACCTGTTCGTCGTCTTTGCCTTCGCTATTCATTGCCGAGTTGTTTTCAGTTAACATCACCGGTTTTGTGTATTCGTGCCATGCTGGCCAAGTTTCGTATTCTTTCATCTACTAGCGCTTCTAACGCTGTTTGGTAGACCTCATGAGGATGGGTATACTCAGAAGCTTTTCAAAGACTGTGCTTTGTCGGCCAACCATCGCGAAAAAAAGAGCTACAGTAAAATCGGTATCTTGAAGAGTATCGCTAAACTTGGGCGGGTAGTTGAAGATGGAATCATCACCTAGGGTTGCCGATACCGCTAGGGCATTTAGTTTTAGGCGTGAGCTTGGCGCCGTTCTCTACTACGGGTTGAACGGCCTAAGGTTTCCCGAGGAAATAGCGGCATTCATAACCCATCATCGGATGCTTCACTGCATCTTCCAGACCTCGCGAAATAATCATGTTCATAACTTGGACATTCCGTTGCAATGAGGCCATATGTAGCGGGGCTTGCTCCCTTTGCTGGTTTTCGGTTTTTGACTTCCGACTAAGCAGCAGATCTACAATCAGACTTATTCAGATAGGCAGCTAAACGTAACTAACATCATTTAGTCAGTAATTGTCAGATGGCAGGATATCCTCTCTGGATTGGCTGCAAAGTTACTCACAGGCATTTTATCCAGATCATCGTAAACGTTGATCTCCTGATCGTAGCCATTTCGGACCAGCGCATCAACAAGGGCGAAAGCTAAGCTTACACAAGTGCCAAGTTGGCAAAATCAATAAAACAGCTCAGTATACTAGTCGGTGCCGCCGACATAGTAGCTGAGGATACTAATGCACCCGTAGGCGCCAAGTGCTTAATAACTGGAGAATCTAGGCCTAGATTGCATGGGATTGTAAGTGAAAAGGCGCTAGATAGGTCAGGGGCCAACTAGAATCAGTTTAGGGACAGGGGCAGCAAGACTATTGATTACCGGAGGTTCAGCTTATGTAGATCTATAAGTCTGGATCGTGGCGATGATAACATAGGCAAGAGGTAGTCTATGCCTCTTTAACAACCTACTCTTAAAGCGGCCCGGTTCCTTTGATCTTTTCTCCTTTTACCAACAATAAGAGTTTTTGTAGTTGTTTATTTCCCATCTTCTCGTTTGCGATCTGCGCACTAGCTCTCCACGATGGTTGCGTTCAAAGCGGTGTTGCTATGGCTCAGCACTTCAGTTTACGTTCTTGCATTACCAGCAAGTAACACGGAAGCTGAGTACAAGTATAATATTGATGGCGAGCTCCTCAGTTCTGGCTCCGACAAGAGGTCAAACAGTTATCCAGGTATGCAACAGCCTTATCCCCATACCTTGTAAGATCGTTCTACCGTAACCATTTGTTAACAACTGGACAGTGTGTAAAAATGACCGAAACTACTCGGCCCTTGAGCGCAACAAGGCCAAAGCATTGCCATTCTGCTCCACCTACCTCCGCTGCACAAAGACCACAACAGTGACACCCACAATCCGCAAAACCACCACTCGAAGCGACATCAAAACAGCCACCGTTCGGCAGACCAGTACGGTCATCACACAGAAAACTACAGTAGCCACAGCCAGAGTGACAGACACGTCTACTGCCACCGAGACAAGGACAATTACTGCCCAGGTCACAGACACCAAGACCGATCTAGCTACCATTACACTCACGGACGATCGAACCAACACTGCTACGGCCCTGGCGACAAGAACAGCAACAGTGGACGTCACGGTTGACATCACGACGCAAGTCACTGACACTGTTACTATTAAAGTAACAGACACAATTACCAACCAGATCACGAGCACCGTGACCGAGGAAACCACCGGCACAGAGTCTAAAACGGTCACAGTAATGTACGTATTTTGTTAGCCGGACAACCTCCCCTGAAGATTTAATGCTAATCTTTTACTCTAGTTCTACGTAAGCCACCCTTTCCTCTTAACAAAACCTAAGAACAAGACGTCATTAACATTCCACAGCGCCCCGACCCCTATCCAAACCATCACCACGAGTTAGTCCGCTGTCAAACTATTTCTAACACATAAATTTAAAACTAACTCCCTTTCAAGACAAATACCATTGTTCCATCAGTGGCTTTGGCTCAGCCCAGTACAGTGTAGGCAATGGTCCAAGTAGTAGTGCCAACTTTGCCTCTTGTAAGGCGTTCTGCTCGACGATATCGAGCGCCGTTAGCTTTGGATACGGCGCCGGGCAATGCGCCTGCTACAACGCTCCAGCGTGAGTTCCCTTTGGCTTTGGTCTCGTGCTCAAGATAACGAAAGGTAACATTTTTAAACTATAGAGAAACAAATGCGAGGAAGGCAGCCACCCAATACTATTTCTCAGACCTAGCTTGCCCTTCTGAGAACCCTCCCGTGAGTTTTATCTACCCTGCCGCGATCTGGTGAATGATACTAATCTCACGGTTCTTTTAGCCCACCAAACGCGCCGTCACGCAGCCTAAACTCCCCGACTACATCCCGTGTGATGATCCTCGAGATGTCAGCAAGGCTTGCTCGTGCCTCATTACAAGGCCGGCCACTCCCATTACCAAGACGGCTACCGCCCGCCCAAAGACCATCACGGCCACCGTAACAAAGTGTAAGACAGTCACAATCACCAAACCAACGACAATCACAAAGATGAACCAAAAGACTCTCACCACAACCCAGCACCAGACCATCATAAAGACGGCCTACAGGACCACTACTGCCACTCACCATAACGATGCGACGGTGACTAATACGGTTACAAACGAGGTCACTGAGTATAATACTATTACAATGACTGCCTACGATACTGTCTCTGCAACGGAATACGATACAGCATACTTTACGAATACCAAAAGGGTCTCTCAGACAGATACAGACACTCTCACTACCACAAACACCAACTATGAAACGATTACCAATACCGTTACTATAACTAAGACCATTACTGCTACATCTACATCTACTCCTACCACAGCAACTGCGACAATAACTCAGAATGGGTTCGAATACGGGTCGTAGACTGTGAATACGAAAGCGTTTCCAGTCTATTAGGGTTAATAAATTGCCAGTAGTAAAAGGAAGAAGCAAGGGGTAAATAGCAAGTGGAATTTAGATTTCCATTTCTCTTAAACTAATGTTACTAACTATTATTATGTTCTTCTATTATTTTTTATATTAGTAAAGCGCATATACCCATCTGCTTTATCGCACTGTTACAGCCCCATTGAATACTCGGTTGCTCGACCTACCACTTCCAGCAATTTCACATAATGCCCAGTACCGTTCCGCAATTTCAAGATGCTGCTCCCTTCAGAGAGCATATTTTCCAGCAGATGCTCAAAAAAATAATCTTTGATCTGTGCTAGCCACACAGTCGACGACACAGACAGGCCAGCTCATTTGGCGAGGGGAAATTGTGCCCCGAGTCACCTAGATGCGGAATTGGGCTTTGATTTTTCAGGCTGTGGATGATCCTGTTTCTTTACTCGACGATGCTGGAGCTTCTTTTCTGTTTGAAGTTGTTCTTGATGGCGCGCTTGATAAGCTGCCTTTCCCGCTCCTCCTCTTCACCATCCATCCATAATGGTTTTGGACCATATCCATTGCAGTTAATCTATCGACTCCACTGGTGTTGCATCACATTTGACATGCCTTATTCTACATGTCCAACAGCAATCAGCTTTATTGGAGCTCCGCACTGTTAACAACTCAGATTGTTTACTTCGGATGAGGCCGACACTGCAGGAGAAAAGCGGACGTGAGTCGCCCCCCTGTAAGGTCAAAGGCTGATTACGCTCTTGTCCTATAGGTAATATTTGTAGCAAGATAGTGTAGGAAAATATTCCCGCCAATAAAATATATTTACTCTATTTTCTTAGTATCAGATACAGATCTCTTTTCCTTTTGTATCCCAAGTCGCTGCTGAGCAACATCACACAATGTGACATTTCCACATTCGCAGTCCCCCTCCCTGATCCAGCGATACGTGATGCTCCATCTATCCGCACGAAGCCTAACTGTCCCGTCTGCTAGAGTGTCTGTCTTTCTCTTTTTGATGCCATGAGTCCAGTGCAGCCTCGCATCTCCCGTCATCTTCATCATCGCCCGCGGTATTAGGTCTATATCAACGCGCTCATCCCCGTTGCGAAACTGCATCACGATTGGCGACCCGATAGACAGCGCGTACAGTTGGTCCCAGGCCTGATGAGCATCAACGTGTGGCGGGATCCCTGTGCCTGGCGGATAGTATTGTAGACAGACCTGGTCAGGCGGTCGAGCCTCCGTTGTAGGGATTAATGGTATGAGCCAGTCGGGAAACTCTTTGTATGGGATATCTGGGTCTACTCCAAAGGTCTTGTAGTCAAATGTGTAGCCGTAGTGTAGTGACAGGCGACTGCTGGCCTTTTGGGGCCATTTCAGTTCATTGAGAAAGATGTGAACCAGTTGCTGCTCATGCTCCGGGCTGATAAAGTCGTCTTGCAAGAAAAGACCGCTGTGCAATCCGAGCCGCTCTTCAAACCCACCCTTCCCTGCCATACCAATTATGAATGGCAGTTCTGTGATGGGTGGTAGTTTATAACCTGTGTGAAAATTTGAACTGTGTATCTATCCCGCTAGTGTAAATGCCGAATATACTACAGTTGCCTAGAGACTTTGGGGGGTTAAACTTCGGTGGTTTTCTTGGTTTGGGCAGAAGCTGAAATGCCAAGTGTGCCCCGGAGCTCTGCGAGACATTTGGTACAAAACAGCTTCTGCCTCAGTTGCAAAAAAAAAAAAAAAAAAAAAAAAAAAAAAAAAGAAAGAAAGAAAAGAAAGAAAAAACAAACAGCTTCTAGGGATAGCAATGTCTACTGCTAGTGATAGACTTCACCCGCCATCGGAAAGTGCCATTAGAACAACACGCCTAGCATTTCCGTCCATACTTCATTATGGTGCTTTAACCCCTCCATTGGTGATTCCACAGTTTGCCATTTCTCCCTGATTACACCAGGAGGATAAACGGCCATATATCGCTTGGCTAGGCTCTTGGAGAGTATTCAGTCTAGTGGGGATTCCAAGAGAGACACCCATTTCCAATCCTCTGGGTCGCGACAACGTCCCAACTGATGGTAGGCAGTAATCGTAATAGACCAACCATCGAGCGGCGGCTCAATGGAAACCTGCTCTCCTAATTAGCTGATGCTATATGCTCATATACAGAACTAATGATACTGACACTGTACTTAGAAGTTTGAGATTGAGTGATTTCGCGCACCTTGGCACGCTCAATTGTGGTGATGTAGTCAGTCAAGCACACAGTGCAGGATCCCGGCACGTCTCGACATTCTTCGAAAGGCGGCATTGCTCCCCTCGGGTTCAAACAGCTCCGGCATCCTGTAGACATCGTCCCGGTATATGTTCCACAAATCAACTGGATCCGTGGCTACATGCATGCAGATGCCGTGCTGCCCCTCATCAACCGCATCTCGCAGTGTAGCCACTTCTCCTGCAAGTGTATGCGTGATACAGAGGAATAATTCATTACCGATAATCCTGGAGGATGGAGTTTCTCGTCAAAATGGTCCACCGCCCCAGCTGGCCACAAGGGTGAGACGCTCGAGACTTTCCAGAGGCAGCCCTTTCGGATAGCCATAGAGGTGACGTATCATAACAAGGCGTCCATACAAGTAGTTCCTATTCTCATATTAGGCGGCTGGGATCAGACACATCCGATGATGGAACACGTATAGCTCATATGGGTGGCATACAAGATTTGGGTAGGATGGGGGGGATGGTATAAACGTTTTCTTGTAGTGGTAGTCAATACAGCTGTGGTTGGGCATCCAGAGATGGTCTGCGGTGATGGGACTCCACCGTTGCGAGAAATGATGGAGTTGGCAACAGACTGAGCAGTAGAAGAACCTATTGCCAAGATCTTTCTCAAGCAATAATAGAAGCTGGCGTCGTGATTCCCCACAGAGTTTCACTGCATCCCTATCAAGGATGGAAGAGAGAGCTTTGCAGGTTAGCGACAGGGCGACAGGGGATTAGGGGGATGAAGAGAAGTGAGATGCAATCAGCAAAAGAGTCTCAGTTGGCAGATTCAGAAGCGGCAGGACCGTCCAAAACCCCGTAATGTAAGAAAGAATCTGACCCATGGCTAGAATAAAGAATAAAGATGCCAAGATGGAACATCATTTGAGCCTTGAGAGATAAAATGCACGATGATGTGGTTCAAAAATTATAAAGCCATGCACGTGATATCCATGCGACTCTCAGTTGATACCTTGATGGCTGGTGGCTTGTTGATAAACGCCGATACTAATGGAGCCTACTGAGATTTTGCTAGCGACGGAATAGATGAAATATTTTGTCGATTATATAAAGTAATAATCATTGTGTAGGTATGGATGAGATGCTGAATTGGATACGTATTAAAGGTAAAATGAGGGCTGGTACAGGTAAGGCGCCACGATAGCCTTGGCTTGAAAATACATCAATGATTCTCATATGATTCAGAACAACCTCACATGTAAGTCAATCAGAGTCAGAACAAGCATATACAATCATAGTCCCGTCAAGATCTCATGTGGAAGCTGGTGTCTGCCATTCTTGGCGCTTCAGATATCCAGATTTGAAGTCCACTCCTTCCTTTTTCTAAGGACAAACGGCCAAACTCGGGGCTGCACGGACCTCATTCCGCTATGGCCTTATCAAACTTGGGTTGTCTTCCATCGTTGGCTCTCTGACATGTACCCCGCCTTTCTCTCTCTCTCACTCTCTCCTCAGTCTTCCGGTGACTGTATGGAGATATTTCGGTGCATCTCATTGCTCTGGATTTGTGGCCGACGAACCAGCGCGAGATTTCAAAAACAACAGCCAACTTACAATCGAAACATTTGCACTCGGCTTCAATATTCTTGCTTTAGCGGTCGCGATTCATTGTCCCAAGAAGCACCCATGGCGCCGAAATCATTCAACCTCCTTACTTCGACCGCTCATGACATCCAACTACTGTTCGACAGCTCCGAACTCAATGCGGAGTCCCTGGTAGAGCAAGTCTTGGATCAGATCGACAAACACAACAGAAAGGGACTTAATCTGGGTGCCTTGATCTCTGTTGCTCCAGGAGAGCGACTCCTAGAACGAGCGCGGCTTCTCGACCAAGAACGCGACGACGGAAAGACTCGAAGTCCGCTCCATGGAATTCCATTCATCGTCAAGGTACTACATATTCTACAGTATCATGCCTATTTGTGCTTATCAATCACTTAGGATGCAATCGCGACCGATCCTAAGCTAGGCATGGACACAACGGCTGGCAGCTGGGCTCTTGTCGACTCTCGGCCGCCTGGGAACGCTCCTACAGTACAAAAGGTATGTAGAACTACTCACCTCCTATATCAAAAGGGAAGCTGGCTGATTTCATCTCATGCTCAACATAGCTTCTTGATGCTGGGGGAATCCTCATTGGCAAGGCTAGCTTGACAGTACGCGTATTGCCTTTCCCTACACAAGTATTCGACTGACGTTGACACTGCAGGAATTCAACAACTTCAAAGGCGACGGCCTCATTGATGGATGGTCGCCCGTCAACGGCTATACTCGCTCCGCGTATGTTAGGGGACCTCTCAAATTGGACGAGGGAGCAATGGGTCACTCAGTAAGCCCAGCAATTTTTCCCGTGAGAGAACTGGTTCATTGACTTCCTTTTTTGACACCTGCTGGGTCATCTTCAGGGTCTGCTGTCGGCGTCTCTGCTGGCTTCGGCATCGTGTCTCTCGGTGTCGAAACTGACGGATCTATCGTATCCCCAGCCTCCCGTGCCGCGCTCTATGCCATCAAGCCGACCATTGGCACCGTCTCCATGGACGGAGTAGTTCCGGTGTCAAAGAACCTAGATTCTGTCGGTGCCATGGCCAGGTCCCCAGCTGACCTCGCCGTGGTCATGGAGATGTTGCAAGCGACAGGACCAAATCACGATGAAAGACTCTCGCAGCTCATGACGCAAAAATGGGACGGGCTGAGGATTGGATTTGTGGATGAGAAGATTTGGCAGTTGCCAGAAAGTCTTTGCAAACCTGACAATGAGGCGCTCTCTCAAATGGTAAATCCAATATTCCTCAATGCGACATTGCCTAACATTGTTACAGAGAAGAGAATACCACTCCGTAATGAAGATTTTAGCTGATGCCGGTGTCCACGTCGAGTACCCGGTCTCGCTTCCTCTGGGTGACAAAATTTGGCCTGAGACTGGAAACATCATGTGTAGGTTGCTTAGCAAACCCTTAGATGACTTTTGGTCAAAGCTAAAGAAGTTTGAAGCCTACGAGTTTCAGCCAGCCTTGAATAAATATCTTGAAACACTCGAGTCATCTCCAGTTAGGAACCTAAAGGAACTTGTCGACTGGAATCGCCAGCACGCCGACAAAGAACTCCCCAAGGGTATGTGTATTTTGGCATTCACCATGAGTTCTTTATCCTGACACATGAACAGAATATCCATCTCAGTCATGCCTCGAGAACGCGTTAAAGTGCAACATCTCTGCCACCGAAAATGCCAAAACTCTAGCCTCCCTTCGCAAGCTTACCGGGCCCGACGGAATCGATAAAATCCTCGACCTGCATAAGCTTGATGCCATAGCATCATTGGCTGACAGTCCGATATCGAGCGTTGCTTCTGCAGCTGGTAAGTTTCTCAGGTCTGACCGTGTTCAATCAAAGCTAAACATCCGTTAAGGCTATCCTGTCGCCACGATGCCTCTGGGCGTTTTGGACCTAAATGGGCGACCATTCGGTATTAGCATGACTACTAGCAAGCATCAAGAGAAAAAGCTGTTTCAGATCATGAGTGCTTGGGAGACTCTCGGACCTCGGCGGCCACCGCCTGCTTTAGAGGATTTAAATCAGGCACAGCTGTAACTGCTTTAACCCAAACAGTAAGAATAAGGGATAACGCAAGCGTGGATCCAGGTAGCATCTCATGTATTGTAAAAAGCAAGAAATACGAGCCAAAGCTTGGCAATAAATCAGTAACCCTCACTTGATTCAGAGTCACGATATAAGTCAATTGGTGTCAAAAAGGAGCACATATGAATATAGATAGTGGAGAATTCGAGGTCCCGCCAAATGCTTTGTAGCAGTTTGACGTCTCCTGTTTCTTGCTTGAATGCGTGCTCGTTATCACTCTTCGAGTACAGGCTGATGTCGAGGGTCAGGCTCCCATTTGGCCCCCCACGTAGCCAAGGCTGTAAATAGCGACTGGAACGACTCCAAGATGAGCGTTCTCGCTGTCGCTTGTCTACAGGGCTCTAGGATCAAATGAACCACACTTACGGCAGTTGTATCACTCTAGCTCTATACAGAAGCATATATAACGCATAAGATGCCGGTTGCGCTGCGTCATGGCGTTGAGTTGGGCGATCCTTTGGGACGTGACTCGTACATATGTCAAGATGTGTGGCTCGATAACAGCCTGCCACTCCCGTGACACAATAGCAACATTGGATAATCTGCAGTCCTGTCATCTGTCAGGGCCACGAGAATCATGCACTTGATTTCGGGAGGGAACTGAGACTAAATCATCTTGACGTAGGTAGAGTGTGGAGAGCCTGAGATGGCTTGTTGAGTAAGTTGAGTTTGTCCAATACTTCCTGGCAGTAAAGGGTAGTCGGCTTCTTATAGTTGAATTTGTGCGCATTGTGCGCATTGTGCCTTTGTCGGAGAAGATCATGGAAATCTTCATGCCATCAAAGTTACAAGAGGGCTGATATTTGCCATTCTTGCCTCTTCAAACCCTCATCATATAACGCCTTTGGCTTAGTCTAGGTTGCTGCCTTGGAAGTATGACTTCAATGGCTTAGGCAAGCTCGATGTCAGGTTGAATGCAGCATGATTGTGTATCGAGATATCTTTCTGTGAATCAAATATGTACAGCATTGCAGGTTACAACCACGAAGATTGCAGCCATAAAGTGACGCATTCTTAGACAAAAGTTTAAAGAAATTTCGGGGTTTCCTCCGTAAAAGCTTAATATATTATTGAATAAAAAATCTTGATGTTCTTTAAAAGCTTCAAATCTAGGCTTTGATGGATTCGAATGCACAAACTGAACGTTTAATAACAATGAACCAGGCGATTCTTAGTGCAATGGTTAAGCAACAGTGACACGACAGCTGGAGAAATGCTTGGTCTTAGGTATAGCCAAGTATATGTAAGGGCTCGGCTATATATTTATCCGCAAGATATAGACAATGCATCGAGGCGGGGTTCAGCGCAGATAGAAGGCTGGCTTGCTTTTGAACAGCCATGGATGAAGACTGTATCGAATCTAGCGAGCCAATCTATGAGCTCGCGAGCGATTGTGAAGAATTATTCTCTAAACACGTCTCAAAACTGAAAGATGAAGCCGATTTTAACGGATCAAAGGTTGTTGGGGATTACCAACAACAGTTTTCAGCATGGGCGGCCTTCTTAGGCGTATTCGCTGTTCCAGAGATGTGCCTTGACCGCAGACTTCAGCAGCATGTTGAAATACAAGATCTGGTGCTTCGCTTATTGGACATAATGAAGAGAAATTTGACTTATCGTATGTCCATTATCTAGCAGCTAGAGTGAATAATTCTCATATAAGCCGCAGTGTTCAAAAGTGAAGATACGTCCAATGGGGAGAATATCGAGGTCCCGGCCTTGTATGGAGATACATCGCCTCAACATCAGCTTCACATCAGCATAGAAAGTCTAGAAGGGATTGAAGGGGCTATCGAACGTCTCCATCATCTCGGGAGTACCATTCAGCTATCGTCAGAGGTAAGCCAGGCAAAAAGATTGGGGAAATTCGCAGCAAAGTTGGACTCCACTTCATTTGAACAAGTTGCACGCCTGGCCATTAGTTCATTCTATCCGGACGCAAGCCCATCTCTAATGGAGCACCTGGCCCGCGCAATGATCGAAATGTATCACAAGTTTCACTATAATCAGTCTCGTCATATGAGGCTTCAACCTCGGTCTCAATTGCAATTATCTACCATAAATGAAGAGCCAATTTCACGGATAAAGGTGGACACATGGAAAGTTAATCCCCCACCAGCTCCTCCTCCTCCAATAAACGATAGATATAGACGGTCGGCTCGACCAAGAGTTTCATCGCATTTAGTTGCCAGATCCCATCAATCAAAGGATTCCAGGCCCACGTCTCTTGACAGTCAAGAGTTCAAGAAGCTGTTTCAGCAGCGAAAAGACGGCTCTGTGATGAGCAAGACTAGGTCTATCGCAGCTAACCTGGTCGCCTATCCTCAGCCATCAGAAGGGAGTTTGGTTTGTGATTGGTGCTTTTCACCTCTCGCTGAGGACGAGTTTAAAGGAGATAAGTGGAAGTAAGAACTTCACTCTCCGACCTTTATAATACCAAATTTCTAACCCAGTGGTTTCTTAGGAAGCATTTAAACGAAGACTTTAAACCTTTTCTCTGTCTCTCGGAAAAGTGCAGTACACCATTGCAGAGATTCGCAACTTCAAAAGCCTGGTTCAGCCACATGCTCGAAAACCATGGTCACAATTGGCATCGAGAAGTGCATTTGCCGGCATGGTGGATGTGTCCCTTGTGCAGCAACCAAGAGACAACATATTCCAAAGCACAAGACCTCTCTAAACACTTGTCTAAGCTCCATGGAGACGTTTTTACCGAGCAACAGGTTCAGGTCATCGTGCACCAGAGCCGACTCCGGGCCCCCCGACCACAAGATGTCTGTCCCCTATGCTGCCTCTCCATGAAAGATGGACAAGACGCCGATGAAGATGATCAGGTTTTAAAAAAAGCTTCCCCAGAGCTTTCAGTTAAAGGCGTGCAGCTCGCCGAAAGCTCCAAGCGCATCAAGACAGAGACCGGCTCTATACAGCTAGATCAGCACGACGATGCCATCGCTGAGCCAACAAAGCAAGCAACATTAAATCCTCAAATTTCATCCTCTCAAAGCCAAGGGCTATTAAAAGTTGAAACAGTTGCAAGACATGTGGCTGCGCATCTTCAAGGATTAATGCTCTTCTCTCTTCGTATAATAGCCCTAGATGCTGTCGTACACAAGTCAACAGAAGATAAGGCTTTGTCTGGCGATACCGACGATGATTTGTCCCGCTCTGGCTCAAATCAACAATACTCTCTTCCGCAGACTCAAGAGGAGGATACCAATGATATGTTGGTACAAGATGAAAGCATGGATGTTGATGACCTTTCGTTAGAAGATACCATTCCGGACTGCAATCATGACATGAATTGGCAAGACTTGATTCCCAACATGGCAAAATATGCAGATGAGCCCGAATTGCTAGACTATCAGCAAATTGAGCCTGTTGAAAGTGTCGCTGCACCGCTAGAAAGTATTCCTGGAGATGCTAGGGGAGAAGATGAAACTCCACAGCCGAAGGAATCTACAGACTCACCTGACAATGAAGCTACAGACTTTGTTGAAGATGATGCCAAGGTGCCACGTCCTCCTGAAGAAGCTATTGCTTCCTCACCTCAAGAGACGGAAAACGCGCGGGATATGTTCACAGACAACCGGGGTAAGTCATCTGGGAAAAGTTCCGAATCTGGCCTTGCGAAGAGTATAGAGCTAGCCCCGGATGAGACACAATCTCCAGAGCACTCGGGTGATTCGCAAGCTCAAATCATTGAAGATGCGCCTCTGGTTGACGAGCGCTCGGAGATCTCTACACCGCAGCGAAGGAAAAGCCAAACAGACAAAACTGCGGAAAATACTGTGAGTGATGAGCCCACAGGATCAGAATTGCGAGATGAGAAGCAAGCCTTATCCTTTGAAACCCAATCGTCAAAGGGGAAGGATCCGATCGCTGGGCGTCTTCCCGACTACGAATTGTCTGATTATAGGTTATCGCCCCCACGAGAGTTGCCTGCAGTTGAAGAGCAGCTGGAGGCAGAAGCCGAAGCGACACCATCGGAAGTTGGTCTTTACAGAGACGATGGGCTAACCGGGAGCCCCCTAAGCCGATCAAGGAGACACAGCACAAGCACGATGTCTATTGAAGAAGACGAGGAGAAAGTGCGCGATAGCGAGGTCGATGCAGACTGGATAGAAGAAGTTATGGCACGCCTCAAGACTCCTGAGAGGGTAAACAGGCCGCCAGAGCGCCGCCTAAGAAGATCTACACTTGGCGGCCAGAGACTCCGAGATGTATCACTACGGGAGGCGGCTCAGGACCCTGAAAGGACGACAATGCCGGGAACCAGGGAACGAGTGTTGACGGGAACAGGAACACGACCGGAGACTCCAATGGGGAGATCCAGTCCTACTAACGAGTCGAGGTCAGTGACTGAGGCGCCCGTAGCCAATGAGGGCCGCGCGCGCGCAAAGGACGAGACGGATATATACGTGAGTGCAAAAGACTCTCTTTGAAGATATGATTTGTGCCTGCAAATGACCTGAACCACTGGCGTACATGAGCACAGTCTGGGCTGTTTTGTTCCATTCCCAGCAGCTCTGCAGCTTCTGGTTTTTTTGATTGCTTGCTGCCGAAGGGCTTGCCGATTGCGTTTTCTTATTTATTGTAGTACAGTTGATAAGTTTATTTTTGGATTGCATTTTTTCTTTTACTGACCTCACTTGGCGTCGCTTCGCTCTAACATATCGGGCTTTCTATAGGATGATTTCAGCGAGGGCCGCATCGGCTCGCCACGATCTCCCACAAGGCCGCCCAGCATGCGTCGACGCCAGAGTATGCAAGTCCTCGAGCTTGAAGCTAGAGTCGAGCAGCTCATGGCCGAGAACCGCTTGCTCTCTGAAGCTCGCTATAGCACTGACCAGGATCTGAGCCATCGCGTTGTCACCGCCCTTTCTGACCGGGATACCCAGATCGAGAGTCTCGAGCAGACATTCAAATTCCTCCAAGGCGAAGTCTCTCGCCTGACCGAGATCAACGACAGCCTCACAAGCGCCAACGCCAACGCCAACGCCAACGCCAACACAAACGAGCGGCAGGATTCCCTAATGCAGGCTCTGCACAACAGGGACGCTCAGATTGCCAGCCTGACGGCCGAGCTAGGTGCTGACAAGGAAAAGATTCGTAAGCTTCAGCATCATATTCTCGAGTTTCCCGTGTGATGAGTCGCTATCGAGGTATTATGGACTGGCAAATATTGTGTGCGTCGGTCCTACTTAGGATTCAGCCAAGTAAAGAACGGATTGCAGGGTTGGTGGGTCGTTGCAAATTTCGTGCAAGATAGCACGCCCTCTGCGAGCATAAGTTGTAATTCCGCACCTCCGCCCTCTTTGCCAAGGCTCAAGGGAGGTCGTAATCTCTTCATACCGTTCGTGCGTTGCTCAAACCTGTTACACTGTTCTCTCTACCGACATGGACCTGACCTCGGCCAAGTATAACACTGGCTGTTTATCTGTTTCTTTTCTTTCGTTATTGGTCTTCTCAAGATTCCTATGCTTCATGCGTGAATTGGTGGTTGTGATGAGGAGTAATAAATACGAAATAATGCTCACTCGAGTCAGTGCCACGATATAAGTCGTTTGGTGTCACGAACTAGCACATACGACCATAGGTAGTGGAGAATTCGGGGTCCCGTCTGCTCCCCCATAGACAAGCCACTAACCGGCAGATTAGTAGTTGAGTGGGTGACCATCAGCGAACACCGGCTGTTGTATGTTTTATTTTTTGTCTCTTCTCGTTGTTTTGTCGTGATGCAAATGTGGTTGTTCCATGGCAGAATGTAGCACAGGTTTCTGCCACATACGACCATATCCATTGGAATATACGGGATCCCGTCCGCTCTCCCAGAGTCAAGCCAATGAGAGGCAGATTAGTAGTCAGGTGGGTGACCACTGGCGAACACCGGCTGTTGTATGTCTGTTTCTTTTTTCTTTTTTTTTTTTCCTTTTTGCATTTGTTTTTCCAAGATTCTGATGTGAAGTTGGTCGTGCAGCAAAATTCCCATTCGGGCTGACAAGCGCTAAGCTAGTCTCGAATAAGCAAGCGGTGTGACATTGTTCCGGGCAAATCCATGGTGGGGTCGGCACTCTATTTTAGCTTCACGCCTGTCAAAGCTACCCCACTAGAGCTTCCATAGTTCACCACCAGCTTCTTGGCTGTCTGCAACTCTATAATCCCTTTGTCTGCCATTTTCTTTGTTTCACCCCCAGAGATCTTTTGATCTGGACGGTTTCTTCTTCTTAAGATATAAAGAAATCTCTCACCTCTCTTCCAGACACCAGTAACATACTCAGCTATGTCGTACGTCACTCTGGCCCAGCAGGGCCTCAGTGCTGCCGAGGCACGCAACTGGGATGAAGCCGTCACCAAGCTGTCGACGGCCCTGCAGAGCTCGACGAACCCCGCCTGGCTCATTGCCCGCTCAAAGGCCCTGGTCGGGCTCGAGCGATACGAAGCAGCCCTGGACGATGCCGACCTGGCGTGGCACACTGCCTATGAGCGCAACAAGCGCGATCTCATGGCCAGCGCCCAGTACCGCCGCGGCGTGGCCTTTTACCACCTGAAGCAATACGCAAACGCCGACTACTGCTACCTGCACTGTATGAGACTCATTAAAGGCGGTCCGGCAGTGCCCAAGGAGGACCCCGGCCTGAAGCATGTGGACGACAAGGGATTCTGGAAGGTGACTGCAGACCAGGCCACTGCTGAAGCCCGCAGCGAGGAAGCCGATAAAAAGGACGATGCTCTCAAATCCGCCATGGGCGGACAGGGCCAGTCTCAGCCACAGCAAAGAGAGTCGCGAATGGCCGGTGTGATGCGAGCACAGGCCCTCAAGGCAATGGAAAAGCTGCCGGAGGACGATGCTGGGAGGAAATTGACGACAGCTTTGATTCCTCAGCAAAAGGAGCTCGCTGTCCACAAGTCTGCCAAGGCCCAAGATGAGGCCAAACCCGCAGCGGCAAAGCCTGTGGTTCCCAGTGATGCGCCACTTCGCCTGCAGGATTTCCAAAGCAACACGGCCATGTCTGTTTCCATCTTCTCAAAGGGCGTCAACAAGGAGAAGCTCAAGGTGGAATTTCTTGAAAACTCGGTTCGGCTGGACCCTCTCATCTATCCCAACGGGGATGAGAAGGAGTTTCAGCTTCATCTGTGGGGAGAAATCGACCCCTCCAAGTCCAAGTTTACCGTCACTCCCAACAAGGTCGAACTCAGCCTGGCGAAGAAGGCTGCCGGCAAATGGCCAACTCTCCAATCAGATGGATCCTCAGCAGCACAGCCCGCTGCAGTAAAGCCTGCCGTTGTAACCGCGTAAGCTCATTCATTATCACCTCTTCATTTCCTTTCGTGTACATTGCTGGCTAACTCAAATCTCAGACCTGAAACCAAAAAACCAGAACCTGTCGTTGATTCAGCCAAAAGCGAGCCTTCAGAGGCCTCAGCCGCCAAGCCATCCTATCCCACGTCCTCCCGCTCCGGCCCTAAAAACTGGGACAAGGTCGGCGAGGACGAGAACTCAGATGACGATAAAGACGTCAACTTGTTCTTCAAGAAGCTCTACAAGGGAGCCACGCCCGAGCAGCAGCGCGCCATGATGAAGAGCTTCACGGAGAGCAACGGAACATCCCTCAGCACGAACTGGGACGACGTCAAGGACAAGCGGGTGGAGACGGTGCCACCCGACGGTGTCGAGGCAAAGAAGTGGGAGTAAGTGCTGCGGCTTGTTGGAAAGGGATTTGCAATGGAGGACTGTCTAGATTGACGACACTTGTCAAGTGTGTATTATGTGCGCGGCGCACGAACGGGACAAAACGGGCTTTGCTTTTACTTGTTGTTGCTAGTTTTGCTTTATCGTGTCATATTGACTCGAGATACATTTTGTACTATACAATTTTTCTTCTTTTCTCATTCCAGTTTGCTTGTTGCTGCCACGATCCATTCTAACATCACAGTCATATAAGCGCCTACGCTGCAATCACGCCTCCACACCAGGATCCAGCTCCTTGACCCTCCTCACGACATCCTCATACCACACGCTCTTCCTCAACGCATTCTGCGCCAGCCCCGGCGTCCACGCCTCCTCGCCACGATACTTCTCCGCCATGCCCCTCGGGATATGCGCCGCCCTCGACAAAAAGTCCTCGGCAGCAATATACGCGCCCCTCAGCCACCTCGCGCCCTGCCCGGCCTCGACGTCAAACGCATTCCGCCCGTGCAGCACGCGCAGGTTGTCAAACAGCACGCAGTCGCCAGGCTCCATCTTGTGCTCGTGGATCGCATCTTTGTCGTTGATCAGCGACGCAAAGATGCGCGCCGGCTCGATCCACTGCCGGATGTCCTTGACGGGGCTGAGGTAGCGCCCCTGGAACGGCGGCGACCAGTACACGCTCGAGAAGCCGGCCGCGTTGCCGTCCAGCACGTAGCGAGAGCTGAAGTAGTGGAAGCCA
Source organism: Trichoderma sp. CBMAI-0020 (assembly GCA_030708095.1). Lineage (NCBI taxonomy): Eukaryota > Fungi > Ascomycota > Sordariomycetes > Hypocreales > Hypocreaceae > Trichoderma > Trichoderma sp. CBMAI-0020. The sequence goes on from JAJNCI010000007.1 coordinate 1,958,118, forward strand.
TGCTTGCCATACTGGTAGGGCACATGGTGCTCGGCCAGCGGCGCCATGCGATGCCGCGACACAAACGGCCACAGCAGGCGGCCGACGCGCTCGCCGTCGCTGAAGAGCGACTCGCCGCCCGCGCACGAGTTGTCCATGCAGTGCAGCACCTGGATCATGGGCGGCGGGTCCAGGTACAGCAGGTCCTGGTGCAGGCCCAGGTAGCCGCTGGTGTAGGCCACGTTCTCGGCGTTGGGCTTTGCACGGACATCAAACGTGCGCCCGTAGAAGGTCTCGCGGATGTTGGCGATACGCGTCGCGATGCGCACCACCGACTCTTGGTCCCGCGGCACGTTCTTGAGGTACACGATCCCGAGGCGGCAGATATCAATAATAACATCCCAAAAGGCCTCGCTGTCGGCCTTGATGAAGTCGGCGTAGTCGATCCTGCGCACCTGCTGCGCAATGGTCTCGCGGTCCCAGTAGACGACTCCCGTGCGGCGCAGCACAGATCGTTTGCGCGGCAGACGCACGTCCTCCATGCTCTTGCGCTTGAGCGACAGATGGACCGATTCCCACGGCAGCAGCATGACGTGCTGCTCCTGTCCGTCTTGCACAAAGCGGGGGATGTCGTTGCGGAAGCGAATCTCCAGGCCCTTCTTCGTCGGCGTCACATGCTCCAGCCCGACGTCGACGGGGATCTCGACCGACGAAAACGTCTTCTGGCCCGACGACACGTCCCTGCACCGCGCACACGCGCAGCTGTCCCGCAGCGTCGCCGGCTTCAGCGTCCGCCGCCCATTCTCCGTCGCCGGGTCCTCCACAAACAGGAACCGGTCCGTCCACGCAATCTTGACCGGGCCATTGTCCTGTCCGCCGTCCAGGTCCTGGTACGTGAACCACTTGGCGTGTTTCGGCACGTCCAGCTTCGGCCAGGATCGCGAGGCTGACGTCGCAGTCTGGGTCTGGTGTTGCGGGCCGCCCAGGGCAGCTGCCTCCTTGGCCTGGATTCTCCTCGACTGCGGCCTGTAGCGAGGCTCTTCTGTCTCTGCAGCAGCGGCGGGATCTCTTTGCGGCTGTCTCTGTCTCTGTCTCTGGTTTTGACTTTCGCCTCGTTGGTGTTTCCACGGGGCTTGAGTTCCCACGCCGCGACACGCCATGGCTCTGGCTTGCGTTTTTGCCGTGGCGGCGGCTCTGGCTTGTGAGGTGCGGGCCAGCGACAACATGGTGATGAAGCTGCTGTTTATGGCTGGGCCGGATCAAACTCCAATACGCCTATCTTGAGAGCTGCTTGTAAATGCAAAATGCACGCCACGTCGGTCGTCTGCGGAGAACAAACGGATGAGTTGACAAAGTCGCATGTCAGGCCCTTTTTTGCGCTAATAAGAGAGCTGGAGTGGACCGAGGCACAGGCCCGGCAACAGGTGCACGAAAGTGATGCGGCCAGAAAAGTGTAGCCTTGCCGAAAAGTCAGAGCAAAGTGAAAACCCAACGTCGCTCACCTAGCCTGCGTTGGCCTGCGTTTTTTAGCATTAAGCGTCCGATCAGATGATGTTAGAGCTGAACACTCGTTGATTCGGCTCAAAGGAACACTTCACACTTGAGCCACCTCCAACCCCTCAATCTCAGGGTCCTACCTATTCAGGCAATCGCAATACTTTGCAGCAGTCACTCTGTCAAGTCAAATCCAGTCTTTACTTGCTTGTTATTGAATGAAATGCATTTTATCTTAAAAGGTAAATGTGCCCTATAGCTAGATCCAGATTCATTCCATCATTACTCATGTCCAATAAAAGGCACGTCGCTGTCATGTGTCCGATTCCCATGTGCATGCATGTACAATATCGCCCAAAGATCATCTTCTTAATCATACAACACAAGTCCGATAAAAAAAAAGAAAAAAAAATAGGTGAAAAAAGGGTCTGAAATAGATGTCAAAGACCTCTTCATCGATTTCGATTGCTCGACCATCTCTTTACCATAACCTCTCTGATCTTGTACAATTTCATCGCCTCCGTGATGCCATTCTTCAACCCCTCTTCAAACTTGTGCGGAGGCGGCACATCCACGTAAATGAGCACCAAGCTCTTGGTGACGTGGGACAAGACGCGTACAACGCTGTGCAGCCACGACCATGGTTTTCGCGGGCCTTGTTTTCCTTGCTTCTTCCACCACGCATCTGAATACGAGGGAATGACAATCAGGCCAAACTCGGCGTGATCAAACACTGGTCCCCTGGTGTAAAGAAGCCAATCGACTCCGAATTTGATGCCCCCGCGGGGAACCCATCCCAACGACCTGAAATGATGGTACACGGCATAGTGAAGCAAGAATCCATCGTCCGGCTCGAGATCAGGTTCGTCGGGGCCATTGCGGGGGGGAAAGTAAGAGTATTGCCGGAACAGAGAAAAGAGCTCTTGGCGCGACAGCACTCTGCCAGATGCAGGATCGCAAACTTCCAGCACGCCAAGGCCAAATGAAAGGAAGAAGGCTTCCTCTGGCGTCAACTGGAGATGTTCCTTATTGATAATGGGGTCGGACACTGGTACGCTTGCCAATGGGAGTGAAGGCAGGATCTGGCTAGTTGCGTTGCCATTGCCATTGGCTTGGGATGGCTTTGAATACGACACGGGAGGCGAGCGGTTGGGGCTGGGAGGATCGGACGCCTTGTACGTAGCCGACTCGACGGTGGGAGAGAACCGTACACTCTTTCTGCGCTTCAACGTCTTGTTTCCGGCGCCATCACTCGATGAAATTACAGATCTATCGTCTCTAAAGATTTCGGGAGTTTCGTTGGTGATGGGGGTCCGAGGCTCTTCCGAGTCTTCTGTTGAAGACCCATGAGGCGAGGACGACTCGTTGGCTTTGGACGCATTTACTTTGGTAAGCTTGGCAAGATCGGCAGCAGAGTTTGGCAGCGCCAAAAGCTGTAGCGGTCCAACAGGTGCAAGAAGCAACAGAGGTTTCAGAATCGACTCCAGGCGTGATGCAACGACCGCCGAGTTTGGAAGTGCGAGGAGCTCCAACGGACCAACTGGTGCAACGAAGCTTGGGGTGGAGTCTGGCACAACCTTGGCCTTTTCTGCGGCTAGTCGCTCCTCTTCCAGCCTTGTCTGCAAAATAGCTTCTTGCTCGAGTCGCGCGCGCTCCCACTTGGCTTGAGCTCGCTCCTCTCGCCTCTGCTGCGTGAAAATCTCGCTGACATGGACTTCCTGGAGTCCTCTCTGGACTTGTTCTCGCTTCAGCCAGTTGGGCTCACTGCGACTCAGGTTGCCCTTGCCATAGAAGCCTTGCTCCCACAAGGCCCTCATAGACTTTTCATCTTTGATGTGGACTGAAATTGTCGTCTCAGACCAGACGCCCTGGTGGATCACGGCAGGCTCTGCGGGCGGCGGTCGGAAGACCTGGCCCAGCCACGCATAGGCAACGTGAACCAGCGAAATTGGGTTGTTGGGGTAGAAAGCTGGGAGGGGAAAGGTTCGAATGGGTGCAGGAAGCGCGTATATCTGGTGGATAGATGGGCCGCGCTTTTGCTGCTGCGCTTCAGGTTGGACCTTGGCTTGAGCTGGAGCCGGAGCTGCAGGATTTGGTTGCAGCTCAGCCGAAGCCTTGCCAATAGAAGGGGGCTCGGTTTGGACTTGCATCTCAGCCATTTCGGACTGGCATCATTTTGGCCTTGATCTAGGAGCTTCTAGTCAGTATGTAGCTCCAGAGAGTGCTGCATTGGGATAGTGTGACGAGAAATAGATGAGGAAGCAACCAAATGTCCCATCGCTGTATCAGATACCGTTGTAGTCTATAATCAAATGGCAATCACAGAGGTCTCCAAATGAATGGTCGCTCTTTGCGCAAATGGTAATCATCATAACAGTGCGAGGGAAGGGTTGCAGGTGGAAAGGGAGCTTTTTTTCAGCAAGCTTCTGCGTCTGGCAATAGCTCAAGACGCGGAGATGAAGTTTGCATAAAAGCAAGCTTGGCCTTTGATGGAAATGTTGTGAAAGAGCTGCCCAAGCTTCTTGGTGGCTGCCAAAGCTTGGAGGGAAAACATGAAAATAGACGAATTCGACTTACTTCTCTCAAGACATGGCCCGGTGAAAACGACACTCTTCTGCAAGACGAGTCCAGCTGGATCTCATCCACGACGTTCCAGAAAGGCAATAGATGCTCTACCAGTCTGGAATCTGAGAAGAGGACGTCGGGGCGCACAAGAGTTTTCTTTGCTTGTTGTTCATAGAAAAGAAGCAAGAAGTAAGAAGAGGGAAATTTTTTTCTGCTCACAAGGGATTTTCTTCCTCGGCGGTTAGTCGGAGAAAGCCGCTAGACTGGGGCCGGGAGCGGATGCCTGGGGCGCCAGGCGTCAAGAAATCAAATGCGAGGTTTCTGTGTGGGCAGCTGCAGCCAGCACAGCACATGCATGCATTTCTGCGGAGGCTACAGGCGGCACAGCGCCCTGAATCTAGGGCACATCGGCAGGCACCGCAGGCACAGCGAAGCCTGCATCGAGTGATCCACCGGGAGGGTTTGACGCTCACCGCATGGGTCGGCGCCGAGTTTCGCTTCAAATCATCATGTTTGCTAGATGCTGCGGTATCTACAGGCCCGGATCTTCCGACCGGTGACGAGGCATTGGCCGCAGCACAGTCTTCGTCATGTTTATTTTATTCCTAGGTACATGTAAACTTCAACGTCCGAGCGATATCAGGAATCGTGTCAGCTGGGCAAGAAGACATCTGAGCCCAATATTAATATAATAGGAAAAGAAGAAGAAAACCTCTACTATCAGCGTAGCCTTGGAAAATGACGTATTCTTTGCTGTGCTTGTGACCTGTCTGCCTCGTCCATTGGCGCATTTTCCGTGTTGGCTGCAAGTGCCTGTAGCGGCCACGTCTAGCGAGCTTCCATCCGTGCTAAGCCCAACCCAGAGATGGCCAGGTCATGCTCTTTTCAGGTACCTCGTTACTTACTACTTGTCCTGTGGCTGTCGTCGATGCCATCCTTGCCAAAAGCCTCTTTTCGCACGTCTCTCCAACACAGCCTCAATCCCAGCGCTGGCTGGAACAAGTCCGCGAGTTCGAACCGACTTGTCGCCCTCTTTTCATCCTACTCTCCCGAATACGCCGCCGTCGTATTTGCTCCCTCCTTTGCTTCTGCCGCCTCGTCCTCATCTCCCTATTTATACACCATCTCTATCGTATGCTCTATCATGTCCCAACAGTCCGTCCCGACGCGCAGGTGATTGTCTTCCGCCCACGGTGAAGGAATCATGGTTATACGTCCCTCCTAGACGTGCAAATGTCCCATCTTATCCAAATTGCGGCCACGGTCTGCCTCGTCTGGTCCGTGGTCGTCGTCTTTGTCCAAACCGTCGGCATCAGCGCCATGTAAGCCTCTTCTCTCCAGCCAGCACCCAGCCAGCATCTGGCTAATAGTTTCTGTCCATAGATTCAGCCGCTTCTCCCGCCGAGCCCGTCCGTCTGTATCGTCCGGTCTTGGCGCCAATGCGCCGAGCGTCACCGTCATCCGGCCGGTCAAGGGCCTCGAGCCCTGTCTATACGAATGCATCGCTTCCACCTTTCGCCAGAACTATCCCCGAGATAAAGTCTCGATTCGGCTCTGCGTGGAGGACACCAGCGATCCATCGTACCCGGTCCTCCAGCAGCTCATCCGCGACTTTCCCTCCCACGATGCGCAAATCCTAGTCGAGAACGAGGACCCGGCCCTGCACGGCCCCGATGGCCGGGTCAACACACTGGGGCCGAACCCCAAAATACGAAACATCAGCAGGGCCTATCGCGAGGCCCCGGGAGAGGTCATATGGATCATCGACTGCAACGTCTGGGTTGCAAAGGGCGTCTTGGGGCGCATGGTGGACAAGCTCATGGGCTACTCTCACGCCAGTGAATCAGCCCAGCCTTACAAATTCGTCCATCAGCTGCCCATTGTCGTCGATGTCGTCGATTACCACCAAGACGCCTCTGCCGAAAGCCAAAACTTCCTCGGAGCTGCCGCCGGCACATCCACTCCCACCAACGAAACACTATCGCAGCGAATCTCCAACAACGGCGGTGGCCGCCTCGACGAAATGTTCATGGCCACCACGCACGTCAAGTTCTACGGCGCCATCAACATCGTGGGAGTCGCCCCGTGTATCGTCGGCAAGAGCAACATGTTCCGCAAGGCTCATCTAGACCAAGTCACCGATCCCGCCCGCAACCCGATTCTCCCAAAGGATTTCGAGCGGCCACGCGGCGTCGACTACTTCTCCCACAACATCTGCGAGGACCACCTGATAGGCGACCTTCTCTGGCGCTCCAACATCCGGGGCTATGCAAACCACGGCATCGCCTGGAGTGACCTGGCCGTGCAGCCAATGGCCGGCATGTCCGTGTCTGCGTACGCTGCCAGGCGAGTCCGCTGGCTGAGAGCTCGAAAATTCACCGTGCTGGCCGCCACCTTGGTCGAGCCCGGCGTCGAATCACTCCTATGCTGCGCTTATTTCGCTTTTGCCGTCACGACCTTGCCCTGGTTCAGAGACACCATCCCACAGACGTGGTCAGCCATGGCCACAATTTGGCTCATGTCCATCGCCGCCTGGATGACCGTGGACTGGTTCACCTTCAAACTCTTACACACGGGCCGCACCATTGAAACCGACGAAAACACGCCCCAATTCGCGTTTGGCTCGTCCAGCCCGCGAGGCCTTCCGAGACGCCGGTTCCTGGAATGGCTCCCCGCGTGGATTGGAAGAGAATTCATGGCGCTACCAATCTGGACCTTGGCAGTACTTCTCGGGACAACTGTCAACTGGCGAGGAAAGGTGTTTCACGTCCGGCTGGACACGAGTGTCGAAGAATTGCCCAGCGGAACGCCCAGAAGAACAACGCAGACGCCAGAGCTGGAGAAGGCTAGACAACGGAGCAAAGATAGACTGGATTGATTCAAAAGTTCTCAATGTGGCGTAATACGGAATATGGAGTGACATGGATGATTACAAAAAACTACATTATTAGACTAGAGTTTATGATTGAGGCGGGCGTTTAAAGTGTCCAAAATAAATACTTCTTTATACGTTTTAGTCGCGATATAGATATACTGCTAACGAAAGAAAGAGGTGGATAAAATAAATACAAAATTCTTAGCCAAAACTCGCTTGGAACGAAATGAAAAACATAACTGCAGCCTTGTAAAAAAGGAAAAAGTATACAACGGGAGGGGGGTGTTGAAACGATAATCTTGTCATAATCTCATAACTTCATTCATCTCCAAATACTCTCCTCAATTCTTCTCCGCGTCCGCAGCCTCGGCGCTTCCAAACACGTTCGCCGGGACGAGTCTTGACCTCTTCGCGATAAGATCCGACAGCTGCATCATCGACAAGGAGCTCATCAGCTCCAACATCTGGACATGTCCGCCCAAATGCCCCGTGATCCAGTTCCGCAGCTCCACTGAGATGAGCGAATCCACGCCATAGCTCGACACTGAGCGGTCTGACTGGATCTCCTTTGTAGCCACGGAGAGCAGACCGGCGAGCTTCTCCTTCAGGCCGGTGTATACGGCGTCGACGGCGACTTCTGCGCTAGATGCGCCCCGGAGGACGGCCTGCACGTCGAAGGCGTCTTTGCCGCTCTTGGAGACGCGCGGTGCAGCGCGGGACCAGACGTGTGCGAAGCGAGCATCTGGTCGTCTTGTGGCAGCAGATGAAGCATCTGGCGCGAAGAGGCCGGCGCCGCAGACGATTTGTGCTTGAGATGGATTCGCCGCAATGGGGTTCTGAATAGCATAGTTGATGACGGCGAGCACTTCCTCGATTTTCTGCGGTTGGACGTCGGAAGAGGGGGATGCGTTTTGAGCATTATCCGAGCCTTCTTGCTGCACTGCACCAATGTCGATTGCTTTGACAGGGAAGCCCTGCGAAGCTTGGCTTCGGGCAAAGCTATCTCGGAATGCGCCAATGGCACCAGCGATGCCCTGTTCAGGGCTGCCCACGACCGAGGAAGTGCTGTTGAGGAGGAGGAAGAAGTCAAGCTCTGAGCCGAAAGCATTCTGGAGGCTGAGAATGCAAGCGGTCGAGGATTCAATGGCAGTAGACCAATGAGAGTGAGTAAGAGCCTGGACATCGGCATTCTAATCGTCCACTTCTGTCAGCTTTCCTTCTTCAGATTATCCGGAATGAAAGTCATTCTACTTACGTGAGTCTCAGAATCTCCGAGAATTATACCCCTCAGGGGTACTCCTACGCTTGCCTCCTTGAGTTGATCAGCAATAGGTCTGTCGGAGACATTGCCAGGAATAATGGCAACGTCCGCGCCCAGCTTCTTAATCTCATCTGTCAGAAGTTCGATTTCAGATCCTTGCCGCGCAATGAGGCGACTGGCTCCTAGCTTTGCCAAGTACTTCGCAACGGCTACATCCAGACCTCCATTACTTCCGGCAACAAAGTAAGAACTGTTCTCTCGAAGAGCCGCAGACTTGGGCTTCTGAGGTTGAATCTTGAGCCAAGTTAGTAAAAGAATCCGCATGACATCTTAATAAGAGAACTTACCTTCAAAGGCAGGCTAGAGTCTAGCTTGAACACAGCTTTGCCCAATTGGTCGCCCGCCTGCATAATTCGAAGCTGCTCCGCAACATTGGAAGCATGATAGGTAGTAACAGGGCTCATCAAAGGCAACTTTCCTTCTTGGAGCATCTTGAAAGAAGTCTGTAGCAGCTCTTCAAACACTGCGGGCCGTTCTCTTGCCAGGAACGCCATGTTCACAACAGAAAGGGAAGCATTTTTCTGAAGGGCCTCTAGGCCAAGCTGGCCATTGTTTGCAACGTCTCTCTCGCAGAGCTGAACAACTCTACCAAATGAGGCTACGGTACTGCAGCTCTCTGAAAATGCGTCTCCAGAAAGAGAGTTGAGAACAACATCAACGCCCTGGCCGTTCGTCTGCTTAAGAAGACGGTCACCAAAATCCAGGTCTCGGCTTGAGAAGATGCGTTCAGTGGGAATGCCAAAAGACTTGTTGACGAACTCTGCCCTGTCTGGACTTCCGACTGTCACAAAGATGTCTTCGGCGCCAAGGGCCTTTGCAAGGGCAATTGATGCTTGGCCGACTGCTCCCGCTCCAGACTGAATCAAGATGGACTCGCCCCGTTGAAGCCTAGCAATGTTTCGGAGAGCATAGAGCGCAGTTGAGTAAGCCAAAGGGATTGCTGCCGCAGCGTCGCTGGCGATAGCCTCGGGGATTTTAACAGCGTGACGAACATCTACGTTACTCACGGTGGCAAGTCCATCAGGAGCAAAGAAGCTGACCCGATCGCCCACAGTGAATTTCGTCTGAGAAGCATCGCCCGCATGGATAACTGTGCCACTTCCCTCGAGGAGAAGAGAAGAGTTGCCTTCAAGCTGGCCAGTAGTGGTGAGCATATCATTAAAATTGAGCGCAAAATTCTCCACTTGAACTCTAATTTGTGTCGGCTTGAGAGAAGCCGCATGGAATTCGCTGTCTGCCCAGTATAAGGAATCAAGCACTCCGACCGAACTAATTCGCAGGCCCAATGAGCGGCTGGCATCATTGTAAATCTCTTCACGTGGGTGGTGGCTTGATACCGCATCTTTAACTTGCTGGTTGACCGCCTTGTTCTCCAATAGACGGGGAATTACAATGCTACCATTGTAAAAGGCAAGCTCCCACTCGGATGCAGAGTACGGCGAAGCATTTGGCCCAAGATACTTTTCATATACTTGCAAAATCGCAGATGCCTCATCCGAGCCCGTACCAATGTCCAAAGTGAAGAAGCTGAGATCAGGTCTCGATGATCGCAAGCTGCGTGCCAATCCGGTAATGAGAGCTTGGTGTGGCTCAGGCTCAGCCAGGGAGGTTCCCTTTGTCACCCACAGCACAGCTTGAGCATTAACAAGAAGATGTCGGACTTTGTCCCAATCATTCTCGGATGCTCTCAGCAGGGCGCCTTCAGAAATCTCGGGAAGGAATATGTAGGTTCCAGGAGATGCTACTTCTCCAGAGAGTGATACCGTAGACACAGCGGTTTCGGGGTACTGTGCCGCCAACGCGCGGCGCAACTCGCTCGCTACAGAATCACTTTCCTTTCCAGTGAAGATGGAGATGTTCTCAGCGTGCGCTTTCAATTGAATATTAGCGGCATGAGAAATGAGCAAGCTCACTTCGTGTTCCTGATCTGAATCATAATCTTTCAATTCGAGTGAGATACCGGAAAAGCCGCTCTTGACCAGAGCCTTGTCCCACTCTGATGTTGACACAAAAGAAGAGCTTGTGCGGCTATCTTCGGCTCCTAGCCACCAGCTCTGTAGGCCTCCGCCAAGGACTCCCCATCTCAAAGATGGTGCTGTCAACTCTGCAAAAGCAATCTGGCCACTGGGCTTTAGTAGGCTCTTTAGATGACCAAGGGTATTCTCAAGATTGTGTGTTGCGTGAAGGGCATTTGAAGCAACGATCACGTCGAAAGAGCCAGGTTCAAACCCTTGCTGCGCAGGAGACTGCTCGATATCAAGGGGCTTGAACTCTACAACACTTTCAAACTTCTTCAACTTCTCTTGTGCGCTTGCAATAAAAGACTCGGAAGCGTCTGTGAGAACATATGTGCCTGGAGTAGTAGCATAATCTCGCTGTTCTCCATGCAGAGCTTCAAGCAGAGTCAAAGTCAAGTTGCTGGCTCCAGCGCCGACTTCCAAAACACGCAGATTTGGCACTTTGTACTGGACAAGTTTGAGATACTCTGCTAGTTGAGCGTGGCACCTGTTGAACCCATCGTCCTCGGAATAAAGGTGATGTAACTGAGTCGCATCAATTGAGAACTCTTGGTTTCCTCGCAGAATGCCTGGCAAGTGAGGGGCAATTTGAACCAGCAGCTGGTTGGCAATACCCTGTGTTTTGTTGTCGGAGCTCAATGGCAGCACATTCGCTGTATCTTGCCCTCGCATCCAATCATAGAAGCTTCGTAAGTGACCGGTAATCAAAAGCTCGTCTTCGCTCGAGAGCTGACCAAGGGTGTCCTTGATAATGCTGAGAGAGATGAGGTCAAGGTTTCCCCGCTGCTCTTGACTCTTCTGATCAAGATTTCTTTGGCAGTACTCGGCAACTGCCTGTTTCGTAGACGAAAAAGGATCCACAAGCCATTCAACCTGGTGACTCAGAGGGTTGCCATCGCCGTTAGCGTCCGCCTGGTAGCTCCCCAGAGACGAGAACTTGATTCCTTCAACTCGAACGACAACATTGTTTGCATTGTCTGTAGCAACGATATGAGACGAATGCTGTCTCAGTCCATAAGGACTAGATTTCGCCGCAACAGAGAGCTTGTGTCCTGGCTGGAGGTCGATATCTGTAGGAATGTAAAGCTCATCAATGGAGGTAACAACTTGAGGGCCATCCAAGCCGTCAGCTAGTTTTACGCCCGAGAGTGTTGCCAAGAAGCAGCCTTCAAGCGTCGTAGGGTGGATATGATGCACTTCCTGATGGCCTCCAGGCATTGTTGCTTTCACATCCTGCACGTAGAGCTCGCTATTGGACTCCCAGGGGCGAGCTGAGATGTTGTCGAGGTTTGCAAAACACCCAGAATAATCATTACCAGAGGCGCTAAGCAGCTTATACAGCTGTTTAGACTCTAATTGAGTCCATAGAGCAGAACCATCTTCGTTCTGAAGAGATTCAGTCGCAGTATCCAGCTTAACAGCCAGCTTTCCCAAGTCTTCCGACAGAGCAATTAAGCCTCGGCAGTGCTCAGTGGACTCGTTATTTGGAGAGATGCTATAAATTCTGAATTCTTGCCACTTTTGACTAGAATCGCGAGAAGTTACAGAGTAAGGTCTCAAAAGTGTAAAGACTTCAGCTCCGAATGCATCCTCTTGAATAAGGAGAGGTCTATCGATGACAATCTTCTTGAACTGTATCACTTTCCTCAGCCATGGGCGATTCGACGTAATGGACTGACGTTTCAAGGCCTCCACAATCATAGCCAGAAAGCCGGCTGCAGAGTACAGGACTTGGCCGTCTATAGAATGACCCTTAATCCACGGCATCTCCGAAGGCCGAATGTACATTCTCCAAGACGGCTCGGCGCTAATGCTGTCCGCAGCAGCAGTTCCAAGCAGATCATGGCGAGGAAATTCTCGCATGCGGTACACTTGGCTTCGACGGGACTCATTCCAATGAATCTTTCCGTGATGCCAGCTGTATGCCGGCAAATTTGTCAGCACCTTTGTGCGCGTGCCGTGAGGGTTATTTGTGCCTGCAAGGTCAATTTTAAGACCATGGTTGAATAGACCAGCTGCAGTCGACAACATGCTCTGAACTGCGCCCTCTTTTCTCCTCAAGCAAGAGAAGTAGGTTACTGAAGACAACTCCTTGACAGTTTTTGCTATCTGGGTAGCTGGTCCTTGGAGTGCAGCGTGGGGGCCAAGCTCAATCATGACAGTCGGTGGCACCGCGACACTGCCATCTTTATCTGTAGCAGACGCAGTCAAGCTAAGGAGCTTGGTCAAGGCAGGCGAAAACCGCACTGGACGGAGCAGATTGCTGACCCAGTAGCTGCCGTCCATCTCTTCGCCGCTTAGCTCTTCACATGTAACTGAAGAGATCATTCGCACGCCTGGCTTGAATTTGCGAGGCTGCAGCGACTTCAACGCATCACCATAGAGCCCCTCGATAACATTCATGTGAGAAGAATGATAGGCTACTGGGACGGCTAGCCTTCGGTTGAAGATGCCATCTTCCTCCAATCTAGCACCAATCTCTTCAATGGCCGAGACATCGCCCGAGATTGTCACACTGGTAGGACTGTTGATGCATGCAACATTCACAGCGTACTCGCTATACTTTGATAGATACTTTTGCGCATCAGTGTCTGAGAGACCTGCTGCAAGCATTCCGCCTTGCCTTGCACCCTCCTTCCGCATGATTTGATATACAGACTGGCCTCGGTGGTAGGCAGCCCTGAGGGCTTCCGGTGCAGTCAAGGCTCCAGCAGCGTATGCGGCCGCAATCTCTCCACTTGAGTGGCCACAAACCGCATCAGGATGCACGTTCCAAGACGCAAGGAGATCAACCAAAGCAATCTGGATGGCTGTGCACACTGGTTGGGCCAGCTCAGCTTCATTGATGCGAGAGGTTTCCTTTGTCTTTTTCAGCTCATCGATCAGGCGCCAAGTCGCGCCCATTCGGATAAACTCCCGCTCAGATTTTTGCATCGACTCGGCAAAGAGTGGGTAAGATAGCAGTCCCAGTCCCATTTCTGCCCATTGGGCTCCCTGACCTATAGATGTGAAAACATATCAGCCTGTGCTGGCTTCACAGTATATGGCTTAGTAGGACAAGAGGGCCTTACCAGTGAAGATGAAACACCTTCGTGCATTCGTCCAGGCTTTGACCGGACGATGTGATCCCAGCTCAATTTTATTGAGCCCCTCCAAAAGCTCTTCCACTGTAGAAGCAACAACTGCGGTTCGCTGTGCAAACCGGCTTCGCCTCTCTGACAATGTATAGGCCAAGTCGTCTAGAGAAAGCTCTTGGTGGTTTGCTTTGGCCACCCTAATGAACTTCTTCCACGCATTGGCCATCTTGGAGCAGCCATCGTCCCGTTGGTGGCTCCACACGAAGACCCTAGATCTAGAAGCGGCGGGTTCGGAGATATTTGGGCCACGCGTTGCTCTGAGCTCTGATGTCGATGTTGGCTCTATTACCTTGGTTGGCTCTGTCCATGCCTCGAGGATAACATGGGTGTCTGTGCCTCCATACCCCGACCCGTTGATGGATGCCCGACGTATTAATCCTTCTGGCCAGTCCTGGAATTGTGTTGACACCTAAAGAAAAGAAAACCCCCAAATTAGTTTGAATGTTTCAGTCAAAGCTTTATCAGGCACTTACTTTAAGTCTTCGTCGTTCTAGCTCCAACCTGGGGTTTTCGTTCACAAAGGTGGGGGTGGGAACAAGTTTCCTCTTCTCAAGCATCAAGAGCACTTTTACCAAACCGGCCAACCCTGACACACACTCGGTATGACCCAAATTTGATTTGACACTACCGATGATAAGCTGCTTTTCAGAATTGTCTGAGCAGAAAGCTCGGTTAAAAGCCTCGGCTTCAACGTTGTCTCCGGCATTGGTACCAGTACCTATAGGGATTTAAAAAAAAAAATCGCGTTAGTTAAAAAAATGCCAGCAAGTTACTATTAGTTTCAATTTACCGTGTGCTTCCACGTAGACTGTCTCTCGGGGGTCAAGCCCAGCAACCTTGTATGCACGCTGAATAGCTGCAAATTGAGCATCCGGCGACGGCATGGTGATGCCCGGAGTTTTGCCATCGGAGACAACCGCGCTACCGCGGATAACAGATCGAACTGTATCGCCATCCCGTAGGGCGGCACTAAGTGGCTTGAGCAATAGAGCAACTACGCCTTCGCCACGGGCATATCCGCTGGCGCGAGAGTCGAAGGAATAGCATCGGCCGTCCGGGGACAGGAACCTTTTGGTTGTCAGTAAAGAAGACTATATAGCCTGCAAGGGGGGAGGACATCTAAAGCTTACGACATGGAGGAAATGATGGACATCTTGTCAGGGTCCAAAATAAGATTAGAGCCCCCCACCAAAATTTGGTCAGCGTCGCCAGCTCGAAGGGCGAGGATGGCATCGTGCAGGGCCACTGAAGCGCTAGAGCAAGCGGTGTCGACGGCTTTACTGGGTCCGCGCAAATCAAAGGCGTAGGATACGCGACTGGATACGAGAGACGGCCCTGTTCCAGTGAATCGGTACCTGTAATCGTTGGTAAGCATCTGTAAAGAAGCAGCGAGTTGCCAGACTTTGCCGGCTCCGTTTCCCAGAGTCGGTTGCGAGAGTTTAGAGAGTTGGCAAGAGTTGGCGAGAGTTGGCGAGAGTTGAAGAGGGTTGAAGAGGGTTGAGCGAGACCTACATTGGCGATGTCTCAGGGTCGCGACCCAGGATCTGGTCATAGTCTGTGTAGGAGACGGCACAGAAAACTCCAGTGTTGGACTTTTCCAGCTTTTCCAGGGGGATGCCGGCGTTCTCAAAGGTTTCGTAGGCCACCTCGAGCATGAGTCTTTGCTGAGGATCTATGGCCTTGGCTTCCACGCCGCTGATGCCGAAGAAGTCACTGTCGAAGACAGCCGGGTCTTGTTGAAGAAGGTGAACGCCCCTAGCACTGGTCTATAAATAGAGTTGTTGGTTAGTTGAAGGCATCAAGACAAGACAGCGACAGAGGCGAGGCTGAAGCGAAAAGGGGGGGGGGAAGACAGAGAGTTCGCCCCTCGCCTCTCCTCGTCGTTGTCTTCATCGTCCACGTACCGAGCCCGGGAGATGAGCTTGGGGATGCCAAAAAGACTCCATCCTGAACCGGTTCCGGGCATTGCTCGCCCAGCTGGTTCTCCCCTTTGACAAGAGCTGCCACAGACCATCCTCATCAGAGGCAGTGCCTGAGAACCGGCAGGCTACTCCTATGATGGCAATGGGCTCGTCCCCGTTGGCATCAAGCCAATGGGGATCCACGGGATTAGATGAAGTCATGCTCGGCAGAATTGACTCAAGGGGAAGGGATGGTTGAAGTTGGAGGGTTGAGGGGACGAAGAGAGGCGGACATGCGAGCTGGGATTGCGGCGAGAATTATATGGAGTTGCCACAGTGCAGGAGACGCTGGAATAAGCTGACTTCATAGGGAACCAGCTCGTTCTCGGCCGCCCCAGTTTTGGCTGCAGCGCATGGGATGGAATGGGGGCGAAGATGGAGGAGGGAAAAGAAAAGGGCCAGCAAGGGAAACGGAAAAGAAGGGTTGCATTAATGCAGTCCCTAGCCCCAGGCCATGCATGTCAAAAACCAGCCCGTCTCGTAAAGTGTCCGGGTCCAAATTCTGGAGACGCGCTTGAGGCGATCGGCCCATCCGCGGCGCTCGTCAAAGACCACTAGGTATATAAAATTGCAGCTTACCCTGCGACAAAACGACGCCAACTCCAGGCCAATCGTCACGACGCAGCGCTGCTTTCTTCTCTCGCCCAGCCGACACGCATTTTTGCCATCATGGGATCAGTTCCTACTCTGGCCGAGAGCACTCTGGTGCAGCCAAGCATCCCGCTGGTGCCGGGCATTGTCGATGTCACACCGCTTGATCAGTATATGGTTAGGGTCATTCTGCCCATGATGATCTTCTTCAAGGTCGACGAGCCTTCACTTCGACCCATAATTCTACGCAACCTGAAGAAGGCTCTGTCGCTAGCCATTGACGAGTTGAAGATTCTAGCCGCCGAAATCGTTCCCAAGGACCCCGTCCGCAACACAATCCAGCTGGAATACCGCAAGGACTCGGGCGTCTGGTTCCACGTCAAGGAGCTGCCAGATGTCGACTATGAAGACTTGGCTGGGCGCAACTTTCCCTTTGCGGCGTTGCCGGCGTCCCAGTATGCCTCGCAGCCGCTGGGCCACTCTGAACGAGCCCCCGTCATGACCTTGCAGGCGACCTTGATCAAGGGCGGCCTGGTCCTGACGTTTGGCGGCCATCATGTGGTCATGGACGCCCAGGGTATGGGCACATTTGTCGAGGTCTGGGCCAAGCATGTGGCCGCAGTGTCTACGGGAGTCGTCGTCCACCGCAACCAGTGGCTTACCAACGAGCATTTGGATGCGTTTCAGCTCTACAGCCCGAGCATGGACCGCCCACTCTCAGAGTTCCCACTATATCATCCCGCCAAAGAGGGATCATACGAGAAGCTGCAGGCGGACCTGCAGGTCAAGGTTCTGCAAAAGGCAACCTCGGGCGACCACGAGGGAATCGCCAAGCTCATCCGCGTATCTCACTGGGCCATGACCCAGGAGAAGATGGACGAACTCTGCGATGCAACGCTGCCAAAGACAAAGGAGGAATCATCCGTGACGTCCCATGCGACGCTATCCGCGCTTATCTGGAAACAGGTGAGCAAGGCTCGACGACTTACAGAGAAGCAAGTCGCCTCCAGCTCGCTTCTAACCTCGGTGAACCTAAGGAGGCGCGTGGAGCCGCCGCTGGCACCCGAGTATCCAGGAAACGCCATTGCCCTCGCTCGAGCTAATGCAACTACTGCAGAGCTAGAAACACCTGGTGTGGAACTGGTCCATGAACTTGCGAAGAAGGTTTCGGCTTCCATTGAGGAGTGGACTGCAGACGAGCTCTGGTCTCTGACTGGGGCGCTGCAAACATACCCTGGCGATATCTCCAACAAGTTGCTCCCATCACTCAACTCAGACGTGCTAGTCACTGCACCCTCTCGGCTTGGAGAAATGCTCAAGGCGGCAAACTGGGGGCCCGAGCTTGGAGACATCAAAGCCCTTCGATGGGCCTTCCCGGCCTTCATGGACGGGTTTGTGATTGTTCTACCCTCGATCCATGGGGGCATTGAGATCATGCTATGGACGGCACCGGAGACGACTCGGCGGCTAACGGAAGACCCGGACTGGACAAAATGGGTAACGCAGTTGGAGTAGAAGCTGAGAGGAGGAGGCTAGATGCGGTCGTCACAAACTGATACGTCGGCCGCGGAAGAGGATTCGAAACCGCATGTGCAGGCAGGACTAGTGACTCCCCTCTGCCGCAGTAGTAAACTGACGGCGGTTTATGACCAGTCGTATCGAATGGATACAACGTCACTGTCCGTGTTGGTTGAGGTTGTTTAGTTGTCTCTTATCAATACATACCTAGCATGGCGTACTGTAACTTTGCTTTGAATCTACTTTTGCGCACAAAACGGTTGCTCGCTTACGCGGTTAGTTGGTATAGGTACTACTAGTAGTAGTAGTAGTAGTATTACGCATTATGCTAACCCATGGCAACAAGATGGTGTTTATGGGCATCAGGCTTGCGGCCCGGGCCATGATTAGGGGCGGTTAGAGGCGAAAGGTGGCTTTAGACGAGACGACCAGAATCAATTCCCTTGTCAAGCTAGTCCTAGTCCTCTTGCCAGGAGTAGGAGGAGGAGCACCAAGTGTCGTAGCACGGGCCAGAATGAATCCAAAGCACGTTGGACCGAGTGCTAGTACTACATATCTTCACGGCCGAGATTGTTGCATCACCCAGTCCTGCCGGCATCCCGGGCTAGTCATCCCAAGGTTTGCGTTTCCCAACTGCAGGTTTGACCATCGACGGCGTTGCAACCTGGATGGGATGGAGGGGGGGTCCCGACAAGTCGGTTGAGACAACGACGGCTGATTGGACAGGCGAGCTGGAAGAGGCTGCGAAGAAAGCGGGCGGGGTGCCATGGCGCGCACTTCTGCACGAGGGTCCCAGCCAGGTTTGGACGAACGAACCAGAGCCGGACGGCAGGGTTGCTGGACCAGGGCCGCGGCCAGGGACCCGGGCATTCCACTCGATTCGAGTGACAGGCGGTGAGAAATTAGCATGTCTGTTGCATCCGCCACGCGAGCGATTTGCGGTAGCGAAATCTGATACCCTCAGACCAGGGCTCGCCATCGCCCTCCAGGCGGTCGTGACGGCGCTGATCTGGTCGTTCCCCGGACAGCCCAGCGACAGAGCATCAACGTGGCAGCACTAGCAGTGCGACTCATGGCTCAATTGACCTGTCAGTCTTCCACATGCACTCCATGTCTACTCCGGACTGGGACATTTGTGCATACGCGAGCTGCATTGCCGGACTCGCAAGGGAAAGGCCGGGACCAGCAACGCCGTTGGGGACTCACTATCGGGCTCTTCATCGGCTTGGCGTCCAAAGGGGGGCCTCAGACACGTCGTAGGCACTGGTGAGTGGCGTCTAAGTTAGCTGCGGTGTCATCTCACGTCGTTTGGGAGTGGCCAGTTGGCTGGGGAGACAGTTACCGCATTACCAATGCCGTTACAGTATTCCGCAGTCCTCGTACGGTACGGCCTGGTTCTTGGTAATGCAGCGGCGGCGAGCTGCAGCTGGCCGGAATGCTCTATTCCCGAGGACCCTGTTGCAGTGGCGGGGTTGGTGTCTGATGATGTCTGATGATGGCAGCAGGGTGGCCAACGAGATTGTTACCTGCTAGTAGTAGTACTGTAGTGCAGATGGATGAGGAGAAACAAGATGCTTCCAGCCTCGATCTCTGCTGGGATGTTTGGGTTACAGGGCCTACAGCGGTCGTGCCTGCCAACACAAACGCTGTAGAATGAATTAGGCCAGCACCAACCAGCCCAGGAGGCCGGACCAGTAGATACTCCGTCCTCCTTGATTCAACACGATCCTATCCAGCATCCAATCCAGCATCCAATCCAGCATCCAATCCAGGTTGATCCCAACATCAGCCGGTTGATTGCGCACCGACTCCCCCGTCGCTGCCCGCCTGCTTTTCCAGCCGAGCTCTACACCCATTTCCCGCATGGCTGTTTCTGCTTCGCGAGTAGCGTCGGCCGCGAGGCTGCCTGAAAATCGGCATTAAAGAAAGACGACCGAGATTCTCGCATCAAGGTGGCGGCCCGATAGCACCGCGCTTGCAATGAAGCAGCCTCAACTCTCGGAATCGGTGGCATCATGCGGATTCAGACTGTCGGCGATGAGCAAATGCCAAGCTTGCGGCTCGCACCGCGGGCGGACACTGCTCCATACCTACGTTGGCACATGGACTATATTGGGCAATTCTCTCAACACCGTTTGCAGTTGACAAACGCTACTCCACAGCGTGCAAGATTCTCAATATCCATGCGGAATCACCTAGCAGTTTGCGATATCGCCGATGATGGTGTTGGTTTGGGGCAATACCAACCCATGCCTCTATAACGCCTTTGCGCGCTGCAGGGTCCAGCATATGCATATGCCCT
The DNA here is from genome assembly GCA_030708095.1 of Trichoderma sp. CBMAI-0020. Taxonomy (NCBI): domain Eukaryota; kingdom Fungi; phylum Ascomycota; class Sordariomycetes; order Hypocreales; family Hypocreaceae; genus Trichoderma; species Trichoderma sp. CBMAI-0020. Next base: position 1,977,879 of record JAJNCI010000007.1, read on the forward strand.
GGGCCAGATGAGGCTCTATCCTGTCCGCTGAAGAACTCTACCTACCTAGTTCAAATCCCCGAAGCTTCCTCATTGGACCAGCTGCAGAAAAGGACGATTCTTAGCGCAGCTGCAGCTGAGCTGGTCCATCCATGCATTAACCGGTAGGATCCTCCCAGCTTCTTCAGGATCCAAATCCAGTAATTGATGTATCAACGCCAAAATTGTCACAGCCTTGCCATTTCACCAACCCTCCAGAGGCGTCTAAGGATGCAAGGCTCCCAAAACGGGTCTGACCGCATGCGCGATTTCGTACGTTGTGGTGTTTCCATGTGCACATCCGCTACACGTGGTTTTAATTAACCTGCATCCTTCATGCCCCTCGTCGCTGATCCTTTGGCCCAAAATCGAGAACCAAGAAACACGGAGCCCCTGTTGTTTGCTTCCTTGTGGAGTAGCGGGCTAGCCTTGACCATAAACATCCGGATCTCGAGAATGCTGGTCTATTTCGGGGTAGGATTTGGGCTGCGCAGTAACCCAAAATGCATATTTTTAGCTATCAATAAGACAATTCTTCGCCACCAACGAAAAGGCTTGCGGAAGGACGACACATCAGATGAGATATAGCCTGAAATCCTGCGTCGACTAGACTGGCTGATGGTGGCATCGTCTATCAAGTGGCTGCGTACGTAAGGACTACTAGTAGTTCTCGGTGTTGGCGGTGATTCAGGTTCAGCTGCAGTGGGTGCATATCCCGATTGTCTCGTCCTGGAACATCCACGAAAGCGATGGCACGAGTAAACTCCGATTTCTACTGTATGAGCCACTAAAATGTCTTCGATCTTACACATGTGATGTAGATATGTATTGTCGAAGTTGTCTCAACTAGTGTTGAGATGAGTCATGTGCATTTGTGAAACTGAGATTGTATTGCACTCATACCACGCACCAATAGCAAATTGTACCGGCTTGAATTAGAGTCCTAGTAGGTACCAAGGGCTCGCAACCTGGGTTGATCACAACACCCTCTTCCTATCTCTTCTGCTCTACATACAGCAAATGCTATTGTTATGATTGGGGTTACTAGATCTAAGCGATACAGATCGTGTTACCAATTGCAGATGATCTAGCATCATATGTCGTGCTACGTTGCACGTCCATTTTCCCCAACATATAAGTTACAGCTTGACCTGTCAGTCTCATTTATCAATCTCTAGAGTACGTAACGCTATCCAAAGTCTGTTGTAGCTAGAAAGATAGTCTAGGTTAGGAGCCTTTCAGGGGTATGTAATGGCATCAACTTCACCATAGTATTCCCACTACCCAAGAAAGGGGAAATGATAACTCGTATCTATCAATCCTGAATATCTAATCTCAGGCGGATGAGTAATCTTCTCAATGTCTTCTTTCGCATGAAAGATTCCCGGGATTTTTTTATACATTTCTTATACAAAAGTATAGAGATAATGCTACCCATTGACTATATTTGGAAACTACCTGTAGTTCCCATCGTTTCGCCGGAGTAACATGTTTTCACAACATGGAGCCGTCTACGAGGCGGATTGATTTGCGAATGATTATCACGAACAAGAGCACATGTAGTCGCATTAGCTGAGTAAACGATTTGCAAAGCGAGATTACTTAATTACGAGTAAGCTGGGTTTGTTCCAAGTTTGGTGTGATTGTTGCAAGGATATGGTGTCGAGGCATGAGGCTGACAAGGATGCGCAGAATGCATACTGCGGCCAATCCTACCTATTTCAGACTCATCACATAATTAGTAGGCACAGATGTCAGCATACCATTGCCCGTCACATCTCAACGGGTGTGATTAGTTTTTTGTGTCGAACAGTTAATGATGCTTCCTTCACATCATGAGTCTCTCGACCGGAGAAGGACCGATGGACTAGCAGTATAGTGGTAGGTATGTGATTCATTCAGAGAACATGGGGCCAGCATTTCAACTGCCCTCTACAGCCATTCTTCAGTGGCAATGATCGACGGTGCTTGATACAAAATGCAGAAATGCGAGCTGAACTAAACCCGGCAAGAGAAAAAGGAGAAGCTCAACAGCAGCAGCAATACGCTGCGCGTGATGCTTTTACCGTCATCGATTCGTCGTGCCAAGGCTCAGAGCCACACGTGTGAGCAAAGCATTTCATCTTGGCGAAGCTGTAAGTTGAGCGTGACCTCTTTTCTGTATCTCTCCCTCGCCTCAGACTTGAACCCTGCAGTTTTCACCGGACGCATGTGTGAGACTTCTGTATGCTGTCGGCAATAAACAGTTGGCCCTGATCGAATTCCGGTTTCATCATCACACACAACATTCAATGCAAGGAGGCCTAATATTGAAACTCTGAATCTCGTTTACGGAAAGGAATCATGTGGATGGCGCAATTGACATTCTACGCCTTGAAAATAATAAGTCGCATACTTCTCCGCTGGGCAATGATGTACTATACCGGTCAGGAGCTCACTATTATCACGCATAACACATTTAGAGTTTAGTTACAATATGTGCCGAGCTGAAAAACAAATAAAAGAGCTGATACTGCCTCTGTATTGTCTCGTTTTGCAAAGTTCAGGCATGTAGTGTTCTCAAAGATAATGCTTGACCCAGACTTACGGGATGAGCCTGAGACAGCGAGGTCTCATGAGTTTTTCTCTAATCTGTTAAGATCGATCGGCATTGTAGGATGGACTAATAAGTGCCATCTGGTTGTTTGCCATTCCTTGCCCATTTTCTTCGCCATCGCACCTCCTGCACCGGCCTAAGCTAGGAACCTGTAGATATGTGTGCCAAGTCATATCCATTCCTTTCAACATGGCCCATCATTTGTAGCAAACCACGTGGTTAACAGACATTGTTGGTCATTTCAGCAGTGTATGCCTCCTTTCACACGAATCGCAGTATTTCATCAAGCTGTATATTGCTGAAAGATTACAATTCAATCCCCTTTCCGCCGCCCTCTTTCCGTTCTCTTCCTTTTCATCCGCTACCAAGACACTCGGTCATAATATTGCTTGTGGCTGGAAACACGTTGGAAGTCATTAGCCAACGAATATATCCACATCTATGAAAGGGAGGCCAATGTCTCACATATCTCCACGCGTAGCAGGCTCTCCCGTCCCAATTCAGCGATGTAGAATCGTGTATTGTCTCAAATAGCAATAAGAACACTGACCAACGCGGTACCTCACGGGCGTTTAATGTCTTTCAGCTCCTTGGAAATAAGAGTAATATCCGGCCGTTAGCTATCTAGCCCTAGGAGAATTCAGGCCGGTCCGCTCCGAAGGTATGGTTTGCACAACGTTTTGCTCCTACTGGATAGTTTTCAGCCAGAGTGCCACAAGTAACTGGCCGAAAAAACTGTCAAAGGAGGCAAGGAGGTCTCACATCAATATCTAAAGGAGAGGGAGATGGTCTTCCGGGCTGCCACAAAAAAACACCGACATGCGTGAGTCGAGGCGGTGACGATGATGCTTCTACCAAACAAACAAACAAACGCTCGTGGGAAACGCGCGACGCCGCCGACCTTCCGACGCATAAATAGAGGCCCTATGTCCACCTTCAAGTAGGATGCCTTCTCTCCTCATCCCCATCGCAAGCTTCAAGAACAATCAAGATTACAGTACTTCACAAGAAATCTTTCAAGATGCAACTCACCACCTTCGTCGCTCTCTTCGCCTCTCTGGCCGTTGCTGCGCCTGCTTCTGAGATCGTCGAGCGCGATGGTCTTAACGGCCCTTGCTCTGCCGGTCTCACCAACAACATTCCCCAGTGCTGCGGTGCTGGTATCCTCGACCTTCTCTACCTGGACTGCGAGACTCGTAAGTCTTTGGCGTGTTTTACTGAATGGGCCGTCGTTTCATACTAACAGCGATGTAGCTCGCGGGGTTTCCACTGTCCTCAACCCATTGAGAAATATCTGCGCCGCTCAGGGCCTCCAGGCCAAGTGCTGCACCGTTGGCATTGTAAGTTGACTTCCCCAAGCTATGTGGCAGAGTAGTGCTAATTGTGTTATCAGGCTGGTCTCGGTGTTTTGTGCCAGGATGCTCTTCCCGTTTAAATTACTCTCGCTGGTCCACCGCCTTCATCAGGCCGCTCCTGTGACTGGACTGTAACTTGAGAAAGCTTGCGTACAATGGCATTGGCGATGGATTATTAGGAGGGCAATTTGTTGTTAATGGACAAGGAGATGGACTGGACCCGGATCTACCCTTAAAACCGGTTGGTAATGAGTGTTTAGATAATATATGCTTATCCAGCCAACATCCCTGCCTCTCATATAAAACGCCTCGTGATCACGTTCAGTTCTTTGGGAGGTTTAGAAGTTTCTATCGTAAATAGAGTCTATCCCGACAGATGAAGTCGGTGTAAACTTGGCTCGTGGGCGCGCTATTGAAGCCGCTCGCTTTGCTCGTGCCGATCTTAGTGTTACCCCATACTATCTAGTTTGGCTGTTTATTTGCGCCTCTCGCTAGACCTAAATCTAGAGGATCGTTGAACTAGGACCTCTCATTGGCTTCCTTGACTGTTACTTAAGTAGACAAAATCGGTGTACCGCCCAACCTCTTATATGAAAAACCATAGTAAATCAATGCCGCACAATGTTGCAATCGTCAAACATCTCACTCACATGATACATTCCTCAATTTTACTCGAACCAAACTCCAACAGTCAACTCCTGGGTTAATCAACCTATGCAAGTCGTATGCTCAAACATTGAATCCGCCTTTAGAATTCTAGACATGTCTGTATCTACTACCGCCATCTCTACCAAATTTCCTCGACCTGGCATGCGCACAATGGCGAATTTTTGCACGCATATTAATTGAGTTTGTATAGTCTATAGTGATTACCTGACCATAGCACAAAGATATTCCTTGGCTTAAATGAAACCCGGCCATTGCTCTAGGTCAGGTTGCAGGCAGTGAGTTGGTCGGCTTGTAATAACGTTGGGCTTATAGCTACCCTAAGCATGAATGCTTCTCAGTAAGCACTATGCATAAACATTCAGAACTTCCTACGCAGATGGAAATTTTGGCATAAAGAATGACAACGCCATCAATGCTGGAATAATTCTAAAAGTGCAGCAATACGACGCAGATCATGCGAAACCAAGACCGCTGAACCCACGTCACAGATGGAAACAGTCGAAACATACGCTGTAGCAAGACAGGAAATGCTTGAAAATTGGCACGACTTCATGATTGCAGTTACGTCGCAACTCACAGGATATTGACTCATGGTCTCCCAGGAAAGATGAAAATACTGTTCCAAGTGTTGGCTACACAGACAGGCAACAACGACATTGATAGGTAAAAGAACAAAAGAAGACAAAGAAACTGATGGGTGGCATGAAAAGAAAGTCACCAACAAAACGCCTATGACCATCGGTCGTCCCGGCGAATCAACCTTGACTTTTGTGCTCATTTGCGTGACAAGACTTTGCAAGCAAAGACGCCTTGATACTGTTAGAATGAGTGTAAAAAACATGAGGGGCAACAGGCTTTAGCATCTATAAGCCTGGCGATAGCATTTGCATTGCCGTAGTACTTGGGCATCGTTGCCAAGGAGATGGCCGCTGTAGTATCATAAAGAAGCGATTCCATGTGCTCCCTCGCCTCTATCAGTAGTGCTGCGGGAAGCCGAGAAGAGCAAGGCTTGTTCCTCCATGTACACGACCAATGTTGACCTGTATCTGTGCTCAACGCACGCCGTCCTCGAAATCGCCTGCTTCTCCATCATGAAAAATGTACAAAGGCAACCTTTGTGCTTGGTAGACGAGGTGATGTATTATTTCGAACACGTGAAAGAGTACCTCGTTTGTGTCTGGGTGCGCAAGCACACTAGTAAAAATTACTAGATACATGCGCTAAATAACAGGGAGAATAATGTCAATCTGGTTGCCTGCATCAAGGCCACACGAACACATGTCGGTGGGGTTATCTAGCTTAAGTACCATGTTTAGTCAAGAAGATGACATTTGCCGGCCGGAATATTCTCGTGCCAAGCGAGGAGAACAAAACTCCAAGTGGGGATTACTGTTTAACTAGTTGATTGTGATTGTTACATTCACTTATTGATCCCATTATTGCCATTTGCGGAAAATTGGAGTACCCCCACATGACCATTGAATTTAAGCTTGTATTCAAGGTTGGCGTTAGCGGAAGCCTCCGTATTCTGGGGTAAACGATTTTCCAACTTTGGGAAAAGAAAGGTCTTTTTTATTATAAAAAAAAATGCAAGGAGAAAAGGGAAAGGAAACGCAAAAGACATGAATGAATGTACCCACATAAAAGGAAGCAATCGCTGGTGGCACGAGACTGCACTTTGAGGCTCCACGACAAAGTAGGGATAGCGGTATCCTTGCATTCAAAGGCAGACGATAACTTTTCTCCAATCGCTGAAGGTGTCTCTGGTTAGATGAGAAGTCTCTCTCTTTTTTTTTTTTTTTTTTTTTTTTTTTTTTGGAATTGCGTTCTTATCAATTGAAAGGTTGAAACAACCGTTTAAACCAACGGCGAATTACGCCTGCCATCGAGATGCATTTACCGTGTGTTACACCCGCCATGCTAGTCATAATGCCAAGGGGCTAAAGATGCCATGCAACAACATCCTTTTTTTTTTGCTCTAGTTAATAATTACGATCAACAACGAGGGGTATGGGGAAAAGAAGCCATCTGCGGCTTTCCCGTGCCTCTCTTTCTCTTTCCCGGGCAAAAGGCTGTGCGTTCAAAAGGCCAGTAGATGTTTCAAAGCAAGCCCAAATCTTTTCGTAGTTTTGCCACCTAGTCGCCACAATAGTTTGTCAAATAAGAGCCAAGCCAAGCCAAGTCTCTTGGTACACACCACGCTCAACACCGCTGCATTGTGTGAATCAAAATGGCCTTATTCTCCATCCTGTTCTAACCTAGTCCTCCCACACAACTCATCTAGCTCACGAGCCAACGCTTTCTGGGCGCCAGTCACTATTCATTGAGGGTGCACAGACATTGACCCCAGAATTAGCAAGGGATTCCTCTAAGCACTAAAATAGAATCATATGGGTTATTGGATTTGGAGGTCGCGTTCCCCGCATGCAATCCATCATAGAAGGAGCGCTTAAGCTTATAACAAGGTAAAATATCAGCCTTGATGCACAAACGCTCGGTGAGTAGCCAGAAGGTATCGATAGTAGACAATAGAGGTGGAGATGCAGAAACTGAAGCTCTACAAATAACAGTTGATGGGCATTAGCAGTACAGCCGTACTACTTATCGTATATACATGTATACATCAATCTCTGCATATACGGAGCAAGCTCCAAGTTGGCTTCAGCAATAATTACTTCATATCCCCCGGAAGCAGTAACTGGGATAACTGAGGTAAATCTCTAGTCTTCCATATTCGGGCCAATTCGGAGGCCTACAACCACTGGCCTCGTCATTCTGCGGTGTCCCAGACACAACAGCTTACCGTCTCAAACCTGCATCGTACCCTTCTCCACAGCAAACCCCGTCCATGCGCCCTCCATCGCTCCATATTCCCAGTCAGTCCATAATAGCACGACGAAACCATCCAACTCCTACGGCCTTATCCCGGTCTAGCTGCCAAGATTTCAAGATTCAAAAAAGTATAGTGCCGCCTCCAATATGCTTGTGTTTCCCCTCTCGCCATCCGATCCTAGATATCTCCCTCCACATCACCCCCGCATTCCTCGGACGGCGGCTCCAGATTTGCCTCGCCGTATTCCCCAAGGCCTAGATGGGGTGAGATGCGGTCGAGATTTGTTGAGATGTGGCTGTTTAACCTCTGAAGCGATCTGTAAAAACTTTGTGTTTCGGGCAAAACAATTCCAGAACTGTAACCTGGATAGTAAACAAGGCGGACAGGACAAAGTTTATACAGGTCCAGACTCGTCGAGGCCAGCCACGTTTCAGCCAGAGAAAAAGAAGCCCCGAAAGCTTGCATGTCCGATTCCCTCCACAGTGAGTTCCAACAGCTGCTTCAGAGGATACGCCCGCTCAAATATGGGGAAGCATTAAAGCTTTTACCCTGATGATCTTGCTGTAGTAACACGCCTTTATTGTCTAGCCCCAGGCTAGTGCAGTGTATTAGACATTCTTCTTCCTCCATATTGTATTATTGCTCCGAAAAGCTTATACATCAAACTCTCGTCGCTTTCGGCCGGGCTTCATTCTGGCTTTTGATCTCGTCAAGCCAACACGTCTGGCCAGGTCAACGACGATCCACTTGTTGTTCGTCTCTATACCTATATATACCCCCTTCTTGGACACAGAATCCAAGACAGAAAAACCATCAACCAAGCCCATCACCAGTCCATACTTTCCCATCCTTGAACCCTCCCCATCCTTTCTTTTCAGCTACCAAAACCAGTCCTGGTAACCATGTCAGACAGTGCCAGCACCCCCCCAACACAGCACGAGCCCGCCGACGACCTGGCCAAAGGCGTCATCGCCACGGCCAAACAGTCGTGGAGGGACCTCTTCGTGTGGAAGCAGCGCGTGGTGGCCACCAACGCCTACGGGGAGACGCGATGCGAGTGGCACGAGCCAGATCCCATCCAGAATCCCATCTCGCTGCTGGCCCAGCTCTCGCTGCGAGACTGGGTCTTCTTTATCGTCGGCTGGCTCGCGTGGACGGCCGACGCGTTTGACTTCCACGCGCTCTCCATCCAGACAGTCAAGCTGTCCAAATACTACGGCCGGTCCAAGACGGACATCACCACGGCCATAACCCTGACGCTGCTGCTTCGCTCCGCCGGAGCAGCGCTCTTTGGCCTTGCCGGAGACAAATGGGGCCGCAAATGGCCCATGGTCTTCAACATGCTGGTGCTGGGATGTCTCCAGATTGCGACAATCTACTGCGGGACATTCACCGAGTTTCTGGCCGTGCGAAGCTTGTTCGGCCTGTTCATGGGAGGCGTGTACGGCAACGCCATAGCCATGGCGCTGGAGCAATGCCCGTAAGTAGCGGCTCCTCGTTTTGCCGTCCCGGCCCTTTTCTTGCCGTACCTGCTCGAGTCGACGTCTACGTGGCGTCGTGTCTTTTCCGCTTCTAGGAAACTAATATCTCTTGGCTTTCAGATCTAACGCGCGTGGCTTGATGTCGGGCATCCTCCAGCAGGGCTACTCGGTCGGCTACGTCTTGGCTGCGTCGGCCAATCTGGGCGTGGGAGGCGGCATCGAATCGTGGAAAACCGTCTTCTGGATCGGAGGTTCGTCTGCCCCATCTATGTCATGTCTCTCTCTCTGAATCGGGTGCTAACATGCGGTGGCTTCAGCGGGACTGTCCATTGGCGTCGGCCTGCTCCGCATATGCTTCCCCGAGTCGCAGCAGTTCCTGGACGCCAAGAAGGCGGGCAAGAAAGCGTCGTCTGCGGGCGCCTTCTGGCGCGAAACGCGGACGATGCTCGGCCAGGAGTGGAAGATGTTCGTGTACTGCGTCATCCTGATGACGTGGTTCAACTACTACTCGCACACGTCGCAGGACTCGTTCACGACCTTTATGCTGACGCAGAAGAAGCTGGACAACGCCGGGGCGTCGCGCGCGTCCATCGTGATGAAGGTTGGCGCCTCCGTCGGCGGCACCATCATCAGCTACCTCAGCCAGTTCTTTGGCCGCCGCCGCCTGATGATGGTTGCCGCGCTCATGTCGGCGCTGCTGATCCCGGCCTGGATCCTGCCCGAGAGCGAGGCCGCGCTGTGCGCCACGGCCTTCTTCATGCAGTTCTTCGTCCAGGGCGCCTGGGGCGTGATCCCCATCCACCTCAACGAGCTGTCGCCGCCTGCCTTCCGGTCGTCCTTCCCCGGCGTCACCTACCAGCTGGGCAACATGATCTCGTCGCCCTCGGCCCAGCTCGTCAACGCCATCGCCGAGCACACCTTTGTCACCATCCGAGGCGGCGAGAAGGCCGAGGCGTACGGGCCCGTCATGGGGATTGCCACGGCCATCATCGCCATGGGCATCTTTGTGACGGTCATGCTTGGCCCCGAGCGACGAGGCCGCAGCTTTGAGGGCGTTGTTGCTGGCGTCGAGCGGAGCGACTCCAACGGAGAGACGGGCGTGAGGCTGGCGGACGAGGAGAAGGGCGAGACCCAAAACGTCGAGACGGCTGAAGCGAAAAGCCAGGCCCCGACACAGAGGGAGACGGGCGAGGAATAGGCCCTGTCCCGGTTTTGGCTTTGAGTTTCGGCGCGACGAGTTCCCTTCTTTGAGCATGCGAGTACGGACATCAGGGTGGGTATGCTGACTGTGGCAGAAGCATGGACGATTTCGTTATAAATAGCCTTCTTTGGATTGCCGTCTTTGTCTAGTTTTTCCTTTTCCTTTCTGCGGGTTGCTACTTGGAAAGTGCTAGAAATGTGTTGTGTTATGATATACCCTAGTCATTTGAAGGACTCTACATTGGGAGAAGCGGGCCTGCAAGTTCATGTATATCATGAAAAAATAGGCGAGAAAGAGAGCTTCTACAGTAATAAAAGTTTTGTTCAATAAAAAAGGCTTAGTCATTCATCATTTAAACCCATCTCACCGTGCTCAAACGTCTTTTACCATAGAAGCCCGGTCATGGTGACGTCGTTGGGAGGTAAAGCACCGTCATCATCCCAAACGGGCCAAAGACGCGACGATAATTTGGCATCACTCCTGTAGATAGGTACCCGTAAAGTCAAAGTCAAGCCATGCTTGCCATGGTCTAAAAGTGATCTGCATATAGCGTGCCACTACCAGTCATACGCGTTTGGTGCTATCGTCCGCAATCAGGTGGCTCTACCATCATGGCCCAGCTAGTGGAGACGTCATGATCGTCGTGGATTCGCCACATCAGGAACCCCCAGATTTTGAGAAGACGCGGTTTGTTCGATTCGGCACACAGAGGCCGGGATAGGAATCCCATTTCTTGGACATGGACAGGCTTGGTGGGGCCTCTCGTGAACCATGGGCCGTCATGTCGACATCATGGATGCATGTCATTGCCTTGCCACGGGATGCGCCCGAGTAGTTATATAAAGGCCGTTGTGCAAGGCAGGGATACCGCTTTTGATCCAGATACTCAAACAACATCAAACATTGTTTACGACAATCAAAGCAAGCAAAAAAAGAATTACAACACCGCAATGCCTCTTTCCAGCAAAAAGAACCAGGCGCTCGCCGCTGAGCAGCAAAACCTCGCAGCCTCCGGCGCTGCAGGCCCCGGCCCCACCTACGGCTCCGGCCCCGGCCACGCAAACGCCGCAAACGCCAACCTGCCCGGGCCGGCGCCCTTCACCGCCGGGCCGCACCGCCACGACGTCCTCAACAAGCTGGATCCCACCGTCGACAGCGGCACGGGCGGGATGCAGGTCCTCACCGGCGCTCACCACAACACGGGAATGGCCCCCGTCCCCGGCCGAGGCGCCATGGGCAGCAACAACCCCTACGGCGGCAATGCCGTCGATCCGACGCTGCCCAACGCCGGCAACTACTACACCATGGGCACAAACGTCGTCTCGGGCAACAATGCCGTGCCTCGAAATGCTCCCGAGGGCACGTATGGCCCTCACACGTCTCGCCTGGCCAACGCTGCCGATCCGCGAGTCGATTCTGATGCAGATCACCGCCGACGAGTAGGACTCGGCACTGGAGCTGGCTCAGGAGCTGCGGCGAGAGGCGGTGCTGGAGTTGGTGCCGGAGGAGGCATGGCAACTGGAGGAAATGCCAAACCCATCTTTCCCCCTGGAGTGGGAGGACCAGCTCCGACGACAGCAGGACCTCATCGGCATGACATCCTGAACAAGCTGGACCCGAGTGTGGACAGTCGATCTGCCACCACGGTTGATGCTACTGGCCGCAAAGTCATCCCCTAAGCAATAACGAGAGGGACGATGTGAAAGCGTGCTGGTGGTTTGAATGTTCTACCAGAATGCTGTGTACGATTAAGGATATCTATCAGTTTGGCTTGAGTTTATGGAAGATACCAATTGGGAATTATTAAGAGCAGGAGCTTTTGCTTTGTCAACTACCTAGGCTTCAGTTTATGAGTAATGACAGTTTGATCTATCATCTGGAAGTATGTGACTGTATAAAAACGTATACAGCTGTATCAGGGACTGAAAACTGCGACTTGATGTTTGTTGATCGAAGTGTAGACATCAAAGAGAGTGTGTCATAGTATTGACAACGATGTGACAATAACTATTTGAGTGTGTAGAACTAGCTAGTGAGGTTCATTGTAGTCTAGGTTACTATATATGTGGGTTATGTAACCTAGGTGATGACCCGTTGAGGGTTTCTTCCAACAATGTTCAAGTAGTAGTTGTAAATGCAATTGCAGTAACGCATCTCTATGATGAAGACCACGCGGCATGTCGACTCACATCACATATCCTAGTCTCATAGCATCCTCAGTGCAAGCAAGCGACGAAGGACCATGCCTCAGGTTCGACTGCAAACGGCCATCAGATCAGACCAATGCATATTCTCATGTCCATTAATCTCCAGTTCAGCAAAATTATAGAAGCAAAGGAGAGATTTGCCGTCACAATGTACATGGTTGTAATAAGGAGTCGGTTCATCTTGATCATTGTTTAGTCTAATGTATTGATATCCATCTGTGGGCATTCCCTTCCATGCGAGGGCGCGGAGCGGTGCAGTAACTCACTCATATTGACAAATAAGTGCCCGCGTCGGAGGGCAAGCGGTAGCTAGCCATAATGTTCGAATCTCACAAGCTTTGGATATCGCAGCTTGGAAACCATCCCAATAGCAGCACCAAGCACATCTGCTTCGTAAATAATTATTTATACACGCGATATTCGCTGGGCTCGGCTACCAAAAAGCTAGCTTGACAACGTTTTAGGACTCCATTATAAACCTCTATGCGTCTTCTCTCCGCTCCGTGACGAGGACTTTGCTCCATTGCCAAAATGTTCGCTCCAAGTAAAGTCAACTCTTGTCCACTGTACCAAACTGCCAAGCGGCAAGGGCCACAAGCCGACATGATCCCCCGATGCCGATATCTCAGAGGAAGCCAAGCCCTCGCCCCTCGTGGTGCGCTTTTCCCATGTCCGATTCCAATATCAATAATTCCTCTAACCCATAGTCGCTTCCCTCAACTCATTGCGCCTTTCCTCGGCTGTTGAAGATGGTGATGATGCCGAATCCAACGTAGAACAGGGCTACTGGGTACGCCACCAGCCCGCGCATATCCTTCATTTTACCAACGGCTAATGCAAGTTAGCTATAAACTCATCCACCAAGAATCCGCCTTTTGCTCAGCTTCCAATCGTTACTCACCACAGAAGATCGCGCTTGATCTTGAAGTCGACCAGCAGATTGCCAAGCTTGTAATGATGTATCCCGCCATGCAGTCCAGAGGCATGACCACACCGACCAACGACGTCAGAACCAGCGGCAAGAAGCTGTATCCCAGCACACTGGCATTCTGAGTAAACGTAAGTGTGCTAGCCGTGGGCTCGGCCCCAGGATATCCCGGCGGCGTGTCGGGCGTCATCAAACTGAGAATCATATACAACGTAGTCGAGCCCATAACCGCCAGACTGTAGACGTAGCCAAAGTGTACCTCCCCGCCGCAAAGCAAAAAGGCACCAAACAGCACCACAAACAACAAAGGCCCAGCCAAATCAGAGTCGTTCATAACATGCTCCAGCCGCTCGATGGGAGAAAACGGGTTGAGCACGGCCAGCGTCTTGGCCTGCATGTGCGCAAAGTCGACGCCCAGCTCCTCTCGTAATGACGGCTCGTTGTCGTAGCCCTCTGCGGAAAAGGCTGCCAGCCACCCCGTCCTCAGGCCGGTCTGTTCGCGATAGCCGCCGCCAGGAGGGACGCCGTAGCTGGCCGGGGGAGCTTGTGAAGGCGCGGCCTGGTAGGAGCCATGGTAGAATTGGAGGTTCTCGGTCGCTGAGGGCGATGCAGAGGCGCCGTACTGGTTGTAGTATTGCGCCATGATGGATCGCAGAGAGGTGGTGGCGGTGCGTAGAAAATTCTAACGGGGATGACGTTTTGGAGAGAGTGACGCGATGCTCTGGATTTGGACATGCTCGACTTGACATGTGGTTTCAGGCTTAGGTGGCGGATTACATAAGACAAGGCGGCGATAAGAACGCAGCTGATAACGGCCGCTGAGCTCCAGCTCTGGAGCTTTTGGCTGCCATTTTAGTACGCTTCAAGTAATACAACATGTACTTCCAAAGCCACATTCTCGTATATATTTGGCCTGCAGAGGGCCGGTCTAGGGACGCAAATTACATACAGGTCCATTTATAGAAGCACAATAGAGCCGAATGAAATGCCAATGTCGCACCTAATTACAGCTGACAGCTACACCAGCAATTGCACGTGCTCATGTCCGCGTACAGGTACTCAAGCGCTAAAGAGGCTCCCGCACTGCTAGCAGGTACCTTGCATGTACCGCCCGTAGCCTCTCTGTGACAACCATCTTGGACCTCTTTACTTCCCTCCAACACCACACGCACCACATTCGATACGCTGCCATTTCACAACCAGCTCCCGCCATGGCTTCATTTGGCGAACCCCCGCCGCCGGACGCCGGCTCCGATGTTCGGAACGAGGTCAAGAAGCCTAAGAAGAAGAAGGTCCTCCTCATGGGCAAGTCCGGGTCCGGCAAGTCGAGCATGCGCAGCATCATCTTCAGCAACTACATCGCGCGCGACACTCGAAGATTGTGAGTCCCCCCTTTCTCTCTGTCTTCTCTTTTTGCTCGCTTTATACTCATTCATACCACTCACAGAGGCGCCACCATCGACATCGACCTCTCCCACGTAAAGTTCCTCGGCAACCTCACCCTCAACCTGTGGGACTGCGGCGGCCAAGAGGCGTTTATGGAAAACTACCTCTCCCAGCAGCGCGTCCACGTCTTCTCAAACGTCGGCGTGCTCATCTACGTCTTCGACATCGAGTCACGCGACGTCGACCGCGACCTGGCCACCTACGTCTCCATCCTCTCCGCCCTGCTGCAGTACTCGCCCGCCGCAAAGATGTACATCCTCGTCCACAAGATGGATCTCGTCGTGCCAAACTCCCGCGAGACCGTCTACGACGAGCGCGTGCGGCTCGTGCGCCAGAAGACGGCCGAGTACGTCAACTCGGTCGGCATGGACATTAGCAACGTCGACCTGACGCCCTTTGCCACGTCCATCTGGGACCAGAGCCTGTACAAGGCCTGGGCGTCCATCATCCACGACCTGGTCCCCAACCTCGCCGTCATTGAGCACAACCTCGCCAATCTCGGCGTTGCCATCGAGGCCGAGGAGCTGCTCCTCTTTGAACGCACGTCCTTCCTTGCTGTCTCGTCGTGGACCTCTCCCGAAGGCCGCAACAACCCCACAGAAGACCGCCAGGAGCGCATGTCCAACATCATGAAGCACTTCAAGCAGAGCATCTCACGCTACACCGGCACGCCGCGCAACGCCGAGCAGTTTATCCGCATGGAGCACAAGGCCGGCTTGCGCTTCAGCCTCTTCATCCTCAAGTTCACCACAAACACCTACCTCATGGTGGTGCTGCCCCCCGGCGAGGCACGATTCAATGCTGCCATGCTGAATTGTCAGATTGCCATTGAGCATTTCAAATTTCTGGATGCCCCAGCAGCCACGCCCACTGCCGCTGCGCAGGCACCGCCAGCTTAAGGAGTTGGGAGCATAAAGAGATGGGAGGAGAGAAATCCTAATGATTATATGAAGCAGGCTGTGTTTAACGAGGCGTTTCGGAACAAATAATACCTTGGTAAATCTTCTCAACGGTAATAGCAGTGTTTGTAATTACACCTTCTCTGGTCTCTGATCCATTTTTTGATGTTTGGTTTTTTGTACATATTTTAGAACAGTCTGTAGTATAAATGAGCACGTCAACAATCCAGAACTTTGGTATACTGTCTGCCAATTATGTCAGCTTTGTGAATAGGTAAATCTTAGTACGCGAGAACCGAGGAAGAAGTAGGCGTAACTGTGATTCCTGTCTTGAAAATGACCTATTTACCGATCTCTAACTCATCTATACGTGAGTTTTACCAAATTTAGTTTAAAAGCAATGCATCCCTTTGTTCCCTTTAGTTCAATGCCCACACCCACATCACCATCACCTCTCGTCTATGCCCACTTAACAACGGCCGTTCCACCCTTTTTGAATTCAGCCATCTCACCAAGAACAAGAGCCTTGTCTGTGTGCTCCTTGTTGGGGAAAGTTGTAGCCAGGACCCAGGCTCGATCACGAGTCTCTACTGAGGCGCCCTGGACAAAGCCGTATACATCGCCCACCGTATGCGTAGTATTGAAACGGGCAGGCAGCCTAGACCCGTCGGGCATCTGGATTCTGATCATGATTGTCGGCTGTGAATCGTCAATGGTCGGCGCGGGAGCAGCAGGCGACGAGGAAGCTCCAGAGGGGGCAGCGGCTTGCGTCGAGGATGACGTAGCTGTGGCGCCAGGGACTGGGCTGCCAAGGCGATGGCCAGCACTGGAAAAGGGCTTGTACTGCTTTGGTGGCTGTTTGTACGGGCTATCGTGTTGGTGAAGCTTGACATCGACGGACTGGTCATGTTGGACGTTCATCAGATGTAGAGGAGCCCGACCAGAGCGGATCAGCTGGAGATCCGCCTCGTTTTGAGGGTCGTCAAAGCGACGAAGCTCGCCATCGTCGATGCTAAATCCATCATGCCAGATGTGAAGCACTCGTTCCACTGGGGGACCCGCAGGTCTCTGTTCAGCACCGCGAGGATCGGGGATGCTTCGGCTCTCGACGCCGTCTCCTCCAAGTGTTACGCCGGTACCGCGGAAATACGTCTGGCGAGAAGGGCCGGCTTCGGGGTTGGCATCTGATTGGCGTGAGTTCCTGTAAAGCATTAGAAGAATTGTTATATCCAACAAACAGCATCCATGCTACTCACGCCTTGGCCTTGGCCAATATGTCACTGATGATCTTCCTTGAGCCACCTTCTGATGTGGGATCCTGAACCGCAAGTCCAGACTTTTCGCCGCCGGCAAACAGATTGCCTCGCCCATCGTCTTCATCGTCATCATCGTAGTCGTCGTCCTCGTCATCATCATCGTGGTGGGCAGCCGAGCCTCCTAGTGATCCCAACGTGGCAATTCCCTTCTTCTTGGGCTGCTTGGATTTCCGAGACGCTGCACTGGAGAAGTCTTCTTGAGGGGCAGGGCGGCCATCCAAGGTTCTTGGGCCGCTGTACTGCTCAAGCGTGCCCTCCTCGGCCTGTTGCCTGCGTCGTTCGTCGTTTCGCTCGTCCTCGTCGTGGAAGTAGGAGTTGCAGGCGGCCAGCATATCCCAGCCGTTTGATTCAAGGTACTGAATGGCCTGCATCAATCAGTCAGAGTCGGAGAGCTTCCAAGAAGCGTGAGAAGTCCACCATGGCCACGGCTATACTGACCAGCTCTTCTGAGGCGCCACTCATGGTAACAAAGTTCCGTACCATCTCATCTCGGTCTGGAACCTCCGCCATGGTGATGAGAAGCTATGTGAGGGGTCGTAAACAGGGCTGAAGATGAACAAGATGCGTGATTGAGCAGAGAAACGAAGCTGAAATGGCAGCTACCGGTTCTCCTCTTTTCTTTTTCCTGCCAACACGTCCTATCGATGCAGTGTAAAAAGATAATTCTGTTCCTTTGATAGCCGTTTGATGCGATTACCAAAGCAAGGCAGCGGCTCACTTTCGTCATGCAAGCTGTCCCACACGCCTTGCAACTTTCGGCGCGGCACCTAAAAGTAGCGGGTGCTTGACGCTTGACCCCACCGGAATAGCGATCCACCGACCCCGACGACGCATTATGTCAGCTTCCTTCTAATGCCGAGCATCTGCTCCGTCGGCATCGGCTTTACTCCAAGTAAACGGAGGTGCATCATAGCTCGCGAGCACCTCGTCCAGCATCCGTTCCGACCCGCGGGCATCAGCAGCTTCCATCTGGACAAGCCATCACGATGTCGACCGACGATCTCAGCGCCCATCTGGCCGACTCGGGCGTCACCATGCGGTCGGACAGCGAGCAGTACTCGCCAGGCAACGAATCGTCACCATCGTCATCAAACTCGCCCGTCATCCTGTACAATCCGCCGACAGCCTGGTCGCTGATACGGAGCGCGGCCATCAACTTGGTGCTGCCGTTTATTAACGGCATGATGCTGGGATTCGGAGAGCTGTTTGCTCATGAATTCGCATTCAGACTGGGATGGGGTGGCACAAAGGTCAGTTGTGGGCCGGGGAGTCTATTCGAAAGAGTCCACCTCTTGATTCTCTCGTTTTCAGACTTCCGAACAAAATACATTCATGGAATTGGCTCGCTAACTTGTCTGGATGCATCACAGGTCTTCCCTCTATCTCGAAGACGAGCTCACGCCGTTGGCCCCGGCATTGAAGTCCGCGAGCGAAGAGAGCGACCTGGACCTTCACTAGAGGATATTGCAAGCTTGGAATAGTGAGAGGGAGCATTTAATAAAATAAACAAGAAACCATGTATATGAATCAATCATGTCTAAATACACATGTGCAGATGCATTATGAAGACTGCGGCATCCATCTTTGCACTTTTAGACTACCATTATCTATCAGCTTAGCAGCGGGTAGCGGTATAAAGCTACCCAGGCAATGATATCGCTGCAAAATGAACCAGCAAATCACACAAAAACTGCCAATCGCGTTGTTGAAACCGCCAATTCATCCCTTTACTATGATGGCCACGTAAAAACAGCCACTCTTCGCTCTTCAAACCAAGTAATGCTGCCATCATCTCATCTCATCTCATCTCACTCTTTATGTATGTGCCTTCTCACAACACGCAGATCAGCACACCCGCCGTGGGGTAGATCCGACATTTACCCGCCACTCCCAAAAATTCACCCAGACAAGGGCCCCGTCAGAAGCGCAACAATTTGATATCCAGACGCTTCATTCATACCGAACCACAATCCAGTCGCAATGCTTCCAAGCAGAGGGATTGCGCGCTCCCTCCCTTCGCCGGGAGCCTGGAGGCAAGCACAAGCAAGTCGATTGGCGGTAAGAAAGCAACTTGCCTTTTAAGAAAAGACGCCCTGTTTATTGGCGCAAATTTTCTTTACATATACAACTATTTTTTTTCCTTAGAGGGCTTGCGACTAATAGCCGAAAAGCAGAATCTTTCCAATCGACAACTCAGCCATGGCCGCCGGTTTGGAACCTCGCTGCGAAACTCAAACGCCAGATTGACGACTGCCTCATCGCCATTCCGCACTCGACACGCCGCCGCCGCACCAATTGTGCTCGGAGGAGTCTCGTCTTCAAGATCGCTGTCTCTGTGGGGTTGGGGTGGGGGAAGCAAAAAGGACGACTCTGCTGCGACGACGACGACAGCAACAACAACAACAACAACAACACCAGAGACTGCCAGCGACGCTGTTGCCACACAGGCATCCGTAGAACAGGCGTCTAGCGCAACCTCTGCTGCTCCCGCTGCTGCCTCTGCGACCGAACCCGCCGTCGCCGCCTCCGATGTCGACCTCTCCTCGATCTCGGCCCTCATCAACGGCCAGGACATCCTCAACATGCGCGAGGATCTCGGCTACCTGCACGCGATTGGACTGGACTACGGCTGGGGCTTCACGTCGGCCATGCAATGGACGCTGGAGCACGTCCACGTGTGGTCTGGGCTGGGCTGGGGCGCCTCCATCATGGCCACGGCCGTGCTGCTGCGAACCCTCATGTTCTACCCGCAGATCCAGAGTCTCAAGTTCAACGCCATCATGCAGCGGATGCGAAAGGACCCTCGGTCCAACGAGGCCATGAAGCTCGTCCAGCAGGGCTTCCAGGAGGGCGACATGGAGAAGCGTCAGCGCGGCCAGGTGCTCAACAAGATGCTGCGGTCCGAGTACGGCGTCAGCAACTGGGGCATCATGTGGTCGCTCGCGCAGATCCCCTTTACCTTTGGCCTCTTCCGCATTGTCAGCGGCATGGTGCACATCCCCGTGCCGTCGCTAGAGTCTGCCGGCTTCCTGTGGTTCACCGACCTCTCCGCCACCGACCCCTACTTTATCCTTCCTGCCGCCGGTACCGCCCTCATGATGGGTGCCCTTCTGGTAAGTTGAATTACATCACGCCTTGGATCTTTTTTTTTTCTACATCTCCACTGACACAACGTCCCTCAAAGATCAACGCAAAGCACACCCCCCCGCAGCAGCGAAAGATGCTCAAGCCCATGATGTACATCTTTGGCACCGTCGGCTTCGTCGGCACCACCTTCCTCTCCGCCGCCGTCAACCTCATGACCGTCGCCCTCGGCGGCTCCACCCTCCTCACGGCCCTCATTCTCAACATCTCCTCCGTCCGCCGCTCGCTCGGCCTGCCCACCGGCCCCGTCGACGAGGCCGCCGCTGCCGCCCCTCAGAAGAAGATGCAGTACGAGGCGCCCCGCACCGAGGCCCCGGGCCTCAGCGGCCTCCGCGAGCGCCTCACCACCAGCCTCGACGACATGAAGAAGGGCGTTTCCGAGTCCGTGTCCAACTACACCGGCACGTACTCTGGCACGGAGCAGGAAAAGGCCGAGAGGAAGCGCAGGGAGATGATTCGCAAGCTGGAGGATATGCGGAAGCAGCAGGAGCGCGAGCAGTTTGAGCTGAAATACAAGAACAAGAAATAAAGAAAATCAAGAAAGAAAAAAACAGCCACATAGACTTGGAAAGAGGGAAAGATGGAGAACTTATAAAATAGCAGCAGTCAAAAGCGCTGTGCTGTTGGGAGGAGAAAGGTGGAAGTTCTTCTTTTTTGTACATGTACTATCTATAAAACTCGCCAGTGTAACAGTATATACTAGGTACATACGTAGGACGTATCAAGCGAGGCGAAGATGGGATAAAAAGGCAGCATCAAATGACGGGGATAGGAGGGAGGAAAAGAAAATTTTCAAACAAAGCTGAGAGAGATATTGTACAATAGGTAATAGGGGGCAGAGTGGGGAGAACAACTCTTTTCGCAAATAGACCAAAGCATTTCAAAAGAAGATTCTCGACAAATTTAAAAACTTATAAAACAAACTACTATTCAAAGTGTCAGTCAGTCAATCTACCAAATCTAGAAAAAACAAAAGAGAGAAGGGGAGTTCAATCCATCAGCCCAGTTGCCAGAGCTTGAAAAAGATCAATGGTTTAATAACAAAAAAACCAGCACCATATGAAACAGCACGCCTAAAAAGCAAAATGAAAACGCCAGATAGTAGAAAGAAAAAAACGGGCAAAGCAATGCAAGCCCGTTGTGATTTTATTTTATTTTTCCTCCGCCTTAGTAGCACCAAGAAAAAAGCAAATATCCCATAATATCTCTCCCTCTGTGTGTCTCTTTCTCTCCTTTTGCTTTCTTTTTCTTTTCCAACACAGGTTCCAAATCTCTTTTTTTCCTTTTTCCATTTTTTCTGTTCTTGTACGATTTTCCGCTAGTAAGTATCTACCAAATCGTTTTCAATTAGAGATTGGAAACACAAAAGAAAAAAAAGAAAAGAAACCACCAATAGATTTGCTCATCATTTCCGCATCGCAAAACAAACAAAGAACAGTCCCAAAAAAAAAAAAAAAAAAAAAAAAAAAAAAAAAAAACAGTGCGTGCCATCCCATATATAAATCGAGAAAAGGAAAGAAAAAAGGAGGGTGAAATTTTGGTGAGCAGTTAAATAGTAGTTGTTCCGTCAATAAAAGGGGGTGAGTGAGAAGAGAAGAACACCCGCTACCGCGACTGTTATTAGAATACTGTTCCGTCGCTCTCGATTAGAATCGGCGGCTCTTTTGTGTTTGGCCGGTTAATCTCGGCAATCTCACGACCTCCCTATTGAAATCGTTAGTTGATTTTCTTCCACGCGTGTTGAGTGTGTTGAGTCTTCTCCTTACCTTCCAGCTGCCAGCTTCCATTAGCTGTGCCATGGTTATCTCGTGGCCATCCAACTCCGACTCCAGCGCCAGGTTGATCTCCTCGCAAAGCTTGTCCAGCAGAGCAATGGTCAAGCCGCGCCATTCCACAATGACATCGTCTGAGGTCGGGAACATGGGAGCCACTTCAATCACCTTGAGGCCGGACGTCTTGCAGTATTCGCTGTAGTTGGCCAATCCGCGGGCCATGTCAACCTCCTTAAGGGTCAAGACGCCGAGATCGACAAAGAGGCCGCCGTTACGGTACTCGGCCAGGCCGGTCAACAGCTCTGTTCCGGAAAAGTACATGTTTAGCAGGGATTGCATGGGCTGCATGAGAGAATACGCAAGCCACTGTGTCAGCTTATGAAACGGCAGGATAGATTCCCACGAATTAGGCCCGGAGGTGGGCAAGGCTTCACATGTCCAGGCATCTCCAAGGTGGACGCCGTTGATTGCTGTTCGATAGGGCCAGATGGATTCAAGGCTTTCCATTAGAATGGTCCACAGCACTGGCAGGGGGACGATGAGGATCGATGACATTTGTGTTGCGGGATGTGACAGCAAATAGTCTGTAAACATGGTTAGAATGGCACACAGACGTTGGGCATGTAAAGACGAGAATCAAGATGGCTACTTACCAACCAGGTTGCCAGGGCGGCCATCAGCGCCAAAGTACTCTGGATGCTCTGCAAGAGCTTCTGACAGCTTGACCAAAACCTCGGTCCGGCCCTCCAAGCCAACAATTTCGTTGTCGGGGTCGGACTGCATGCCCGAGGCAATCTTAGCTACCGAAAGGGCTCCCAATGCAGTCTTGTCAACTTGATGCTTGTTGGTTGGGCTTGCGGAGAATATTCCCTAGATGATGCCGAGTTAGAAATCAAGTCGTTTTTCCAAAAAAGTATCCGAGGCTTGTCGGGTTAAAACCTACCGATTTGAACATTTCTAAACTGGCGATTGCAATGCCCTCAGAGCGCCTGTAGCTTTTGCCATTGTCAACGCTCTTGTAGGTCCACGTGGTTCCAGCACCAGCATCCAGCAGTACGCTGATGAAGAAGAGGTCGACAAGTCGGCGGCAGCGCTCTGTGGTGTCGACGCTGTCAGGCCAGCTCCCCAGAAGCTCGGCGATCCGGTCCCGGCCCCCCATGCAGAAATGTTGATAGCGGCCATGGCTGGGAATGTCCTGGAAAGGAGCCTCGTGGTCTCGCTGGATAGAGGCATGTCTTGTTAGTCTAAATTCGCCCGAGATATGCAGATGAGTGGATGACAGGTAGCGTAATCCAATGGAAAGGCGTGTTTAGAGGCAAGCGAATCAACGAACAGACCGTCTTGGACAGTCCGCTGTCTTGCGCGAGAGGTGGCGAGCGTCGAGCAACAGAAACAAGTCGAGCCCAGCTTGACAATGCCAGTCAAATAGCATATCCACCGCCTC